>CM047976.1:16279929-16293804 GCA_026261665.1 Melanotaenia duboulayi
AACTGCATCATCCAACACTGGGATGTTAATGTTCAGTACAAGTGTCTCTTCTGTAAAGAGCGTTTTCACTCTAGACCTAAGCTGAAGGTCAAGAAAGACCACCGCCCTCTAGGTTTGAACCTCTCCCCAGCCGAGCTTCTCGCTGTGAGGCTGCGGTGCTAACCACCACACCACTGTGCACCGTGTAGAACTATAAAAGAAAAATCTCAGTCAAATTCTGAAGAACAAAGAAGATACAAATAAATCACTTGCCCCAAAATTCTATTATTTAATTATAGAAAATTGTTAATATTAAGATTATTAATATTATTATAAGTGTTGTTGTTGTTACAGTGAGTTAAATTGAATTTCTTTTCATTTTATTGATATGTTTATATGAATTTACTATTATTTATGAATTTATTTTATATCAATTTAATTAATTTATTTGATATTTATTTATGTACTTGCATTTTTTTTTGTTTTCTTTTTTTTCCCTTTTTTTACAAAGTTGCTTGGATTTATTATTTTCTTTTAGAAGAAGAAATCTGTAACTCAGTGACAACAAAGGAATAATTAATAATAATTAAACTAATGTAACTACAATTGATGACACCATACACTCTAATTTACTTTCTTCATATTAAACAAATTTTAATATTTACTATTCTTTAATCTTGGATAATCAATACAATAAGATGCAAAGTCATTTGTCATTTGCCATTAAATCTAATTTCCGACCAACTTTTGTGGAGAACGTGTAATTCCACATTTATCCACCAGCTGTTCCCACTGAGCTTTTAATCACAGCCAAAGTTTGTCCATCTTTCACTTATCTATTGTCCCTAAAGGGAAACATGGTTTACCGACTGGTCCTCAGCAAAAATATCACAACATCAAACAATAAAATCTACACTCAAAACTTAAAAATGCTAAAAACAAAATAGATAGATACTGATAGACTCATGAATTTAGAGTTTTGGCAGTTAAAAGGTTTTAAAAAATACTATGATGTGGTTTGACACTAAAACGTTATGAAAGTAAAACCATTTGGAACATTTTTTTTTTGTGTGTTACATCCTCATTTTTCTGCTACAAACGAAAATGTCCCTATTATGGAATCAATAAAGTCATCTTATCTTTTCTTATCTTACTGCCTGAGAAAATATTTATCATGAAAAAATTATTAATTAATTACAAAGGGAGATTATTGAAATATTAAATAAGTACACAGCGCCGGGGAGGTTGTGAGTGAGGTGTTTTATGGGTAGGAGGTTTTTTTTGGGGGGGGGCTACTTCTACACTCTTGGGGCCCTGGTCCCTTTGCTCCGCCTAGGGGGGTTAGTGGCTGTTGATCTTGGCCTGCCGGGCCTTTACCCTGTGACAGAGAGAGGGGGGGCTCCTCTGCCATCCTCCAGGTGAGACTGGGGTCGTCTTTGATGTGGGGTGGCTTGGATTCATGCTCCAGGATTGCTGCTAAGAGCCCGGGTCTCTGGCCTGCCCTTGTCTGCTTCTAGCCTCTGTGGAGGCGTGGTTTTGCACGATCTCACTCAATACTCCTCATCTGTGATCACTCCTCATTCCTCATCCTCTGCATGCTGACATAGTCACTGAGTGGTGATAAGGTTGCACATTCACAGTTCTTTTTTTTCTAACTCATCCACTTGGATGTTATTTAATCTTGAAATTTGGCATAATTAGGGTCATATCCTTTTATTGACAGGTATCCAATATCCATGACAAAAAGGGAGAGTGTAGCACAAACGTGGTCTTTAGCCAGCTAACAGCACACCTTAGCTTTATCCCACTTACCTCTGTTAGCTGGTTAGCTACCGTTAGCTCCGAGTCAGCTCAGTTAGCTCTTAGCTACAGGCAGCTCGGAGTTTGATGGGTGTCAATCATCCACTGCCACCTTTACAGTCCCCCTCTCAGCTCCACCTCTTTGCCCATTTTTAAATGTTCCGGGAATGACAACACACGTGTCGCTGCCAAAATGGGGATGGTGGGAACCGCCAAATGAGCTTTAATTCAGCTCTTCAGAAACCTATGGGTGACGTCACGGAGGCTCTGTCCATCTTATATATACAGTTTATGGTCCCTACGCTGGGCCATTTTTATATATGACNCAGTTTATGGTCCCTACGCTGGGCCATTTCATATATGACTGTGGCAGGTGAAAGAAAAAGTAGTTACTGCCAACTGGGTATAATTTAGAGAAGATATTATAGTTACCTTCCACTGTATTTCAGTTTGTGGTAGACTGCATTTTAACCCCAAATCAGTAAAATATTTATATTCTAACATGAAATTGGTTTGAGAACATAAAATGCTGGTATTGGTAGACCTGATATTTTGGTATTGATCCACAAATCACTAGCCTCCAGGAAAAATGTGCTATTGATTTGGAAGGAAATTTCTTGGATAATAGTTAAGGTAGCAAACTTAGCACTGAAATTGATCATCTGTTCAGTCCAGCATCTTAAAGAGTCCATCGTGTTGCATGAACAAGTATCTCTATTTCCAAACATCTTAGACTTCACATGAGAAGTAATTTATATAAGCTCAATTTAAGATGGATAAATAAATAACAGTCAAAAAGCTTTATGTGAACTCATCTAAGTTGTAATGTTGTCCACTTTTTGAGTAGTTTTATACTGGGCGCATTATATATTTCAGCTGTTTATTTCAGTGACTTTTTTTTTTCCTATTATATCCAACGGCAGTCTGGAGATAATCAGAAGAATCTTTTTCAGGATGGTAAGAATAACACCAAAATGATTCAAGAAAATTATGGCTAAAACCTTCTCCCATCGAAGGTTTAATCTCCTAAGTGACTTCAGCGGGAGATCACTGGCTTTGTGAAGATATACACAGTTTATCCTTAAATTATATTATATGACACTTAAAAGTTATTTTCTTAAAGGAGTAAAAACTCAACAGTGTTTTCTTTGTTCGGATCAAAAGAGGAGTTTAGGAGAATAAGATTTTGCTGGAGCAGAGCGTCATGTACAGATTAGATCATTCAACAGCAGAAGTTAGCTCGGTGGAGGCAAAGGACGGTGTGGTGGGGGGTGCTCCTCCACAAGCCTCAGCCAGGTGGGTTTGGTCAGACTTGTACTTGTTCACACGGATGATGGACCTAATATATTGCTGTTTCTCATACACAGTCACAAACACAACTTGTAGAGCTACGGTTCAAAGCACTCGATATCACCGCTGCTTGCATTATATGCACTTGTGCTGTGTTTTAGTAGTTTACCTAGAATAAGTGATGGTACAGTTCTGTTCACAGACCTGAGCATCAAGGTGAGACATGAAGCTGTAATCTATAGCCTCGGACTGGGCCTTAGTGAGAAATATGAGGAACTCATTAAGGATAGCCTGGTAAATTAGTATTTAATCACTTTATTGTTCTGACAGAATTAAAATATTTACCGTAAATTAAGCACCAAACAATGTTGTCATTTAGAAGAACAAACTACATACAGTTTTTCAAGTTATTCAAAAACACAGTCAGACTTAAACTAGAGTTAAAAATCTGGTTTCTTGCCACTGTAACAATACATAAAAAGCAGACCTTTTATTAGAGGGGCCTGCATTAACGTAGGGGATGACAATCTGTGATTTGCAGCCGTACAAGTGGAAATTATGCCAATGTAAAAAAAAAAAAAAAAAAGAAAATAATAAATAAATAAAAAAAAGTGACTTCAGACATTTAACTGAGACCCTGTGGGCACATGCAAGGACACTACATTTTTACCTTCCTTCACCACATGCTTCATTCTGCATGACTTAAACCTGTTATCCCTGAAAGTGGACCTTTTCCCTTCTATCTGGTGGTTCCAGTTATCATCATGTGCTAATCCAGGGGAGGCCAATGTCAGTTCTCGAGAGCCACAATCTTGCAGGTTTTACAAGTTTCCCTGCTCCAGCACACCTGACTCAAATGAAATGGATCCAACAGCCTATACAGATCTGCACAATGACTTATTAGTTTAAGTCAGGTCGGCAGGTTGGGTTGTGCACGAGGCGGTTTGTGTAGATTTTCCTACTTTCTCAGCACCTCAGTCAGCAGTTTATTAAGCATAAAAAGGAGAGTAGTTCTCCCTCACAGTTTACAAAACATCCTGGAGGAAACCCTGGTGCTAAGTGACATTTTTAGCCTGTTGTTCCATAGTTGAATAACTCGCCTTTCCAGATTAAATGTTTGTTCTTGGTCTTGGGTTGACTTATACTCTGGAGCGACTTATAGTCCATAAAAAACGGTAAAACATCTAAATATTCAAATAAAGGTGAACACATTTGCTGGTCCTCTCTCATCAGCACATTGTTTTACTTCTACGTGCCTTTCGTTTCCTATACGGCAACCTGCAGTGGCCCTCCTCAATTCTGGCTCTCCACAAGACTGAAACAATTAATTATTATCAGGACTCAATGATACTTGGAACTGTTTAATGCTGTTAAAAAAAATGTGTATGTTACTTCTGATCAGTGTGTTATACGATGCACCTAAAATAATTATAGTGTTTTTAGCAAATGAAACAGGAGCTAAAGCTCAGTAATGTTCTGCCTGACACAATGAGAAGTGGCACATTTACTCAGGTCCTGAAAACTAGGAGTGCCAGCTAAGATCTGTAATTGTTAGAGATGTTCAGGGACAGAAAATTTTACATTTATACTTTTTCCTGGAGCCTTTAGCTGATGTTTTAGTTATATCCTTGTTTGGCTGGTTAATGCTGGTTTTACTGCTGCTACATTTATGCTGTCGTTTGGTAAACTCGAGTCCATGACAGCTGTTATTAGGTCAGAGGCTGACTAAAACATGGATGACTCATGAGAACCAATACATCAACCATGCCTACTCACCTACAATTTAATTAGGATAACAATTCAATCAAAAATTTGTATTTTGAGGACTGTAGGAGGAAGCCAGAGTACCCAGAGATGCTCCACTCACACAGAATAAATGTTACTGTTTGTAACCACAAGAGGTCATAACTATAATAAATATAAATAATAATAACGTTATAATTTTGGGACCTGTTGTACACATGCTTATTAACACAAGCTGAAAACTAAAAGCTGGTGCTTTTAGATCAAATTCAGATCACAAAACCCTCTAAGATCCTAAACTGAATCTCAGAAATGTAAACGCCAACATGATTTATCAGCAGCTTTAAATACTAGTAAAAGGTCTAAAGTCTCTTAACCGGTGAATTCAGTCATGATGACGTTTTCTAATCAAGCCAACGTGTCTTATGGGAGAATAAAATTAACTGAAAGAGGTCAGATGAGATTAAGTCCTGCATAGTCATCAGCAATTTTCCTTTCAAAGCCTTTAAAATAAATTAAAGCCCCATTACAAAACTGGCTGTGAAAATGTGTTTTTATTCAATTCATTTAACGATCAGGGAGGAATTTTCTTCATTTCCATTCATGCTGCAACCTCACATACACATGTATACACAAGTGAACATGGAGGAGATGCACATGAGCTCATCCTGCTTCATCCATTCAAACCTCCATCACCATGTTTCTCATTATAAACTGGTCCAGACAAGTTCTATAATTAACACACAGTCACCTGTCTGCTGCATAACCAAACTGTCGGAGGCTTGGATCTATAAAACGGAGGCAAAATGGAGAAAGAAATGAAAAGACGAGGAAAAGAGCAAAGGACCGAGCAATACTCGAAGAAGAGAGATGGATCACAGAAGAACCGGAGGAAGCAAACTCATCATGATGGGTGAGGTTCAAACTTTATTATCTGAACTTTCTGTTTTTGAGACAAGATTTATTCATCAACAAAGACGAGCTCATTTATTTTAGTTCAACAACCCTTTAATGTTGATGTAGAAAAAATCAAGAGAAAAATGTTTTCCTTTTCCTTAAATGATTAATTCCTTAATATTTTAGTAAAATGGTAAAAATCTGAAACAATAATAGGATAACAACCACTTATTTTTACTGTGGGTATTACATACCTACATAAAGTAAAATTCAATGGAGACGATGACAGATTGAGAGAAGGCAGTTAAATGGTTAAAATGTCCTGCGTGGCACATTTATGTTTTACAGTTAAATACAACATCATTAATAAAATCTACTGGTTAAATAGGATGAGTTTATATCCACATTAATAATATTTTTAGCTCTGAAATATCAATACCTTTATTAGCTTGACTGACATGTCCATTGATGGTCAAGTTATAAAGAAAATGTACTTATGAATAATTGGTCCTTACAAATATATAAATTAATTAAAATGTATAAATCCTTAAGTTAATATAGATAATAATGCAATTTATGAGTAATCACAGAAAAACCTGCGAAAAACATAAAATGTTCTAGAAAACGACCTTTTAACAGTGAAATACGTGTAATAAACAGACCAATAAGGGTCAAGCTAATTAAGAAANATAATATTTTTAGCTCTGAAATATCAATAAATCAATAAAATATCAATAAAAAATGATGATAAACATCAAAGTCTTTGTCTTTTACTCTTACACCAAGAAAATGTATATTAACAATTGGTTCAATAGCATCAATCAACCAATAAATAGACAAATAAGATAAACCTAAATAAAATCCTTAAGTTACTCTGTGCAGCTCCAGTTTAACCTGTTTCTTCTTCATGCTCCAGTGGTGTGCATGGCGGCGATGTGCAGAGCCATCCCCATTGGCGACCTCCTCGATCGAGCCTCTCAGCGCTCCGACAAGCTGCACTCCCTCAGCACGACGCTCAGCACGATGCTCGCCCAGGACACGGTCAGTGGACTCTATATATGTACATGTGTGAGGCATTTAGACCTGCGTCTGTTGGCATTTCAGCCCTTTTGGGATTTTAAAACTTTAATTTCTATATGAGCTCCAGCCTCACAGTCTTTTTTTTTTCTTTATCCAGGAGGCTTATTTTCCTCCATTAGGCCGGATGAAAATGTGCCACACCTCCTCGCTACAGACGCCCAACGACAAACAGCAAACTCTGGAAGTAACAGTAAGTCCAACGGCTCCTTCGTTTCCAGTTTTTCCTTCGCTGCCATTTATTATGCAGCTCTGAAAACCATTTTCTGTTCCAGGAGTCGGATCTAATGTCACTGGCCCGATCACTGCTCCAGGCCTGGGCGGACCCCCTGATGGTCCTCTCCAACTCTGTTAACGCTCTGTCGCACCCAGCCCAAAGCAGCATATCCAACCAGCTCCAGGAGCTGCAGGAATACTCAAGAACCCTGAAAGATGGCCTGGATATACTATCTGGGAGGGTAGGAGAACATTTTCTTCTTGCTGCTGTAGTTATGGTTAAAATATGGACCATTTTCATCCTAACGGTGCCTCCCTCTTTCCAGATGGGCCCGGCTGCTCAGTCCATCTTCTCGCTGCCCTACAGAGGGGGCACCGACCTGGGCCACGACAAAATAACCAAATTGGTCAACTTTAACTTTCTGCTGTCCTGCCTCCGCCGGGACACCCACAAGATTGACAGCTTCCTGAAAGTCCTTCGCTGCCGCGCAGCAAAGAGGCAACCCGAGCTTTGTTGAAGAGCAAGGCAGCCGAGGGGGGTTTTGCTTGTGCCACCTAACAGCTGCTGATGTTATGCTAACTGCTGATCTGTTGGTGTAAGAAGGTTTCAGAGAATGGAGATATGGAGGAGTTATATGACACACAAATAATCTGTTAGAGTGACAGATTCCCTTCACAGTAGATTAGAGGATTAGCATCTGGAAAGTAACAAAAAAGTATAAAGTATTTTTGACCAATGAAATATTTCCCTTAAAATATAGAGAAACTTTCTAAAGCACAGATTAATATATTACAGTCAGAGGTCATCTACTTGGTATTTCCAGCTGGTCTGGCATTACATACTGCTCAGTGTGTGTGTAATTTCTAACATGACTCCTCCTTATCTTTTCCCTTCTCCTGGACCATCTCTCCTCACAGTCCAGCTGCAAAATGAGCTTTGTAGGAACACAGAGCATCTTCTTCTTCCTAACTACAGCTTGATTGATACCACACTGCACTTTAGATATAATTATTGCATTGCCTATTGTTTAACCTTTTCTTTAAAATCTGTTCATCAATAAAATATCTTCTTGCACAGTAAAATTGTTTTGGTGTTTTCTTAACCTACTATGTAAAATAATACGTAAAAATTCATTCAAACATTTTTTTTTAAATCCAAAAAACACAAGTAAGGGAGTGACACTTAAAACTGAGGCATAAAGATACACAAAAAACGTCCATTCTGACATATTTAATTTTCTAAAATCCTTTTTTTGTTATGTTTTGTTTCTCTGGAGAAAATTCTATAATTTGTCCTGGTCATAATTAACGTAAGTAAGTACATTAAACTAAGTACGCAGCCAATGGCTGTTATAAAATAGCATAGTAGTGATAGTACTACAAGTATAAATAACCAACCACACACACACATACATATATATAGTCATTATTATCTCCTGGACCTTGGCTCCCGAAGTTTTTCTCTAACTAGACCTTTTTAAATTTGAGTTAAATCCTCCTGTTTTAGATTAATTATAGGTCATATAGATCAGGACTCCACAAAGCCATTTTCCCCTCCATTTTTGTTTGGGGGTTCTTGGGCACCTCTAACTTGGGGCCGCCGAGTCCCTCGGACCGGCCATGGACTTGGTTCAGTTTTCCTGCGCTGAGCGGCTCAGTGTTTCAGAGCCGCTGAGGAGGCGAACAGAAATCAGAGCTGTCTCTCCCTCCTCTCTCTGTCAACGTAAACCGACACCTATCTGCCACGTCCACCACCTCAAAACCTCTAAATGCGATTATTGGAGGTCTTGCTTCAGTCTTCTGCGGACATGAAGAATAAACACAAGCAGCACGTGAAGACTTCGGCTCCTGACCGAGTCGACACGTCCAGCTTTGAGGTGTCCCTGCAGCAGCTCAACGACCTACTGACGGACGACAGCGGCTTTTACAGCTGGCCAACAAAACACTTCCATGAGGTTTACCCCAGGATTTACATCGGCAACGCGTAAGTCAGCGCTTTTTATTCTACTTCCATGTTTATGTTTATCCTCTTCCAAGGTAATTTGCACATCAGCCCACTGAACCTGTCTCTGTCCAAATTAGGTCACCTCAGAATGAACCACTTCTGCACTCCTTAGTGATACAACAAACTGCCATTTATTACAGTTAAGTTCTATAATTAATCATATATTATACGTCCACACTGTTCCTAATAATTGGAATTAAAGAAAATTTGACGTAGAATCATGTCTTTGCAGAAATCTGTTTATCCCTCATATGCTGTAGAAACATCTAGATGATCTAAGATTAGAATAAAAGGATTAATTGTAAGGGTTTACTGCTATGTAACAGGTCTTTTCTCCCATGACAGTGTATTATTTTATGTTGTTATTGCCAGTAGTGGTCTTGTTTGAGTGATACAGGGACGACGTGGTGGGCTGTGGCAGACTGTTTTGAAGAGGTGAGTGGAGTGTTTTCCAGAAGCAGGAAGATGGCTGCTGCTGATGGGGCTAAAAATAGCTCCAAACCTGTCTCTTGTTGAATTTAAAACACCCACAGAGCTACAATGCATCATTTCAGTTTCTACAGTTAACTAGGTTAATAAGAGTCTGGAAGAAGGAAACCTGCTTAGATCTTTAATGTCAGAGCAGCTGATGGAAGTTTGGGTTCAGAAGTATGCTCAGGTTTATAGATGTTATGCTTGGTAAAGATATAACAAAAAAACTGGGGCCTTTTATGTTAAGGTTGCATGCTCTCCTTTTATGTAAAATTCAGCTTTATATATTGTCAATCCACTATAAAGTCATCTCAAGGCATTTATAAGATACAGTCCGATTCAAGTTCACTGTAGTCCGAAGTGGACCAAGTTCAGTTTATAGCAACTGTGTTCATACCAATAATTATCTTAGCTAAGAAAGTCAGCAGATTGCTTTAAATTTCAATATTCAAGATTTATTGTCCCTCTAGGGAGAAATTCATCTTGGGCTTTCACCCTGGCTGCAGCCATAAAGTGATGAGATTCATGCATTCACCATCAAACATAAAAGCAAACTATCAAATAAAAAATAGCGCAGAAAATTAAGAATATATACCATGATATGTAGTATAAACAATTATAAAAAAAAGACGACAAACTAATACATATTGTGCATAATGTAGCACTCATAAGCAGATAAAATCAAGAAATAAAATAAGATAAAATAGTTAAAGTAATTAATGAATAAATAAACCGTAGTCATAAAAAGTAAGATCTTTGATCGGTCCTATTTGTTTGTGTTTAAAGTTTTTTGCTAAATAAAACCAATATTTCTAAAGGTTCAACAGTACAATTGCGATTTGCAGGTGTTTCTACTGAACGTTTTTTAGCGCGTTAACCGTTATTGTCGTAAACTCGCGTCTACGAGACTCCACTTTGAAGAAGAAGGAGATTTAGATTTCTCCTGCGTTTACTCATTCAGCGCCATCTTTTACCAGAGACGTGTAAATGCAGAAAAAGTGTTTCCATTACACTTTTGTGATATACAGTACTTCTACACGTCTGAAAAACCACCTCATGAAAGCGTAACGTTTTAGTGATATCTCAGGTGTTTTACGGAAATTGGAGGTGCTTCCTTTACCAATTTTCGGGCTCTGCAGAACAGTCCGAAAAAACAACATGACCTTTTTATTCACTCCATGAATTCTGTGTCATGAATTAAAGCTTCTCTTTGATTTAATCATCCATCCTAAGCATGAACTGGACCACAGTGGAAAGGAAAACTATATATATATATATATATATACACTATGGTATACATACTATGATATTTTATTACCTTAAAGGTACATTGTGTAAGAATTACTGACATCTAGTGGCAAAGATGGGAATAGAAATTACTTCAAGTACAACACACAGATGTAAACGGACGATGGCCAGCGGTGGCCAAAATCCTCTAGATCCAGTGGCTTTAGATGCAGCGATGACTGAACTACAAGTAACTACTTCAACATTGTGTACATATGCCCTGTTTTCTTCTAAAGTCCCTTTAAGGCATCACTTATCCCAAATGGTGCTCTAGCATCTATCAAACAAAGCTAGTTCTGCAGCTTTAGAGCTAAGAGAGTTTTTATTTCACACACAGAGTTGTTTGTCCATTTAGAGACACCGTAGTTAAAATGGTGGCACAATTATAGCAGCTGTCATGTATGTGGACCCACAGCAACAAGATATAAATGGATCATTCTAAGAGAATAAAAACATAATTATTTTAGCAAAGCAATTAGATACCAATAGAAACGCATTTTTAATGATATATTAAATGATATACTATATATTAATGATATACTTTTGATTTTGTTACATGCTGCACCTTTAGGACCATACTTTGTCTTTAGGTACTAAACTCTAAAACTAAATAAAGACTTTTGACATTGGTGTTGAAATATCTGGGGAGGGAATTTATATTCTGAAACAGTCAAATAGCCCTTTAAGTCCATTAAAACTCTTTTAAAATGATGGTACATACTAGGCTGAGTTTGGGGAGAGAATATTCTAGACTTGCGAGATAATGTGGGCTCTAAATTTTGCATAACTGAGCTAAAAACATCAATCAAAATCTTTGTTTTTAGCACAATGAGTCATGGGAGTGTCTCTGTGGTGCTGGTTTTATTCTGCTTGCATTTTTGAAGGAGTCATAAATTAACAAAGAATAACTGATGGCTGTTCTGTCTGAGGAAATGCACAACTGAATATAGGCTGGAGCGCACACACACTTGTCAGAAGCTGAGTGAAGAACGCCCACGCATGACTCCCTCTGAGCTGCTCTTTTATGTTTCGATGCATCTCTCTCAGCTTCAGTCTGTACTAGTATTTTTAGCTCCTTTCATTTCGCTGGCAGGAGCTGCCAAGAGATGCAGCAATGCCAGAAGTTCACAGTGAAAGGTAATGCTTTTTCCTCTGCTGCAGCAGTATGACAGGAGAATGGAAAGATATAACAAGAACTATACAAAGTTTGGGTGTCCTATAAAATAAGAACATGTGCATCATCTAATACGAACCAACAGATAACAAACTGTCTAAATTTCTGAGTTATTAGAACTGTAGTTACGCCCAAAGGAAAGAAAAAATAAAAGATGCATGATACTATTGGCAAATATTGATATTGGCCAATATCGCCTTCAAAATTAAATACCGAATATCGCCCATTCCACCGACATATTTAATCCATAAAAGAGCAGGCTCTGGGAGAACATGTCTGTTTTAAGTAGGGTAGGATGCATATATCTTACTTGGTTTGTTTAAAAAAAATGTCATGATTCAATTTGACATATTGTACAAAATCCAAGTTGAAGTAGGTTTCTTACTTTGTACAAGGAGTGAATGTGACATCCTTTTCAGCTTTTTTTTTCAGCCAATAGGCCAACATGGCAAAGAGTATGCAGAATAACACTGTATTTTATTTCCACAACATAGGAAATTAAATAATCTCTGCAATTCGATAAATGAGTTGTAGATTAAAATTAGGCCAAAAGTTCAGTATCATGCATGTCCAATATAAATCATTGCATGTATGCAAAGATCCAACCTCTTTGTTCCTGCATGGTGGAAGCTTTGACTGTCTCTCATATTACATGAAAGAAAACTGTATAAATTTAGTTGTGTAGGACTGGCTATAAATCCATCGGTCACTTTATTAGGTACACCCCCCCCCACAGCCTGTTAACACAAATATCTAATCAGCCAATCACATGGCAGCAACTCAACATATTTAGTCATGTAGACATGCTGAAGTTCAAACATCACAATCAGAATGAGGAATTTTGTAGGTTTAAGAGACTATGAACGTGATTTTTTTTCTGAGTATTTCAGAAACTGCTCATCTACTGGGATGAGATGTGTAACCGTAAGAGATGGGTAATATTGTTTAAATTTTCAAATGCTTGTTTAATTGAAAGAAATCAAATAATTATGCAATCATTGATATGTGTTAGTCTTAACCAGTGTCTAGTATTAATGAGTTAGTACCACCACAAGGTGGCGCTAATTTACCAAGCTGAATGTGTTGTGGAAGACATGATGAGAAGTGAAGCAACATTTAACAAAAGAAAATGCTTTATTTCTGATCAGAAAAAGTAAAACAGTCAACAGAAAGCTTGCAGCAGTCTGAAGAAAATTCCACAAAGATAACAAGGATAAATAGCTCATTAGGACACATCAGCATCATGTTACATCATATATCAACATGCAGGAGTCTAGATGTCCGGCTGAACTCTCAAATGGCCCTCTGCTCTTGAAGGCCCCAACACTGTGACTAATCATGCACGATATGAAACATTTCAACCAATACCGATAACTGATAATTTTCTGCTTCTCGTGGCCAATACCGATAACCGATAAGTTAATATTTTTATTTTTATGATATAATTTGCAGTTTGTGCTGGATTATCTACAACAGCAAACAAAAAGTGCTGTATGGATAATATTTTTTAAAATCTGTGAATAGTTTTGATTTTTAAATTAGTTTTACTGATTTAATGATTTAAAGATTCAGAATCATATTTTAATACTTAGTAAAAATGATTAGTTAGAAAAAACTGACAAATTTCTAGTAATTAAATACTTTGGTTATTGCATCTGTTATTAGTTGCGCAGTTTGTACTTGGCAGCAGCTTTCAGTGATCCTCAGTATTGTAATTTTACTTATGTAAATCTAGTGATCCTTCGGCAGATTAGCCTTATGACTGAAAGCATATACTTGTTTCTTGAATAGTTCATGAATTAAGCTGCCGAGGCAGAGGCAGCAGACTACAGACTTCACTGATAATCATCAAGCTCCTTTCATTTTCCCCACAACCAGGCATTTTTGGCTATTTAGCAGATTGTATGTTCAGTTGTACTGTCTGAGTTTAAAGGCG
>CM047976.1:16310826-16325111 GCA_026261665.1 Melanotaenia duboulayi
TTAGATAATGCCTTCTTTAGGTTTCTTTGATGAATCAGCAATGGTGCATGTTCAAAACTAGCAGTGTCTTGATATCCAGTTGCTGGCAGTGACGTGGTGCCGTGAAGTGAAATGAAACTGTAAAGTGATGCTCTGGGCTGGAAATTAAAGTTGTGAAGTAGTGTCAAATCTCTACAGTATAAATATGGTATTTGTTTGGACAAACTAAAGTTGATGCGTTAACTTTTACTGGTAATGAAGGCCTACTCAGTGAGCAAAAGCTACAGGTTTTCTGACAGAGTACAGCACAACATCATTCATAGCTTTACGTTCCCACTTCCGGATCTAGAACGTAGAATTTAGTCTGCAAATCACATAAACAGCATTCATACCAGTCAAAAGTCTGGACACACTTACCCATTAAACTTTAATGGGGTGGTGTGTCTAAATCTTTGACTGCCACTGTATTAATTACTTTTATTCCCCACATACTTATGGTCTTAACTTACCAGCTAGCATTAGCTTAGGCAGGACTGATGTGGTCACGATGTGATAATATTTAATGATGGGGGATCCTGACACTTGGAAATGCAAATAAGACACAAGATCAGACACACTGTCAATTTAGCAATTTAATTGGATGCCACTTTATGTTTAAAAATGATCTATTTTTCACTTTTTACAAATTATGTGAGCAAAGTGAAGCAACAGACCAATAATTAAATTCACCAATGCCAACATTGTCCCATTCAAAGCAGCAAAACATTCAGTGTCTTGATTCTGCAGGCTTCTTTTAATGGTAGCAGCTCATTTGCAGTGATTGTAGTTAAACTGAGTGAAATGCCATCAGTTGGCCTTTATAATCGATCTTAAATCTCAAGGTAAATTAGCAACTTATCTAAAATAATCTCCACACTCTGCCCCAGTTTTCTGTTTGTGATAGATAGGTCTCTGACTCTTAACCTTGACAAAATGCACTTAGGCAGATCAGCCCAGCTTTTTGGGTGAGGAAAACTGGTCTCAGAAGGCAGGACGTAGTGCAACTTGCAACAAACATAATATCAGCAGTGACACTGCCCCAAGTTACATAACATGTTGGGTTTCTCAGAAGTAGGAAGGATACTTTTTCTTCAAAATTTCTGCCCCCATAAAATGATTATTTTTCACACATTACCAGAAAACATTACATGCATGCACTGTAAATAGATCAAACTGCAAGCTGTACTTCAAAGGTCAGCTCAGAGGCATGCTGTGCATAGCTGTGGAGGAGGTGCTGGTCAGAGGAAGCTGCTCTCTTGTTATTGCAGGTTTAGCACTCAGTACATTGCTTCTACTTTTTCGTAAAATTACCAACTCAATAGAAAGTAGATTATAATTACTTCTTTACGGTTTTGAAATTGTATGCAACTTATTTTAAAGTAAAACCATGGGGGAGTTTCTATTCTTGACATAACATGCTGGAAGCCTCCCAGCAGCCACTCACCACCTCCTCCACATAACCAGTCTGCATACTAGCATGACCATTATCCTCTGTGGTATTTCAGCTTGGTTTTTATCTGTCAATGTTAAAATTGTTGTGGCTTGATTGAGTTCAAGACTGAAACTAAACAGTTGTCTTTTAGCAGCCATCTTAATTTTAGTTACAATCTTAGGCTCAATCCCAAACAGCTGACTACACACACTGTTTGCTCGTTCTCACATAGGCTCTGCCTTATTAATGGCCGTCCCAAACGACGTGGCGTGGAGGGTGAGTGGACCGTTCAGACCTCAGATAGAGAGTCTGCAATGCTCTACGCTCACAATAAACTTTGCAGCTGGTGCGATGGCAAAAAGGAGGAAAATATTAGTTCAAACATGAGTTCTGCATGTGTCCTGCATGTTTGTCACACTGACATAAAATCACAGAAAGTTTAGGAAGATAAAAGGAAACTAGAAGTTCTTACTCAACACTGACGTTTGATTTGACGTAAGCACAATTAGCGGCAGTCCTTCAGTTGTTTGATTAGAAATGTCTAATAGGTTGGGGTTTAAAGTATTTGCAGTATAAAGTAGCTACTGAATGAATGAGGTTTCAGGAACAGTGGAAAAAACAAGGAAGCTGGTGTGGCTCCAAAATTTATACGGTGGTTGTTCCACTAAAAACGAGAAATTCGGGGCGTCTTTGTGTTGCTATGTTGACAAGTGCTTTCCTCCTCCAGTGGAGGGAAGAAGGCATCCCATTCCTGCCCATCTTATTTATACTCTCCCCCTCCAACTAAAGTGTCCTCCACAGCTGTGAGTGTGACTTCACTGGGAGGGACACTCGGTAGTGAAGGGATAGTGTGTAGGGGTGGTTTGGGATTGAGCCTTTAGTGTTTTGGACAAAATGCTTATTTGTTTTAGTAAAATTTTATTTATTTCTATATGTGATAGTTTTAGTCCAGTTTTAGAAAAAAAGCATTAGTCTTTCAATAAATTATTTCAAGTTAATAAGTATTGGAAATTGGAAAAGATGTTGTAGTCTAGACTTTCCCATTGATGGAGATGCAATGCTGTACTTCATTGCTGTTGAGATCATTTTGTGGTTTCCGACCACCAAGCCCTTTTGTTGACGCTGCCTCCATTATCCATCAATGAATGAATAAACTCAGTTGCATGTGTTGTACAGTGCTGCACGCCAGGTGGTGGGCGTGACCAAACATGGATAGGATGCAGCCGCATTACTTTGTCAGACGGATTGCACACACAATGTCATGTCATGCATTCTGAACATATGACTCACCACTCAATAAAGTCATGTTTTAGTCACCAATGAGCCATGTCTAGCTTGTCACTGTCATATTGTCATGAAAAAAGGGACGTCAATGAAATAATTTCGTCATCTTCATCATTGACAAAAACAACAGGATTTCATACTGTCCATATTAGGGATAAACATTATTATTATTATTGATGCGGTTTAATAGTTTAAATGGACTAAAGATTACATTTTTTTAAGTTGGGAACAATTCTGTAGTATTTTTTCGAAAACAAGTTACTGTTAATGCCAAAGCAAGATAAGCTAACACTGCTTTAGCTAGTTTAGCTTCTATTGCAAAGTGGTCTGAACAGAGAAAATTTGTTAAGATAGCAGGGAATAGGAAGCACTCTGGAATTTTTTCCATATCTTTGGTCAACCTGCATGGACATAAAGCACTTTTGATCACATTATACAGCCAATCATAATGTCATGTTGTCTGAGTTTTGAATCTTTGTTTCTGCTGTTTTAGCTGCTCTCCACGCCTGACTGGGGTGCTGCTGTGACATCTAAGTTTCCTTAGAGGTCAACAAAGAGTTACTATAGATTGATTTAGGAGTTGACTCTAATCCCCCAAACCTTTTGTTCTGACTTGGTATGTGAACTTTGGGGTCTTACACTCACGGATGAATTCCTTCAAAGCTACAACCAATCAATTCAATTTACCAAAACTGGACTGAGACATGTTTTAGGGATTTTGAAGAAAATAGGTGCATCTAAACAAATTACAGAGTGTTGCACCAGTGTCCAAATACTTTTGTTAATGAATAATTTTGGGTTATTGGGTGTTTTCTTTTCTATTCAACTTAAAAAAGATTCAGTAAAAAAAAAAAATAAATAAATACATCATTCACACATTCTGTTCTGTGTTCATTTTTACAACCACAATTCCAAAGAAGTTGGGAGGCTCTGATATATTGGATGAATCCTCACTAAAAACCTGATAAGTTGGACACCTAAAGAAAAAACAATAAATAAAAAAAGTTATTTTCAGGGTTGGTCTTATGTATTTTAGCGAGACCATGGAACATATAATACTCTCTTAAATGTTCAACTGGTCTCCTCAGTTTTCTGTGACATATTCAGCTTCAACATCACCTACTTCTTCACTCTCTGAAGTTTCTTCATCCATTTTCACCACTAACACAGCTGCTCTGCTGCATGTTTAGTGGTGCAGCAGTGATAAAGATTCCCCACTCAAACAGATTCCTGCTACGCCACATTCCCAACATCCTTAAAGATGTTTAAACTGCAATTTGAGGTATAAGACAATTTTATATTGGAACAAAAATAAAAACAGGCTTTCAGTTATATTGCCCAGCACTACTTGGTCAATTGATCCCAGTTTTGCACACTACATTCATGAAAATAACTCCTTAGAGTGACACCATATTTTATGACACAGTCATAAGATAAAACATCAATTGTGTGGTGGATCTATAGACGACAGGTGAACAAACAAGTTTCATCTTTCAAGGTATATATGTATATATATATATATATATATGAACATGGTTTGCTTATATTTGTATATTTATAAAGTCCACTGGAGTCTCTGGAAACCATGACAACCCCTCCAGCTGGACAGAAACAAAGCAGGTGAACTAATATTAAAGGGTTTTATGTTTAAAATGAAATATTGCCACAACCAGAAACATAAAGCCACTGAGATGCTGTTAGTTGACTGTGCCATGAATGTTTTACAGAAAAACATGATACACAGCACCCCTTTGTGTTACAAACTGAAACTCTTCTGAGGTGCATGAGCACACATCTCATTAAACTTTAAAATCAACACTGCTCTGTCACACAAACAAAAGGGGGCGAAAAAAGAAAAAAATGTTGCTTGCAAACAAGGAGCAGAGACAGGGCTTCACATGATGCCTCTCTGATAACACTACATCAGGGCTTATGTGCTACCACATAAAGCTACAGTAAGACGGAGCTGCAGGGTGAAACAAACAACTAAACACTTCATTTTCATTTTCATCATGGGACTGGGGTCACATAGCTTCATTTGAGGCACATTTTACTGGCCTGTACTGGAACACAGAGTTGGAGGAGCTGTTGTGGGATTTACTGTCATCTTGTTAAAGCTTCAGTTCTTTCTCGGTTTGTCTGAACATTGAAAAAATGGACTTAGAGCACAGCTTCATATCTTATGCTTGGTTCTACAGACATCAGACATTTTTTTAAGCCACAACACTGTCACTACGACACAAGTTTGCAACCTGAAGCATCTTAAACTTGTAAGCCTGACCATTTTTATCCAGTCTTTTATTTAAGGGTGGCGCGGCTCAGTGGGTAAAGTGGTCGTCTTGTAGGGTTGCTGGTTCGATTCTCAGCCTGTCAAACTCATGTGTCCCTGAGCAAGACACCGAACCCCAAATTGCTTCTGATGGGTCGTGGTTGAGCACCTTGCATGGCAGCTTCCATCAGTGTGTGAATGGGTGAATATGAGGTATAATGTAAAATGCTTTAGGTATCATTTGAGGTACAGTAAAAAGAGCTATATGAATACAGACCAATTACCATTTAAAAAGCTTTGAATTTCTCTTAACACATTTTTCCGTTGTTATTTCTCAAATAACTGAGTCCACCTTTTTTATCTTCTTGAGAACAAAGTGGACTCTAGGTTAATATTTTCCATTCTTGAAACTGGTCACAACCCAGATTTTTACTCAAAGAATGGTGCAAAACTGGTTGATGAAGTATGAGTAGATGAATAAACCACTGTTTTGTCTTTTTTTTAGGTTCTTTTCACATGTAAATTTACAAAATGTGGTCTTATATGATCATTTCCATTCATTCTAATGACCAACATCAGGACTTAAAGCACAGCCAAACAGCAATCTTATTTTCAGCTCAACTACATGGATGATAAAATTGAGAAAACAGGGTAAACACCCAGATTGTCTCATGAAGAGAAGACAATATAAAATAAGATTTAATATATTAATTATTTGGGGATTAATGTGAAAAATTGAAAATGCTTCATGACTTGTTCAGTTAAACAGAATTAGTAATTAACCTAAAACACCCTCATGACCATTGTGTAGGAGAAAAATATGTGGATGTTTAATAGAAATCGTAAATTAAAGCGCTAACATGAGGTGCTTTATTAATTGTTAAAGCCTGAAATGAGTTACTTAATCGTGTGCCAAAAGCTGTCGACATTAAATTATTTGTTCACATATTAGTTTAAAGCTGCAGAAACATTAGTGATCAAGTAGGTTCATTGTACTGCAGCACAAAAAGTAAGAAAATGTGTCTTTAGTTGACTGTTTCCCCCTTTTAATAATACCTGTTGGTGTTATGATATACATGGCTGGAACGCCTGTTTAGTAACCTTTGCAATGAGCTATATCTTTTAAGGATCATGCTTCTGTGCAATGCGCAACACAGCCAAACTTGTGGGTAGTGCCCCCTACAAATATGTCAAATCCCTAATATTCTCCTGTTGGTGTCACTCTTGTTTTGAGATTTTGGTCCTACCAGGTGTGTCAGACACTAGAATCCATCCTCCAGGATGATAACAGTCCCCCACAGAGATCATCTCAGGTCCTCCGGGATTTGGGAGTGGAGAGGATGAGTCCAAACCTCAACCCAGCTAAACAAGCTGGTTATGATTTTTGAGCAACAGAACTACACTGGCTGACCTTCTCCTGGTTGAGGAATGGGATGCCATCCCACAGCTAAATGGTGTGATTTTGGCACATTTTTTGGTGCACTACCCACCTGTTTAGCCTGGTTGCTCATTCCACAAAAGCATGATCCTTATAAATTATACCTCCTTGTAAAGGTGACTCATCAGGCTTTCCAACAATGAGTTAATGAATAATGAGTTAAAAAAAATTAAGACAGACGTCAACCATTTAGCTTTATTTTTTTATTGAATTTTCTGCTGATGCTGAATCGAACCCTGATCTCGCTGCATCTGTGGTGGTCTGCAAGTGCATAAAGCAGCCATATCATAACACAAAGACACACATTCACTTACCAAGAGAATCTGTGACGATTCTATAACATAAATCATCATAAAAACAACTTTGTTTTTAAATCCACCAACACAGTCACTTCTTTCCTTCCCATCAGCCAACATCTTCAGTCCTCACAAACGGTTTTTATAAAGAGTTTAAAGAAGGACTCATCTGTGTCACATATTCTGGGTTTTCATCCACTCTCGGACCGAGCAGCACAACACAATGCACAACTTTAACAACAACAATAAAAACAACATGAGCGTGCGACGTCACGCTGTGTCTTTAATGGTACAATTTCAGTATTTTACATTCCACATGTGGACATACTCCTTCAGGGATTGTCGTCTTTCTCCACCAAAGAGTGCAAATATGAACCTGGGATGGGTTTCTGAGTGGAAAACGGAGGAAGAGGCGCATGATGAAAGATATGGAGGAAAAGGGCATGGGATGAGAAAGACAGTCCAGGACAGATGTCTTTCAGCTAATAAAGTTTGCTGTCATGCTGCAGAAGCAGAGCTTAGCATCATATTCACATGTAGTTCACTGTATATGTAATGCAACTTCTGATCGCTGTATGAACAGAAAGAATGCAGACTGTCTGGTTTATTCTGCAGCTTGGCTCAAATATCAAAATAAAATCTGATGTAACACAAGGTGCAATAAAAGAGGTTTTGACCTATTGACTCATAGTTGGAGCCATTCCAAATCGAGCACGCAGAGCAAATCGGATGTTCGATTTGTCTTAAGGAATTTGTTATCAGAAAAAAAAAATGGATAAATTTATCTCTCATTAATGCACAAGGAGCTCATTGTAAGAAGCCATGAAATGAAGGGTAAGAACTCCATGTCATTGTTCTGTTACAGCGTGTTGACTTGTCATGCAGAAAACGTGCTTCTGTGTGCCTGGTTGCCCTTTTCACCATGACAAACAAGGTCATAAAGACAGCTGAGTGCAGTCAATAAAAACATGGCACCATTAGGTGGAACTGCCTGCTGTCTGAACATGACAGGAATATGGCATTGACGTCCAGGTTAAAGTGGCTTTTTGGTGATGGCTGCCGTCTCTCTGCGGTTGCTGGTGCAGCTGATAGTGGCTGAAGGCAGTGTGCTCTGAGGTGCTGGTGTGGCTTCTTTAAGATGACGGAGAGACGAGTTATCCAGTGATCGTTTGGTTGAGAAAGGGAGACGGAGAAGCTGTGCTGTCAGCTCAGATCTGCATCACAAATCATGAGGGTGACTTCAGTCTTGCAAAAACAGATAAAATTATAAGATTTTGAAGATGTTGCATCCTGAATAGTGTAGTTGGGGGTGTAGATCACATGTTTGATCACAATACAATATCAATTTAATGTTTAAAGTTTCTTTATGGTTTTAAATTTTCCCCATAATGTGAAACTGAAAGAATAAATTTCTATTTGTAGACATTTAGTATAAACCTTACTCCTATTTATTGTCTTAAACCAAATATTTGTAGAAATTAGTTGTAATAATCAGTGTAGTACAGTCTGACTTCAATATAAATGCCAGACGGATTTGTGATCTTCTTTGGGCTGGCAGCACAGATTCATCCTCTGATGGCTCTAACACCACACTCGATCACGTGAAAATGAAAGTAAACCCTCTTAAAATTTAATGTTTTACCCATCACAACATTAAATAAATAAAAAAACATACCATACCAGCCTCAGATGAACATAGTACACTGTGTCATTGTTCATTTGTTAAAAACAAAGCCAGAAGCTAGAAACAGTGTAAGTTAAGAGCCTGTAGAACCAAGTTTAGCAGAAATCAATTCAACTAACCATTTCTCTGTTAACAGTCTATCATTATGCAGGAACTTTGGTCCAATCTTCTTTAAACATTGCTTCTGTTTATTCACAGCTCTCTTCAGGACCCTATGCAACATTTTTACCAGGTTGCGGTCTGGACTTTGACTGGAATATTATAACATCTTAATTCTTTCTTTTCCAGGCATTCTGTTGATCATCAGCCAAGGTTTCGGCCAAGAATATACTTACTTTCTAACCTCGCGTGCCCGAACAACTGGTTCCCTTATACACACAATCACTCACATACTTATGAGGATGCTACACTTGTTACTGGTTGATTCCAGTAGGGGGCACATTAAAGAACTCAGACGAGATATAGGTTCTGAATTTGAAAGGTGTAAATGAGACAATAAAGGTGACAGTAAATGAGGTTAGCATTGGGTTAATTCTAAAACAACAGCAGTGGTATCATAAATGGTGTGTAAGGCCCCTAAAACAATCATGCCATATCTTGTCTTCCATCATTTTTTACTGCTGTTGACTCTGTCACCTTACTTTTGGTTGAATTGGTCCCGACTGGTTAGTCTCATATTATAGCTTACGAATGCATAGCTGAGGACATGCACAAACAACGCTTCAAACGCAAAATACACGAGGCAGCCATGATAAATACGCATATACATAATTTAAAGCAAGTACATTTCAACCTTAGCTGTTGGACAGATGGCCTCACGTTTGAGTTCACAAAACTTTGGTACCCAGGCAATGTCATGGTCCAGTCAATGGCTGCAAGGTGTCAAGCACAACATAGAACAGAACAAGCACACATCATCATTGCACTCTCAAAAAATAAAGTGCCAAATTATATATGGTACCACTGGAGTGGTACCATCAAAGGTACTGATGCTGTACCCTCAGTGGTGGGTATTTATTTGCACTATTGAAGTTTATACCTTATAAAGACCAGTAAAGGTATGACTGGGTACTATATTTTACTGTGATGTGGTGCTGCGCCTTACAACCAATTTAAAATCAAAAACTGTGCTGCAATCTTCATTTAAAGTGAAAAGACTTCTCTTTTCATCCCTTCTAAATAATCCAGTCTTTTTCTAATTCATTCATTCATTTAAAGGTCCTATATTATGCAAAATTCACCTTCTAAAGGTTTTCTAACAGTCATATATTTTCCCGTAGCCTGTGTATGAGGTCCAAAATGGGAAAATTCTGTCAGCTCTCTCACTTGCTTGCACCACTTTTTAGCGAATATGTGCTCAAACGGGTGAGTCTGAGATCTTTCCCTTTGTGACATTACAAAGGAAAATAAGCACTGTAGTGGATACTGAGCCTACCCTCTAAAATCACCATGAACATTTAAAGGTTTGAACACAGAAACGACCCGTTCTCATTAGAGCTCACTAGAGACATGTTTGAAACTGGCTGAATTGAAGGACCAAGGCTGAATTTGGGATAATGCAGTTTGGAATTGTTGAAAAAATGTATAATATGGGACCTTTAACATGAATAATGAGGCGTGGAAAGTCTGAGATATGGCTCTTGGGTTTTTACAGTCTGAATAGATCATGAATGATTTGAAAATGGATTTAAAACCTATCCCAGACACAAGTATCTGCATTTTGGCTTGTTTTAGGTTAAATTAGAAATGACAACGTGTAGTATGTTGTTCATCTGACATTGTATTTACTTCATGTTTAGACCTGGTAAAGGCCTGACAATTTCAATCATGCTCTGATTGGTAAAAGGAATAACAAGAGGATGTACTTTCTACTATGTAACTGTACAAGAAATTTAACATTTATAAAGTATATTTACATATCTATATACTGCATTGTGCATATTTGTGTTATAGACCTCTGTGAGGCACATCAATATGTTTAAATCAATAAGTATGATGTTCCCTGTCTGAGCCATGATCTGGTTCGTCGGGGCATTTATTCACAGTGATATTGAGCAGAGCAAATTTGGTGGGTGTAAACTAGTACAGCTCGATCATCCTATTGCAGTGTGTGTGTTTGTGTGTGTGTATGTGTATCCCTGTAAAGGCTGCACGTTTTATTTACATGCAACTTGGAGTAGTTACACTGAGAGAGGCTTGAAGGCCATGACATAGTCCTTAAACTTGGTTTTTATGGGTAAGTAAAACAGGAGGTGATGGACAGCAATATGGAAGCAGAAGGTTGAGAAAAGGGATCTGCTAAGGGATACAGACATTGTGGTTTTAGTGCAAAGAAAAAACCTGATAATCTTTCAGTGGTTGGCAACTAGGGATGTGGTCGGTGGAGATCTTTTCAGCAGACAGCATTTCATACTGCAAGTTTGTCCATTTCTGCTGCGATGGCGAAGTAAGATCCGGGAAGGTTCCATTTTTACTTGGCGATTGCCAGCGAAATGTCCTGAGTCCCATCGCCACAGCCTGACTGTTTCTGCCTTACCTCAGCTGGGTAAAAGGACATCCACAGGCAAATATTTCTGACTCACGTTTATTTACGTCCCACTCACCACCCACAAGAGTCCTGACCCAGTAGGGCCAAAATGGCTTCAGCTGTCCTCCCAGCTTCCAGCTGTCATTGTCCCCTGACAGTGTTCTTGCATTAGTTCAACCTCCACCTTTGCCGTCAGTTCAGCTTCAAAATTAAAAAACACATTTCAAAGTGATTGTTGGTCTCAAGTGGTGTTTGATAAAAGTGAACAATGAGGGAAATTCGAGTCTGCCATAACAGCTGTCAGTTGTTTAATAGACCTACTGTATGTTGAAGAGCTGGTGGAGNTAACAGCTGTCAGTTGTTTAATAGACCTATGTTGAAGAGCTGGTGGATCAACATACTTCGAGGGTCCATGCTGCTAATTCCTTCGTGCATTGTGTGTATGTATTAATATATATTTGTATATCTGGGTGAACAAAAGGTGTTTGTGATGCAGAAAGAGGGGCTGGTAGAGGGGTGAGGTAGAATCTGTTGGTTTCAGGCGGGTAGCAGAAAACAGGGAATGGCCTGAAGAGGTAAGAGACACAATCCTCCCCCGCTAACGCCATGTGCTGGTGCTGAACCAGTCAAAAGAAGGCGTGGGCTTTGGAGGAGGAAACTACTCAGAAACAAACAAGACAGGAGAGAACATACACTGAGGCAGGTATTGTGTGCAGTTTAGTGCTTATTTACAAGGAGGAGGAGATGGATATCACAACCATACATCAGAAAACTGAATGGGTGTGAGTTGTATGTATTTATAAGAGGTATTCTATCTATTTATCTAAATAAGCAAAAATCCTGTGTAGGCTAAAGATGGTATAAGACAGATTCTTTAGAACAGGGCTACTCAATTCGGTCCTTTGAGGGCCGCAATCCAGCAGGTTTTCCATGTATCCCTGCACCAACATACCTGAGTCAATTTAGGTGGCTCTAACAGCCAATCAGGTTCTACACAATAACTCATTAATTTGACCCAGGTGTGTTGGTGCAGGGATACATGGAAAACCTGCTGGATTGCGGCCCTTGTAGGACCGAATTGAGTAGCCCTGCTTTAGAAGATGTTAAATATTTTTTTTAAAAGTGCTTTCTGTAAACATATTAAATGAGTGAAATGTTGCAGATCATAATGCCTATCTTGCTTTTTACTGTAAGCATGGTAGGATAAACTAATATAATAAAGTTATAGCAGTAACCTAAAATGGCAACTTTAGGCTGGCAAAAGCTAGCTAACACAACACTAACTAAACTTAAGACAGTAGCAAACAACTTGGCTAATTTTATTTATTTAACTACTTTTCTAGCAATATTGACTAATCAAGTAGCTTTTTTTTTAACCTAAATTTAGTCTCTTTAGCTATGTTTAGTTTGTTGGTTTCTCTTATAGTCTAGTTCAGTAATAGCCCTTGCTAACGTAATTTTGTTTTAGCCAGCACCTGCTAACATCTAGCTTTTTACTAGACTGGTAATGTTAAATTGGCATCCAACCCCATGTCAAATTCCTCTGCCATAGTTACTAGTATTTATCGGATGCCTTCAAAGACATTTTAAGCAGGGCTGCAACAATGGGCAAAACTCACTTTCTCATTTTAGACCATAACGTCTCATTTGAAGACCATAAAACTTACAGAAACACACACACACAAAAAAAAAAGAGACAAGACTGATCAATTCTACTTGTCTGCAAGACAGTTTATCACTCTCTGTTCAGTTGTGTTGGCTAAAGTTAGCAGTCCAGTCAAAAGTAATAAACCTGTGATTAGAGAAAGGATGGCTCACCATAGCCTGCAGGATAAAGTGTAATGCTGTGCTTTCACATTATGTTAGCTAACAGACTGGACATACAGTAACTCCAGACCTGTCCATGGTGTAACCTTCACAGCACTCAGAGTAAACATGCTACTACCTGCAATTTGGAAGATATGTGAACATTTTTGTGAGTATTGTAGCATCCAAACACTATTTTTGGTGTAAAAATGGTATTTGCTATTAAATGTTTGACTTAGTTCACTTGCTAGTCATTAAATTGGTCCCTGGCGTTAAGCTTACAAATAAAATAATTGGTAAAAAGCAGCTGCCGCAAAGGCTAGAGATGAAAAAAAGGACAAATGTTGGAACAATTTCACTGTTTTATAAATTAATGCTTTACCTCTCTTTAAGTTTAGTGAGAAGATTTTTAATTTGTTCCAAAAAAGGGTGATATTCAGAAGAGCATAAATTTTATAACAAGAAAGCAATTGTCTGGCTCTGCCTAAAGAAAATCACATAATTTTATGCTGACAATAGTCTCGAATTCAACCTCTGTTAAAATACAAAAAGTATTATTTACTCTTTGGATGTATCCAGGCTGACTGGCTTCCCACGCTTCCAGTTTCTATGCTAGGCTAAGCTTACCACTTGCTAGCTTGATCCAGTATGGGACGCCTAACCAAACTTGTAAAGTAAATGAGTACTTTTTTTTTTCTTCTTTTCTTTCAACAGTACTGAAGCATACTTTTGTGTTATGCAAACTGGCATATGTATTTTTACAAAAATATCAATATGTATTGTGTTTTTTTCAAGCAGACTAAAATTCAGCCACTTTCTGTTTAGTATTACAGATTGCACCATGTTGCTCATGTCATCTTGCAACTTTAATGCATCCTAATAACTCCTATAATGTCTTATGATTTCACTTTAACAATGCATTTTTATATAAATTATATTTGTGTGCATCATTTAAATTGTAGCGGAGGGCTGCACAGCTCCACTTTTTCCAACTGGACTAAAACCACCACAAAAATAAATATGAAAAGACGTTTTACAAGGAATGAGGTAATTGTGCAGGAGTATGATTTGTCCAAGTACATTCTGTTTGTGAGTGCTGTGTGAACATTTGTTAGGGAGGTAGGCAGACAAACACTCACAGGGTCTTGGTGGATGTAGTTCAAGGGTTGCAAACACAAGGGAGCTTGGAGGATTGTGGTGAGGATTTTCCGAGAAGTTAATGTAGGAGCTAATAGGAAATGCTGGACTGAGGTTACAGGTGGGTGTGCAGCTAGCAGAGACAAAACAAAACCCCTCGGTTTGCATTAGATATAGAAATGGTACTGTTATCTATGCAGAACCAGTTCATGTCTGTGAATAGATGTGCTGTACCTGTAATGCAGTGAAATTTAAATCTGTTAGCATTTCAATAAACAGCTGTAACTGTGTGTGACTTCTGAAAAATAACTGAACTGCTCCATGTTTTCTGTTTCACAATATTGATGTGTGGTTGCTGGTGGCAGACGGTGGGTTCTGTGAGTGTTGGACAAAA
>CM047976.1:16344156-16356817 GCA_026261665.1 Melanotaenia duboulayi
TGTAGTGTCTGCCCACTGCTCATGCAAAGGAGAGTAAGAATTCATATCCAGTATCGTTCTCTTCATGGCTGTTATCCACTGCTTTCGGCGTTTTACATCCGTTGGAAACCTATTAAATTTGACATGACGATCCTTCTTTCGTCTATTTGTGCAGCCTACAGCGCTACACGTGTTAACCATACTGATTTAATAATATTTCAGGGCGAGATTTAGATTTAGCGTAACTTGCTGTCAACTTCACGTCTTCTGACAGTGGAGGGCACCGGCTTTTTTGCCCTCCAACTGGAAACTGGGTCAAAGAGCAAGTGGGCGTGACGTCACTCGTCAACGTGCCTATAGAAATGGAAGAGTCTGTACAATGAGGAATAAGCTAAATTATTACACAAGCGCTATCACTTTTTTCTTCAAATTTTAGATATGAATTAGAATTTAGGGAAACTGACAAAGGTCATGCAAAAATGAGTCTGTACAGTAAGTGTTTATGTGATGTACACTGATTACTAGAGACAACAGAGGAAGTATTATGTTCTTTCTTAGTTTCTAAGTAGAACATGCTAACATTGTATTTTTTAGTGCAAAAAAACTAGCAAGCAAAATAATGTCTTAAGAGAACAATCAAAATGGCCAATAATCTGAGGATTATGAGGTATTTCTGAACCTTACACCAAAAAAGGTGAGGCGACAAAAACAATCTGGTTAGTCGACAACGAATCACACCTGCTTGCAAGCGAGTGAGGTATTAGAGCACCACGTTATGAGTCAAAAGCAGGTGTTTAGGGCAGTCAGCTACAGCAGAGTTCAGTACTGTTCACAGTGCTTCTTTGTCTTTCCCTTCTTTATCTGGAACACCCCTAAAATGTAATCAATTGTTCCTTTTTCCATTTCTGACATTTCCTGAAAATCTAACCAAATTCCATCCATAACTTTTTGAGTTATGTTGCTAACAGACAGACAAACGTACGTACGCCTACAGAGGTTATAAATATAAAGGAAAGTGAGGAAGCTCGCGCTGTAATTAAGGTGATCAGTGGGATGCCCGTTTATATTGTCTGATTAATGGTAAATGGTTGCTATGGCAACAGTGTTGCTTTAGGTCCTTATGATGTGTTTTATATTCTTAATATTTCCTAAAGAAAAACAGTCTTCTTCATGATAGTCTGTGATTGGTCAGATGCTGCAAACTCCACCACTTTTATGTGAGTGTGCACTGATTAAGATGGAAAGCGCTGGGTTGAATTACCGACTGCATAACCAGCTTCGTCCTACTGGTTATCCAGATTCTGAATGTCTGGGTAAGTCCACCCACGTAACCGAGAGATATCTGGGGTATGTTAATCATGCTTCGCCTAACAAGCCTCAGGACTTTTAAGTCTTATTTGTAGCATTAGAATCTGAGCTCACAGCATCATACAGGTCTTACCAGTGTGTGGCATTAGTGAAGCGTTTCTCTTTTGTTTCATGTCTGCTAGAAAACAGACTGGTGTATTATCACCACCCTGTGGTGGTTGTCACGCATTACTACCTGGTAAAAATTAAAACAAGATCATAAACAATTGGATTACTTTTAATTCAGTAACTGAAATTTGGAAATGTTGCCTTCCCTACTTGTTTCTGGTCAAATTCTGGTCAAGTTCAGTCAAAGTTTATCTTATTAAATAACATCAATTAACTTGAATTAGTTGAAGTTAAACCTCCCTGTTTTGAATTATGTGATAATGTGATAAAGAAATGAATAAATGAATAAAAAATAACCCATTTTAACCCACTCTGAAAACACATAATAACTTGCAGCAAATGTCACAGTCACACAGAGAGATAGGAGCTGGCTCAGCGCTCTGTCCTGGGGGCATCATCTAAAAGATCTGTGGCTAGCAGTGATGTTGTTGGATGGGAGCTGTGGTAACAGACTGATTATTGTTGTGCTGGTAAGCTTTATGGTATCACATGCCACCCCCACACTACAGGAATGATGTAAGAAATTAGTTTACTAAACTACATCAAAAATCATGTGAATCATTAGCTGATTAGAGGTTTCACTAAAAAATTCCAGACATTTTATTAGGTAAAAGTAATTTAGTGTAATCATAGTTGGAAATTTAATTTCTGGACTAATATCATCTTAAGGTGAATGAACTGATCTAAAAGCACACGCTAATGTAAATAGAAACAGATAATCCCTTTGAAATGGACTCAAGCCAGGTTATAACACACACACCAGCATTAACACACCAACCTGTTGATGCAGTATGGCTGCAAGATGTGCATGTTGCTCCCTTTGCAGGATTATCAGAAGAAGAAATTATAACCCAGCAGCTTTTTTCTGCCGTTCCAGCCACCCAGAACTCAGTGCACGAGACCCATCAACCTTGCTCCTGTGCATAAACTCTGTGTATCTTAAATTCCCAACTGCCAATGTCCCAAAACAATCCCAGTGAAGTACAGCAGAGTTGATCTGAAGTCGCTGCTACCAGCTGAAACATCTGTGGCGACTGCAGCTCTCCGACTGGCTGCTGAGAGGAACGGCTACTCTGTTTATTTCCCGCCCTGTTTATCTCCCTCCCCTTTTAGCTCGTCTGGTCCAGCCTCCTTTTCTGTGATCCTGACCCCCCCTCCGCCTCTTCCCTGTCTGTATGCATGTGTAGTCACTTTGCCCGGTGACATGCTCTGTCATCATTGCTCCCGTCCACCTTATCCAACCCCTCTTTGCTCACTTTCACTTCCTGTCCTCACTTTACTCTGTTCTTTCTGTTTATTTCCTCAAAGCTGCCAAACTGCTTGTCTTTTCCTCCGATTCTGTTATTCCTGCCGATTTTTGTACATGAAAGTGCTTTGGCTTTTCCTTCCATGCCCTCTGCAGCTCTTCTCTTCTTGTATTTAGCTCTCTTTTCATCTCATTCCCGAAGGATCCCACCAAAAAAACCTACATCCAAACTCAGTTAAGCTTTAATGTTCGCCTGATTGCATAACAGCGGAATGATGCAGTCTCCCCCAAGTACAGTTGAGTGAAGGCTTGTGAGGACACATTGATGCTAGATATCCCATGAACTGAATTAGACTGCTCTCTGATCTGTGAGTTATTTTGAACGCCACAGCTATGGCTGGATGCAAAACTGTGTATGAAAGTGACACATCGAGGTAAAGTGCATTTAAATACATTAAACCTGTTACGATGCATATTTAAAATAAGGAAAGACGGATATTTTTTATCATGTCTGCTTCTCCTGAGCTGTTCTTTCCAACATTATTAGGTCATTTTAAAAGGAACTGCAATTTCATCTGCATTTGCAACTATGCTAACATGCTCTTGCAAAGCCTTGTCAAGCTGAGTCCAAGCTCCAGTAATGACAGGGCAGTGTATTTAATAGATAGCTTTCTTTTTTTTTATTCAATCAAAACCACCCATTCAAAGAATAGAGTCAAGAAAGTATAATTAAATTGCACAATTAAGAAATCTCAGCTTCAGATTGATATACGTGATGGCTAGATACTATTTGATGAAACATTCATCGTGCAACTGAGGCGATTCAAGGACATCAGAGCAGGCGATGTGAGGATACAGTGCTACACTGCAGCATGGAAAATCCTTGAAGCAGTGCTACTAAAAGGCAAAGGCATCATCTTTTGTATATAAAGAGGCTTAAGTGTTGTAAGTATGATGAAAACCAACACCTTTCAATATAAACTGTTCACATTAAACTGTCACTTTCATTTCTTTTCATCTTCTCTTATCATTTCTTCTTCTTTACAGCCTAATTCCTCCCAATATCACCCTTTTGTTGGGCTCCAGTCTAGCGCAGACAGTTTTAGCAACACCTCAAGGTAAATTCTATCGCAGCAGCTTTGTGTCAGATGCTTCGCTGACTGCAGAACAGAAAGAGCCATGACGTTGCTTATTGTTGACTGAGCAATTGTTCAGAATCATACCTAAATCACATGGCTGTTGTTAGGACACAGTAGGTATCCAGTCGGTGTTGCAGGAGAGTGATGTCATACACTAATCCACTCTGTCATGTGTGTTCATGTGTAAAAGTTGAAAAGCCTTTGACGAACCCCTGAATGTCATTGTCTCAGCAACATAGATTAATGTGATGTGGGAGGGGTGACCTAAGGGACTATAAAAGGGCCAGATGGTTGTTTTCCACTGGTAGGGCACACACAAACACACACACATTGACACAGACAGTGTTATATCATTATCAGAGCTGGCTCAATCATATTCCACAGTGCTCGTGACATTCCCTAAAGAAAACAGTAGTCTGGTCAAACTAACAAACTAGATTTGTTCCATAATTTAGTGTCTTTGCTGTTTTGCTTTTTGCATTCTTTACTTTGGACGTTCGTAGACATGCCTCAGTTTGGGAGTCAGGCTTTAGCTTATAACTCCACAAGGAAAAATAAAAAGAACATTAAAGTCCTACTCTAAAGCCTTGTTTATTATTTATGTTCAATAAGCATACGTCTTCTGTCCGAGTTCTGCGTCCTACCTGCATATTTCAGTCTGTTTTCAGAGAGCTTGTGGTATGAAATGTAGCTAAAGTGTGACTAGTGACAGGAACAAAGAAGAAGCTGCAACGTAATAATGGCCGTGTACTGTCCCGCCTCTTTCTGAGGATGTATCCATTTTAGGATTAATAGGTAAAGTTTACCTTCATGATAACTGTGGGCGGGGGGTGAATTTTTTTTCTAACTCATCCGTTTAGATGTTATTTAATCCTGAAATTCGGCATAATTAGGGGTGTGTCCCTTTGATCAACAGGTATCCGATATTTGCGGCAAGAAGGGAGAGGGCAGCACAACCACGGTTTTTTAGCTCTTAGGCAGGCAGCTCTGCATTTATTGGTTGTCAATCATCCACCCCCACCTTCACAGCCCCACTCTCAGCTCCACCTCTTTGCCCATTTTTGGATTTTCCGGGACTAAGGACACATGTGACACTGCCAAGATGGCGACGGTGGAAACGCCCAACGAGCTTCACTTTTGCTCTTCAGAAACCTACGGGTGACGTCACGGAGGCTCCGTCCATCTTTTATATACAGTCTATGCTCCGGACCTCTTGGGCTGGTGTCCTGCAGGCTTTAGGTGTTTTCCTGCTCCATCACACCTGACTCAAATTTGTGTAGACCTTGGCAGCAAGCTGTTGGAAAATCATTTCATTTGTATCAGGTGTTGCACCAGGAAAACTAAAACCTGCCGGACACTGGCCCAAGAGGTTTGGGGTTGGTGATCGCTGGTATACATGGAATCATCAAACTGTTTCAAGCAGTTTGCCTTGTTATCCAGTAAAGGGAGATCTATAGCAGTTTGATCAACTCTATATCCTAGCAACCTCTGAGCTAAAGAAAGAAAATAAGAAAACCAAACAGTGAAACCATCCTGTAAGGATCATCATGACATCTAATAATCTGAAAAGCAATATTTGGAAAAATATAGGCCAACATTTACATTGTAAATATCATCAAACAAAGATGAGACTATTCACCACCTTTGTGCAAAGCATGTAAATTACTTGACATACAATCAACATAAATGTGCATTGTAAAAAGGAAGCATTAGATCCTTAGATAAAGCGCAAGGGGATATACTCAGACAAATCCCTTCAAATCTCCTTTACGGTCTTAGGAAAATGATTGTGGATGCTTATAGCTTAGGTAAAAGATTAAATAACTAGAAGCACTCAATAAGACCTCCACCAAGCCATTAGGTCAATCTTGGACTAAATGACAAAAACCGGGTTTTCATCAGAACATTTTTTTAAATGTCCAGATGAAAACTGGCTCATTTAGTGGAGTCACTGTAAATGTTCTTAAGGTTCAGATCTCAGATAACTTGTTGACGTTAATGAAACCTACAAATAATATTGGATCAATTTTAAACCGTAATACAACGTAGAAATCACAACAATGACAGTGGCGTTCAGCTGTACACGTTCCCAGGATGTACACGACGTCTCGGCTTAACACCACAGTTAGGGAGAAATACTTGGGCTTGAGTTTAAAAAACGCTCATATTTGTGTCCGATTTTCAGCTGGTGGACGTGTTTTCCGATGTGTGCTCTGTCTGCTGGCGGAAGTGTGTTCAGCTGTGTGCACGGGCACATATCTGTGTGTGTCTGTGATCGCGGCAGAGTGAAGCTATGACCTGCTGCCATGTTTGTTTTAAATAAAAGAACAAAGCATAAACCTGTTCTAGAAGAAGAGGGAAAATAACTTGTGACTGTTGTGACTCTGCTGTATAGAAAACCAGATCAAAATTAATTAAGTTGACCGTGTAGGTGGGGCGGTGGGTCTCGTAGGGAGGGCGGGGCACTCCACCAGTATGATGGTAGGGGAAACACTGCTCTACAATAAGATCTACAGTGGACTCAATGTTAAGCTGTTGAAAAACATTAAGGTATCAAATTCACCAGATCCACTCTGCTTGGAGTGGGTTTTACCTTCAGAACTGCCTTAATTCTTGGTATCATAGGTTCAACAAGGTGGTGGAAACATCGCTCAGAAATGTAGCTGCATATTTACATGACAGCATCACACACTGCTGCAGGTTTGAAATGTCCAGCTGCTTACTGGATGAATCTAAATTGATACACAGCTTGCAGAATCCCTTGGGATTCCCTGGTTTGATGTTGGGTTCATTGGGATGTTTAGTTTTGAAAGAATTGCTCATTTGAAGTTCAACCATGCAACAATTGTGCTAAAATTTCTCCACCTTTTCTGGTACTTAACCATCACATTTAATAGATTATCCACTTGGGGGCATGTCAGACAACTTACACCATCCAGATGTAGAGGATGTAAATAATTAAAATGGAAACAATTGAGGCTTATCTTTGATTTTCAAGCTCATGGCAAAAGAATCTTGTATTGTAGATGGTATTCAAGATCTGTTGGTTGTTGGATGCACAACTGTACAGACAATGGCCCTCATTTATTAATTTCCCTGATAAAGAGCGAAAAATTGCATGTGCACACAAATAGATTTGCAGGTTATCAACTAAGAACAAGTGCAAACAGCAGAATGCAAGCGAGGATTTCGTGTGCGTTGTGGTTGCCATGGAAATTTTAGAGGCAGAGCAGGAAGGTCGCAAACGCAGAATGAAATTTGACCTGATGGAGATACAGATATTAGTGGATGAGGTAAATAAAAATATTGCTGAGCTCCAGCAAATAAATCTAAACGTCTGCAGAATGACTTCAGTATGGAAGAGCTTTTGCTAAACAGCAAATGTGGCTGGCCAAACCACAAGGACACCAGCTGAGGTTAGGAGGAGGTAAATAAAATATAAGACAAATATTGCCCATTTAACAGACGCAATCCTCTGTGCGCCTGGTTAGTAAATAAACTGCAACATGTTCCTGCTTATGCAGTCAAGTTTGCACATGTTTCCACACATGCAAACCTTTACTAGGTCAGGCCCATAGAGTTGTAGAGAAGAGAGCTAGAGAGCTGACACAGGTGCCTGATTCCTTTGTTTGGGCTGAAAGGCTACTCTTTTCTAAAGAGTCTGAAACTGGGAGCTTTGGTCACTTAGCAGGGAATCCTCTCCACCAGAGGAAGACGTGATGACGGGAATACTGGCCCAAACCTTTCCTTTCCATCAAACACAGGAAGGCTGGCAGCAAGCCTGTAGAACAGGATGACACTAACTGAATCAAAGTGTTGTTGTTTACTGCTGTTCCCTTTGCAAAAAGCCAAATTAAGCTAATTATCTGCACTTGTTAAAGTGGAGATAACCTTTATTAAATTATGTAAAATCACAAGTACTGCAAGTTTAAGCCAACATTTAAGCTGCTTTTAAAGAGATCTGCAAGAACAGTTTCCTCTGGCTCTGTAGATTATTCCTAAATGGGGTGCTCTTTCTATTTCTACATTTAAAGTTCACTTTATGCCTCACAGTGGATTTTACTCTGTCTTTCATGACTCTGGAGGAGCTTGCCCTAAACATTAAGCTTGCATTGCAAAGTAGGATGTTTTGAACATGGAAGATGTCCTAGAGGGCATATTCCATGTCCGGTTAGGTAATACTGTCACAGCTGTGTCTCCCTACTCGCACTTCCTGAGTTAGATCACATGACAGGTCCTCTGTCTTGCAAAGCACCAACTTTCTCTTTCTTCCTCTGTTAACAGAGGAATGTTTGACTGTAATCCAGCACCTGCTTGGTCTACGATAGCTTTAAGCCTGCCAACAACTGCTGTGTGCCAGTGGCTTTTACAGTAAGCATTCAGGCATGTATGGCCTCTCCTTCAGCCAGAGGACAAGCTGTGAAAAAGGGAAGATAAAACTGATTTACAGTACATAGCTGCCTCTTGTTGTTGATCTGAAGACAGTACACTGGATCTTATGTGATGGACCATAGTCACGCTTAAATAAATGATATACATGAGATTACATCTCTTGAGGAAAATCCCTGTCTGTAGCTCACAATGTTATATCATACAGCTGTCACGAGGCCAATGGTGTAATAATGTTGATATGTGTGTGTGTTACTATGTGACAAACAAGGGCCTTTCTGTGTGGAGTTTGCATGTTTTCCTCTTGTATGAATGGGAACTCACCAGGTTCAAGTCTTGTTCCTCCCACAGTCCAAAGACATGTATGATAGATTTTAAATTCTCAGTGGTGGTAAAGAGGTTGTGTGCCTCTATGTGTTCGTCCAGGGTGTACCCTGCCTCTCACCAAGTGATGGCTGGGATAGACTCCAGCCCCTGCCACACTTCATTAGAATAAGTGTTACAGAAGATGGATGGATGGAGGTGTGAGTTGTTAAAAGGATTGCAGGAGAAAGTCTCTAAAAAGAAGCATGCAGCCCAGCTTAAGGTTGCAAAGCTGCAACCAAACACTAAACTACTGGAACAAGGTCCTTTGGACAGACCAGATCAAAGTGGAAATGTTTCCTCATAATACACAGCAGCGTGTTTGGATGAAACAAAACACAGCATATCTAAAACTTGTTGAGGAAGCTTTGAGAATAGATGGTGCTAAACTGGGCCAAAATGAAGACCCCATCTTATCTGTCTGAACTAAAACCTCTTTCATTTTCTTCTGCTTCACTTCATCACTTTGCAGAGATAATGTTCACATACTGTTCATTCCAAAGAGATACTCTATTCATGTTTATCCTGAAAGAGCTTTTTTAATTAATGCTATGTGCCATCTTCATTTATTCCTCACCAGTAACACCCCGTTAGTCTCTACTCTAAACTGCTTTTACACGTCTCCTGTCGACAATGCCCTGAAGCAGGTTAAGCACCACCACCAACCCCTTTTATTTATGTGTCTTCCATTTTTATCATCCTGGCCGTGAATTATGCAAGAAGCACATGACAGCACCCCCATCACTAATTAACCCCTCAGCCCTTTGTTTGACTGGAAGCCCCATTTACACATCCCTGTATATCGTCTCAACATCATGTGCATTGTCTTCCTCATTACCAGGGTTAGAAAAGGAAAATTACGGCACGACTACCTGTTTGTCTCTCATCCAATTGACGGAGCATGTCAAGAAGTCATTACATTCAGACTCATAAGGGCAGCAGCTATTAAAAACACAGCTTTGGGATGTATGGTCATTAAGAAAACACCTTTTACTGAATTACTCGCTAATTTGAATAAAAAAGCAAATTGCCAAGAGAGTTGCGAAGCATGCTGTAGCAGAAAAAAAATAGAGAAGTTAAGGAGAGATAGATGTCTTTTTGTAATGAAATGGAGGAGGAAAAAAGGCTTTTTGTTTCTTTGACATACCATCTAATGCTAATATAGTCATGACTGTCTGAGAACAGACACGNCTAATTTTCTGAGACAGTCCTGTATTCATGACTGTCTGAGAACAGACACAAGATAAAAGATATTTATCTTTATTTTAGGAAGTCAGCATTTTCTAACATGAAAAGCTGCCTCATATCAGAGCTTAGAGCACATTTACTGACATTCAGTCGTAGATTGTGACATTCAGGAGCAGAATGTGCGTAAAGACTTCAAATAAAAACATCTAATGCATATGTTCGTAGAGCAGTTGGCATCATCAGCGGATGATTTGGTCCTCAAACAGGATGAAGCCCACTTTGTGATCTGAAGGACATGGAATTTTCCGTGAATGTAATGTGTAGGGCTCTGTCGCAGCGACGCTGTGATTTCATGCTGAATAAACGTCTGGACTGTTTAACACCATGTAGATATTTGTGTATATTTATATTTAAATGTTGCTATGCTAACTGTGTTTGTAAGAAAGCAAGCACAGGTTACAGGGAAACAGGAAGTTCCTCATGGCACCTGGAATCATGCATAATTAATAAACGGTGTCTAACATCACAGCCACTGGCTCTATATCTAAATATTAATTAATAATTAAAACTGGCATATTAATTATATAAGCATGATATTTAGTTTAAAAAGGTTACAGCTGTTGGTTAAACCTGCTGTCAGTAATTATTCACCCTGTTGTTTTACAACCATAAGCTCACGTCTTCAAGTTTAAAGCCGCTGTAATTTANCACTGTAATTTAACACACACACACACACAGTGAAACTTCAAGCTTAAAAAACTCAAGAGCCTAAAAGATTAATAGATCTTCAGTTTGTATTATGAGGTAAGCCATTTCAGGTGGTGATAATTACTTCACTGAGATGAACACATACACATGCCTGGATTTAAAATAACTAATAGATCTAAACAAATTACTCTGATCATAAAATGAAATGCTGTATTTTTCAGTTCCAGATGCTTGTCACCATTTCATGGATCATTTTATAAGTTATTAAGCTAAAAGTTAAACTGAAGCAAAATAGAAACGACAACCATTTTCCTCAAGAAATTTCAGGTTGTTCATAAAAAGCTAGCTCATTAACTATAAACATACTGATAATGTACATGTTTGCACTAAAAGAGACAAAAGTGGAGGTTTTGGTTATTTATAGCTTATTGTGCTATTATTTAATAAATAAAGCAAAGGCAGAAACACATGACAGAAATTTGAGGTCCTTCATCTGCAGAGACACTCCAGTCATGTGCATGAAATCCAGATTCCCTGCCAGAAGCCACGTCTTTGAAGAGTTAGAACCATCCAGCATCATGCAGCATCCGTAACACAGTCAGTCATGGACATGTACACAGACACTTGGATTTAATCGACTATTTATCTGTCCAACTTTAGTCTCATCATCACGTTTTCCTTACAAAAAGCTGAAAGCCAAACCAGAGAATTCTTGTTGTGGTACTGAAAAAGATTCATTTGTTGCTGGATTCAGAATCCATCACATGATTTTGAACTCTTGTGCCTTTGAAAAAAGCTGACACAGACCACAGTATTCTCCTTTACACAAGGATTTTCTAAGCACAAAAATACAATCCTCTCATTTGCAGAATGAAGTAAAGCCTCTAAAAGCCCTGCAGTACTTAGATGCGCACACTCACGGCCACACACATGGCTGCAATCCTTTTATTTAGATGTTAAGTGAATTGTTTTGTTGAAAGCCAACTGCCTCCTGAAATATTCTAAGTTAATTCTGACACAAACAAACACACATTATTTCTATTTCAGCTCCCGGCTATGTGGTGTGATGTGTGATGTGTGTGTGCGTGTGTGCGTGCGTGCTGTTGTATGAGGAATGCTGTGTGACTCAGAAATGAAAGCTGGGAAAGCTGAGAGCATGAGGCTGCTCTCACAAGAACACGTGAGGGCTCAGTGACGCAGTGTGTGAAACACACATGCGCAGTGATACATGGCTAAAATCCCCCGTTGATGAGGTGTCCTGAGCTGTCCTCTGCTTTCTGTGCTTCCATCTGCCCTCCATGCTTCTAATCCAGGCTCACTAATCCACACATACAAACACACTCACAGCACAGGAGCACACACACACATTTACACACAGCATATACAAATATGGTATGTACAAATGATAAGAATGAGTAAACAATAAGAAAGTTTGAGATTATGTACAGCGGAAGTCTGAAGTTTGATGACTAGGATTAAAAATGGTATTACTACTACTGTGTGAGGTAATATAAGTGTGCTTAAAAAAGAAAGCAAACAAGTTTAGTTCAAGTGTAATTTCATGAGTTCAGTTCAAATTACATTCACTTCATCAGGTTCACATGTTCAGCTGCTCGTTAAAACAAATATCAGCCAATCACGTGGCAGCAACTCAACACATGTAGTCATGTAGACGTGGTGAAGATGACTCGATGAAGTTCAAACAGCTTCAGAATGAGGAAAAAAGAGGATTTAAGTGACCTTGAACGTGGCGTGGTTGTTGGTCTGAGTATTTACTGAGATTTTCACACATAACCATATCCTTGATAGGGTANTATTTACTGAGATTTTCACACATAACCATCGATAGGGTTTCCAGAGAATGTCTGAAGAAGAGAAAATATCCGGTAAACAGCAGTTGCTGATGTCAGAGGTCAGAGGAGAATGGGCAGACTGGTTGGAGGTAATAGAAAGACAACAGGAAGTCAAATCAGCACTGGTTCCAACCAAGTTGTGCAGACCAGCATCTCTGAACACAAAACACGTTCAGCCTTGAAGCAGATGGGCTACAGCAGCAGAAGACCACACCGGGTGCCGGTGTGGCAGACAGGTTGGAGGTGATAGAAAGACAACAATTCCAATAAGCACTGGATCCAACCAAGACATGCAGGATAGCATCTCAGCAGCAGAAGAC
>CM047976.1:16390685-16401803 GCA_026261665.1 Melanotaenia duboulayi
CTTGTAGGACTGAAATGAGTAGCCCTGGTGTAGATGTATAGGACAAAGTGATGGTGGGGACTGAGAAGACAGGCAGTGATGTTTCTTCTTCTCTGCTATTGTTAGAGAACAATCTCTTCCAGAAAACCAGGACATGGGATTGTTTTGTGTTGTGTAACATGCTACTCGCTAACCCTAACCCTGCTTAAATTTCCTATGTGAGTTTTTCTCTGTGAGACTCTTTATGTTGGCAGCAATTATCAATACTATAAATCTAAACAGAAGAAAAGATCCAAGTTATCTTTACTAAAAAAGAAAAAGAAAGAAATCTTGGGTGTGTTAAATAAATTAATGGTGTCAGTACACTTACTGGTCACTTTATAAGGTCCACCTGTTCAAGTTCTTATAAGCAGAAACGTCTAATCATCCAATCACATGGCGGTAACAATACTTGAAGGTACGAAGAATCTTAATCCCAAACGTTTTTTCCTATGCAGGATATACAGCTTATACATTTTTCAATGACAGGATTGTGAAAGGGTCACCTCAAGGAAGCTATTTAAAGCTTATTATATGGGGCCCAGTTTTCTACAAAACAAATTTCTTATTCTTTCCTTAGAGCAACATACCAACAAACAAATAACAAACAAAAACTAATATTACATTAAAAGATATAGTTGAGATATAGTAGAAGAAGATATAAGAAGATATAGGAAGATATTTGGGAATTGAACTGATGGATATTTATTACATTCAAAGCTTAAGTATTTCTTGAATAGTTTCTATAAGGATCTATGGTATCCAATTCCAATTCAAGTCTCAAGTCACTTTAGTTGTAATGAGTAATCTGCCATGCAACGCCTGCCATCTGGTCCGCTTACAAGATGCATAATAATATCCTAGGAATTTAAAATCCGTACTCACCCTTCAGATACCAGCATTTAGTAACACGTTACATCAGTGTTATCTCTGGGGAAATGCCAGCACACAACACAGACAGCAGACATCCATTTTCTCCCACTAATTGTTTTGCTTAAAAATGATGTTTTCCCAATCAGTGCACAACCAAACATTTACACACAAAGCGTATACACACTGAGGACAATTGCAGCATCACTCTCAGAGTGACAGATGGCTCATTCTATGATCCCATTTCATCTACACACACTCACACAACTAAATAATGTGATCTCATACTTTTTCTTATCCCTATGTGCCCTTTATTGCAGGAGCAGATCAACGGGAACACATGGATGTATGTATGACCTCACACACACACTCATTCCTCGGCAGTCAGAGACAACTCTGCTGGGAACAACGCACGGGTGCTGGGCTTATGTACAAGCTTCTTGATCCAGATAGATGAGGCCGGCTCTGCCTTCTATACATCGCTGCCTATCATCCACAGGTGGTGAGAAGAAGATTCTGTTGCCATGGTAACGTAAAAGCAAAGGGTAGGAACAAGCTCTGGCATTAAGATGTGAGAAGACTATAAACAATGAAGGGTATTACATGTAGAGGGGGGAGGGCTTCTGAGGTGAGACCAGGTCACCTCCTGCTGAATCCTCCTTCTAATCTACCTTCTGTGTAATCTCACCATCAATACTGACAACCATCCACCGTCCACGGTTTGGTAGGAAACCAAAGTGTGTGGCCACATCTACAAATCCTGTATTTCAACAAACAATATTAACATGCAGGAGTCGTGTTGTGCATCATCTCTGCAGCTGCCTCACAACTTATTAAAGTTGTTCCATATTTAAAGTGAATGAACACTAATCTCAGTACTCTGATGTCTTCAGGAACCATGTCGCTTCCCCTCTTGGGAAGTTACACTGACAGCTGAAACATCTCCTTTGCTAGATGCAAGAGAAAATGTCTGCTTTGCTTTATATGTTTTAAAAAGGATGGCCTAAACGATCAATAACCACATATTGATTATTTACTGTTTTTATTCCTCTTATCTCAGCACTCGGTCTGTTAGAGTTATGCCATTCTTTCTGATAGATATAACACACACACACACACATATATATATATATATTCCTGCAGTCAGGTGAAACCTGAAAGGTTGTTCAACTGGAACAAGGCTGCAGATTCAGATGGCGTCAGTCCCAGGGTTCTAAAAACTTGCTCAGAACAGCTATGTTGGATTCTTCCACAACTTTTCAACACCAGTTCTGAGTCAGAAAAAGTTCCTGTGCTGTGGGAAACATTTTGTCTTATTTCAGTAGCTAAAAAATCCCAACCATCTGAACCAAATGACTACAGACCAGTTGTCCTAACATCTCACATCAAGGACTTCTTGATGTTGGCTCACGTCAATAAGCCAGTGAACACCTTTCAAAACCGACCAAACTTGCCTATCATAATGTTCATTGGGATTAAAAATGTCATCATCTACCTGCTTGAGAGAACCCACTCTCATCTGGACCAATCAGACAGCACTTTGAAGATCATGTTCTTTGATTTCTCAAGTCCTTTTAATATAATTCAGCTGTTCTGCTATGTGAGAAGCTCCATAAATTCCAGGCAGATACCTCTACTGCCACCTGGATTTCTGACTAGCTCAAAAAATATACACTGTATATCTTCTATTCTTTTATTAGTCTGTTGTAGAAAGTGCAATCAGCTTTGCAGCATCTGTTGGTGCAGCAGCATCAGAAACAGAGACTTAAATAGACTGAAGAAACTGATCTAGAAGTTCGGGTTCTGTGCTGCAAATAATTCTGGTTCTGGTTCTGTACTGCAGATAACTCTAGTTCTGGTTTTGTGCTGTGGATAACTCTGGTTCTAGTTCTGTGCGGGGGATAACTCTGGTTCTAGATCTGTGCGGGGGATAACTGGTTCTAGTTCTGTGCGGGGGATTACTTTGGTTCTGATTCTGTGCTGGGAATAACTCTGTAGCTGCTGGAGCTGATTGTTCAGAGAAGGATGCTGCACAAGCATAGTTAAGCAACATTTGTCTATTAATACAAGCAAACTGGCTGCTGATCAGAGTGCCATATAGATTTTCTGTGCTGTGGATAACTGGTTCTAGTTCTGTACTGGGAATAACTGATTCTGTGCTGGGGATTACTCTGTAGCTGCTGGAGCTTATTGTTCAGGGAAGGATGCTGCACAAGCACAAGATTTTCACAAGCATAGTTTAGCAACATTTGCTTATTAATATAAGCACACTGGCTGCTGATCAGAGTGCCATATAAATTTTTAGTGTGAAAAATCAAGGACGAGGGATTTTTAAATGTGTCAAATTCAACTGTGATCCATCCAATCTATCAACTGTTTGCATNATAATAATAATAATAATAACAATAAAAAACATTTTAAGACACATTTTAAGAATGGTTGATTCATCATCAAACATTCAAGTGAATCAATGCCCAGAAAGTGTATAGCCTAGTAAAAAAGTTGTTTTTTTTCTTTCTTCAATGGCCAGTTTTAATGGGCCATAATTGGAGTCAACATGGTATTGAGCTTCTAAATTAGGAACTAGGCCTCTGTTAGTCAATTAAATTAGTTTGTTAGGGTTTTATTGACTCCAGCATTGTAGCACATCCTGAAAGTGAAGTAGATTTTGAAGACAGTCACTCAGGGGGGTTATTACTTCGTCATGTTGTGGAACAAAAAGGTAACCATTTAACCACAAAGTGTTCATATACTTTGTCCAAGTTTCGTCCCACTTCCCTTTCAAGACCTCGTTTAGACTAAGAAAACATTGCAAAGAGTCTGGGCGGCTTCAGCCAACTGTCTTCTTTGAGTTGAGTTATTTTATAACATTTCCACAAGGAATGTAGTGTGGTGCAACTAGGAGTTCAGGTTTAGTTAATGACATTTACTACACAGTGGGTCTTCTATCTCTCCTTAATCCGCTGTCTGTCTTAGCTCTGTATCACGTAATACAGCAGAAATGTCATGTAAATGTCAGTGATTCAAAGAAATTAAATGAAACCAAGTGTTATTTCCACTATTGCCTGCTGAGCTTGTAGTGACAGAGGGAGAAAAAACAGGAGAAAACAAACATAAACGTAAGAAAAGGAGACTCACCATTTCATTCTTCTTCTCCTGCTGTTGTTTTTTCTCCCCGTTTATTCTTTTGTGTCACACCACACAGATCTGTGTTTCTCTTGACTTTTCAGGGTGCATAATGTTCGGCAACTGGAAGTTTTCAGTTCTTATGTCTTTACTGCTCCTTGGATAACTTTACATCTAAGGATGCTTCATGTGGTGAAGAGTAATGTTAAGGCCGGTGGGGAACTGCCTCACATGATCTCTCAAAGCTCCAAAAGATGCTGCTTAGATTTATAAGGTTTGTGTATGATGTGTCTTTGCTTGTCTGGAGGCCTACCTGGGTACTCTTGCTATTATCGTTGCGCCTAAGGCAAATGGAAATGATTGGCTGGGTCGGTTGTTAGCACCAGGCTAGTGAGCATGTGTTACCTGCCAGAAGGTTTAGAGCACCAAGATGAGGGTCATTGCTTTAAGTGTTCTTCCAGAAGCTGTTACAAGTGAGGTATATATTGATCTACCGGTTACAATATGTGGAGGAGTGAAGCTGTAGTCAAGTGTGTAGCTGCCTTCTTCCTTCAAGTGAAAACATTCAGCTCCAGGATTATGTGGATCAGTTCAATTTAGTAAGTAAGCAGGTTAGCGCTGGTAGGTCATTTGAGGTCCAAGGTTATTGCTGGTTATCAGTGAGGAGAGCCTGAATAGTACCACAGGTTGCCACAGTAATGAGAGAGAGAGGCCCAGATGTGTTCTTGCTCTGTATCTCTGGGTTAGCTGTTTTGGTCAAGGAGGTAGGCGGTGAGAAGGAATCCCTGAGGTAAAATGGAGAAAGGTTGCATCTAGAGACGAAAAGGAGGAACTGATAACAGATGATAAAGCTGCTGGCTCTTCCTTTTCTTTTTCTCTGGGAGGTAGGAAGCAGAGGTGTTGTCTCGGAATAAATTGGTGCGAAGTGGTGGGAGGTAAAGTTTTGCTATAATCAGTCTTGAGAGCATTCTTGGAATTTATGTCTTCTGAGAGAAGACTGTTGATAATGTGCCAGGGTCCATCTGAGGAAGAGCAGATTCTTGGCTCATAGCAGGAACAGGTCAGTCTTAACAGGGTGTCAAGCTGCAGAGGAAGAGACATAAAAACCAGTTAGAAAAACCAGATTAACAGATGAGACATGGGTATAGTCTGTCATATTCATGGACATCATTTCTAGTAATGCACAAGTATCGGACCACATTTTAGCGTAACCCTTACCCTCATCAAAAACACCAGGAAGAGCCTTCATGAATGACGACTCCCATTGATCAACATTAGTAGTGGAAGCATTATTTTTCAGTAGCTTTGAAAAGCACATTAAATGTTCATTAAAGACTGTTTCAAATGCAAAACACTTATACTACAGCGTCCCAATAAAAAAAAAAAAAAAAACATCCTTATCACAATATGAGCATGTGTTGAACAGAATCTGCAATACTGTGTAGCAGGCCCTGCCATTCTGGCCTGCCAGGCTTTCCCAATAGCTCAAAATGTTGTGGTGTAATCACCTCTGGTAGTTCTTCTGTAAGACAGCAGTCTGAAGTGGAAGTTGTATCTTGTCTTTCTTCTTAAACAGACTGTGGTGCTACTGAAGGTAGGTTGTCCTTTGCCACTTACTAGTGGAAATGATTTAATTTAAGGTCCAAAAGTTTAAGATAAAAAGGGGATTAGCAGTATCCCCAGCCACAACTGCAAAGTGACAAGAACTGATTCATTAAGAGGAAGTTATACGTCATGTTCTGAAGCAAATTAGTGTGCACAAGTAAAGAGGTGAGATGGAGCCAGTGTTGCCCCCCCATCAAGACCCACCACCCCAACTAAAGGATCTGGTTGATCTGGTTTTTGATTGAAGGATCTGGTGATCTGGTCATTTCAGGTTCCCTTTTCTCTGGAACGGGTTTATACTGAGTTCTTTTATTAAAAACGAAACAGTCTGATGTTATTTATCTGATTTACTTGACAGCATATTGTAGCTGCTCTCTGTGCATGTAAACATGGATAATGAGTCTAAACAGCTCCATTAGCAATTTGATAGCATCTGTGGGAAATAAATCCAATCCACAAAGACCCAACCCTGCAACCCACCAATTGGATCTATTTCAACATCCCCATAACAGACACTAAAGAACACCGTAAGTTCTATTTTTATCCTGATTGGTCACAGATGTTTTGGTGGCATGAGGAAGATCTCGAGGAAAGTAACCTGGCTTTATGAAGGCTGTTTTGGGTGGATGTTACAACAGCTCTCTGGTGGAGGAAACAATAAAAGTTAAAGGACTTATGTAAAGCTGCTACAATGAAAAAATATAGTGTCTGCAACAGTCATTTGAATGCACAAAAAGTACACACACACACAAACTCACTTTGTCTGTTAATGGTAGTGGCATCTCTTTTTGGCTCTATTATTGAGGCAACTGGAAGTTTGTTCCCGCCATAAAGCAACACTGCTGCTTGTGTCCACGGCAACCACTACAGTCAGGCTTTAAGATCACTCAGGTGCTAATTCAAAGTTCACCCAACAATTTATAAATGTGTCAAAAAGGCCGAAGAACTGGCAAAAGACCAAGATTCTCAAACTGATCTTATGAAAGAAGACAAAGAAAGAGAGGAGGGCAGAGATATTCCATACAATATGGATCACTCTGGAAGAAAGCAGAAGGATGACTTCCATCCCCCACCAGCAACAGTGACAGATGAACGGTGCTGCAATTAGAAGCTCAGCAGAAATACCAGCAAGTGTGAGAAAGTGAAGGAGGCACTGTAACTGTGACAGAAAGAAAATAGACCACGGGTCTGCCACTACTGTATGTATTCATTTCTGGTCAAAAGGAGACATTTGGAGCTTTTTGTTCTTTGTTAGGAACTTCATAACCTCCGGTTTTACTTTGGATGCACATGTCAAGTCTCTGGTTCATTCTGCATTTATAATCTGAGAAATATTGCTAAGCAAAGAAATCATTATTCATGCTTTTGTTTCATCTCGATTGGATTGTTCGAATGGATTATGCACACGTCTTTGCAAAACCTCCCTAGAACGGTTGCAAGTTGTTAAAATGTGAATTATGTAAATCTTGATTCAGCTGCACTGGATTTCGGTTTATTTCCATGTGCAAAAAAAAAGGTAAGCACTGACTCAGTAACACACAAGTAAAACATTGATAAAACGTACCATCAACAAAGACGTTTCTGGGTTTGGATGCATACAGCATCCACTTATTGCACAAATGTGAGCTTATCATTCATTAGGGTGCCTAACTACTTATATCATACTATTTTCTTATAAAGGAAGAGGCTCTGGAACTCTTGAGATCCAGAGCTCTGGACTTGAGATCGGTGGACTCTGGTCTATTTTGAAAGCCGATTTAAAACACACCTTTTTAAATCTGCTTTTTTTGTATTGTTGGCTCCTTTGAAGCACATTGTATTTTCTATCTTGAAAGGTGCTTTATAAATAAAGTTTACTTATTCTCTTCTTATACTTGTTCAGACTGATTTTCGAAGCTAGTATCGGTATCAGCGCAGCCATAGTTTTAGGTTAAAAGTTAGAATATTAATAAGAAAACAGTGGTAAAATTTTACAACACATGATTCCAACCAAATAAATCGCAAATTTGACGTTCACGAAAAAAAAAAAAAAAAAAAAAAAAACTCTATAATTGCGTTTATAACTGGAGCAGCAGCATGGATGGGTTTTTATGTGGTGGCTCATCAGTGTATCACTTTTCAGTCTTTTCCAGATTTCCACACAAGTTTCTGTAACCACATAAATTCTGCATTTTCATATTAACTATGTGACTTTAATTAACATTTGTTGTTGTGCAGGACGTTCATACAGACATTTCCATGTGTAGGTGGGGTTTGATTATAATATGTTTATGTATGCAGGAATGTTCTTTAAGTGGGAAGATTGACACCCACATACGGAACTGATAATAATCACGGACGGACAGACGGACGGATGGATGGACGGATTTATAGATAGATATGGATATCTCCTGTTTATAGTTGCATAGCAACCATATGGAAGTCATGAACACTGAACACCATGCAAACTGCCAGAAATGAATAAAAAGGAGAATCTTTGCTTCTCAGCCAATCACAGGTTGAAGCTCTCCATCTGTGTAACGTCCTGGTTGGTAGAAGCAAACCTTGCCAGAGAAGAGGTGGCAATGGCACGTCGGCAAAGGAGATGAGGGGAGGGGGAAGTAAAAGATGAGGAATGGAGGATGAAGCTGTCAAAGTGGAGGAATGAAATCAATAGATAGTAATTAGATAGTAAATTTTAAGAATGGACCATCAGTGTCACCGATAATTATGATTTATACTTGTTATTTATGCTCTGATTTGAAGTTTCCATCCACCGGAAGTAAAAATATCAAGTTTAACAAGCACCATTAGTAGCCTCTCTTATTTCTTTTGTTAAATGTAAAACTGCTCTCCTAACAGCGTTAGTGAGCCTTCTGAGTCATTCCTTTAGATTAAGGCCTGCTTTCCACATAGCAGCACTAACACCTCAGACTTGGTGTCATATCATTTAGCAGTGAGCGAAATTCTTGCTTTAAATTGCTTTTCAAAGCTTCTCAGCTGTGATGTGGAAGAAATATCACACTTCAGAATGGACAGTGTTTTGTTTCTCCTCAGCTTTCCTGAGATAATTAAACCAACACTGCATCTCTAACTTTTTCTGGATCGTCTATCCAAGGCTCCAAGTGATCTTCTGATCTGTAAAAATTGTCAAATGATTAAAAATTTGAATCACATTAATCACAGCTTACAAATGAATTAATCATGATTAATCACCATTGGTGACTATGCCTGAAATTTGCCATTTTTGTATTCTACCAACAGAAAGACCCAATGCTCCAAATATTGAATAATATCTGACCTTCATATGGCATGATCTCACCAACCGTCTCCATGGTGATAATTTCTGTCCTAAAACCAGCAGATGTGACGACTGAATTTGAGTTTGACAGACACTTCACCAACCAGTCTTTTAGAACGGGCCTGTTTTTTCAGTCCTGTCCATTCCACAGGTGACTAAATATNGGCCTGTTTTTTCAGTCCTGTCCATTCCATAGGTGACTAAATATTTTTTTTTCTTTTTGTGTAAGAGCATTGAATTAATTGGCTGCAGTCTGGGTAAGAGGGAGATTTTAAGCAATGTAAATACTCCTGAAAAAAATCTTATACCCTATCTTTAAATGCATTCAATGTATACAAAACAAAGATTTAGAACAGATATCTTCATCACTCCAGATTTAACCTGAAGGTAAAGTGAGCATTTCTGATTAGAAAACAGCAATTGTTTACTCATCGGTAGTTCTCTAAACGCAGACTGCACCTCATACGTGTCATTCGTGTTATTTAATAGGAATTTTGGGGCACATGGACCAACTTCTGACAAGACTGGTGAGGAGGAGGAGCTGTAAGCCCTGCTGGAACATGACCTATGAAAGGATAGATGCTATCACAGATGCTTGTGGCAAAGACTTTTTCCACCAGAACTCCACCTTATAGACCTCTTAGCTCGCTGTACCCAGACCCACAGCATCTTTGAAACCTTTAAATGCTCCTTAAACTTTCCTTTTTCAAAAGGACTTTAGTATTGTCTGATGAAAATATTATATATTTTCATATCTGGCTGCCTTGTCTCGTCCTTTCTGGGTTAGAACTAGGCAACTATGTTGGAAGAGGTGTTATATAAATAATACCTTGATGTTTATTTTTCCATTATAGAAGACCAAAAAAGAAAAGCTGATTTAAAGGGACATTGGGTAACATTTTCTGTTGTTTACTAGCAAAATTTATGTATGCATGTATATATGTGTATTATTATTATATATGTGTATATTAGTGTATTATGACCTTCACTAATGATCTGACACATTCTTGTAAGTGAACTATTTTAGATGGTAGGACAGCACCATGATGGATCTGCCATCTTTAATCTACAGCCGCCTACAAAGGACAAATAGAACTAACTGCGCATTTTTCCCTGCAAGCCAGCGCACAGTGAGTGATTTTAAAAGCATACTGAACTCAATGGTACTGCCTAAATTTGCCTAAAGCTAACTTTTTTCATTCGGTTTTGTTTGACAGTGTTGCTTGTTTCCAACAGCCTTGTTGGTACAGAAGTGTATGTTTACATGGTTTTAGTCCCTTTGATAGTCACAGTAAACGCTGCCTTACAATTGAGGCAAAGCTGGACTAAAAGCTGGTGGGAAGGCTTTATAAGCTTTTACTGCAACAAAAAGCCGATGCTGTGTCGAGGACAGTTTCCCCTTCGAGATCCGTTCCCCCGGTGAGAACCATTCTTTCTTCAAAACACAAAGGAGCCATATCTAACTGTGAATTTCTGTCCACCAGATGTTTTCCCCCTGACCAGTTAAGATGCAGGTGCACACACTCCAACCGGCCCGAAAATGCATATCAGGCAATATGTGGCTTCAACCACCTGAAAATCAGACAGAAATCCTGGTTTTCAAACTCTCCCAGGGAGGTGTAGATGCTGCGAACTTCATGTCCATCAGGTAGACGCAGCTGAACAAGCTGAATCTACCATCACTGGAGGATTTCTAAGTTGTATTGCGGCTCAAAATGGATCCAGTATTCTTTGTAGGTTTTATTAACAACAAGAGATCTGAACTCTATGAATATTTAGGACTCTACTCGGTTTCATTTCATCAGGACATTTCATAATTTGGACTGTTTTCTCTCATCAGTGTTTTTGGTTTTAGAGTTTGAGTTGTTCAAAATGAGTCTGATTAGGTTTTTTTCTTTTTCTTTTTTTTTTCTTTGTCCTGTCCAGCATGGTGATGGTAGAATGATGGTCTGGCTGCTGTGTGGGTCCTCGTTNAATGATGGTCTGGCTGCTGTGTGGGTCCTTGTTTCTGTGTTTCTTTGGTTTGTGTTAATTTTGATCTTGGTTTAGTTTGTGGTTTTCAGATTTTATTTCTGTTTTGGTCATGGTTTATGGTTTCTGTTCTGACTTCATGTGTTTAGTTTTGGTCATGTTTCTAGTTTTTGGTGTTCAGCGCTTAGTTTTGAATTTCTTTGGTTTCTGTTCATTGTTGCACCTTGTCTGATTGTTCATTTAGGTCA
>CM047976.1:16410173-16427993 GCA_026261665.1 Melanotaenia duboulayi
AAAATCCTGATCGTGTAAAGCCTACTCTGGACACGTTCAGGAGCCAGATATTGGAATTATGCATCACTCATTTATCTACCTGGTGAATGTGATTCTGGTTAAAGTGGCAGCATTACATTAACAAGTATCACAATACAATGCTCAGGGTTTATTTTATTGCATTCTTGGTTGATGAAATGTAAACATCCGGAGAGTTTTTATATCAAGTGATGTAGTATTTTCCCCTTTTCAGAGCAAATCTGTAGTTTTGACATCCATATCAATGTGAAGATGTTATTGATCTGAATAATTTTCTTCACATTGTTTGTGTGGAGTTGACAAATATTTTAAACTCAAAGTTAATTCCTTTTAGAATAATAAATACACAATTTTATATGCCATTAATCTGTGTTGTATCCTTGTTTCTTCTTAGGAAATTGGGTCAGGAATTGATAAGGGAAGTGATTGATTCCCATCCCAAGTAGCACATTAATTTTGACGGCCCTAGTTTTGGTATCGGGTTCTGCACTATTTTATGAATACTGTGTTATTGATCTTCAAAGTTTTTCCGGATTTGAAAAGATGTTGCAGCTCAAAGAAAACGTGACAGCCCTTTAACAAGTTAACTTATGTACACTTGAAGAAAATTTGGCTGTCGAGGAACGACGAAAGACCCAAGTCCAGAAGATTTTAAGCCCATCACTTTCCTGTGTAAGGCAACATTATTTACAAGTGCATCATCATCAATGACTCGATGTGCGACAGATCATATGCCTTCACTAAGTTGCAAATAACTTCTTAAATGTTTATTTAAAAAGCAAGAAAAGAAGCACAAATGATCATTAGTGGACTAAAGAACATGTATGAAAAATAGAAATGGCAAAAATATTCAACTGGAATCCATTATTTGTATTTTTTCTGTTGGGTCTTGTATGAGTAGGGGGTCTTGGCAGACGCTTCCAGCATTGTGGAAGTCTGGAGCATGACCTTTAAGTCACAGTGCCTCCCTTATTTCCATGCCCCTCTGTCTTGATTTCTCTGAACAGCCACTCTTTTCTCCCACAGTTTCAGAGTGAAGCAAGGTGCCAGGAAAACGGTCCTTCAGGAGTTGCTGTGCGAGCTTTACTGTACAAGAGAGGTCAAACCCCCAGAGAGGACGAGGAAGGGCCTCAGCCTATCTGCAGGAGTTCATTCAGAGCAGGGTGTTTGTCCTTTCTATGTCATCACTGGACCACCTCCTGTTGTGGTCACTCCCCAGTCTTGGCCCATTTTCAGCTAGGAAGAGAGAGTAATGGTGAGGGAGTTACATTTACATAACTATGTGCAAATCGAGAAATGCCGTTGGAGGGATCAAATCTTGCTAAAGCAACACAACATACGCATCTCTGTGCTTCTGACTTGTTTTGATGGTTCACTGACATTATTTATGTACATTCCTGATACCGTTATTGCCCTGCAGTGTCCCAAGGCTGAGAAATCACACTTCATGACTTTATGTTCCAGCCCAGAGCATCACATGATAGCTGTGTCTTGTTTTAAGGGGCCAAATCACATGCCAGCAACCGGATATCAACACACTGGCCGCGCACCATAGCTGATTCATCAAAGAAATGCATGAGGGTATTATTGGAGGACAAGAAGATAAGAAAGAAAGGGACAGAGCAAAAGATAAGAGTCAACTGAGTGGAGAGATCTCAGAGTGCCATGGTTTCTAAAGCTGGATTTAGATTTATACAGCATCTGCCTAAGGTTGGTTAAAGCTTTACCGCCGTATACTCCTCATAGGTTCGCAGAGGCTCGGTTTTCTTCCAGACCTGGGGCCTCATTTATAAAGCTACAGGTACAAAAACCGGCATACCACAATTATAGTCAACTAGAAGGTGTTAATGTTCACCCCTGTGGGATTCGAACTTTCATCTCCCGCATGGCAAAACAGATGCTATACCGACGGAGATATCCAACCGCACGCTCTGGCATGTCTTCCCTTCTGACACTGCGTTGACAGGATCTGCCACCTGCTGCCACTATTGTGCCTTTCTGACACAAGTAATGCCCACGCCGTGACTACCAATTAAACATTTTTACGTATCTCAACATGGTCCGTTAGGATCTCTGTCTCACACCCTGAAAAAATCCTCTTTTCCCCTCCCGAGTCATCATGCAAATGATGTGATGAATATTTATTATAGGCGTTCCCTCACATGTTCCTGCTTTAGAGTTGATTCTGATTAATAAACGGAAACAGGTGTAGGACATGAGTGTGCAGGCTTTTATAAATCTGAAGGTAGAAGTGTTGCTTTGTGTGCAGCAGACGCCACCTGTAGTTTGCTTTAATATGCACAGTTTGATAAATAAGGCCCCTGGTGTGCCGCGTGGTTACACAGAAGTACTTCCTTGTGATTGGTTGGTTTGTGATTACGTGTTTCTGGAGCTTCTTGCTGAATTTGTGTGGTTACAGCAGAAGAGAAACTGCAACATGATGCCATAAGCCTACACTGGAGTGCTAGCGTAGGGCATCAGCTGCGATGGCCCTACCGTATGCAGATGCCATGCGTGTATAAATCCAGCTTTAAGCTCTGTTTACACTGCAGCTAAATTCTGACTTTTGGCCCATATGTGACTCATATCGGATTTTGTCTGAACAGTACAAATCCTCATTTTTTCAAATCCGACCCAGGCCACCTTCATATGTGGTCCTACATACGTATCTGATCATGCTGCATTTCATCTGACTATGATGTCACAGAAGTTCGACAAACATCCCAATTCTGCTGTTTCACAATATTTATTGTGTTGTTGTCTATTCCTTTTTTCTTTTTTCAGTTTCTCAGCCCTCCTACGTTCACAGAAGAGCCAGCTGCCAGAACCAGACATCACTTTCAAGATACACTTGCCTGAGTCACAATAAAATCTTGTCCAATCCTGAGGTCTCTGATCTTCTGCTGAGTCATTTCATCTTATCTTTGAGACCTCTGTCTTGTTCCCCTTGTGTATTCTGTTTGCATTACTTCCTGCTTCCAGTCATTAATTGTCACACCTGCTTCTTGTTTGTAATTTAGTCTCTCTGTATTTAAGCACCTGGTTTACCAGTGCAATGTGTGTGATAGCTGTGTTGTATTAGCTGTGTTTTGTTACATGAGTTGTCATTTGGTTTTATGCTCATCTTCAGTCAGACGTTTTTCAGACCTGCATTCGTTCAGTTCTGGTATGCCCTGCTTTTGCAGCATCTTTTGTTTTATCAAAAGATTTTATTCTTACATCCAGCTGTCCTTGACAGGGAAGAGACAGGATGCAGGACAGATGCTGAAAGCTTTTGTTTGAGTGCATCAAAGTCAGAAAATCTGACAAAGTTTTGTAGTGCTACTTAAAAAAAAAGAAGCAGGAAACATCTAAATCCTGCAGAACTGTGGCCCTCAAGGACCAGAGTTGTCCATCCTGTTCTATATTTGTCAATTTCTATCATGATCACAACATAAAATCTGTTAATGCTGTCACCAATTCAAACACACAAGCTTCAGTTTCACAATCGGTTAGGAAGTCTTAAATCCAGGTGGTTGTTAAGGTTTTCACCTGCAATTTATGGAGCTTCTTGCATAACAATGGAGGCTGAATTGTGTTAAAAGAAATTAGCTGTAAGAGTCAAGAACTTGAGAAATAAAAGAACATGATCCTCAAAAAGCTGATTTGTCCAGATGAGACATTATTTAACATAGAATTATGTTTGATTTACTCAGATTTTAATTGTAAAAAACTAAGTTTGGGGATCGTCAGAGAGACAATAATGACCAATAAATGACAAATAATACTGTGGAGACAACGTAGATATGACTATGTATGCATGCAGTATTTGCTGTGCTTGGTGACATTGTCGTTGTCATGGTGACCAGCAATAACATATGCAGAAACCAAAAAGAGAATTAATACAAGCTTCTTGCAGGAGGTGCATTGAGCTTAACACCAGGCTCAACATGATAAAAAACACACAGTGACGATGTTAACATGCTTAGCAGTTTGAAGGTTTACTTTTTGTTTAACCTGAAAGGAGGCTTATCTAAGAATTAGCACTAAGCAGTGCAGACACCAACTATGCTATCCCTGAAGTCATCCTACTAATGAGAAGGGATAGATGCTCTCGGCAAAAAGCGATATCAAAAATATTTTCTTAAAATACGGTGATAACGATGTCACAGGCGACATTTATGCCATTGGCCACACAGGGTGGCAAATAAAGCCTCAGCAATACCATGCGGTCCTAGTTTGGTTTGTTTTTTGCTTGTAGTCCCCACTACTTCTAAAGCTACTCACATTTTTATCTTAACATCCATTTAAGAGATTATTATATATGAATAAAACTTAAGGGGGGTCAAAGTCAACAGCAGCTGTTGCTGGACTGATGTAGTCATTAATTGTTGCCATTGAAATAGGCACCCCTGCAAAAAGGATGTGTTTCATGGTTTCACGGCAGGGGTACTGATTTCAACACAACCCCGGCCTATTGTGAGCAGTTTGGGTACTTATTGCTTATTTAAAAGAATAAAAAAGATACTGGAGACCACTGAAGACCTTAATTTCCAATGGTCTCTAAGTAGCCCCTCTTAAGTTGCTAGATATGTCGCTACTCATTTTTGAAAAAGAGTTGTTAGAAGGGTCTGAACACTCGGTGGCAAGACGATGTGTGAGCAAAGTAAAAATAAGTCCATTTGCATGCTTTGGGTAGTAGACAACCAGTTTATTATGAACATGTTCTCATGTGCTCAATTCTACAGTATATAAATTAATAAATTCAAACAGGATCATGGAAAGCCAGACAACATATTTGGTACAATCCTCAATGCCCACCTTTTAACTTCTTATTACATCCATTCAATTATGTGGCCACCTCATTGAACAATGACAAATTCTTTCTTAGAAGAAAAACACTTTGACAGGGAATGACTGACATTACACAAAGTAAAAAAAACAGTGGACGTTAGGTGCCCATAATTTACCTTTAATTTACCCACTCAAGAGGTAACAAAACTCAGGAGGGAGCTAGTTCCTCCTAACACGCTCGATAACTCGCTCGAGTTATGACACTCCTAAAGTGGTGACTGTGGTTGACATGTCTTATCCTCTGATTGGTCGGTTTCCAATCGACAACACAGCTATGACAGAAAGAACTTCTCTAAAATGTTGTCAACACGTGAATAAACAACGTGCCAATAACCCCCCGCCACGGTTATGAAATGTTGTAGGGAAACACTGTACTGGAAGCAGACCTTAGGTACTCTGTCACTAAATGTAGAAAACTTAGACCCTTCCAGCAACTATTTGTATATAAAAAACTAATAAAGAGAAGTGACAAATCTTATGACTTATGGAGACTGACATTTTTTACAAAAAAAAAACTTTTTTTAACCAATAACTACAGGGACTACTGGCTAAAAACAAGCTAAAAACAAACCGAACTAGAACAGTATGGAATTGCAGAGGCTTTATTTTGCTCTATGCTTTATGATAAGTTGGGTAAATGGTGGAAGGATGCTGATGCTGTGACTGATTGCGTAACCAAAGACATCAATACCGTCTGTAATATTATCAAGATATTGTAGAAAAATACTGTGATACAATGTTTTGGCCATATCACCCACCCCCTGGATCATTAGCATGAAGCAGAGCCGCTGCCACATCATTTACTGTTTATCTGTGTACACTGTGGTGAATAGATACCAAGCTGTGATTGGCTTTATCTCCAGCAGCTTACAGAGGATTGGCTGCTGGAGGAGATTTTCCCTTAAAAGACACGAGATGATGTGAGGAAAGCCCCTGATCTTCCTCTCCTCCCAATTAGCCACTCTGTTGACAACACATTAACTTGTATTGGTGTAGAGGTGGGCTACCATTTACTTTTCCATTCATTTCTTCCAGTTTCTGTTAGATTAGGGAGGGAGGTGAGTTATTTTATTAAAATTTGTTTGGTATAGTTGACCTCTTTCCCCCGTTGGATAGTTTTGTTTTGGTATTTTGACATTGGCTCATTCTGAAATTACCATGAACTCTATACTGTATACACCTTTGTGATCACTTACAACTTCAAACTTTCAACCTTAATGCCTTTGCTGGGTCTTGAGACTGTGGAAGATGGGTCATGTTCAGGCTTAACAACCATCCATTGTGACACAGACCCAACTAACTGGTCTTTAAATTAGTTCCAAAATGTTAACAATTCATTTTAATAAGTTTAGATTGGTTGAAAAAAAAAACCCGAAAAACTCAAGCTCAAACTGGACCACATCCTGGATCGCATGTTGCATTTCAGACCCTCGTCATCAAAGAGATTCTCATTTATATAATCTGTTTAGGAGAAAGGCTCTTTTCTGCCCCCCCCCCGCCCATTTATGCATTTTTGTGAAAAGCCTCAGGGCAAGCAGCTGTAAAGACACTCCTAGCTGACAGAATAGCATCAATGACATGGAGTCGGATACAGCATGAAAAGGAGGAGAAGGTGTGTATCAAAGGGGCTTACAGAGGAGAGATCAAATGGTTTGAAGGCTGAAGAAGCTTAACTATGACAGCCTGTAAGAGATTTGCTAGTCAGAGCTAAAATACTGTGGGATTGTAAAAAGAGTGTAATCTGCCTCTGGCATATCTGAAAAAAACACGATGCTCAATGTTCTCACATGCAGCATGAATCATAACAAAAAAATACATCTGCAGAGCCAGAGGTGACCGCCATAACTCCGCCTAGAGTTAGGTGGCCTTCAATCTACCAACACTACTGCCTCGTAGACAAATTTTCAGTCAGTTCAAAGGCATTATGGTTAACAAACAAACGAAAATTGCTGTTTTCAGTAAAAATGGGCAGCGAAAGTTCAGAAAGTGAAACGGTAGCAGACGCTGGACATGATGGAAATAAAAAGAGCTGTCTCTGTTGTCTGGAGATACTTCGATTTTTAAAAGGTCATATCTGGGCCGAACAGCTATTTAGGCCTGGTACACACATAAGGATTATTTTAATCTGATTAGATTTTTTTTTATCTGTTCGAGACCTCACACGTGAAGATAAAAAATCAGGCATTAACAGTTTTGATTGTACTATGTGTGGTGGTTCTGATAATCTCATCACAGAACAACACACAGGTAACGATGCTGTCCCACAATCGATCTAGAACTTAGTCCTCCGAGCTGGACATATGTCGTGATTAAACGTGATCTAACAAAAATGAAGAAGAAGAAACATGGCAACAACCGGAAAACACAACATCCAGCATGGAAGAGGATCTACAAGACGGGGGAATGATGGTGGTCTTGTGACTATTACTCACAGAAAAATACAAAACTGAAAGCATGAACACGGACTTTAAATCCTCCCTTGCTCTTCATTCAGCTTGCTCTCTAATTGGCTACATTCAGTTTCACGTCACCATCAACAGAGTCACAATTCAGAAGTTGTTGTAAATATTGAACATGTTCGGTAATTTCGGCCTGAACCCGTTTCGGAGCCGATTATCGGGACAAATTTGCTCTTAACACACCTCAGAACTAATGATCATTTTATAGGAAAATCTTATAAGACTCAAGATAATCAGACATTTGTCGTCCTTGGTTGGGAAGAGGCAAAATCGGGAAAAAAACAGCCAGATCATTTTTATGTGTCTACCTAGCCTTACTGAAAATTATGTCAAGCTAAAGCTGTCACCAGAGGAAGCAACATGAGCCATTTGCTGCACCACCTTAGCCACAAACATACTTTGAAGTAACAAGCATGACTGAAACTAATATCAACACCCCCAGGTGAGACTGACAAAGCTGAAGGACAATTGGGTCACATGTCACTTGTAGACTTGTGTGCTGAAAGTACTGACTATGACAAAATGTGCATTTAGATATTCAACACCACAATCCATAGTTATGGCCCAAACCTGGAGTTTTGTTTGGGCTATATTTGGTTTTGACATATGCTGACACCATGTGAGCCTGGCTGCTAAAACTCAGACCCCAAGGGGGTCACCCAAAGAGCACAGGGGATCCCCGATGCTTTAAACATTCAAAGGCCATTCTGATTATTGTCCACACATTTTTTCTATTTTGAGAAAAGAAAAAGTAAGGCTATATGTTGCTAATTTAACTTTGGCTTTGTTGACGGGCAGGACTCAGCTAGAAAACATTATTTATGGTGAGAATCTCACTTTTGAAAGCTTTAAACGAAGAATGCTTACAGCACGGGGTGGGGCAGGGGGTCCATGGCTTTGTAGAATTGGCATAAACGGCGTACCTAAGGAAAATAGATTGGCCTTCACAACTCTGGCTGTAAACGATGTACAGACCGGCAACTGACATCTGGGCCACATCTGGCGAACACAGCGCTTGCCAGTGCTATAACTGAGACTTAGGAGCCAAAATTAGCCTGGATTAGGCTGAAAGGTATCTGCTGTCTGGGATGATGGTGCTGCTGGTATTTAAAGAATGGCTGAATAATTCTGATTCTAATAGTATCCTTGCCTGAAATACCCCCACGTGGTACATCAGTTGTCCCTTTTTGAATACTTACTGACTGAAACCCACTGAAGGTTGTAGTCAGCTTCATGGTTTATGACCTCCTACTCAGGGATTTGCTGCATTTAGTCAAGCAGATCAATCAAGATAACACGGAGCATGTGGTGCCCATGCCAACATACTCATCAGATCACTGCTGAGATCCCTTTAAGACCCTCTCAGCCTTCTACATCTGTAAGACCTCAGCAGACTTTGGGACCTCGGGAACTGAAACAGCGGCTGCCTGCTTATGTAACCAATTTTAAACACACACACATATGCTGAGGCGAGGGGGAGGATTTTTCCTGTCGCTCCCTTCCTCTTCATCCTCCCGACCTCCATGCCCTGCTAGCTTAAATCAGGATGCTGGCCTTGGACCAGAGGAGGGAGGAGGGGAGAGACGTCAAAAGAGGTCACGTCTGGCTGCTAGCAGAGATTATAGGTCTGTTTTTATATGAATATAGTAGACAACCACCAGTTTAAAATCGGCTTTCTATGTCTGTTTTCTCATTTCTTCATGAGGACTAACATATTTGAGATTCTTTAATCATTTTCTAAGAATAAATCTTCTGAACTAGTGTTATTGTACAAATCAACTGTACTGTGTTTTGTGTCTTCGTGGGATATAATAAATGTTGTTGCCTATAACTATATTCCACTTTACATTAAGAGAATGTGTAATTTTGTTGCCTAACTATACTCCACTTTAAGAGAATGTGTCTACAAGAATAACACAAAGAGTAATAAATACTTTAAACATTGCTGAAATTTAATAAAAACCAGTGGCTACAGAATTCATAACTTGGTTCTGAGGGAAATTATTGTACACAATGTCAAGCAGAGTCGGTCTGGATGGGAGGGAAATGCTATTTTCAGTGTTTTGTCGCATCCATGTTCAGTGGAGGTGAAGATTTTTGAGGAAATAATGAAGCGATGTGACATTGTTTCCTGATGAATAGCAACAGCGAACACTTTAAGATCTTTTTCAGAGGTCTGTTTGCACCATTGCATCATAGTGGAAAGATAGTGGCTTAGTTTAAGTCTGCTGGATGGTCTTAATGGATGTACAAAAAATGGAGTGCAATGACTCTACCAGGTCCAATAGATATAATGATGCAATGACATTTACTATCTAGTATATGTGGAGCAACACCCAAACGTCTGCTTTGACCTCAACAGGAAGCCAGTGGAGTGAGGACACTGGAGTAAAATGTTCAAATTTACTGGTTCCAGTTAAAAGACGAGCTGCTGAACCAGACCCTGGATGGTGGTGATATGGTTGTTTTCACACTAAATTTCATTTCTGATTTTAATGGATTTTTTCTTTTCTTAAAAACACATTGAAATTACCAATCGTACACCACGCTATAAAAAGGCAGGATATATGGAGGATATGCAACGCTGCCAAATCCTTCATCTTTATTCCACCGATCCTCTTTCTCACCATTTATACGCTGTGGAAATTTTTCCTCAGATGTTTGTGGGCTGCTGCTGGCTAGTTCTTTCACTACAGAGCAGCATTTCCCTCTGTGGTCAAGTGTGCAGTAAACAAACACCAAAAACCCCCTAAAACACTCTCAGAAACAATACTATTACTGCTATTTACAACATTAAAATAATAATTACACACAACACAGCTGAAACACTGCTAACCTACTGCTAAAGTTCCACTAAATTACTGTTATAATGGACATTTAGCTCAATTCTCACTCTAAATTCTGGCTTTGCTAATTTTATTTCTCGCCAACAGAGGTAATCCTGCAACCATAACACGCTACACATCACTGGAAAGCTACGTTTGTCTGCTTTCAGAATCATTTGGTATTATTATTAAGGATTGTGAAACTACTTGAGTAATTGTGGTCATTTAAATGGCTCATCTCATTTTCTGCCTCTAGCAAAAAGTTCGGACTTTAAGTGTTGGCTCAGTTGATCGCGGTTATTTCTCACCTTCGGCAACATGTCTGTTTAATTTAACTAACTAGTTTAACAATGTGCTGTTGCTAGTGTTGTAAAAACAACTGATTCTCGGGTAGTAATTGATTTTTAAATTTTATTTTTTAATTAGATATTAATTAGCACTTTGGTGTCTGCTGGTTCAGAGAAAGGACCAGCCGCCTCTACCCTTTTTTAACAGGCACATCAGCAGGCAGCCCGGCCCTACAGATCATCTGTTGTTTACAGTGTTGCCAACTTAGCAACTTGTCACTATAATTACCGAATTTTTAGATCTTCTCTTTTTTAATTAAAAACAATTTAAAAAGCAACTAGTGACAAATTCAGCAACTTTTTCTGGTGGTATTTGAGACTTTGAGACTGACGTTAAAACACTTATTTACTCTTTTCATTGAGTCGCGGGTCCTACCGCAGGCCCCTTTCCCATCCAGAGGGCGCTCACAAGAGGCTGCAGGAAGAGGAGCATTTTCCTCTGCTCCGAAACCAGCCTGAAAATGAATTTCACGAAGTTGCTACTGGCTGATCACACCCTGCCTTACATCAGATGTTAATGCCTTTTAATGAAGGCATTTTTCAAATTAATTAATATAGTTTAAAAATAAGTACATAATCTTAACTAGTTTGTTATATTGTTTACTTGATCTCGTGTCAAGTATTGTAAAGAAAATTACACCTATGTAAATAAGTACACTAACTAGTGGTTGAAAGTTGCTTTAGTTTTGTACTTTTTGCACCACAGACATCACTGAGACCGTATGAAGACTACCTCTGCACAAACTGATAGCGCTTTAATATAATGCATTTATTTTATACTGTTAATATCTTTTGTTATACTTATTAATATATTTTTGTCTTATTGTTTGAACTGTGTTGAAATTGTTATGTGCTGACTTTGATTTAAAAGAGTATCGAAAAAATATCGAGCACCAACCTTAGTATTGGTAACGAGTTTGAGACATTTTAGTATCGTGACACCAGTTGTTACTTGTTCTGAGTCTGAAGTTTCAAAACTAAACCAGTTCCAAATAACTCATAACTGGTGCTTTTGTGTGAATCAACTCTTGCTGGCTGTTAAAACTTCTGTGCTGGTTTGTGTGTGGTAGGTACCCACTACCAAAGCCAAAGGAGAGGGTATGTAGTGCATGTTAAAAGGGGGGAAAAATCCATATTTTCAAAAAAACCTTCATAAACAGTAAGTTCAAACTAACTGATAAAATCAATTTATCGCTCAGCCCAACCCTGGATGCAGCTCAGATAGGAGAGCATTACAGTAGCGCAATCTCAAAGAAACAAAAGCATGAATTAAGGTCCCGGCATGCTCAAAGGATAAGGCCGGCCAATGGTGAGCTCAATGCATTACTTTTCTTTTCTATGGACTCACTGGTATTTGAGTCTATTTGGAAAAGCATTTTAATTATTTTGTGTGTGTGTGTGTGTGTGTTGTCAATATGGACCATATATTGTGTCTGAAATATAGTTCTGAATTGAACTGAATATCTCAATGAATAACACAATCATCCAAAGACAAGGTAGCATTATCAGGATAATGACTCCTATGTTTATCATATCTGCCTGGGCTGAGTTAAAGAGCATGAAGCTGGCTGATAACCAGAAGATTATCTGGATAATAATGAACATTAATTTATATTTAAAATAATGCAATATTATAAGATCTGACCCAGTGGTGTCATGTACAATAAGAACAACAATGGGCCTAAAACTGAACGTTTTGGGACCCATGTTTCACTACAAAGGGTTCAGACAGGGTGTTATTAAACAGAAGATTTAACCAGATTAGAGTTTGACCTGAGAGGCCTGAACAGTTCTCCAGTCTTCCCAGCAATATATTGTGACCTACAGTATTAAAAGCAGCACTCAGGTTTGGCAATAATAATGCAGAGGGGAAGGTTACAGGCTAATATGACTCAACAACGCTGGTCCTCTCCACCTGCTACATAACTCTGGGATTCTGTACAAACCCCAACCCAAGACCTTTATTCCACCCCACAGAACGTCACCCTGAGAGCTCTACCATTACGATCCATCGTAGTCATCACTGAGGCAAATATTAAAATACATTTTAGCCCTCACCCATGTCACCATGTAAAACATGTTGCTGCCTGTCAAATTAGGTACAGCTGTGGGCCATCTTATATGTGTTGATCTAGGTAACATCTATGGAGGACATAAATCATGTTATCAGGAAGCATATGGAAAGCCAACTCTGCCCTTATTCAGGTCTTTTTTTTCCATAAGATTTATATTAAAACCTACAAATACAGAAAAAAAAACAAGTTTTGATGTGGAAAACTGAACTCTCTACAACACTGTAAGAGCAATTTTTTAAACATGTATTTTAATGCTACTAAAAGTTTTAGTTTATCATACAACATCAAAATTATATAAAATTGTTCATTTTATGATATTTTCACAAACAAAAAAGCACTCTTTTAATACAGCAGCTTCTAGAGAAATTATTTTTTACCTTGGGATCAGAACTCAAAGAAAGTTTCAAGATATGTGGTAGAAGCCAGGAGAGAAAAAAAAATAATACATTTTAAAAAAATTATATGCTTACATCACCAGTAATATCTAATACGCTTTTGTGAAGATCAAAATCTTTTGTGAGAGTTAAAGTGTGTTGGATATGTTGGTACAGTTAACACCCTAATCAATTATTCCCAAGAGAAGTGAATAATGGCACTGTTGGCTTTCCATAAGCTGCCTTTTCAGACTGGACTGACTTTGTTGAACGCTTGTGTCATAACTCTTTCTGTACATTTTTTATGAGCAAAAACATTTTATATAATACATTAACACAAACCCATACGTGCACATGTACAAATACGATTATGACAGTTATGTAACACTGATTAGAAATATCTCAAAAAGCTTCAATTTAAAGATATTTATGGCCTGTCAACTGACAGATTGTGATTGGGTATGGGTCGTGACAACACCCCCAGTTAAACCCATCATTCCTAATATAAATTAATAATGGCACTGTTGGCTTTCCATAGGACTCCCTGCAAACAACGTTTATAACCAAACACTCTCAGACTGACTTAGTCTGCACATGTGTCATAACTCTTTCTGTAGACTTTTCCTGCAGGAACAAAGTCCTCCGTGTAGAAAAACTATAATCAAATTTTACAAAATAATTATTTGCCAGACAATTCACTCATTTACCAGTTGATCTGTCTACTTTTTTAAAATCTCACTATTACAAAAATTATGCAACCTTAATTACAATATCCTTGTTAATTAGATAAGGTCTAAAAATGGCATGCTTATACCAGTCTACAGAGGAACACGTGGCCAGTAAAGGCGCCATAAATCTGTAGTGGTTCCATTTATAGTGTCTGCAGTCCAGTGCTTTCCAGGTATGACACACGTGCACAGAATGAAATCAGCATGGCCACAACAAGCTGTACACAGACATCTGCATATCACAGGCCTGTAGGTACATGGCATGAAAATGTCAAAATCACATCTGATTCTCTTGCTTTTTGCAGCAGCTAACAAACTATTCAATTAATAAATGAATCATTCAAAAGTAAAATGCTGGTTGGGCCACACAAGAAATCTAACAACATCATATATATATATATGTCCTGTGACACATCCATGATTCATATCAAATCTCCAGAAGCATTTTGAGGAACACAGATATAATCTACTTGGGAAACGAACTTGCATACTACACCCCAACTTTCCTCCAGACACCTGTCCATGTTTCCTCTTCCGGCTGAACCCAGAAGAGGAATTTGAAGGCAACATGACATTCAGCATAAGTCAAGCTGGACTGTAGCCGGGCTGGTCTGCAGCAGGCCGGGTTGACGTGAGGACAGCGCTCACCTTGCCCGGCCGTCCTGCTGAAGCACCGCGTGGAGAAGTGCAATAAATGACCACTCACCGGTACTCGTCTCCTTATGTGAACGCGCCTCCCGATCCAAAAACATAAAGCAAGTGCGACTGAGTCAACACGTGAAGAAGAAAATAGTATTAATAATTATGATCAAATAAAGAAATCTTAATTAACACGGATATATAAAGCCGCTGTGTCGTTACAGTCAGGCGGCGTCGGTCGGTGACTCTGCCCCGAGGAGTTAGGTTCGCCCTTTTTTTAAGCTGCTGTCGAGCGCGTGCACACCGTGGAGCTGCATCGTCTGCAGAGGGAAACTCTACGGTGCTCACCGGTCCTCTGTGGCCGGTCCTCCCCCTGAGCCTGTTTACGGTGCAGCGTGAATGTGGGTCAGCAGGAGAGGAGCTGAGCGGAGCCGCTGGGGATGATTTATCACCGGATACCGCAGCACCCTCTACCGGCCGGAGAGGAGCACTGCAACTACAGAGGTCTCATAATCCAGACAGACTTATGGAAGATAGTTTACTGGTTGATGAAGGGTGTAATTAGTTATACCCTTTTCTTTCCACACTTGCATTACTCTTTTGGCCATATCCTACATGATATTATGCATAGGATCAATAACATGCATTTGAACAGGGCCAAGATAAGGCAAGTCATGATTCATGACTTGCCTTACAGTATCTCATGAAGTATACTAAACGTGGCCCCATAAATTCCTTCTAACCTTGCTTGATCTGGCTTCGATTTAGATCGTTTTGCTTTCCTGGCAAACAAAATATTATTTTACTTTTGACGTAAGGAGCTACTGATCACATTGAAAACCTGAGTAGTCAACCTTGTTATCAATGGTTCTTGGAAATTCTTTAAAACATTAAGAACATCCCATTTTTGCCACATGGCCTAGAAACCCTCTGGTCTTGAGAGATGCTGGGATATCAGTGTATAAACACAGTAGAGCAGCTCTGTATTGTTGCTTTCTTAAAGCAGAGGAGTCTGTAAAGTAAACCCCCTTCCACAGGTCATAAAGGTCACTGACAAGAGGTTCCAAGAAGGGATTAATATTCCCTTTAGGCTCACGTGGGCCAGGAGTGATTCCTGTGATAATATTCTCTTGCTTAAATCTCTCCTCACGAGGCAGATTCATTACAACTAGGTTCATAACACCTACAGAATCTTTAACTTTATCATAGGGCTGAAACCAGTCGATCATCGAACTGCGGCCTAGAGTGTCCTGGTGCCAAGTGCACATGCGGACACTCTTATGTCTGAACAAGGTGTTCATTACGGACAGTCCATGATGAGCACAGAAGTCCAACAACAAAACACCACTCGGATTTAGATTAGGGGGGCTGTTCGTCCATCTTTTAAATACAGTCTGTGGGTCTGACATGGGCTTCGTTGGGTGTTACCATGTGTTCTACATCGTGGCTGCCAACTGACTGTGCCTTGTGTTTGCCTGAATTTGGTATTAATGGGATGGAATTTCCACCATGGATTTTTGCAGTTGATCACCTTGTTAGAGAACTGCATGTTGTGCAGGTATTACTTAAACATTTAACAATTGTGCATGTAAAGTCTGTTCTGACATCATTCAACACATGAAATATCCCTAACTTTTTGCAAGTAGTGCATGCCTCACTACTTATTCCAATGGGATCTAAGCTCCAATCACTAAACCGTCAATATACAGGCACCCAGTTCAATCAAATCAGGGTAAGACAGGTGTACCACTGAGCCCTCTCACAGCCAAATTAATATAATGAATGAAATGATCAATTTAACTAGTAGGGGTCAAAAAAGAACCATTAAATTAGGTCAAAAGAGTAAAAAAAAAAAATCAAATATAGGGTCTCCTTGTTAAAAAAAAAAACTATATTCATAGTATGTAAAATTAAATTTGTATAGGATTAGGTTGAGGGGCATTTTTGTACTGGAAATCTATTTTGATATGATTTTTTGGCATGTGGGGCCTGGGAGCTCGCTGCACAGTTGGTTGCCCTGTGGGAGTGTTGGTTTCCATATTGACAAAACAGGTGTGACATGTCAGTGGTGATCACTTTTTACTCGTGTGATCACCTGTGTAGGAATTTGGATTAAGAGATGGTTAAGTGTGACGACATCTGAAACCTCAGAGAATCAAGGTAAGTTAAGTCTTATTTTACCAAACATGAGTAGCTAAGGACTTTAATGGGGAAAGGTAGAATATCTTAATATTAACATCTGTTTCTTTTATGCATTTCTTTGCAGATGAATTATCAACTTTGACTAAGATGACATGAATTTGCAGTGCCCCCACCCTATTAAAACCACAATGCAAAAGAAGATATCTAACACACCTCAAACATCAAAGTGAACCCAACTTTACTGCTGAATGTGGTGAAAATGGATGCCCAAATAAATATACCAAAATATCGTAATTTCTAAAACACGTAAGCCAGAAACACAGCAGCACAGTCCAACAGGAAAACACTGGAGTGGGCCAGCATGGACCTGTCATATGTCATGTAACATTTTTGTTTGTGTTACAAACATTATTTTAACATAAAATAATGTTAAACTTTGCGAGGTCCTCTCACCTCCATCTGATTGTGTGCCAATGGAGGTTTGTGTAGCAGCAGTTCAAAGACAAGCTCCTTCATTCTGTTCCACTGTCACTATTACTATGTGCCTGTTCTCAGATTATTCTCTCTGTTGCTATTGGTAGACAGCTAGGTAAGTCATCTGGTGTAGTAATTGTGTCTTGTATGGATGCTACTGACGGATTTTTTTGTCTTTTCTTTCTATGTCATCATTGCTGGAGATGATATTCATCCACCTGACGAGGACATCTTAGGGTGCCTGGCTTGTCTGTAACATTGGCTAATCCACTGGCCTATGCTCACCTTTATTCCCCACAGGACCAACATAACCTCTCCTCAGAGAGTATGCCCTCCTTATCTATCATTGTGTAAAGATTTTTCAATAAAAAGAAAGATTTGAATGCAGTTGAAGGTTTTTTCAGTCTCAACTATTTTGATAGAAACAATATCCAATGTGTATGTTTTTCAATAGCTGTGCCTGATATGTTGCATCATTTTTTTCTACAACCATTAAAGGAAAAGAAGGTTATTGGTGAAATCCTCATAAAAGATGTCTCTGTGGGTTGTAGATAAAACCATTTAAAAATAAAAGGGTTCTCGGTGGAACTCTGCGTGGGATCTAGATGAAACCCTTGGGATATAAAAGGATGCCAGACCCCAAGTAAGGGTTATTGGTGGAACCATCACATGATTGCAGGGTTCAGTGTAGAACCTGTCATAGGGGATTCTGGGTAGAACCTTCTACTTATGGTTCTGGGTGTAACCCTTTATGATAGGTTCTAGTCAGAACCCTCTGAAAAAGTTTCAGTTAAAACCCTTACAAAAGGTTTAACAGGCACCAATAAGGGTTCTCCTATGAGGACAAGCTGAAGAACATTATATGGTTATATGCAGGTTTTTTTTTCTAAGAGTATATGTATGTGT
>CM047976.1:16428100-16438616 GCA_026261665.1 Melanotaenia duboulayi
ACGTGGCTAAAATATTTTTTTTAAATCTTATCTTTTTTTTACATTAGGTTGGAAACCATGGACTTTTTTTTCCCTTTCTTTTACATCATTTTCCACACATATCTACATTCCTTAGCAGAAAGTCTGTCTATCCTCTTTTTTTTATAAAGGTTTTTTTTTCTTTATTTTAAAACCTTAAAAATGGAAGAGAGAAGGGACGCTATGTTTCTGTCATCAAAGCGCGATTAAAAAAAATTAACGGCATTAAGTGTTGCGTTAACGTGTGATTAACGCGTTAACGTGCCCAGCACTAATATATATTATATATAGACGCCTGCAGTCTTTAATATTCCAGAAAAAATTCAAAACACAGAAAAACCTTTGCAAGAGATGGTAGAGCCAAACCCAAAACATGACAACAGATCAAATATTGATTTTGTCGTGGATGTGTGCTTTTTTTTATTGCAATAATATATCTGCACATTGACACATATTTACACACACTTACACACATTGTCAATGGCCAGAACAAAACAGGAACTTTTGGATTTTAGCACTGAACACCTGGCTTGAGGAAAAAAATACAACAAGAAAAACTCCACAAACCGACCATCAGATTTCTTAATCTGATTCAGATACACACAATTAAACACACACACACACACACACTTCCAGTCAGTTGCATACGCTCACACACACTAAACACATGCAGCACTTGGTTCCCCACACTAGCCGATACGAGTCCCAACAAATGTACTGTTTGCAACACAGACAGACGGGCCAAGGATCCAATATATTAACCCACTGGTAGACTAATCTGGTAATCTGGTAAACATCTGCAGAGCCACAGGGAGGAAGATCATAAAGTATGAAATATTTTTACTCTGATGATATACTGTATTTAGACTATATATACTATTTACAGACCATGATCATACTGTATTTTTAAAGGGATTACATTTACACATGAAACAGCTTCTTTTTACAGCCACTACACATTCACTAAAAGCCTCTTTTTAGATTCACGTCTTTATATTGAAATGGCTTTGACATTTTGTTCTGTTTATACTGATCAAGAGGATGCACAACGATAATTAACTTCAGCAGGACCAGAGATATGCAACAAATACAATAAATAGATCTAAAAACATAAGCTGATGCTTCTTCTTTTTAAATATTCCTACACACAATGCACAAAACAACACTTTTTACAGTCATCTATTGCATTTATTTTTTTACAGATAACAGTTTTTTTTAACAGTATCACTTCCAATAGTGTGCTGTGATATGTCAATTAGTGGAATAATGATGATGATGATGATGAGTGGGAAGGAGGTGACATTTAGTCTGCAGAAACATGCTCAGATAAAGAGGAGTGTATCTGTTCTTCACTTGGACCAGGTATGTATATAGATATATAGGTAGACTGATGATTGGACAGTACATGGAGGCCTTCTTCTTCTTCTCTTCCTCCTCCTCATTGTCTCCCACAGGTGGTTTGATACTGAGACGCTTCCTTCCTGCAGCCTGCTACCTCTACTCATAGAAACTGCGATCACTGTAAAAAAGGAAGAAGTTGAAGGAGGAGGGAGTCATTTATTTAATTTTCCAGCAGTGTAATTATCACCCCTGCAGGACACTTAACATAGTCAGCAAGCCTCATTTAAACATTTGCAGGTATTTTAAAAAGCACAACAAGCAGACAAAAAGGCTTAAACACACGGATACTGTACATATCACCTCAGTTCCACCCCTTTAAAACTTTCAGGTTACCTTGATTAGGTTGAACCAATAATCACTTATTTCTGTGTCTGCATTCCGATACATGGTGAGGAAAGGGTTCCTTCGAAGTGCTCACATCATCAGACGACTCAAGACGATTGGATGGGAATTTAAAAAAAGATCAGGTCTTGGTTTCATGTTAGTACCCAACCATGGACCCAAAACACTGAACATACACATGCCTCTTAGTAAAGTTTAGACACTGGTATGTATGCACAGTCATGTTCCTCATGTGTCCACTAGGAAACACAAGATGGTTAAAGAGCTAGGGCAGAGACATATGTTTTATATCTTGTATCTCCATATTTTAAACTGTAACAACAAGCATAGGTACAAATCAAATTTACAAATACAGATTAATTCTGCAAGTCGGAAAATACAAGTAAACTTAACAAGTCAGAGCAGCTATAGCTCCGTGGTGGCAGTTCTCTACCAAACAGAAAGGTCAGTGGATCGATGGCTTCCCCAGACTACACGCTGAAGACTCCTTGGGCAAAAAAACTGACTATAAACTATATATAACTTGAACTTTTAAACTAATTAAAATAGATTAAAATAGGACATANACTTAACATAGTCAGCAAGCCTCATTTAATATATATATATATATAAAACTTGAACTTTTAAACTAATTAAAATAGGACATTCATTGCTCATCTGAAAAAAAATCCTTAAACAAATAAAAACTGTCTCCTTATCGTGTTGTTATGAGACAGTGAAACTGATATCCATCAGCCCTCGAATACACTCTATTTCCTACTCTTTATTAAATGCATTTTATCTATTTTCTATTTATTCATGGGCATTGTCACTGTTGTTCTGTCAAGTGAAGTTGTGCACGCATTGTACCCACGGAACAAGCAATTTAGATAAGTTACAAAACTTGTATCCCCATCCTAGCTACATAAAGGACCTCCTGTTTCTGCTGTTTATTGTGTTTAGATGGAAACCATGAAAAGTTGTTGCTCATGTTTATTCTGGATAAATCTCAGTTAATATGTTCCTGTCTCTTTACAATTTTAACTAGAAACACAAGGTTCACATTCTGTTATTATTTAAGAAATTAATGGATCCATTTTTTCTCCAATGCTACCTTTCTTTTGCATAATATGTAACTTGATTATTTGATACAACTGGTCAGTATTTAAGCCATATTTGAACTTATATAGAGTTCCCGAAAGCTAAACCTACAAGAGCAGGACTGCAAGTTTCAATCAGAATATAAAAGCTGAAATACACCAAACAGTAGGCCTACATCCAATCACATAGAAATTAATGTGTTTAAAGTAATGTGTGCAACTGTAAAATAACAATGACGGATGAGTAAAAATGCATTTCTTCCATGATATTATGTCATAATACATCAATTAAATACACTTGCAGTTGAACACAATGTGAATGAGTATAAGCTAACATAAAGTGTACAAAGATTTCACATAATAATGTAACAAATAAGACAAGGATGACAAGGATATGAAAATGGAAGAACAAGGGGCAGATTAAAAGAAGTTTTTTAAAACAATGAATAATTAAAAAAAAAAACACTGATTTGCTCCACTTTAGTGCGGTTCAGGACTGTCAACATTTGTTAGCTAACATAAGTCAATGCTAGCAAATCATAAATAAAAAATAATGTGCATCTTATTTGTGATAATTTTGTGAGTTTTATTGTCAAAATTCTTTAGCAGAAAATGAAATGAAGTAATGCTAATCTAAGATCTAACAGCTAAAATTTAAGCTAGTGCTAACCGCTACATCAGCTACTGGCTCTATCCTCGTCACTTTGTTGTCGACCTTACCAGTACACAGAAGATCGACACGGCAACAGCTTAAATTCGGATTTGGTCGCCTTCATTCAACCTGGTGATTGCAAAATAAAGCCATTTCTGTTAGAAGTTGTTCAGAAGAGGTCACTTGTTTTTAGAATTGTTCTTCACTGTTAGGGCAAAAATTATTGTTGTCATGTTTCATTATAGTCTGTCAATAGAGTATATGAAAACAGCTTAACACTGGGTTTCAAAGTAAAAACAGAACCACATAAAAGGAAGGAAGGTGTGAGTAAAAGAAGAGGGTTTAAACTGATGGAGGTGTGTGATAATGAAAGACAATATGATTAGCTGAGAGTGGTTTTACTTACGCTCCTTCATCTCTGAGCAGAGACAGGAACTTGGTCACTCTGTAGTCAGGGTCCATCTACAGATTATAAAATTATCAGAGTGAGAAAAATAGGGGGTGAAAAGTCATACAAATAGTTATAATAACGCTTAAGAAAAAGTCCCTTTTGGTTCATGTAGCAAGACTAGAAATATCCCAGCAACATTTTTCCTTGTGGTGGTTTAGTATATCGTGTTAGCATCTCACACAAGATGCTAAGATGTCATTTCCTCCCTGTGTCTGAAATATTTTAACTATGCCTATTTCACAAAGTGTAAGTAGAAAATGCAGTCACTCAGGAAATGTATTCATTTTGTATCTAGTTGAAATTTGAAAGGTAATTTTGCAAAGACTTTTATCTTTCCAAAGGGAAAAAAAAAATAAACAAAACAAAACAAAAACATTTAGCTGCATTTAGTTAGCATTTCAACTAAAAAAGAAAAAAGTTAGCCCAAGTTAGCCCAAGCCAAGGTAGCAGTTTCAAATTTAACAACTTTGAAGTTTGGTTTTAGAAAATCTCTGACATTTTTAGAAGCAAAATACTTTTCTGAATGTCAAACAGAGACCAACACATTCAGCTAGTTCTTAGCTAGCTGGTTCTACTTAGCTGAAAGGCAGAAACTTCATATACCAAACAGATTTTTGATTGATAATCCAATAATTTATTTTTCAAATTTAAGCATGTATTTTTACCATGAAACCAAATTACAACAGATTTTAAGCACAAAGTATCCTAAATAAATACATTAAATGGTAAAATATAGTGTACATCATAATGTAGAGGCTGACAACAAGGGTACTTAAGGGTCTTTAATATATTGAAAGACAGCTTAAGATACATTCACACCAGCCTTTTTGATTCAAATCCTAGTCTGTTCACTCGGAAAGTAGGAAAGTGAATACAAAACTCTGATTTGTAGACTTGGTCCGCCTAAAACTGCGACTCATGGTTCGCTTCAAGCTGACCAAATACAGGAAGGGGTCTACAAAATAACATGCATTGTGGGTTTAGTGTGCTGCATTGTGGGTAAACACAACAAAAACGATGGAAGAAATGACTTGTTTGCTGGCATGTTTTGCTCTAATGTGCTAGAAACAGATGCATTAACCAATAGATAAACCCATTTTCTTCTTTGTTGTGTGTCTTGTCTTCCTCTTTAGTAATTCTTGATGCAGTGCCACCTACGGCGTGGAGTGGAAAAGATTATTTAAAAAGTGATTTGTTTGAGCATTGCGTGAACACAAACTCGGTCCAGAAGAATGCTGAACTGAAGCCCCCAACTAACTAAGTCCCCAATCGTTCCACGTGATGGCAGACTATCCTGGTGTGAATGTAAGTGTAGGTTAGAAGAGGTATTTTAGCTTTTGTGAACAGAGGATGTAATTTTTTCCCACATCGTTGTTCACAGATTGTTCAATTTGAAGGTTTTTGGTTCTTCCATACCTGCAGTGACATCTCGATGAGGACGAGAAGTTTCTTAATGCCGATCCAGACTCGCTTCCCTTTGAGCTGATGTGCAATGCTGGCCCGCTCTTTATCAGTGAAGCTTCCCAGCAGCTACAAAAACAACAAAAGCAGCAGAGAGGTGAATAATTTCACAGACATCATCAAAGCCTTGAGCAAAAAATAATTATGCTTGAGCTACTTACATTTTTTCAGTAGTTTGAATTTACAAGTTTGTTGGTCTTTCAAGGCTACATACGAGCATGAATATGAGGTCTTCCTAAAATAATTTTTATATGAAATTCATTGCCTTTTACTGTTGTTTGTCGTGCACAACTGTATTTTCACCTTCAGAATATATTCACATTTCATATGCGTATATTTGTAGCTACCGTAAATATAAATGACTTTATATGTGTGTGCTTGCTTATATTGTACCTCTAAGGCATCAACTAGCTGTTCCCCAGTAGAGATATTGGGAATGTGGATGGTGGTGCTGAAGGCGTCCAGCATCTCCATCTCCTGCAGGACATCCTTCCTGCTGGTGGTACCAATGATGAGCAGCTTACGGCCCTGCAGGAGGAAATAGGAGGCTTTATAAATACGCTGATTTTTCATTTAAAAAAAAAAAAAAACAATTAAAGAAAGAATGAGGAAGATGCTGATATGGGAGTCCTACCCACAACATTAGATTATAAGAGGGGTTTTTTTCTTCTTCTTTTTTTTTTTTAATGGCAAAAAACTGAAACTCCTACATTTTTTCAGAACACCCCATAATTAAGGTAATCAGGATTTGCTGGAGAGGGTGTTAAATTTACATTAAATGGTAAAATACAGTTTGTAATCTGAGCATGGCTGAATGTTCTGCTCAGTCCACTTCACTACTGGACAATTAGGACACATCATCAATGAGGAAACATCTACTTTGGCCTTGTCTGAAACTAGCAGATTTCCCAAATGCATCTCTAACATATTTTCTTCCCGCTTCAGAGGGGACGGTAGGTGGATTCTGTTCCCTGCTGGAGAGAGCCAGGCTTACTGTTGCACTTTACAGTCTACAGTACATGCTAGCCTAAGCTAATTAATTTGCTGGCTGTAGCTTCTTGTTTACAGTTCAAGCATTGGCATTGATCTCATCATCTAACTAATTACTGCCAACCCTGGTGTCATTACCAGCCGTAACTATGTTGGTTTTGTTTCACATTATGAGCTGGACACTGTATCATGGTTGATAATGATATATAAGATTTTTCTGCCATTGACTTTTTATTTTGCCACACACACACCTTTAAGAAATACATGCGATATTTTGTTTGTTTTAGGAAAAAAAACGCTGTTTTACCATAGTTTTTGCTAATAATTAACTTGTAAAAAAACAAGCCAGCAACATATTTTTTCTGTTATCTCAAGAAAACAGTCCTTTTTTTTCAAGCATGGCTGCTTTTGGCTTCCATATATTCCAGCTTTTTTTGGGTGTGTAAATTTAACATGTAAAAGTTTTCTATATCACATTCCCATCAATGTATTCTTCTCCATGTAGAGTATAAACGTTTAATATCTTCTATTATGTGTGTAGTGTAACATCTCATTGGTCATCATGGCTGGTGAGTGGTAAAACTACTGTATTTCTTCAGCTTTCCAATCAACTCTAACCTTGGGTGGAGGTTTCTTGAGCAGCACCAGCAGAGCCTGTAGAACCAGGTTGGAGAAACGAGGACCAATGGGCACGTAGTCCAGCAGACGCTCAATGTCATCCACCACCACACAGCTAAGCTGGGATTTATAAGCATCATCAAAGATCTGAAACAGAGAGTAGGAAAAGGGAAGACAGGAAGGCATTAATGGTTAGAAAATTGCACAGAGGGGAACATAGTAAGTAAATGTACAAAACAAAGAGCTTGCACCTTTTTGATTGCCTGGCACTTGGAGATCTCAGAGCTTCCAATCATCTTGTCTGGAGAGCAAATCTTAATGAAGGGGAATTGAGAGTCCTCTGCAATTTTAGCTGCCAAAGCTGTCTTTCCACTGTGTGGAGGACCTGTGTGTAGAAAGAAGGGGTATAATTTACTATTTGTTGTTTTAACTTTGTCCTTTCACCTGTTTCTACTCCAACAGTGGAAATAAAAAGTGTACACCTCTGTGAAAATGCAAGGTCAGCAGCTCGAATTCAAAACAAAATGAATACAGTTTATGAATGAATCCAAATCAAATTTGACCTGACTTGATTTGACATGCAGTACAACCAATTCTTGACAGAAATTCCATCCGTGTCGCTGTAGGACCTCAGTAACCGATCCTACCAGTTTTTGTATTTCAAGCAGTTTTGGGGGCAGTCCAGTTCATTGCAACACTGTAGAAATCCCATATTTTCTCCACTTTGTGATGACTGTCTTCACTGTTTTCTATGGTAGATACAAAGCTTTGGAAACTTTTGGTACGCTTCACCTGACTAATACCTTTTCCACAGTAAAGGCCTTTAATGCGTTGTAAGCTCTCTACCAACCACGGCTTTCACTGTTGTTCTGCAGTGGATGTCAGGAAAATCCTTCAAGGACAGTTGAGCTTTATTTGGGGTTAATTGGTGTGTTTAGTTGATGGCAGGTGTGAAAACAAGATAACTGAATGCAGTGATTAAATCAAAATATTTGTTTGTTTTTTAACAGAATTGTCCAGGTTATGGTTCCCATTAAAGGTGGGAAAAGTTTATGAATAATTGTATTCTTACCCTCCAGCAACACAGCCACCAGTGGTGTACGATCACTGTTCTTGGTTTGCTGTACAAGCAGCTCCCCATCATCCAGAACGTGGGTGACTGGGTCACCCCATTTTATGATGCCGTTCATGACGTAGCTGGAATAATCTTCTTGGTTTGTACCAAATGCCTGGTAAAGAAGAAGGAAGTGTTAATAAACTTGTTTTGCCTGTTTCTTTCACTGAATTACACAGTTTTCCCACTATCTCTGAAAACAAGCGGTATGTACTGGTTTTATGTCGTTGTTGAGGGATCCCATGAAGTCATCTCTGGTGACCTGCAGCTTCTCTGCCCTTTCCATGTCCACCTCAACTGTAGATGTAGCCTGGAAAAAAATGCAGTGTTACTACAATGTAGTGACAACAAGAAAATAACTCTGTATTAAATTCAGAATTTTATTTTAAGCAATCTTGATGTGACTGAGAGTCTGTACCAGGTATGCATGTAAACAGTTACTTACATAAACTGATGTATATTGTTGTATATCCGTGTGTGTGAACTGTGCAGCTCTTTGAGCAGCTATTTAGAACGTATTCTGTATCATACTTGTATCCATTCAGCGGTTCATCTTCATTTTGACTGTGAGGTAATTAACCGTAACATTTTAAAACCTGAGGTCCTCCATTGGGGAATGAGAATTGAGAATAGGTGGCCAAACTGTGTCAATCTGGGCCAAAATAGCCATTTTAGAGATTTTACCTGAACTGTCTGTGCTAAAACCCCTATACTTTTGCCTTTACTATAATTTAATAGAGGTTTAGAGATGATTTTGTCATGATCTGTGGGTTTTTCCTGTTTTTGTTTTTTGGTTCTTTCCCTTGTTCTTTCTTTCCCTTGTGTTGAAGGCTTTCATGGTCTGTGTATTTTGTTTTGGTTTTGCTGCCCCATGAGTTCTTTGTCATGTCTGGTTTCCTGTTATATTTAGTAAGCTCATTCCCCTTGTTTATGGTATTCTGGCTTGGTTTCTGTTCATTGTATTGATCATCATTATACCCCTTGGTTTCAGTTTTCCTTTGTCAGATCCTTGTTGTGTTTCCCAGTTGTGTTTCCTGCACTCGTGTGCCTCTTCAGTCTGCTATTGGGTCCTCACCTCCGCCGCACCGAGACAGAAGGTCTACTGGACCCAACAACTTGGTTGAGGAGGCTTTGCACCTTACCAAAAAGGTCTACATTGATTGTACTGTATGTTGGGGCCTTAACTTCCCCTTGTACAGATGACAGCAGCGAAGAGGTTTTGGATCTGTTGACTGTCAATCCCAGGTACCTCAGCTTTGCGGTCGCAGCTGACGTGCTGACTAAGGCCAAAGAAGATTGAAAAGAATAGTTTAAAGTCTGTTAGTCTCCTCCAGCACCACAGCCCACGTCTCCTGTGTTGCCCCAACCTCCACAACCCATGTCTCCTGAGTTGCCACCCAGCTCTACAGCCCATGTCTCCCGAGGTTCCTGTTTCCAAGGAGATCCCATGATGGCTTGCTCCTCAGGATCCTGTTTCCAAGGGAATGGGACACTTTCCTGAGGTTCCTGTTTCTGAGGAGGTCCTGGGTTGGGAAGCTCCTGCATCTCCTGGGGTTCACGTCTCCAAGGATGTTGCTCCTCCTCCACTCTTGGTTCCTAAGGGGATTGCTGCTCACTAGATGTTCTTTGGCTTTCTGGAGCTGTCCCTGCTCCCTCACCCCTGGGTCTCTGGTTGTCCACCTGTGGGGGTCTTGCCTTGTTATCCATTCTAGGTTGGTCTACCTCGCCAGCACTTGCAAGCTCAGCCCCTGGCACAACATCCAGAGATCCAGCCCCTGCCTCCCAGCTGTCCTTCAGTGCCCAGCCTGGCCTCATGTCATCGTGGCCTCCAGGCCGCCCTCTTTAACCCTCTCTCCAGTGGTCGTGGCCTCCCAGTTGTCCCCCAAAGCCCAGTCTCTAGTTGTCCTGGTCCCCGGACCGTCCTCCATAGATCAGTCTCCAGTTGTTCTGGCCCCTTGTCCGTCCTCCGGAGATCTGTCTACTGTCATTGCGTCGTTATTGTCTGCGTGTTTTTGTTTGGTTTTGCTTTCCTATGGGTTTTCTGGTTTCCTGTTTTATTTTGTAAGTTCCTTTGTGTTTTGTATTCTGTTTTGCTTTCTGGTCATTAGCTCACCTGGTTTGATTTTTGAAAAGAGCCTTTTATTTAATTTTTAATTGTCCTTTAAACAATTTTTCCTTTCTATATTTCTAATGTCTTATTTTATATTTTTCATATTATTTATTTATTTTATTTCATTTAAACATTTATGTCGGCTTAGCATTTTTATGTAAATTCCAGTGTTGCATTTGCCCCAGTGTGATTGGTAATAGTTAGGACAGCGCAGGCTGGCTGGCTGGCTGGCTGGCTGATTGATTGATTGATGCCCTGTCTAAGTTAAGACCTTTGGTGT
>CM047976.1:16446198-16467063 GCA_026261665.1 Melanotaenia duboulayi
ATATATATATATAATACATTTAAAAAATGCTCTGAATGAAACTTTAAACCTGCAGCAGTTAGGAGTTTTTAGAGAACGTTCTTTGATAATCAGTGATGTTTAAATACTTATATTAGAGGACACATATTAAGGCAATTCACAATATCTTTGTCTGGTCATGCTAGAGGTCTGTAAGATGAAAGTTTAATCCCCAACAGTCCACGAGGCTCCACCGGGTGCTTCTGTGGCTGACCATAGGCAGTGCAGATATTAAATATCTGTGCTGACTGAGCTGACTGGCCACAACAGCTGCAGCTGGTTTGATCTTAGAGTAGTACGATGTACACACAGCCACTTGATACCCAGAAGTATTTGGCTCCTATCATCTTGCCCATCTCATTCTTAGCCTCTTACTTAAAGCTTGCAAGAAAGACCAAGATTTCGTACTTTGAGATGTGTTGCTGCTTGAATCCAAAATGAGCTAATATTTTCCATGAAATAGTAAAATGTCTCACTTTCAAACACTGAAATTTTCTATTTTACTGGAAATAAAATATGGGCTTATGATATTTACAAGTCATTGCATTCTGTTTTTATTTACATTTCATACAGAGACTTGACTTCTTTTGGAATTGGTGTTGCACCTGCATTGAAAGTTAAACGATTTATTAATCTGAAGTATGTTTGATGTAGATGCTGTGGACTATGTGAAGGAATATATGTATTCTGTATGGTTTAAGTGGCTTTCCTCTGATCCCGCTTACCGATGACCAAAATGTTGTTAAGCTGCTCCACGCCATCGATCTTGGACAGAAGCTGGTTGACCACAGTGTCGTGCACGCCCGTGCTGCTGGCGCCCGTGCCTCTCTGCTTGCAGATGGCATCCAGCTCATCAAAGATGATGATGTGGAGGCCACTGTTGGCTCCCAGCTGGAATCATAAAAGTTTTTTTTTTTTTTTTCAGTTGTGCTTTTTGGACTACTGAATGCAGCTGATAGAAGAAAAGAGTTTCTCACCCTCTTCTGCTCTTCTTCGGCTTCAGCAAACAGTTTACGGATGTTAGCCTCAGACTCTCCCACGTACTTGTTGAGGATCTCTGGGCCGTTAACAACCTTCGGCTCACGGGCGTTGAGCATCTTGCCAATCTGCCTGGCCATCAGTGTTTTACCACATCCTGGTGGTCCGAACAGCAGAATACCCTTCACGTGCTTACACCCTGAAACAAAGAAAGCACAGTTTTAATACATGACAGGGTTGGAGACTGATTGAAAAAAGAAATACAGCGAAAAAGGAGGAAAGATGATCAGTGAGTGAGTGGGGACGTAGGAAAGAAAGGAAAGGAAATATTGGAAAGAGAAAAGGTTATTGCATGCAATGGCTTCAGTGTCTGCAAAGCCAGAGGGAGAAAAAAAAAGAACAAGATTAATAAAATGAATCATGAAACTAATATAAAATTGTGCTAATTTCTGCCCTTCATGTAGTTCACCTTGTTCAGGGGATGCAGTACTGGTGCATAATTTAATTTCTCACCCTCATTCCATCCATAATTTAAAATTTAAATTGAAAAGATAAAAAATACATTTCAGCTTTAAAAAAGGAAGAGAGAATAAGAATGGGTGAAAGAGCATGCCTTCCTCGGGAAAACAAGATAGTTTAACATGGCAAAACTGTAAAAATGAGAAAAAAGAGAGCAAATAAAGAAGGTTTCTCACCCATCTGCTCCACTATGTCAGGAGGGAAAACTCGGGAAGCAAAAGCTCTGCGGAAAATGTCGGAGAATTCCTTGTCCAGACCTCCAATTCCCATCTTCTCAAAGTTCCAGTCTGGGTTGATGATTGTCTGTCGAGCCTCCTTGGTCTTTGCCTTACCTGATGAAACATAAAAAATAATTTGCAAAAGAATGACACATAGATATTAATATAAAAAAATAAGTATAATAAATAATTTATTTTTTTTTTGGTCACATTTCCACGGTGCTTTGGGAGAATGAGTTCTTGCTACCATCTTGTGGAGAGAATAGTTACAGGAACATTAGCAGGCCTCATGTTGTTTATGCAGTCTAACATTACAGTAATGGTTGCACACCGCTGAACTATCTAAACACTGCAAACAGTTATTTTTAAATAAAGTGAAATAACCTTTTACGAGAATGATTAAAAAGAAGTAACGTACCAACAAGTGTGAGGGAAGAATTCTCTGCCTTCTCAAAAATCACCTGGCTGTTGCCGATCATCAAACCCACGTCGATCTGTCAGAGAAACCAGAGTTACAGACATTGCTCCATCTGAAAAGGAGGAATATTTTCAATTATTCCTTTGACATCCCCTTTCATAAAAAAAACAGAATAATGAAATTAATCCCTGAATCTTCAGGATATTTCTTTCTATAAGTATTGATGAAATTTTTGGACACTCTTCAAAATAAGCTCTAAGGAACAAAATACTGAAAAACTAAATGAAAATTACATTAAATAGAAGAGCTGATAAAAAAGAAATACATTTTTATATTCAAAATACATTTTCTTTACATATATCAAATAACCCCATTTATGTGATATTTTTGAGAATGTCAAAAACTACAGAATTTAAACTTGGTAAAACTTGATTTATTGGCAGGACTCTTGCATTTTGTCTCTTTATTACACTTGAGGGTGGTGAAAGTATGCAACTTATCTTTACTGCAACAATTAAGCTGCTTCTGTAAAGACATACATGACATCAATGCTAACATTACGCATATAGCAGCTAGCAAGTTCTGCTATGCTAGCTTTGACAGTTAGCATCTAAAACACATGAATTTAAAAAAGTGTTTAAAAATATAGTTTCTAAGCTCTATTGTAAGGAACATGTAATTTTCTTCGGTGTGTGTCATATATTTTGTCATTTGCAAACTGCTGTGTGATTGGAAGCTAGTGTCCTGCTTTGAAAAACTTATCTCTCCCCTTTTTCAGGGAAAACATTGTATAGTCTATCATCATCATAATGAAAACCTTTAAAAGATAGAGTAAAATTATATTTACATTGAGCATTTTTTATGTCATATTGTTTAAAGGAAAGTGAAATTAACATCCTGCACTGATGTCTTTGACTGAGTCTTTGCAGACCATACTGTGTCTGGCTCTGAGGGTGTGTTTCTCAGAACCTTCGAATTCTAACTTCAGTATTTTGTTTTCACACTCAAACTGTAGAATCAACATCTGCAGTCATGTAAAAGTAAAGAAATTCAATTTCAAACTGACTCTCTGGAGTTTAATTACTGAGGGTAATTCTGCTGCCCAGAACAATCAACAAAAACTCATGGGTGCCACAAATAAATCATAGCCAGACTCCTGAAAGGGATCACAGGCACTCTCATTAGCAGCCAGAAGAAATTCTCATTTTGTCAAACAGACAAGTCAGACAACTCCGAGTTGCTTCAACCAAACCCTAAAATACTTTACTGTTGACTTCACTGGTTGGATTTTGGGTCCAGTACCTTTTGCTGTTTCTTTCCAGTGGCTGGTTCTCCTTTGAGGATGCTGGCATCCATCGCCTCAATGTCCTTCACGACCAAGCCAAACAGCTTGTCGCAGAAACTGAACACTAACTGAAAGACAGAAGCAAGTCATATAAAGGCTAAGTAAATTTTATAAATGTTTTTATGTTTCAGGATTTTTTTGTGAGCAGGGAGGTATAAACCTGCTGGGTGACTGAGAAGGCCTGGTTGTTAAATTGCTGGATGAACTCGGCAGCCATCTTGTCTGAGTCGTAGGGAGAAGCGTCGGTGCTCTTCTTTTGCAGGAAGTCAATTTCGATTGTCATGGCACCAATGCACTGCTTGGACTTGTCAAAGTTGTAGTTGGACACTGAGTGGACAGAGAAGACCAGGATTATCTCGCACAATAACTTAAATTCAGTCCAGAAGTGTATAATGACCACTAAAATAAATATAGCTGCTAACACTCCAAACATTAAAGGCAAAAATAAACCTACTTTTATTTATGTGTGTAAGTATTTATTATTGCTGTTGTGTTTGTTTATTTTCTGTATTTATATTGCTTGTGTTTTGCATGTCCTCAGAGGTAGTGTAGGGCCGAGTTTGACTGTACATAAGGTGATGAGGTCAACAGTAGTAAAACTATGGAAAGACAAAACCCATCATGATTGGTATAGGGGCCTTACATACCATCTACAAAACCACTGCTGTCACTTTTCTTCTTCCGTGATCTATAACTAATAAAATGCTACTCTCCTCTACTACTGCCATGCTAATTGTTTTATCTTCTTGATGAACTCTATCCCGTCTGAGTTCTCTAATGTGCCCTTTGGTGGAATCCTCTAGTAACAAATATAATACATAAGCATATGAACATTGGAGTGTGTTACCTATGCAAATATGAGGTAAAAAATAAGCAAGTTCATTTTGAGCCATTTTCAGCCATCATTGTAAACCACCTGAAAGCCCCAGGAAGTAAATCATAGTGACAGATGTGTGGATCAAGTAAACAGAGGAGTTATTACCTTCAACCTCCTGACCAATGGAGAGGCCGGCCCATTTCCTCTATGGAGAGAAATAAAGAAACAGTGAACATCTGGGCAACAAATAATTAATGTAAGTGAGAATATGTTTTTATATGTACCTGTGGCAAGCTGAAAGCAATAGATCCAGCTGCTACAGTGTGGTGGGTCTTGACTGTAAACACAAACTTGTGGTTGGGTGTTGTTTTCACTGTCACATGTCTGCAGAGAGAGGCCACATACCCTGATTATTACATGCTCAAAACTAAGTGAAAAATCTGAATTAGACAAAAACATTCCCAAAGGATTATAGTTGGATGATGAATATGTTTAGATCTCTGGTAGTATAAAACATAATGTTTATAGATCACATGTGAAATTCAATGTACACACTTTGATGCCTACTTTAGAGTAGACAGAGTTTGATGAACTCTTGCTATGTTATTTAACTTTTTGAGCTGATAGTGGAAAGAAGAATGTTACACAAATGTGAAAAAATCAAGTAAAAATAAAGCACATTCTCTCTTCAACATAATGATCAGAAAAGTGTCATCAGTCAGAGGCTTCTTCAACTTAACTGTAATAAGAATTAACATGATACAGGATGACATTCTTGCTAACCACAAGTCATATTTTTTTGTTTGTAGTGGATCTTAATTTTCTTTTTATTTATTTTCCTTTGAGGACTGAAGTTTAAATGAAAATAAGTTCATATAAGAGTAAATTCAATTAAAAAAGCGCTTCTTTTAGAGACAATGCTTGCCATTTAAAGACATTATTGACATATATAATAGTACTGTTATTCCTCCTGAAAGATTGGACCTAATGAGAAAAACAGGGTTTAAGGGCTGCAAAACATTGCTAGCTGCACAATAACACCAGCACCATTGCTCTGTGCAGTTAAATGATCAAGGCATTGTTGCTATGGCGATAAAAGAGGGGACTGATAAGTCCATTTCGACATTTACAGATTCAGCATTGCAAACAAACAGAAACAATGACTGCAATAACAAAAAATATAAAAAAAAAATTAAAAAAATTAAATTTTTAATGAAATGGAAATGATGCAGCATATAACTTCCTTGTTAAATGACAATAAAAGGATTGTTCTTATTGAACCTGCTATATATTTAGCATGTTACAGAACGGCCTCATGAGTGACTCCTGAAAAAGTCTTACTAATTTAATTAGTGGTAGTGACTTTACCTAGACCCATAGGAGGTGAGTACATCTTGATTTACTGTAAGCTGCAGACGAAATCATCTTCAAAACTTTGATTTTTTTTTATTTTATTTATATATTTTTTTAGTTTAAAGAATCATTCAGTAATTTCAGGAATACGCTTATTTATTATCTTGTGATATTGCCCTGTGAAATCAGAAAAAAATCATGTCTGTACTACCAACAACAAGCTAGTGATTAACTTGGGCTAGCAGAGTGAGTGCAAACTGAGGGAAACAGCTAAAAGATTTCTATATATATATATATATATATGCTAACATGTTAAATTAGAAACTTTAAAGTAACTAATATATTGATTTTAATACATTTTCCCTAAGCTACACTAGCTAGCTTGTCTGGAGTAGTCTTGTTATTTAAGCCAGCATACTTGGGACAGCTAAGCTAAGCTAGCTGTACTGTGAACATAGTTCAATATTTACTTAGAACAGTTTTATATGGTGAGTGTTGTCTTTTCCATGCACAAGAAATGCACAGGGAGTGATAGGAGATCTGATCAGGAAACAAATTTTATAGTTTTTAGAAGATTTGTTTGACTAAAATGACTTGTGATCGTTGCAAAATAAGATAAACGCATCAAACATTCACCCTGAAAACAGAATATAGCTTATTGGTTTTTGCAACTCGAATTTTAATTGTGTTAATATAACATGAAAATGAAAAAGAAAGCCATAAAAGTCTAACATTCTGGATGAATGATGGGTGATGAGGTGGGTGGAAAGATGAGAGTAGGAATAAATGATTGCAGAGATGCCAGTCTGTGTGCTTGTATTGACAAACACAGCGAAAATGACTACTTACTGTCCTGACTGCAGATCCTTCTCGCTCACGACGGCACAATTAGTCAGTGACAGCTCATCTGTCGGGCATCGCGCCGCTTGCATGGTCTGCAAAGGCAGAGAGAGAGGAGGTAGGGTGGAGAAAAAATCAGCAACATGTACAAGATGCTGGAAATTGTAGTTTTTCACTAGAGGATGTTTTTATCTTCAAAATTTAATCAATATAAATTAATAAAAATCAATACTGAACTGTGACTACAGTCACTTTTACCAATATGTTGCACAAAAACACAAAGTTCAGTGGGTGTCATTTGTTTTTGCCTTATAGAAGCAAAATGTGTCATACTGATCAACCTGTTAGAGTGTTGCATCACAGCAGTGACACAACTAAATTCCACAATTTAACAAGTTACTTCTACTGCAGTAAATATATTAAATATATTAGCCAGTAGGATAAATCATATAGGAACAGGGATTCACATAGAGGCTTAAAATTAGAGGTGAGAATTGCTCTTACACAATAGTGCATTACTGTATATGAAGCTGTTGCTCACACAAATGTACAGGGCATTTGTCATCATTGCTATCTGTGAAGAATTAGAGGCAACCCTAGTTCACACTTCAACTAAAAGACAACATTGCATCCACAGCTAACCAAACAATAAATGATTGAATGCCTAAATAGAAACTCAATAAGTGGATCAGTTGTTTTATTCCAAACGTTTAGCATTTCCAAAGAAAGTGGTAATGCAAATGTGTTATGTTTGATGGCTTTCTGAGTGCTGTGGTTACTAACTGGTCAAAGATAAACAGACTGTAGATAAAATGTGATGTTTCAGACTTGGAAGAAGCCAAACTGCTTAGCTTTATCAGACCAAGGCTTAATATATTGTTTAATTTAGCATTTAAGCCTCTGTGTAGCCAATTTACTGATTCTCTTTTAGGCTGTCTTTTTTACAATAACATATCAAACTGTTTCTCATCTTTCAGGGTCTTCTGTATTAGCTAGGTCCAGATTATGTTACCATTGTGTCAAAATGGAAATGAGTCCAGCTGTATCTCTCATTTCAGCTCATCCACTTTAACACTGGCAGGCTCTGATGTCAATGAAAAACACACTGACACAAACTCATCTTCAAACAAATCAGAACCCTTTGCAGAGCAGGTCTGGCTGCAACCGAGAAGGAAAAGACGGAGGAGAAATTCCCATACACATCCATGCAGACATAAGCTTTTGAAGCGGTAACCATGGAAACTGCATTAAGCAACGTGGCAGAGCTTCTAACGATGAATGAAGTTTTACGGTGGGCTGATTTATCACAGAGTTGCATGACGCTGTTGGCAAAGCTTACGCTGCCACAAATATTTTAATGAAACTTTTTTCTTGGAGGTCTTGTATTGTGAAGTGGAGCATTCAGAGCAATAGCAACACAAAGGTTTGCTGACATAAAACTATTAAATTATCCCTCTTGAAGAAATAAAAAGAAAAATTTTAGTGTTTGTTCGACATTTACTAATGCACATTTTGTCCAAAACAGTTAACAATAGCCTGGTGAGGAGACAAATGGTTTAAATGTCAATTCTAACAGGAAAAAGCAGGATGAGCTTATTTATACATAATAAAGCAAATGAGGACTGGTCTTAATCACCTAATGCAGGGATTACCAATGCCGGGCCTCTTGGGGCAGTGTCCTGCAGGTTTTCAATGTTTCCCTGCTGCAACACATCTGGTTCAAATGAAATGGTTTTCCAACAGCTTCTTAAGTTCTGTACAAGCCTCTTCACAAGGGAAACATCAAAAACCAGCAAGACACTAGCTCAGGAGGTCCTAGCTAGGAGGAATTAAAAAAAGGACTTATCACCCAAAACTAAACTGCATGCGTGTTTATGCAGAAAGAACAGGATTCGTTTGGCACTATTAAACTCTTGCTTGCAAGACATTCTCTCAGTAACCTGGCTACTAGCACATCATAGTTTCCTGTTTTCCTGGAATTCTCCAGACACCGCAGTCCAGTTAGAGTGCATCTTATCCACTGTGACCTTTATGATTGCAACATCTTGTTTTTATGATGGATTGGAAAGTTACTTTAGAGGTTTCAAAGATTAAGAATTGAATGAGTGGAAATTATCACACCAGGTACACTTTAAATCCCAGTTTAGCATTATTTGTGCTGTTTATGTGCAAAATACTCTTGTTAAGGACCCCCTTTGTTAAAATAAATGAAGCATCTAGTGTGCTGGCATGTTTGTTGATGTGCTACATCAAATTTCATTAGCAAAAGAAACCGTCAGTTAGTTTTATATGTTTGGAAAATTTCTGCTTTTAAATACAGACTTCAGGAAGCAACCCTGACTCAATGGGGCTGTAAAGATATTTTTGTTCGTGCTGTAAGGAATGATGAAATGAGAAGTTGGTTCAAGCTCTAAAAAGAAGAATTTAGCCTGGGGCTAGCATTGCAGAGTGAGTAGCTAGCTGCTAGCAGCTGGGATTCAGTGTGTCTGGACACAGCACTACGTGTAATACTGCAATTATGAGCAACACAGATGAGTTTTTTTCTTTAGTATTTAATAACTGCTGAAATAGAATATGAAAAGATAAAGAAATACTGGTACTGCAATGAGCCAAGAACAGAAAGTGGTTCCTACAATAAAGTATCACTAATGCTGTGGAGACTGAATTCCTACGACTGACTCCAGCAGCAGTTTTAGGATCATGTGAAGACTCCTCTAACCATGTCCTGCTGCATCCTTGTATTCAGTGTGTTTTTGCATGTATCAATCTATAATTGCAAAGCTCCAGCGTCAGCAGCTATTTAACATTAGTGGGGATGGTCCACTGTGGAAAAAAAACACATAGATGACGAGTTTTTTTAGCAGAATGTGCAACTGGCTCATTTCAAGAATAGCTGTTGACAGATAGAGTTTTACTGGCAAAAAGCCAGATCTGAAGCAACATGGACATCAAGTAACAAATCAATCTGTGGCTCAATTTGCCTCTAAAGAATTCTCCCAAACACAGTCATAAATCTCTANCCTCTAAAGAATTCTCCCAAACACAGTCAGCAAAACAGTCTGGTGTCTGCTAATGCGCTGGTAACATGTATGTTTTAATCTCTTTAAAAGACTGAAATGTATTTAAAATTAGGTGTTATACCTAAGAATAACTCATTCGATGACCATGAATTAGAAAAAAGAATGAATCAAAATGATTGATGTGGGTACAAATGGTAAATTGTGATCATTGCAAAATAAGAAATAAAAGAATAAATGTGTACTAAATGGGTGCTATACAGAATGATAAAAGGAAAGAAAATGAATGCATAGAGGTGCTGGAACTGAGATAAACACTGCAGTGTTGGCATTGCGCCAGCATCACCTGCTCCCCTGAAGTCTGGCCAAACACAAGTACAACAGAATGACCAAGCCTTTAAATATCTTTGCTGTTGATGTTAGAAGCTGTATGTCTTTTCCATAAGATCATTTAATGGCAGTCAGAATGAATATTTTATTGTATTTTATTAAATTACTAATATAGTGTTTTAGATGGATGGTTATTTATGAGTCCCAGATGGGGGAAATTCCAGTTATTAGAGCAGCAAGTAAGCTGCCATATTGATTTTATATTCTTTATTTATTATATTTATTTTATATACTTTACAGCCATATTTGTTCTTTACATGCAGTTACTCTCATGACCAGTAGAGGTTCTTTGAACGTACACTTCCTGATAATTTCATCAGGTCCAATTAAGTATCTAAGCCCATCACATTAATACATGTAGTCATGTAGACATGGTGAAGAAGACTTGCTGAAGTTCAAACATCAGAATGAGGAAGAGGAGGATTTAAATGACTGAATGTAACATGGTTGTTGGTTTGAGCAAAATGTCTTAGTGATGTCAGAGGCAGGGGGAAAATGGGCAGACTGGTTGGAGATGATAAAACAAAGGCAAGAGGAACCACTGGTTCCCACCAAAGTATACGGAACAGCATCTCTGAACCTTAAAGCAGATGGACTACAGCAGCAGTCCAAGTCCTCATATTAAATTAAACCTATATTTCAGCCATATTAAAGCAAAGGGCTTCATCTCAGAAATGGAAATTTAGTCAGACTTTTAATTTCCTATCAGCTGCTTTGCTTCATATATAAAAAATATAGATATATAGCATATATATATAAAAGGTTTAAGAAATTATAAAAATTAGATTAACTCTAATGGAGGAGCAGTGTGGTTCTCATCCAGATCGTGGCACAGGGGACCCGAGGGTGTAGGTTTGATTTTCACATTGATCGGGACGAGTGTTTTATTGCACTTATGATAGATTATATAACTGAGTGGTGCAGCTGCCCCCGTGACCCAACCCCGGAAGAAAAATTGAAGGATGGATGATGGATGGATGGATGGATGGATGGACGGACGGACGGACGGACGGACGGACGGATGGATGGACGGACAGATGGATTAACTCTATATTACATTTGCAAATAGCTCACATGGAATGATGGATTAGGAGTAAAAAGCTGTCTTTGGTTGAACCGGATGCCTAAAAAGTAAAACTTGTGGGGCTGAATACAAATGGACACACAATGAGAAATGATTTAATCTAAATGGGAAACACTGCTTTCAGTTGGAGAAGCAAAGTGGCACAGAAATTAAAATGAGCAATGAAGACACTTGCTCAAATTCAGATCAGGCTCCTCCTGCTTTTCTGACATCTGCATCCCATCTAGGCTAACCTAGAAACCATCTCGGGAGCTTAGAAACAGTGAATCAACATGGTTTATTTAAAACCAAAGCCTGAGTGGCGTAGTCTAGTTGGAATCTGTCTCTATTTGGTTCAGAAATACTATATCTGAAAGCTGGGGTTTAAAAAGTCTGTCAATCCGAACTTTACAAACTAACCGACTCCCAAAAATTTTTTCTAAAGCTTCCTGGTACAACTCAAGGACAGAAATACACAGAGTCTATGCTGAACTTACTTCTCTAGGCTTACAATGCGTGGAGAGTAGCTGGTTTGATACCTGAAGCACTCAACTTTACTGCATGTCATTTCTGTGCTTCAAAAATAAAGATAAGAAAAAGAAAGGGAAAAAAATCTTTATTGATCCTGAGGGAATAGAGTGGGCTGTTGCTACTTCACCTGCCAAATGGCAAGAAGGAAAAAAAAGAAGAGGTTGAAACTCAAAACTGTTTTTCTTCTACTGTGAAATCAGTAAAAACTTCTGCCTTCATGTGAAGGGTGACTTGGTCTCTCACGTGACTAGTTGTATTTGGAACTAGCCTTCCTAGTGTGCATACATGCTGTAGATCACACCAGTGAAATATAGTTAATTCATCCAGAGGAACAGAAAGTCTTTGGGATCACCAAGGTCAGAGTTAGTATGAGTTAGGAAACTGTTTGAGGGGGGGCATCTTTTTTAGATTACATTTAAAGGTCCAAACAAGTCAGAATAATAAGAAATATCATTCTATTTCTATTTCTAATGCCAGGATTTACAGCAATGATCATTAATTTTTGGTCATCAAGGGTCAATATTCAGGAGTTTTTGCATGTTTTCAACACATCTGACTCAAATTAATGCATCACTGCTCAGAACTTGACAAGAAGCTGTTGGATCACTTTCATTTGAATCAGGTGTGTTGGAGCAGGGAAGCATCTAAAACAAGCAGGACTGTGCAGAGCTGTATTGAACCACTGAGGGTTGACTGGTCTTTATGAAATACAAAATGCACTGTTATGGGTACAACAGCAGTACACAGAAGAGTATTACCCCAGAAACAATACTTTGCATCCCTAAAGATGCTTTGGTGGATCCCTTGAGTCAGATGTTACTTTTGGATGCATTTGTTAGAGCTACTGAAAAAAACATAAATAAATAAAAATGAAAGCGGTGGATCAAGATAACCAACACCACCAGAATCCATACAGCCAAAGACCTGGTTAGATTAAGAAAGATGAATTCGGGATAATATCAAGACAAATATCAAGACAAATTGTTTTATATATCTCAATCAGTAGCTAGGTTTGAGGTATGTTAACACTTTCTTATTGCTTTATCGCATTAATTATTAATGCAGATAATTGTTTTATTGCATGTTAATATGGTTTTTCTTACTGGTTTGGATAGGTCGTTAACATGCATCGGCATTTGGGGTAAACAATGCTGACATGTCCTCACGCAGAAAAAAAGTGCTTGATAAAAACTAGCTCCCGACGTACTACGCTCATTCCACACAGTTTCTATTTAAAATGTAAAGCAGAATAATCCCCCCCTCCCTTCTAAACAGCCAAAAGGCATTGAAAACTGACTTTCCCTAGAAAGAAGATCTAGAAGATCTGAGACTCTAATCTGCTTTTTTGTCTGTTCCAGCAGGGAAACACACCTGATGGCTGGAAATCAGATAATGTTCCCTCTGTGTTTGGAGAGAAGGCAGCTTCATACAGCTTTGAAATTCAGCTTTCTGACTTGTTTCCTCTCAATATATTAATCCTGAAAATTTCCTCCTCCCTCAATAATATTTGAGTTTATTACATTAACGTTTAAGTTGAGAGTTAATAGAAATATTTTAACGGCTACTAGAAAACTTCTGTTGAAAAGCAGCTTATTTGTAAAAGTCTTGGTAAACTAAAAGTTAGTTACTCAATTTATATTTAGATTTTATTTTAGAATTGTCACAAAGACCAGATTTTATTATCCTAAAAACATAGCCAGTGTGGCGGAGGTGAATAGATCTTATTGCCCTGCTCTCTGGTCCTCCCAAAAATACCATTTCTAACCTACAATGAAGTCCAGTGTTTTCCTCATAGGTATCCTCCATGCCAGAAGCTTTATCTGCTTGGTCTGCAGCAGGGTTACTGCGGGGATCGCCCTTGTCTGGGTGGGTGGGGGTTTCCTGCACTGCAGCCATATGGCTGAGGTGTGGACCCTGAGTGGTTCCTGTGGTGGTGGTCTCTGTGGTCATGGGTGGGGTAGCTCCATGTACTGTAGGACCAGATCCCCAAGATATTGTTTCCTCACTGAAGCCTGATGTCTATTTTTCTATTAATATTCATTCAAGATATGATGGGGGCAGTAGGATAAGTGTATCTTTAAATAGGTTTTTTTAATATGCAAACATTGTTTTTTATTGTGTAAAACACTTTGTGCTGCGCTTGTATGAAAACTGCTTTAGAAATAAAATTAGATTTGTTTAGATATAGCAGTACTATTAAAATAAAAACGTCACTATTTTTTTTTATGTGTGCGTAACAATGCAATTATTCCCAATTGATCGCAGAAAATCATGATTAAAAATTTTAATTGTTGCACATTGTTAGAAAGCATACCATTGTCTAATACAGTGAAACTTTTGAATTTTAAAAAATACAGTGATCTGTAAATTTGGTCACACCACCCAGCACTAACATCAAGTTTTCATGACTTTAAAAATTAGCTGACTGGTCAGACCTGTAATAGAGAATAATTCATTAAACATTATTAAAGTTATTAATCATAACTTACAAAAAACTTTATAAATGGTGTCTGACAGTGATGTGAACTGTCAGCAACTTTGTGTCGTATAAAATGACACCAATGAGCCTTACTGAGATGAATCCCTATACGGACTATTTGCCAGCATACTCAAAATGTCAAGCTCCTGGTGGAACGTTTCCATTTTGTTCTGGCCTTCAGGGGCTTGCGGTGCAGTAAGGGAGTTGATTAATGAATGCTAATGAGCTTGGCTTTCCATCCAGTCAGCGTTTGACACCAGTTTGGCATTGCAACTCACTGTCTGGGTTGCAACGGTGTCAGACATTGTATGGCTTTGCATTGTGCAGATCTTCTACGGTGCTATGCACCATGTAGCGGGGGGGGGCTGAAAGCAGCGGTGGAGGTCCACTGCACTAAACATTTTTCCAGTCAGAGAGCAACAAACAGTCTGAGTGGAAATAACAAATACATTCCACATGACGAAGAAGGTGGGCAGCTTGCTTGGAGATTATGTAGCCATACATACCTTATAAAATATTACGACCTTGTGGGCACCAGCGTAGGCAAGCAAAGAGGAAGGACAGAAGACAGCGTTTGAGACGAAAGGGGACTGAAAGCAGCAAGCTGCTGGAGCTGAGGTTTAAAGCTGAGATGGCAGCAGACAGGTGGATGCAAGCTGCATTCATGAGTATGGATTCACTCATGCCAAATACACACACCAAGAGAGATCGCCTGGAAGACCATCTCTGCATGCAGGCCAGAGTTGGGGTTCAAAATTATGAATTTAACCTTTCTTCTTGATTTCAGCAAAGTGTGCTTGTTTTGTGGTTGCAAATTACACCCCAAGTCTGGTGGTTTCATCCTAAACATTTAAAGTTACGTTCATCACAAGGCAGAATCTAATCTCCACAATGGAGACATAGTGTCAGCTGTCCCATTGGGGCAATAAACATGGATATAAGAGAAAATAAAAGGCTTTTTCTCTTATGTGTGAATAGCCATGTTTATTTATTGGATGAAATTGAAATGACACGAAGGTGATAGACTAGAAATGGGAATTTCAAATGCATTATGCTCTCAAATATTAGAATTGACCTTCCATCCATCAATGAGTGAGTCAGTCACAGGGAAAAAATTTGGAAAGCTTTCACTTATGAAGCTTAAGTTCCTCAGTTAGTAGGCAGGGCAAAGATTTATACCAGAACTGGTTATGTTGTCTGTTAGGGCTGTCAGGACTGGATTGGTTAGCTTTAGCTGGCATGCTCAGACAAGACAACAAATAAGACATCACAATTAATGTCATAATATAGAAAAGAAACATTTTCTTTTTTAACAAATGAGCATGTTAACATCATTCAGCTTCATGGCTTAGCTACATTGTTGCTACATAAGGTCTGTGCAGATGGATACGTCATTATAGTTGAGCAACAGGATAGAAACCATTATAGTCTATAATTTTATATTAGCTTTGTGTGTTGGGAATGCCTGGTGTGAAGTGTGCCATCTGATCCAAGATATGGTCAACCCAAATAGATACAAGCAGAGAACGTGAAACTAAGGTAATTAAAGGTAGCACCGGTTGTTCCAAGTTAATCTAAAGTCTTGTTTCCACTTAAATCTGTAAAAAAAGTCTACTAGTCTTAAAACCCTCAGACCCCACAGCCTGTTCTATTCTTAGATAACCTGCAATGCCATCCCCTCTGGACTCAACCACAGAAATGTTTTTATTTATTCTGCTCCAACCTTACCTACAGACCCACATCCTGACCTGATATGTTGTCTTTGATAACAAGACATATTGGTTTATGTTTCTCTATAGTGAATTGCTAAAAAGAAGGGGGCTCGTACACTTTGAATCTCAAAGCAAATGAACACACCTCTATATAGTGCTTTTAAACAGCTTTCAAAAACACAGAACTACCTGTTATAGCTTTTAATTGCCACAAGGGGGCAGATGTCAAAATATGGACGGTAGGTTTTGTATTTCTTCTTGTTGGATTTTGCTCTGACACAGAAAGGGTTCATTAGGTTTTGTAGAGAAAGTTCATATGATGATATAGATGACAGTCAGAGGCAATACTTTTGTGCTAATGGAGGCAGTATTTCCTGCTCTAGTTAACTTTCCGGCTAANNNNAATAAAAACACATATCTCACTCCATAGTCTAGGGGCATTGTTAAGTTTTTTTGGAGGACTAGTTTGTATTGAAANTCAGAATTCAATCAATACATTGTGTCTAGGGGCATTGTTAAGTTTTTTGGAGGACTAGTTTGTGTTGAAGAATTTGAAAAGTTTCCTTCAACTTTCGCAACTGACTACACAGACAATAATAAAATTATATGGCTCTAAGGTCTAATCTCTTCTTAGATGAATAATACACTTAAGGGGACAGCACAGAATCCTTCTAAATCTGTCCGTATTCACTGCTAAGTAAGAGTTTATAGAGCATTAATATTCTTATTGGAATCCATGGAACATTACTTAGCTAGATTTAAATGCATGTTGCCCTGGCACTGATCTGTCTTCTGTCTGTGACACCTCCGATGTACACAAATGATTGTGGATGTTTTGACAACATCCAGGACATACAGAAGTATCATTAAAAAAGAAAGAACCAGGTCCTTCAAAGGACCTTGACTTTGGAGAAATTTAATTCACCATCTCAAATGCACCCTTATCTCCTTCACCAGTGTTCAGAAGATGGTGAAGGTGGAATGATACTCAGTGATTTTATGTGGACATGAAATTACTTCTGAACAGGCGAGAAGAAAGATGTTTCACTTATTTTTACCTACATATTGACGGTAAAATAATCCAGCTGTAAACATCACATAAACCCTAAAGTATTATTTAATTAAATCTATAAAACAAAATAAATCAGTTGAGCTATCTATGGGATCCTTCACTTTTTCTGCATCAACACTTCAGTTTTGCATTCAAGCTTTAATTGCTTTTGAGTAATAGTTGTAATTATTTTAAGAAATTATTTTAATACCTCAAGTATGTTTAAAGAAAATATGAACAATTTTTAAAGCCTTTTCATTTACTTTGGCAGATTTTCTCACTGAGGCACCCCCTAACAACAATTAATCCAGCATCCATCTTCATCCTGTCTCTTCTCTGAGATCTCTCCAGCCAGTAAAAGTCAGTCTGATGTTGACTTTTTACTTCTTTCTTTATCTGTCCCCTTATATCTTTATTGTTCTCGCTTCCTCTGATAATGTCCTCTTGTGTTTCTTTGCTGAATCAACCACAGTGCATATCCAAAATACCCAATGTGTTGCTGTTTTGGTAGCTGCTAAGTGATGTGATGCCATAAGGCAACACACGGCTGTAACATGATGCGCCATGTGTTTTCTCTTGAGATGCTGTTGGGTAACATTAGCTCCAAGAATGTACATAACACGTCAATATACCTTCAAAACAAGTCAGAAGCATATTTTGGTTTTAAGGTAAAAAAATTATGTAGGGTTGTTTTAAGGGTGTTTTTCATAACCAGTTTCATATTGAGGAATATGCACTGTAGCCTATTGTACAAGGAAAATTTAAATATTTCAGTGCCTCCAGGAATTTGATCACAACTATTGATGCAAATTCCGACAATCCTTGTAAATTCTGTGTGTCCTTGAAATATTGTCTAATCGCCACTGCTTTAAAGATGCACCTCAGAGCTTTTCAGATTTTCTGTGACATGCCCCCTACGGATTCAGCACCTATCTTGCATCCTGTCTTTTCTCTGAGCGCTCTCCACTCAGTAAAAATCTCCATTATCTTGACTTATCTCTTACTGTGTTTCTTTCTCTGTCTCTCTTTCCTTTCCTAACTTCCTCAGATTATGTCTTCATGTGTTTTTTGCTGAATCAGCTGATGAACTCTGTTGTCCTGTAGGGAATTTGATGTCTCTTTTTTTTTCCAGTGAATCTGCTTTGACATCTGTTTTTCTATATTTGTTGTTCCAAAAGTGAATGTAGTGTACTTTTTCTGCTTCATCATTGTAGCCCCACTGTTCCCGCTCTCTTTTAGAGAAAAAAATAAAAAAAAATATGCAGCTCTCTGTGAAATAAGTTTGTGCACACCGTGATTCTCTCATCTAATAACTTTGGCTTCATTTCAGGAAACAGCATTATGGCAACCACAAATTCTTTGGTGACTCATCATCATTTCCACCTCCACATTTTTAATAACATAATTTCCACACACTTTTTGCCTTCCTTTTAACTTTTAATTACTTATCTTTGCATCAGCCTCTAAAAGCCAAATGATACATTTTTAGAATTTTGTGCATTTTTCTGAAAAGTACGCTGTGTGTGAATCTGCAGAATTAGGGAGTGGCAGAGGAGAATCTCCCCTCTGCTTCTAAATATTCTTCTTTCCAAGCATCTCACTGAATTATTCATCCTGCAGCATGTCAGGCAGTGTAACGAGTCAGATTTCTGCTCTGGGAAATTGACTGGCAATGCTGCTGCAGAGCTGAGGGCTTAAGATAGCGACAGGGCAGAGCATCACTGTCTGTAGGTAGAATAGCTGACTGGTGATCATTTTAGTAAAAGATGCTACACTTGGAAAGATAAAAATACTAACCCCTTGATTAATAATGTATAATATTTGATACATACTGTTTTGGAGTCCTATTGCATCCTTTTATGGTAAAAACTGTATACAGTCTATGTGTCTTCTGTCCTGGTTGATATCGTTTGCAGTACATAAATTTTGACATATGACATGGTAATAAATGGTGCATATATGCAAATTATTGCTTTTATGTGACATATTAATTCTTCTATATGTCTTTAAGGGCCAAATGAACACCTCAGATTAAAATAAAATGGAATTTTTGATCCAGTATTTCTTGGATCAGACAGTAAAAGTAAAAGAAAATTAACCATCAGTTTGTTTGTCAGTGTGTAATTCATTAGTTTGCTCTATACTATTTTTGTGCATCACATAGTTCTTGTTCCAAACAGTTATCCCAAAACACGTTTACAGATACAATTCAATTCAGTCCAATTAAAATTCCAATAAAAAAAAATCCAATAAATGGTCCACAATAATCAAATGTCTGAGCTGCACGGGGCAACATTGGGGAGAAAAACTCCCTTTTAACATGAAGATAAAACCTCTGGCAGCGAGGACAGGAACAATGGATCATTATGTGCCATAACTGTAAGGGCTTCTTATAGCTCATTGTCTTGAACCATCTATTTGCCCTCTGTGTTGATTTCATTTGCATTTTAGTCCACTTTCAGAGAGTTTGAAGATGCATACTACATAAATATCAGTGATGGTACCTTTTCCTATATATTGAAACTGACATCAGAACTTGTTTTTTTTTCTGCACTGCCCTCTAGTAGATGTATTGTCTAACAGTCATGTCAGCATAAAATACTCATGGGATTATGTTGCAAGTTATGTTTGACAATGTTTGAAACAGAAGTACCTGTTTACGTATGTTAAAGCAGCAAAAATGAGCCCTAAACCAAGGGATACCAATACCAAGACCTAAACCAAGTCAGGACCAAATAAAAAAAAATGCTGCTGGAGAATGAAAAGGTTTTCTAGTTGACTCACCTACAAACGCACAACTGAAGTACAATACACTGATTTCATACATCGCATACTTTTTTATTTTCTATGTAGGAATGAATTAGCGTTAGCTACCATAAGCTAATAAGACCACAATACATTTTCTATGGAGGGATTAGTTAGCGTTAGCTACTAACTATTTCTATTTATTAATGATGAAGATGGTTTTATTAACTTCTCTTTTTACATAATTCAAAACACATAAACCAGACAAATCCAACTGTTACTTAATACCCGAAGCTTACAAACTCATTTTCAATATCTACCATGAGTTTCTGAGCATATGATTAAATCAATAAACTGCCTATGTGAGCCAACTAGCTTTCCCATTTAAATAAATCACATTAAGTAAGTGGTATTAAATTCAAGGCACTGCGGTGTCATTTTTCACAAGCTGTTAAGGTGCTCCCCCAGATTAAATCTGCTCCACCTGAGTTTGTTGTTCAGGAACACATCTGTACAGCACATTCTAGTTTATGTTAGAGATGTTTCACACCCACAGAAACATGTTTAAACTGCCTGGACTGGTAAAGGCACACCGCTGTGGGGTGTAAAGTGCAAACTATACTTTCATAGCATGCTACTGTTCCAAGTAGGGTGTGTACATGAGTTGTAAATGGAATATTAAATATTAAATTTATATCCATGTTTACATGTTAGAGTGTATGAATCACAACTACATTACGTGTTCTAACATAACTGGGATGTTCATATTATAATGTGACAGTTTTATTTTAAAAACATTTTTTTTATTTTCTAATTCGTATTCTAGTTCAGGGTTGTGGGGAAGGTGGGGTCTCTTCAGGTCGCCAGTCTGTCGCACTGTACTCAAGGCTGTTACATCTTCCACGAGAAGCAAGAACTTTTTTTCCGTTCTCGAGGACACAAGAAAAAAATGACGTCAATTTATTCTCACAGATGTGGTTGGAGACATCTTGCGGCTTGTTCTCAATGCATCAGCTGAGTCTCCGAGAAGTATTATGTGATTGGTTGGAGATTTGAGGTGGGCATGGTTAACACGGAAAAGAATGAAGTGGAAAGTTGTGGCTTACGAATTTCCCCTGATGCAAGGTTGAACAGATAGTTTTAATGAACAGCTGATCGAGGTGGTGCGAAAGTATGAAAATGTAGACAACGCATTTAGCATTTGAAAACACAGACACACCTAACCATGCAGTAACCCCTGCCCCGCCGCAGATTACTTCTATGTCCACATGGCACCGAAGCAGGTTCAGGTGTGAAAACTAAGAGGAAAGGATTCAACATCCCTACAAAAACCGCTGTAGTACATACTACAAGGCTGTGGTGGGCGCTACG
>CM047976.1:16497055-16511171 GCA_026261665.1 Melanotaenia duboulayi
TTGTCCATTCAGAGACACCGTAGAAAAATAGAAAAATAGCAAATATAGTACCAGACATTTTTATTTCCAATCTTTTATTAAGAAATAGAAAATACAGCAGAATATAACTTTTGTAATACAATGAATAACAAATTCTGTTAACGCGAAAGGCAAAAGTTAACAACTAAGTAAAAGAAAATAAACAACAAAAAGACACATAAAACAATAAACCAAGGGGTAACCACAATAAAGGACAAATAACTGCAAAAGAATAAGAATTGCAATTCATGTAGGACACATGAAATGATGACACAGGTTTTCTTGGCCTCTTGTTAAAATTTGCTTTGATCGTATTAACACACAAACATTTATTAACACACTGAGAAAAGTGGCTTCTGCTGAGAGAATTTACACTTGTGCAAAACGTGTTTGGCCATAATAATTAATAAGTTGATAATATGTGCCCTTTGTTTAACATTTTTGGCATATTTTGCCACAAAGCCACGNCACTTGTGCAAAACGTGTTTGGCCATAATGATTAATAAGTTGATAATATGTTCCCTTTGTTTAACTTTTTTTTGCCATATTTCAGCCACAAAGCCACATGTTTAAAAGATAATAAACAACAAATTGTGAATAATAAATTTGGAATCATCTTTCCAGAGTTTTTTGCTGTATGAGTGAAGCCAAAATAGATGAGCTGTTTCAGGACCAACATCACAGAAGGTACAGTTAATATCCATTTCATTAGGTTTTCTGAGAAGATGTTTGACTGGATAAAATGTCAAATTTTAATCTTAATATTATTACCTATAAACATTTACATGGCAACACCCAAACGTGGACCCAAGGGACATCCTCAGCAAACCTGCTCCAGTAACAAGGTTTTGTAACTGTTTCATTCAGAAACAAATCACTGATAGCTTTGTTATATTTACTGAGATGAGGAAATATAAATTTTCCCACAAAAGGTGTCACTGGGATTAATCAAAACAGCATCAGCCTGATGTGGCACCTGTTCCAACAGGGATCTCCTTCATGACCAGAGCATGTTCTTCATCTGGGACAGGAAAATGAAAGTGAGAAACAAACTCATTAAACTCATAAGATGGACAGAGACATCAGGTGACTCATCAAAAAACCCAACCTCTTTCAAATCTTAATGAAATTATTCTTATTTTTATGGAATATATCCTCATTATTCCAGATCTTGTACTCATGTGGAGAAATTAACGTGTTTCCAGGCTTGTAAGGCTTACGTGTGAAAACTAGACAATTTAATGACAAGGTTACCGACTTTGTAGATGCAGATTAGTAAGAAAGACATTCCTCCAGTTTTTCAAAAACAGTTTTTGGAATAAAATTACACATGGAGGAGTCATTTCTTCAAAACTGTTCGAACCACTTTACTTTAAAAACATTATTCAAGGTTTAAAAAAAATCCAAAAAGTCGAGGTTACCATTTTTACAGCTATTAACAATGAATATTTTTTCTAATGTAATGCAAATAATCCATAGAAAATTATACAATAAGTGGTCAATGTTTTTGGAGGTTTAGTTGTCTGGAGCAGTGATTCCTTACCTGGGGTCCGTAACCCCCCAAGGGGGTCCCCCAGAGAGCAGAGGGGGGGTCTTGGAAGCTTTGAACATCCAGAGCCATTGTGATTAATGTCCATATTATAAGAAAAAATGTAATGTTATACATTGTTATTTTTAGTTAGGCTTTATGAAGGAGAGGACTTGATCAGAATACATTATTTATGGTGAGAATCTCACTTTTGAAAGCATAAAACCAGCATGGTTTTAGCCCAGGGTGGGGCAGGGGTCTGTGGCTTTTTAATACTTGCATAAGGGRGTCCMCGAGGAAAATAGGTTGAGAACCACTGGTCTAGAGACAACGAGGATCCAGCCTGGAAATACCTTCAACTTTGKACAAGAGAGCAKGACCCTGTAAGGACAAGTCTCTCTGTAACCAAAGCTTAAAATTATTCTCATTGGGCAAAAATTAAGATTTGTTCTGTCCAGTTGGTCTTTAGAAATAGTTATACCCTAATAATTACTTTGATCTTATCAGATATATTGTTAAAAGAAGTCAGAGTTCAAGTTTTTAAAGGAAACAGAACTTATTAAGGTTCAAAGACCTGAAGCTTTGGAGAATTCAGTGATAACATTAACAGACTGCCGTGGTGGTGCAGCATTTCTGTCATCAGCCAACTGGCTCAGTAATAAATTCCTCTCAGCAGAACTATGCTTTCAATATTACCCGACTTTAGGTAATAACAGAAAACCTGTCCCACAACGAGGAAAACAGAAACAGAAACAGGGCAGCAAGCCGAATTTCTCTTTCTAACTGGAACATGTGAGTTGTATTATTGCTTAAATTAACACAACTATTTCCATTTGCATACAGGGTTTACATGGCAGAGAAAAAATTCCCAAACCCTAATTCCTATAAAACATAAAGGGACGTTCAACTGTGTCAAAAGCTTTGTAGAAATCCAGAAAAAGAACAAAACTATCATCAGCAATAAGATCAGAATAATCAATCAAATCAAGGACTTACATTATTGATGATATGTCTATCATCTATGATAGCATTAAGTACATGTTTAAATCTCCAGGCAAAAATAATAGCAAACAATTTATAGTCACTATATGGCAAAGTAATTGGCCTCCAATTTTCAGTATAATCAATTATTGTCTTTGGTTTTGTTATCAAACTACTGAGACTCTGTGTCATGCCGGCAGGAAGTGCGGCATTTGTAAGACTTTCAGAAAAGACGCTCAAGAGAAAAGGTGCAAGTGGTTCAGAAACAAGCTTGTAAAATTCTGAGGTCCCTTGTTATTTTTCAGGGGTTTTACGGACTCCTTGATTTTTTTTTTTTTTTTTTTACTGTAACTGTAGAATCATGACTAACTGAGTTCATGTTTCCTAAATATTGTGAGAAATTTAAAGGGCATCACTATCTTAGTTTAATATTAACAGAACCTGGAAATGTCCTTTTTGTTGTTAGTAACAGTTACATCGATATTTAGTTGCTCTTGATTTTTCCAACTTTAAAAAATGAGATGGTATCTGCTCTCAACGCATTTCTAATGTATCAGTGAAACTATGAACTGAGCTGTACTAAGAGAAGCATTTATGCATTGTGTGGAAATAAATGTCTGACCACGACAAGGTATGAAACATTAATTTTATTGTTCATTCAGATCACGTTCTCCCCATTCTTTCCTCAGTAGTTTAAATAATTGCAGGTATTTTTTTAAAGCTGTTGGCTGTTTGAAACATCAGTGGTCTTTTTATTCTCAAAATCACCATAAAGGCAGCATGTACCGCAGTCATAACGGAGAAATGAAAGATGTATTGGGAATCACAGAAATAGTTACCGCCATTAACGTCTTATTTTTGACATACCTAATAACAATATATTATATAATTCATAATGCATGTTTGCATTATCTAGATCATCTAGTACATTTTTTCTTATAAAAAAACACTTGACAATAATGATAATACCCGTTGTTATATTATTGACTAAAGAGGAGGTGTTGCGGTTGGATTTCAAATAACTACATAACCCATCGTGCATTTCGCGGGAGCGTACATAAACTTCCGGGGTGATAAGTTAAAATGGCAAATGTGTTGCTTCAAAGTGTTGCTTAATGTTAGTCCGCAAGGTTGATGTTTTTGCATATATGTAAACGAATGCCAGCTTTTAATATTTTAAATGGACGCTCAGCAAAGACACCGCTCACTTTATAAAGGAACCACACCGCCATGGAAAGAAACATACCGCAAGGCGAGTAATAAAACAGTGACATGTCAGTTAGCTAGCTAGTTAGCATGTGACTATGTGGCTAGTTTGACATGACTTTTAACATCGAAATCTTCGTTGTTTCTATGTTGTCTTTCAAAGCGCTGTGTGGACAGGCTGAAAAACAGCCGGTCCAGGCTGCTGGAGAGATACCGACAGATGGGAGAAAGTCAGCAGCACAGCAGCTCCGGGACCTCCATCATCGTCCAAGAAGTGATGGAGGAGGAGTGGACCGCTTTGCAGTCAGAGGACCAGAGGCTGCCCTCTTTGTGGGGTCCACAGGGCTTGACAGAGGTCAGACTTTTCCTCACAAAAATATTATCTTTTATTTTTGTTTTGTTTTGCTTTAAGAAGAATCGTCTTACTTCCCTTTTAAACAGATGTTTGGTGTCATGAATGAGTATGATGAACTGGCAGTTCTTGAGGAAATCCAACAGGAACTCATATCCCAAGGTAATGCACATCGAAATCTATTCATTAAACAAACTACTGATCCATAAATAAATTAACCTGACATTTGGAGTAGTAATGTCTGCAAGTTTAAGATATTTCCTCAGAGATTTTAAATGTGCATGGGGTTGTTTGTGCCACAGAAATGTCTATAATAGAAGAGTATGAAAGGAACCTGCAGGTTGAGCAGCAGTATATATCATCTCTTGTGGAGGATCTGGAAGAGATGCATATTATTTGCCCTGTATGTCGCACGTGAGTCCATTAATTTTCTGCTTTAAACATTTTTAACTAATAAAACTGAACAGAGCTAAACCAGTGACGTTTTTTCTGTTTTAAACTACACTGAGCAAATGAGCCAACTTGGTAATGCTTGTCAATCTTGCAGGAACAACTTGAGCATCAACAACTATTTTTTCTCCTGTCCTTGTGGACTTTATATCAACACTAAGGTTTGTTAAGCTTCATTCTATTAAAATGTGGGCTTTATTGTCATCTTCATTACATTTTGCACCAACAAACAAACAGTAGAAGCTCATTATAATAATTTTGTTGAGTATTTAATCTCATTGTGACAGAGTATTGTTTTCAAGTGAGACGTGTATCACATGAACATGCAATTTTTCATAATTGGTTACAAACGAACATCAGTGTAGAACAATAAAAAGCACCAAGTGAAAGTACTAAAAACAGGATCAAGTTAAACAAACAAACAAACATTTTGCTGGCGTCTGCACACAAACTGTTAAAAATTGTAACTACAGCAGAACCTCACTGTGTCCAGCATCTGTGGAGAGCAGTTAGATTTAGGGCTGCACGATTATGACCAAAATAATAATCGCAAATATTTTGATCAATATTGTAATCAGTTATTGGCTGTACACACGGGAGGCGATGTCGCTCCTTCTCCATCATTTTCTATGGAACTTGCGCGATGAGGCGAAAATCGCTGCCCTCCTCCAGCCAAGCGACAGGCGACATTCGTGCATGTGAAATGTTGCGCTCGTTCACGCAGGCGTGCACACGGGTGCTTGCAACGCGACACAAGAAAATAGAAAAAAGTTAAATTTTTGTGAGTCACAACTAAATAATCCAGAGACACAGAGAGATAAACGTAAAGAAACAGAACTTTTTCNATAATCCAGAGACACAGAGAGATAAACATAAATAAACAGAACTTTTTTTAAGTTAACACAGTCAACAACCCGGGATTTAAGAAACTCATCAACACGTCTCCATGTTAGTGGAGTGTCTCTCCTGCCCTGGATGATGTGTGGTGAGGGTGTTGGAAGTGAAGGAGGGAGTTTTTCTATATGGTTATTTTGTCCTGTTGATGCGATCGTGAAAAGGTTTAAACCACCCCTCATTCGGATCAGCTGACACATTTTTATTTTGATTGGACATTTGATTGGATCAAAAGTGCTCCGTGTAAACGCAGCTACTGTTCACATAATATGGGTCATAGAAAGGTCCAAAAACCGAACCTTTGGACACACCGTTGGCAAAGCTCACAACCAAAATGATAGATGAAAAATCCACAGCTTAATCTGAAAAGCTCAATATTTAAACGCAAATAAAAACTTGTGTTGAAGATAAAGAGGCTAATAACGGTGCTGAAAGCCTGTGTTGGCTTTGACTGTGACCTTCTCTTGTCCTTAGAAACGAAACATTACTCCAGATGTCCTGCAGCATCTTCTGCAGTCCAGGCTGTCTGAACACATGGAGGACTGTCTACACAACCCTGTTTTCTCTGTAGCTGCCAACACAGAACCAGAAAGCTCCGCTAACCTGATGATAAGCTGTAAGGTACGCTGACAGCCGTCCAGTCATTTCACACAAGTTTCAAGAAAAGTAAAGTTTATTCTGCTGGAAGCTTAAAGGAAATGTCTGATTGATGGATGCACTTTCAGAATAAAATGAGCTATTTATTTCTGTGTTTTCAGGTTTGTGACTACCTGTCTGTGGTCGTGTAAACCCGCCATGAGTGCCTTCACTGATGAGATTTAATTTTGAGAATTTTGTGCTCTGTATAAATTGTGAAATAAATTTTTTTTCTTTAATTGGATGCCTGAATGCTGTCATTTCCTTCACTGTATCCTGCAAACATCATCCGTTGATGGTCAAACTAAATATACAGTTAAGTCTGTTAGTTAACCAGTTACTCACATGAAAGAAAAGTGACGCCGTGGCTGTCAGGTTATGTTTATGGAGTGTGAATTGCACTTACTCTGAACTTCTTCAGTTTGGTTCGTGGCCTTGTAAAACCAGAATACATGCAAAGCTAAGTTCCAGGAAAATGTTGGAAAGAGGATGACAGAATTAATTTGTTGTTTTCATGGAAATGAGTCGATCCTGCATGACTCAAACCTTCCCGCTCTGCTTCAGTGACGACTCATTTTATTACTTTTTTTCTTGCACAATGAAATTGTGACTGAATCTCTTAAACTAAATTGCCAGTGACAGAAATCTGTCTTTGATACAACAACAAAACACAAGATAGAAATAAACTAAATTTGAATACAAATGACAATAAATTAGATTTTGTACTTTTTCTAAAACGTGGTGACGGGGGGGGCACCGTTTCTTGGTTTTGTTGTGTTTAGGTCCAGAAAATTTTGAAAAAAGTCCAAATTAAATCAGACTACCTCCTGAAAGGTGGTCGGTACGGTTTTCAGATGGTTTGTGACTAATTTGATGATAAAAACAGTAAAAAGATGATATAAGCAGCTACTGTATTTGTAGGTTCAGTTCCATTAGTTTTAAGAAGCCATCAGAGTATCTTGCATTGCCGGAGATAATTTTTTTTTGGGGGGGGTATTTACACACCTACACGTGTGTGTGTGTGTGTGTGTGTGTGTCAGTCCCTGGAATTGAACTTTGCAAGTATTCTGGTTTTACGAAGGCTGGTACCAAACAGAGTTCAGACTTCTCTGGGATGTTTTTTAAAATGTAAATAAAAACATAATGCAATGATTTGCATATATAAAACTGTCNTGTAAATAAAAACAATGCAATGATTTGCATATATAAAACTGTAATTTGTTCCCACTACAACAAAAACAACATATTTGCTAAATCAGATATTTTATTATATCATGGTGAATATTAGTTCATTTCAAAGTTGATGGCAACATAAAGTTACTTTTGTGTTTGATCCAATGCTTTTCTAGTTTATTAACTAGTTGGTGTTGTATTATACATGGTTGGAAAGCCTGATTATCCACGTTTACAACGTGTGTAAATTATAAAGGTTGTGCATCTTTGGAATGAGCAAGACAGCTAAACATGTGGGGGGTGATCCTAAAAGTGTGTTAAAATCCCCTGCAATATGTTTCTGTTGGTATTCACTCTGGTTCTAAAAATGATTGAACTGTCCCACTGTAAGGGGAAAAAACAAAACATTTTGCTCATTTTTAACCTGTATTTATTTTGCATTGTCAGGGACTCATTCCACAATAGCATAATCCTTACAAAGTGTACCGCGTAAAGGTGACTAATCCGGCTTTCCAACAATGTATAATAGCATGCTATATATTACAATTTTATTAAAAAATATAAATATTTGTAATAAATCACAAATTTATTTCAAGCATTTACAAAGACAGGTATTACAGTGGAGAAGAGAAACTTCATGGTATGTATGTTAACCATGGCCTTCAGTGAACTTGAGAAGTGAAACTGAATTATTCTCGACCCGCTCTCCTGCCAGGTTGGACTACATGTATTACTAGGCGCCACCTGCAGGGGGCGGCATCGTTCCGACCATGAGAACGACCTACCCGGAAAACAATCAGGCAGAGAGAGCGGAGGCAGGCAGCGGAAAGATGGCAGCCGCGGCTGTGGCTGAGTTTCAGAGAGCCCAGTCCCTTCTTGGAACTGATAGAAATGCCTCTATCGATATATTACATTCAATAGGTAAATATAGCGGGCACAGTACGACACTAAAGGAGGAGCAGTTTCACGCGTAGACACTAGGTCTGCACTTTTCTGTACCAGTCGTGAAGCTGTTGACTTAGCCAGCCTTTCTAGCTAGCAGTAATGCTAGGCTGTATTAGCTAGCTAAGTGCGGTCCGTCTTTTTCTCCCTGCTTACACAGTGAGTCAGCAGCAGTTGTGTAGCCGGCTAGCAACATACCGGCTAGCTTATCAATAAGCTAATGCTAGCTAACCTTTCTCATTCATTTGATAGGAACTTCGTTGGCAGCTGGCTAGTTAACATTAGCTAACATGTTAGCAGCCACTCCGCGTCTTGTCAAATGTCAGGCCAAGGAAATTAACCAGAATTAGCCGTCTAACACCACTGCATTAGTCATACATTTTAGCTTATTTTAATACTACACATGTTGTTTATTCAAACGTAGCTGTGTATCTGTCATTTGTTATTGTTGTCTTATGTGACTTTTGATATTTCGCAGCTATTTTAGCCGCTTGGCTCTTTGCCATCCTTCCTAGTCAGTGTATGACATAATTTCATATAACATTCGCCTTTGCAGGAATTTACCATAAGCAGTTTTAGTGTTTGGCTACCGCGGTTTTTCATATGAAAACGGACTAGATCACATCATTATGCATTGCTGGTTGTGTTGTAGTGAAGAGGGACATCCAGGACAGCGATGAGGAGGCGGTGCGTGTTAAAGAGCAGAGCATCCTGGAGCTGGGTGGGCTGCTGGCGAAGACGGGACAAGCTGCAGGTAAACAGGGCGTCATGTTCATGTTGTAATGCAATGTCCCAGAAAGTTTAGTATCAAGGACGCTTAAAAGAGCTGAACACGCGATAAAAGGCAGAATTAAGTTAGTTTGCAGTCATGATTAAAGTTTTGCTGACACGCCTGTTGTTTTTACACACTCTTTCCAAGCCTTTATATCTCAGATTGTGACTAAACAGTTGCAAAATCATAGTTTCAGTTTCAGTTTATTTCAGACCGGTCACTTCTTTACCAACAACATACATAGCCATCTAGCAGTATATTTACATTCAATGAGATAAAAAATAATTTGGTAGCAGGTCATGACTAATGGATTTGTTCCAGTCCAAGACAAAAACCCTTTTAAAAGAGCACGCTGTCTTTAAATAATACATGGACATTAACTACGTTGTATGGAAAGTTTGAGTTACTCTTGCTGACAAAGTTGTTATTGTCTTACAGGAAATACTTTAACTCATCTAAAGAATTGAAAATCTCAGTTTCCTTCTTACTTCAGAGAAAATATTACCTTTCCATTTATTTCAGTGGTGAATGATGGAGATATTTTAGACTCATTTGTGAACAGGCTAGACGAAGAGTGGCTTACTGACTGGATCTCAACTTCAAATTTAACCCCCTCATGTTCTTCTCAACCAGAGCTTGGAGGCCTGCTGAAGTATGTACGTCCCTTCCTCAACTCCATCTCCAAGGCCAAAGCTGCCCGGCTGGTCCGCTCTCTGTTGGACTTGTTCCTGGACATGGAAGCTGCCACCGGTCAGGAGGTGGACCTGTGCTTGGAATGCATAGAGTGGGCCAAAGCTGAGAAGAGGACTTTCCTCAGACAGGCACTAGAGGTGAGAAGACTTGGTGCTGCTGCAGAGCTTATTCTTACCCCCACCCCAAACCAGTTGAAGTCTTCTTTCCATGCTTTATGTAGTGAGTGTTAAACTGTAATTTCCACTCAGGTGGTGCCAAGTTACCACAACAGCCCATCGCTGAGGTTTTTTTTTTTTTTTTTTTTTTTGTAGTATTGCAGCATTTGAAACAATAGCTTACTAACTGGAAGAGATTTTGTTTTCTTTTTTTTTCTTTTTGTACTTCAGATTCTGTAACAGATTAGGACAAACTGTTCATGAATGTGTGGTCAGAGACATCTGCCTTCTTCAACCCTCGCTGGCCGAGTGTTCAGCTCAGCCACAGTATCATCAGACAGTTTCTTCAGTATTGTGCTGATGGTGTTTCTTGATGCCACTCTAAATGCAGGCTCAGCAAATGCTGTCAAACTTCAACTAAACTAATGGAAGCATGACAACAAAAAGCATGACAGTTACAAACAGCTTGGTAAACTGACACCACCATGTGGTGATAGTAACTCATTACTACCAGGTGCTGGTTAAGACAGTCGTATCAAGTCCAAGCAGTGGTCACTAAGGGCGGGTCGATTCGCTATTTAATCGAATCAGTGTGATGCCACACGTGTCGATTCAATTATAATTCGTAAATGTTTAAAAACGATCATTTTTCATAATAACTGAATGACATGAACATAACTGCAAAGTGTGGCAGGAACAAAAAAGTTGTTTTTGTTTTTAAAAAAAGAAGTCACTTTATGTTTTGCTTTGTTAAAGGCTGAAAAAATAAAACCATACTCAAGTTTATACTCAAGGTTCATTTTTATATTACATTAACCTTGAAGAAGTATGTTTGAAATCAGTTTATCATTTGTATTTTTTCATTATTTCATCAAGAAAACCTAAGCTTTAGATAAAGAAGTGATCAAAAGAACAAACAAAGCAACGAGAATAAAAGACAAGTCCCACCTCCACCACAGGGCCTCCTGATGTGAGGTCAGCAGTGGACGTTTAAATATGAAGAAAAGAGAAATCACAGCTGTGGCTCACATCATTTAAGTCCAAATCAGTGTCTATCTATCTGTGAAAGTAGAACTTATCCAGTATTAGGCTGTCTAATCAGAGCTACACTTGTTGAAATTGTAAAAAAAAATTTGGTTAAAGTGAAGAAATTTCCTCCTAAGACTTGTTCACAGTAACTTTAAAAGGAACCAGAGCTACAATCCTGACATAATACCTCATCATTCACAATACTTTGGGTGTAAACAAACATGTATATTATTCAAAAAGCCATCTGCCCACGTTTTCTATGTCATACATCCACATGACATCATCATCTCTCGTCTCTTCAGGCTCGACTCATCTCGCTGTATTTTGACACAAAATGCTACCAGGAGGCTCTGCAGCTCGGTGAGTAAAACTTCACTTTTGTTCCTTTTTTCAGCTCTATGAACGCAAACTTAGACTCTACTCAACTTCCGGGTTCATTCCCTCTTTTTTCAGGGTCCCAGTTGCTGCAGGAGCTCAAGAAGATGGACGACAAGGCCTTGCTGGTGGAGGTCCAGCTGCTGGAGAGCAAGACATACCACGCGCTCAGTAACCTGCCCAAGGCCCGCGCTGCTCTCACCTCCGCTAGGACAACCGCCAACGCCATCTACTGCCCCCCCAAACTACAAGCAGCTCTGGACATGCAGTCAGGTACCGTCCAGATGACGTCGGGGTTTCTCAGCTGATCCAAACCCGTTGAATGAATGAAGCTGATATTTGCTTGGATGTTTGGTGACAGGGATCATTCACGCTGCAGAGGAGAAAGACTGGAAGACGGCGTATTCCTACTTCTACGAGGCCTTCGAGGGCTACGACTCCATCGACAGCCCCCGAGCCATCACTGCTCTCAAATACATGCTGCTCTGCAAAATCATGCTCAATGCGTAAGTGGTCAACTTTCTAAACGTAGATGTAAAGTTCTACCGGGAAAGAGTCAACATTGGCCACGTTTACATGAGTTTAAATTCCCCTTTAATTCAGAATAAAAATTAAATCCTCTTTGAAACGACCTTGTAAACACTTAATTACGAGTGAAAACAGCCATTCCAAATTAAACTTAAATCCGAAGTAAGTTCCTGGTTTATTCTGATGAAATCCCGCCGTTCTGAGCAGGATGCTGGTATCAATCTGCCGCTTCAAAACTAGAATCACTCAGAGCTAAAATGGTTCTTATTATGTGGTCGTCCACGTTGTAGACGACAAGAAGCAGGAACTGGAGTTTGTAGTTCCCGGTAGACGTAAATACATCACGTCTGCCCCTGTCCAATCAGAACCCTTCCCAACCCCCAGAGCTTAAGCAGAACTGAATAAAGGCTATTATTGTTATTTCTATGTAAAATGAAGTAGAATACATTAATTCTGAATTATTCTGAATTTAAAAAAACTCACATAACGTTATGATTGAGTGTTTTTCCTACAGTGAATGATGCACATCATTTCTTTTTCAGGCCAGAGGATGTTCAGGCTCTCATCAGCGGCAAGCTGGCGCTGCGGTACGCTGGCAGACAGGTATTGTTGCATTCCTGCGTTTCTTTACAAAGTTAAACTTGTTAAAATGGCTGCTTGCTTGTAACAGGGCTTAAATGTTTGGGATAGTTAGTGTATAAGATGGCAACATTCACTCTGGATTTCTTGCAGATATTTTCCGAATGCTTGTGGAAATAAAATAATGGAATACGTGACCTGTTTAGGTTGCTTTTTTGTTCTTCAGCCCTTCACTCTTTTTCTATAAATGTGTTCATTCTCCTTCTTTTCCTTCAGACAGACTCCCTGAAATGTGTCGCACAAGCCAGCAAGAACCGGTCGCTTGCAGATTTTGAAAAGGTTTGTCTCCACTTGTCTTTCTCTTTGTCCTTAACGCTTATACCCGCTGGTATTTTTGTACGTTTTTCTCTGCTTTTTTTTATGTGATGATCATTTATGCCTGGTTGTCACTAGTGACAACTCTTCTTTTTAATACGATTTTTACATCCAATTTTTTTATTTCATGTCTTTAATTCCTCATTGATGAGTTTTACACCTTATGTACAAAAATGTCCACACATAAAAAAAACCACGTTTAGCATTTCAACCCTTTAAACAGCAGTTTATTGCACAGTAGACAGATCCATGAAATTCTTGTATTTAGTTATTTTACATGTATTTGATTGTTTGTGCAGACCGTATCTAATTTCTCATAATTGTTGATTTAGAAATTATTTTACACATAAAGCACATGCAAGCATTACCGCCCCCTGGTGGTCACACAGCTTAATAATATAACTGTAAACATTCCCGCATCTGCCTATAATGGGTAAACCATTTAAAAGGGTGGAAACTAGTAAAACAAAAAAAAAAGCCAAATATTACTCACATAAACCCTCACGGGTCTGAGTCCATTATATATGGAAAGATATATATATATGGAAAGATTATCGTATCCCACTTATACGCTCTGATACGTTAAATAAAGTTTTGCCATCAAATGTGAACCACCATATTTCTGGTTTTACAGTCTGTTTGTGTAAAACAGCAGCTGGTAGATGTGAAGCTCTCCATACAGCAGCGATGATCTGAACATGCCTGCGCGATCATAGATCTCTAAGGGTTAAAGAGTCAGCTGTTTTAAACTGTAATGACAGTTTGAAATTAGAAAGTGTAGCTTTGTTGGAAGTTTAGGCATTTTTGGCTACAAAGGTCTCCAGAGGGAATATCGGACACGACCAAAAAAAATATTAATACAGTTAAATCAGTTTTGGTGTTAATGTTTAAAATGTCCAAGATTCTCATCACCACCAAAAGCCAATCCTCCTCCTAGTTATCATATGGGAAATATTTCATGTTGTTTATTAATTATTAATCATTCACACAATTAAACGGACATTTGAAGGGTTAAATTCCTGAAACATGATGAAATATTTGGTACTTTTGAGCATGTCGGAAGTTGTTTAACCTCTTCTTTACGAGGTCTGTTTTTCTGCCTCCCGTCTGAAGTAACACACCCAAAGTAAATGAAGTATATCTGTATCTGTGGAAACCAGCAGGACCTTCTTGATTCGTTTCTAACAAAGGCAGAGTCATAGGAGAATACGTTAGCAGAGTTTTTAGAGCTGGAATCAAACTTTTCACCACAAACAGCAACAGTAAGACCTGATTTCTGCTTCTGGCTGCTAGCTCCAGAGTTTCTGTCCCACCGTGATGAGACAGATGTCTCTGGAACCAGAGTCTCTGCTTTCATTTGTCTCCTTGTTTGTGTGATTGTTTGTTAGAAGCTCTGAAGTGGACTGTTTCCTTTGTTTTTCTTACCTTTG
>CM047976.1:16527177-16554147 GCA_026261665.1 Melanotaenia duboulayi
ATATATATACATATATATATATATAAATTAATTGGATGCAAAAGGATTACAGAACAATGCTGTCATATTTGTCTGACCATTTGCAGTTGTAACAGTCTACTTCCTGCAGTTCTGTTCTTCCAGCTATTTCATTCCTAATGATTGCAGAATGGTTTGATGCATCTCATGTTATTTCATGCCAAGGAATCAGCATTGATGTGTGAAGTTCCTGTCTAATCATGAGGAAGACCACATCCAGTTAGTTTAGTCTTAAATATAAAAAGTCGTAGTGTTTCTTTAGACTTTTCTTTGGCTAAAGATGTTAAGTGAGCCCTTCAGTAAAGGTTCTCACTAACTGGAGCTGTTTTAACACATGAACATCAGAAATGTTAAGGAGAAAGTGCAAACATTTAGGTTTAATCTTTCTCACAACTGCTGTTCTCACAAGCAAGAGACTTTCTTCTAGAAGCACTCGATCAGCTAGAAATGAGGGAATATCTGTCCAGAGCACAGAGGAGGCTAAACATGCTAAAATGTGCTAAAAGTAGACCATGGAAGTCACTGTTCAATATAGTGAGTGAGGCTCCATGATGAACTTTATTGTGTTGATATCAATACCATGTGTATTGGAACCTACACACAATGGCAAGGAATGAGTGGAAAGTAGCAAACAGCTTAGTAGAACAATTACTCACTCACTCNGAACCTACACACAATGGCAAGGAATGAGTTGAAAGTACTAAACCTGCTCAGTAGCAGTAAATACTCCAGGATATCTACTGTTCCATTGTCCCACTTGCTGATGTACCTGGGAGTTTGGTGGAAAATCTCTGCAAAGAGTACAGAGCTAATATTGTGGATGTTAAAGTCAGCCATTACAAAACATGTGTAGAACATGTTAGGACTCTAGTGCATGTATGAAAGCAGCTTTTAAGTGTTTAAAATGTCTTTTCAGCAGATAAATGCTCTTCTAAGTTCAGCAGCTGGTCAATTTGCTCAATGAACCGCCTGGAAAGGGGTATGTTCGGGGAAGACATGGTGAAAGAAAAAACAATTAACCACAATAAGCTAAAAAGAGAGAGAAAGAGAGAAAAAAGATCTATTATTAATGTGGATTAAATGACCATGTGGGATCTTCTTCAACCTTTTATGGTGCTACAGGGCACATACTTAGTTTGGGAAAAGACCAAGCCAGATGCTAAAAGTGTTAAAATCATAACTTTCAAGTGTTCTTGTACCTGCAGTTTGAAACAGGACCGATATTTGTCTCTGGTTCCAGTATTTTTGCTAAGCTAAGCTAGGCTAAGCTAACCAGCCTCTGCTGTAGCTAAATCATTTGCATCCAAACATGAAAATATCATCAATGTTTAGATCCAACTCCATGTATTCTTTCTTGTCACTATAGTACTACTGTATTTCAAGGTTGTCTTTGTGATGTTGAATCTCAAGTTGCTTCAATATTTCCTGCTCTTCCATCCAGGTGAAAATCTGGTTCCAGAACCGTCGCTCCAAGTTTAAGAAACTCTTCAAGAATGGAGAGTTTCCTCTCGGAGATGTCCCTCTTGAACACAGTCCAGAAGCCAGCGATTCCATGGCCTGCAACTCTCCCGCGTCCCCAGCTGTGTGGGAAAACGGAAACAGCAACAGTAACAACAATAGCAACAACAATAGCAGCAACAACACAAACAGCAGCAGCATGAAAAATAATTCAATGCTGGATCCTTCCAGCAGGGGACAGGATCCATATCAGCCTCCAGTCGATTCATCACCCGCTTACATGGATGATTACACACACCAGAACTGGTACCAGCAGCAGGGTGTGCATTTAGGTTTGCCACATTCAGGCCAGACACACCACACGCCACCAACAGCACCGTCAGCAACACAGAGTATGGGAGCCGTCTACTGATCCAGGAAAACAGACTCTCGACATTTTGACCTGAGCCCTGTGCTTTTTTCTTCTTTTTTTGGGGGGGTTACGAGAAACACCTCACAATCACCACCAGACACAAGTCACAACTGCAATAAGCAAATAAAGACTAGTAGTATCAGCCTCAGATACTTTTCCTGTCTAGTGCTGACACTTCCAGACACTAATTTTTAATGACTGATAACAGAAAATACTTCTTGTATTTTTACTTTTTGAAATATCTCCATATTTATGCTAGGAACTTTTTATTTTCTACTCTATTTGCTATTATTCTGTTGTTTGCTTAAAATGTTCTTCTGGAATTATTTTTACGACCAAAACAAAGAAACAAAGAAACAAACAAAAAAAAACTACTAAAAGTCTGCTAAAATTCACAAATCCTCATTCACTCAAGTAAATTCATTTTCTTTTGGGAAACAATGGAGTTAGCATAAGATGTACCCATGCTAACTTCCTGTTTTAGATCTTTGTTTACAGATAAGCTAAGCTAACCTGATGTTAGCTTAGCATAGCCATAGTTACATACTATTTGTGTTGTATAAATTCTTTTGATGTTCTGGTCATCTCTGCTTGGGTAGAGCGGCTCAAAAACTGAACATTTTTTAACATACGTGCAAATATGAGGCCAAACTGTTGGTGGTCAGGTTGCATTGTGGGTAACGTAAGTGCAACTTCTTTAGCTAAGGGGTAAGGAATATAATTTATTTGGCACTGAATATGGAAGAATATTCAAAACAGAAAGAAATTAACCTTTAATAATTAAATATAGCAAGTTATCTGTTAATGAGTCGTAATAATAAAGCAGTTTCCTATATTTATTAAAAATAAAAATTTAAGTTAGCCAAGTCATCAAAATTTCTGAACCCGTAATTATGACCATCAGAATTAGTGGGAAAATATTGTTTTGGCTAACTGTATAGAATCCGTCATTTGGCTATTCTTTTATTGATTATTATATATATTAATAGCAAATAAAAAAGTAAACCATTGCCATTCTTTAAATCTATTAATACTCCAACCAGGATAGTTAGCTGTCTGCTTCATATTTAGAGCATTTAAAAGGTTTTAATTAGCATAAAAACTAATCCCAAAAGAAGCAACGGAGTGCAAAGCAATGGTTAAACTGTGACAGCACCAGTTTGACTAGACTAGTTTTGGCCTGCAAAAAGACAAAGCAAGATAGTCAAGATGCCTTATTTCTGGCATGTGATTTTCTTCAGGGCAAGTAGGTAAAATCTGACTGGATGGGTACAAAATGTGAAGCCTTCAGGCTGTTTTACAGCTCGCTTTTAAAGCAATATTGTGTCAAGATTTTTAATATGTCACATAAGAGCAGAATTTATTAAGCTGGTGCCCAAGTCTATCAGACTTGTGTCTCAGTCTGTGTATGTATTTTATTCTTCCTTCTTAGACTTAAGGCCATTTAAAGAGAAGAAATTATGATCTTACTTATCTCCACATCTTTTAAACATCAAGGCCCAAATCTTCCAGATGGCCAACTCTTATTGGAGATGACCCCATGACATCCACATGACAATTTATTTTTTTATTTATTTTTTTTTACCAAACTTATCAAAGCCTGTTAAAACCAGTGAGGACTTAATAATGCTTACTGCGAATTTTTAACTTATCTGCATGTATATAAATATATAAAGTAGCCATTTAGTTCCTGCCCACTAACATAGTCAGACTCTGGGTGCTTTAAGTACACAAAATGAGTAAGTTGGTGCTAAAAGATTTTAAAAAGGACATGTAAAAATTGTAACAGCACACGCCGTACTCAGGTTATTTTTTATTTGTTTTATTTATGTCAATTGTAGCTATGAAGAAGCAAAACAATTTGTCTCATTGAAACATTATCAAGTTTCCTGAAGATAATTACAAAATTAAAATGTATTTTGTGTATTTCACTCAGGTGTTAGCATATCAATTTCTGCATGTGTTTACGTGTGAATGCTGCTCACACACATAAAGGCGCTGACGGTGCTTATCTGCTGCTCGGCAGAATGAGTCAGACAACAGATACTGGTTGCACCCAGCCATATATTTTACACTCACAAGCAGGGTGCGTGTAAAGGAGGTTGTGGGAGGTAACAGTGCAGCAGACACTCTGGAGTCTGTGGACGCTAATAACACACCTCTGACATGGAGAGACGGTGTGCGCTGCTTTCATGTGGCATAGATTTGGAAGGGGAGGAGAAAAGTGTGTGACTGCAAAACAAGCTTGGCAAAACGAGGAAATGATGACAAAAAAAAAACAGACAGGCACACACTTTAACTGTATAAGGACTTTAAAATAAAAAAAAAATACTGCCCTGTGTTCAAACATATTAGAAATCTAGTTAGCTTAGCTTAGCGTTTATTCTAATGCCATGAAAACCTGCTTAAAATAGGACTATTAGCAAGATTAGCTAAGCAATCAACATTTATTTACCATGCTAGTTTAATCCATCCAAAAAACAAAAGGTAATCACTCAGTTTTAGTAAGTGAGAAAGTGATCCTAAACAGTAATTAACACACCCCACTCTCAGCTTTTTAGAGACATGGTTGTATTAACCCAGAACTGGGCTGTTAGGTGGTTTTGCGTCATACTAAGCAAGCAATAGCATAATTGCCAGGCTTTACAGAACTCCATCTACAGTTGCAAATAAAATGTGAATAGAAATGATAAAATTCACACACACAAAAAAAAATAATAATAATAATTTGCGTGGNAAAAAAAAAAAAAAAATAATAATAATTTGCGTGTTTTTTTTTGTCTAATAGAGAGGTGGAACATTAATCAGATACAGTATAATCAAATAAGATCAGCTGACTGTTTCCGTCTAAAGAGAGTACTGGCCTATATTCACTAACATGGAAGGATAATCAAAGTGTACCCAGCTAAGCAAAAATTCATAAAAACTTACATTTTTTTCCTCAAAAATAGTCAGAGCAAATTGTTTTGTTTATGCCTTTTTCCACCTTTTCTGCTGCCATGTAAACCTGCCCACAAGTAGCATTACCAGCAAGATTAGCTAACAAATACATATTTAAGCTACCTTGCTAGTTCAATCCAAAGAAAAAAATCTGTAACTCTGTTTTGCTAAATGTAATAAACACAGTCCATTTTTTTTTAAAGACAAGATTGTACTTTAATCCAGAGCTGTGCGAACTGTTACTTCGTGTTTGGAGTCTTTGTGTCATGATAAGCTAGATGTAGCGTCATTTTCACCCTACATACTTCCACATACATATTTTTGTACATTTTAGATTGTAAATGAGAAAATGTTCATAGAAATAATTTACAAATTCACTAATCCGTGTGTTTTTTGCTATTTCTTGAAAGAGTTGCATATGATGACAGTTTTTACAAGAAGAACAATCAGGTGTTTTTACTTGTGTAGAATACTAGCCTATATTCACTGAAATGGAAGAATAATCATGGCGGACTCAAGCAAACCACAATCATAAAAATGTACATCCATTTTTGTTTCTGTCAAATATGACCAAAGATGTTTTCTTTGTCTTTTCCCACAAAACTGTTTTGGGTAGTGACCACATCTCTTATTTTTCATATGGCATATGTTAAATTTGTCAACAGCCACCCTCTGAAAAACCACACAGGCCGATTTCTTTCGTTTTTTCCAAACCAACTGAAACAAATCTAATGTATCCCAGCAAACAAAAAGCAGAAAATAATTTCCAGGTTATCTGCTGAAGGTGTCCTGAGAACATCCACCATGTTCTAATCCATCTACAGTCACAGAACAGTTTTTAAATCTCTCCTTGTAACCCATTTCTTCTCTGGTGTTTAACCCAGCATGAGAGTTGATTTTATTATTATTATTTTAAAATATAATTTTTGGTATTTATATATTTGTATCTTGTTTTTTAGTTTTTGGTTTTATTTTATGCTTAGTGTTCAGCACTTTGGTCAGTAGTGCTTTTGAAGTGCTTTATAAATAATGTTGGCTTGGTTTTCACTGTGAACGTGTTTCTTTTAGGCTACATTCACTTCAGGCAAAAGTGCCCTATGTGACCCATATCTTTCTTCTCATTACAGCCTGAACAACGCAAATCCAATTTATTCAAAGCCGGTTTAGGTGACTTTCAAATGTGGTACTAAATCAGATACACACGTTTTTTAAAGCAACCTCGGTCCGAACAGTCATTTTATCTGACTTTTATGTCACTGTGGTGAGACAGATGTCACAGATGTGTGGCAGAGGAATCATGACATGACATGGACCAAACAATATATCAGGATTTTGTCAGTTCTGATTTTACAACAACTTAGAAGTTGATAGACACATGCGAACATGTGGCGTCCGTATTTACCACTGTAAACACAACATGCAGCGTTTGAAGTCACATCTTCTTCACTGTAAAAATTAAAATGTTATCCAAACTCAAAATTTCAAGGCAACTGTGTGCTGTAGATTTCTCTAAAAATCTTAAGTTTACATGAAAATGGCCTTTTGGTTTTCCCAACTAAATGATTTTGTTGAGATAATTCACGTTTTGAGTTTTATCTCATCAATAATTTGTAAACGTTACCCTCCTTGAACCATTTCTCTCACTCTGCTAGGGTTTATATTAAAACCAAATAAGTATGCAGTGCCATTGTGTTTAAACTTAGTTGTGATCTCAAAATTTTTCTTATTTATTAAAGAACACCACGTTATTATGTAATGTTCCCCTGGGCCTGCAAGTGTGGACCCATAGATCCCTTAAGACACATTCTATATTTGTTGAGGCTTTCAGCTTCCTGAGAGGAGCCTCAGCTTCCAGGTGTCAGAGAGGAATGTATCCGAACATCACAGGGAGGCAGACATTGAGAGCAAACAAAGACTTGTAGCAACCTGTGACTGGTACTCAGGGGGGAAAACAGCCATTGTTAGTGTGTGACTGTTAGACAGCTGATTTCAGAAACAACCAGCAGTGTTTAATAATGTAACAAAAGACAAATATGTCATTTAGATTGTCCACCTGGGATTCTTTTTTTTCTCATAAAGTGAATTTCTTTGAGTCACGGGGCCTGCCTAAAGTGATTCCTTCACCTGTCGAAAATGAATGAAAATTACCATGAAAACTCAGAGCAGCTTTGGAAGGTAAGCTGGGGTTTACGTCTTTGTTCTCTGGCTCAACCACTCTCAGCAACTCAGCAAAGGAAAGAATGTGTATAATAACGCAATGAAAGACTGGAAGCTGATGTTACTTTCCTTTCCTGCCACCAGGTATGACCTGTTTACCACACTTGGACTGATATGTAGTTTGATACCAAAGTCAGTGACCTCAGAGCATTTTGTATGGAAGCTAAGAGCAACCATGCTTGAAAAATCATTATCTCAAGATAACAGGTTACTTGTTATCTTGATCTTCTAAACAGTAAAATAAAACCAAGAGGACCTTGTTATGTTAAGTAGGGCTGCAACTAATGACTATTCTGATTGTTGATTAATCATCAGCTATTACAACGATTATTCGACCGATCGGATTATGTATCTCATAATTAGGAAATGTCTATTGTTTCATTTTCCAAGTCGGCTTTACAAATCTCACATGTATTTAATTTATTTTGTTAGTAACATGAAGTTATCGCAGACTTTTCATGTCCTCTCACAGACATCCTGTTCCGTGGTCGGCTGCCATATTTCTCCCCTGGTGGACTTGCATGTGCTACTCTCAGCAGAGATTGGATTAGAAGACGATGTCTCATCTACGTACTTTTTTAATGTTTTTTTTTTTTTGCAGACAATAGTTGACTGCTAAATTGGTTGTCGACTATTTTTATTGCCGATTAATCGTTGCAGCCCTAATGTTTTGGTTTAGGGACAGTCAAAAAGCCACATTTATACTTTTACTTACTTTCTTACTCACGTGGTAGTAACTACCAGTTAAATGAGAACCTAACTCCTTTTTTTCAAGCTTTCTGTGATAATCTTATAATCTTGAATAACTAAAAGCTTGTTATCTTATGATAATCGGTTACAGTAGGTGGTTATCATGTGAAAACAAGCTGTGGTCTCAAGACAATGAAATAAGCAACAAGTGATCTCGAGATAATGGCATCAAAAATGAATAGTTGCAGACATGGCCACCTTCAGCTTCTGTAACTTTAAACACTTTCAGACAGACGCTGTCCGGGTTCTGATTCTGTTCTGGAGTCTCGGAACCTTGGTGCTTTCTGGTGAACTGGGCCATGTTCACACCAGTTTAACCAGGCTGGTCACATTGTGAGGGAGATGCAGACACTCCCTCACTAAGCAGGTGCTCAATTTCATGTTACAGACACACAAACTTCTACTCACACCCTGATGCCATTTATTTGTGTCTCATTGTTTTTGAACTAACCATGTAGCTGGTGCAGGGGGAAGAATGTGGATTGTAAGAGAGGGAAACTAATTTATGTATGATGTAAATGTAAAAAGAACAGCGAGTAAAAACCAGAGCTTTTCCAATACTGGCGTCCTATGCTTTTTTCCCCTTTGGTCGTGAACCTCAGTGGAAGTCGGCATTCTGCAGTGTGAGCAAATTTTGTAAAGTGTTAGGATGTCAACACGAGCTTACATAAATCCAGCCGACTCAATTTAAATTGGTCGCCAGACAACGTAACAATGCAGTGACATTCAGGTTAATGCAAAATGAATGATTGCAGTGTTTGATCAACTTCAGTTAGTCTGTCTGAACTTTATTTTCATCAGGTGGTCGGTAGTCAACCTCCGCATTAGTGGAAGAGCCAGAGGTAGGAGGATGTACTCGGACAGCTTCTTCTTCGGTGGTGGCTGCTGCAGTGGCTGAGTTCTGCGTCCCCATGACGTGGTTTGTAGGTTGTTGATTCATGAGGCTGTCCACCAGCTGGAAAGATAAACGTATAACTCCACCACCAGCTCCACTTTTGAGTCTTTTTACTGTTGCGATATCCCTTTTTCACTTTCTAAAGCTTGTTGATCATTTGGTCAGGTGTTTATGTTTTTTTTCTCTCTTTTTTTGGAACATAACATATAAGCCAGAACTTTTATGAACACTGACAGCCAGCAAATTTTTCTATTGTTTGGGTGCATTCAGTCTTTGCCCTCTTCTTGAAGAAGAACAACTATTTTTTGGCTCAAGTTGAATACTGACTTTTCAGGTTCTTAACAAACATTGTTTTTCAGTCTGAATTCACAAGCTGTTCAAAATCCTTCTCTTCTGAACTCTTTAAACCGAGCTGATGTGAAAGAGTTATTTGTGCCAACGAATTACATTTCAAACTTTGATGTATTCTCTGATTTCTTTTTTCCATACTCAGCCCAACATCACAAATCTATCGTTTCCTGCTTCAGTATATATCCAGTATGTCAAACACCAAGCTCGGATCTAGGGTGTCAAAGCATTTTAGGTCAGGAGCCACATACAGCGCAGCTGGACTGAACTAGTAAAATAATAACCATAATAACCTGCAGATTACAAAAACATGTTTAACTTAGTTCCAGGACAAAAAAGTAAAAATATATTATCAACATGTTTCCATTTAATGAACTATCCTTTCAGACAACATTGTGAAAAAAGTTTAAATTCTTGAGAGAAATAAGTACAGTTTCCACTATTTTTATCTTCCATTTATTATTTACACACACATTACAACTTACAAATCACAATTGGTCTAAAATAAATCTCAAAACATGGAATTACATGTATCTGGAACTAAAAATACAGCATTCCACATTATGATCAAAGTAACCTTTCAAGAAATAGAAGTTGTTTTAAATACCTGTACATGTCCACATCTGTGTAGTATTGTAGAGCCAGACTGGACTCTTGTAGATGTTTCCCTGCTCCAACACACCTGATTCAAATTAAATGGCTTACTTCAGTAGCTGGTTGTCAAGTTCTGCCTCAGAATGATGACCCATTCATCTGATTCAGGTGCTGCAGCAGCATCTCTGCTCCGTGTCAGGCATCCATATACCTCCGTAGGTCAACGGAGGCTTGACGCGCAACGCTTCCTGACCTGATGTGCACCCATGCTTGCACGTGGTTACGTGGAAGTACTTGTGATTGGTTGGTTTGTAATTACATGTTTCCGGATTTCTGGATCTTCTTGCTGAATTTGTGCGGTAATCGCGGAAGAAATCCATAGTTTCCAACCTTATGAAAGGAAAAATACATCTAAAGAATTACTGGTACTTTTAGTGTCATTGCGCTGTGGAAATTCTATGCAGTTATTCAAAGGAAAACTCAGAAAAACAGCTAAAACCTGTATTTGTAATAATATCAATATTTAAATACATTAGTTGGTTCTTTATAACTTTTAGCTAATTAAGTTAAGTTAAGTCATTAAGGAAGATCACATGATTTTTCAGGGCGCAGCTGAATAAAGCTGAATAAAGCTGAATAAAAGTCATGTGAGAATCCAAATGTCGATGAGTAATTTAAATCAAAATAAGATTAAAATAATTAGATTACAGATTAATAATAATATAATAAAACATAACGTACAAGAACCTGCATTAAGCTAAATATTAAACAAACCTTTTCACTAACATTAACAGCATCACCATGACGTAATGATATCTGATAAGCTAACATAATCCCGTGACACAGAAGATATGGAAGGAATACTCTGTTTTCACACGTTTTTGCCTGAAACCTTCAGAAGTGAAAACAAATGTTGTACGTCAGCACAAATACATCTTTATAAAAAAAAAACAGTCACAAATCCAATATTTTGACAGATATCCAAGTATCGACTCCAGAGTATTGAAACGCCCATCCCGTCTTTATGCCATCTTTCCACAAGCTTTTCACTTTGTTTTGTGGCTTTCTAATGAAGGCAGGTTCTGACAACATCACAGCCTACACAGACTTATGTCTCCACAAACATCAGTAGAGCAACGTGAGGTAAGTTGACCCACCCCGTGTATCTAGGTAACCTTGCATGTGTTTTGTCATGTGACCATAAATTCAGGACACACCCATTTTTTCCATCCTGCTGTGATGCATGGGAGCTAGCCTGTTTGNACCCATTTTTTCCATCCTGCTGTGATGCAGAGACGCACATGGGAGCTAGCCTGGTTTTATCTAAAATGCTGGCTAAGGGGCAAAGTGAGCCAAAGGCTATGGGATAAATTAAGCCAGTGGTTCAACTTACCCCTCTAAAAGGCACTGAAATTCAGTCGAGTCTCTGACATTTAAATTATATTTAATTTGCATATACTCAAGTGTTTTGGTGCGTTTGTCATATGCTAATCTTTGTAGAAAAAGGTATCATGCCAAGAACCTACAAGAGGAAAACAAGCTGGGGCTCAACACCTCTTGAAGAGATGGAGAGAACAGCCAATGACGTCAAGGGTGGAAAGTCTATCAGATCAGTTGCAAAGGAGAGAAATATTGATAAGTCAACATTGAGGCGGTACATGAAAAAGAGGGAGGCAAAGAAAATAACAACAGTCGGGTACAGTCGAACAGCAGAAGCAAAGAGAGTCTTCTCAGAGTAGGTGGAGAAGGGGCTAGCAGACCACGTTAAGACACTTGCAGAGCAAAAACTGCCCTGAACTAGCATTAGAATTGGCAGAAGGAAAAAATACTCCTACCCCCAAGGTGGAGGGAGGAACAGAGGAGGAAGCAACAGTTCATACTCCCCCTCATCCTTGACAGTTGGAATATTGAATAACTGTTTTAATTAAATTGTTAAATGGTTTAAACACAAGTTCAAACCTGTTAACACTGTTTGTTAGTAGAATATGCTCAGGTTTACATGATAAAACTCAGATGGTCAGTTTACCCATATATTTCCATTCTGTTTCTGAGTCATTTTCCCTTTCTTCCAACACAACAAAAGTAAAAAGTGGTTCATTTTACCCCACTCTCCCCTACAGTAACTATGCATTCCCACAAGCAAATGTCTACCATATCTCAATGACTAAACCCACATGTTTTTTTTGCTTAACAAGGACATATAAGTAACCCCTGCAGTTTACAACTCCTTTTAATTAATGAGTTTTTCCTCATTTATGGATCTATTGTTTACTCCCTGCTTGCTCTTCTCCAGGATCAAGCTGTATTTTCTTGTTGCTTTATAGTTTCTAGAACTTTACTGACACAAAAGCTTCTTTAAGGTAAAAAAAAAATAAGAAGCATTATGTATGAACATATTTGACAGGCTTTTATCACCAAATCTATAATTTTGAGTCATTTTAAACACAGTTGTCAGTACAGAACATTGTAATTACGAAGAGCCCTGCACTGGGCTAAGCTGACAGGAAATGTGCACCCTTTGTCATTGTCTTCACACTTTGTGGATGTCTCTAACACTAGAAAAACATCCAGAAGTGGGGGAATAATTACTTGATCCTTTAAAACCACTGTATCGTATAAGAGAGATGCCAGATTAGTTTGTTTATTCACTGTGTGAAGTGGTGTGTAAAGAGCAAACTGTTCTGAAAGAGACTGTTTATAAATCTATTTCAACACACACTTACAAGCCACTTAATTAACCATTTGCCAAACACAAATAGCTAATCAGCCAATCACATGGCAGCAACTCGTTGTATTACATGTCGACATGGTCATAACAAGGTCAGTTGTCTGGACCAAAATGTCCTGTTGATGTCAGAAATCAGAGGACAATGGGCAGACTGGTTGGAGATGATAGAAAGACAACAGGAAATCATATAAGTTCACACCAAAGCCTGCAGAATAACATCTCTGAACACACAACTAGTGATGATAATGAAAGCCCCGTGAATGTGTCGAGATTTTTGGCCAATCACTTCACCAAAAGTTTAACTAGTCGAAGCCCCGTTTAAATGGTCATTTGGGAGTACTGACATCTGCTGGTAACTTGATGTGCAGAAGTCCTGTGATAGTCCATGTGGGCTACATGCCAGAGGATCTGTAAAAACAACGAAGCAAGTGTTATGTCACCACCCCAATACTAAATATTGCAAAGTCTAATGAAATCAATCTGTGCTAAACCTAGTATATCAATAAAGTATCTGTGTAACAATCATGTTATATGAATCAAGTATATTAATAAAATACTCCCAAGCTGCCAATGTCCTTTGCGTTGGTGGCTCCACTTTCAAGGCAGTGCTGTCAGTCAACCTCCGGCTTCTGTGTCAGACGTAACATCGCTTCGTACAACATGTCCAACCTTGAAGCAGATGGGCTACAGCAGCAGAAGACCACACCAGCTGCCTCCTGTCAGCTAAGAACAGAAAACTGAAACTGAGGGGTATTTTCTTGGCCCACTTTGGTCCCCTTAATGCCAACGTGGCCTGGTTTAACCAGCACAGCCTACCTGAGTATTATTGCTGACCATATCCATCCCTTTATGACCACAGTGTAGCATCTTCTGATGTAGCATCATCTTCAGAGTAAAACTGCATCGCTTCCAAATTTAATAAAGCCAGACTGACCAATCTAGAACATCTGTTGGCTGATATGGACACGTCGGGGCAGATTTGGCTGAGTGGATTGGGTGGTCATTCCTTCATTTGTTGAAGTGTTGGTTGGCAAAGAGTCTTATATCCACATGAAAATCCACATCCATGAGAAGCACACTATAATGTGCTTTGTAAAGTCTGGACATGTATACATAATGTTATATTATAAAGGATAAACTACCTTTTTCCACCTGGAGGAACAAGAGATGGTAAAAAGGACTGCCTACTCAGACTGTTGACCTCAGGACTTAAACCAGAGCTGCCACCATACTGCCAATGAGAAGAGAGCAAATTACACTTTTCTTTCACAACATAAATCTTTTTCCTTGTGCTGAGATTGATGATGAGAGGATGACTTGAACTACAGCATGTTCAGACAGGACTGAGCTGCAAAGCTCAGCAACACTGAGGTTTCCAGGACATTCAAGAGGTAATGAAAAATATCCGCTGGCTCATTCGTTGTCTGGCACCGGTATTATAAACACTGTTTGCTCTTAAATCTGTGTAGCTGTCTGTATGCACCCTGGGATTTAATGTATAGACAAGTCTTTCAGTCTCAGGTACAGCAGCATAAAATCTCTTACATGCAAGTTAGCTTAATATGCTTTATAAATCAGTTGTTTGCCTCTTAGCACAGTAAAGTCAGCCTATCATGAGCTAATTTTAGTTCATTAAAGTATAGGTCAAGCAAGCAGGATTCTATTTGAAAGTGACCAAACCTTTCAGATGTAAATTGGAGATTATCTTGTTTACAAAGTATACAAAATATGTTTTGGAAATGTGTTTATTAAGTCAACTTAATGTATTTTTTGAGTCAAATGCAGAAATATGTGTTATTCTTTATTAAGTGAAATTCAACTACTACTGCAAGTTGCCCAAACTCAAACTTTTTTTTTTTTTTAACTTAAAACGTGTTAGTTTTTCTTCCTGGATGCAGTCTGTGCAGGTAGAGAAGCAGGAGTTCTTGTCTGGTCTGTGCAACAATTGTAAAATATAAATATTTACTCAGATGGAAAATGTAGTAGTTTCACAATCTAGGATTCAAAATTGAGAGATCATAGCAGTGTTTTAAACCAGTGGTTGCACAGCTATTTTTCTTGAGGACCCCCCTTCATTCAGTGCTAAAAAAGCCATGGACTTCCTTGGTTTTATGCTTTCATTAGTGAGATTTTCACTATAAATACTGTGTATGACAGAAGCTGTATTACCAAAGAGAACTACACAAGCTAAATGCCATTACTGTACATATTTTCATGTTGTCATCATTGAATTTTATATTTTACCACAGACCAATGTATGTAATTTACACTCAAGCATAAGGTTCTGATGGGATTTCAATTATAACAAACACAAGGGTGTGTGTGGAGCTCATACACGCTTATGAACTCTGATACTTAAAGGTGTTTTAGGTGGGATGTAAAAGCCTGTAGAATTATGTGACTGCTTTACTCCATGCTGCTGTCTCATATTTGTTTGGGATTTTTCCACTTTGTCACTCCCATATTGTACAGTTTTTTCACTTTGTCACCACATTTGTTCAGCTAAATACCGTCTATGTAGCAAAACAATACGCGGTTCAATGCGATGTGGTTTGGATTGCAACACAGTGTGGCAATGCCGACCTTTTTACAGACTCAGTCCATATAACTGGTGCAAAAGCAACAGGGTGTGAAATGCACAAAATAGCTCTCACTTTGAGTTACATTAGATGACCCTCTTATGAGGAGCTAAAAGCTTAGCTTTAAAACCTTTTGATGCTCCTAAGATCGCTCTGACAGCTGTCCACGGTGGAAAGACGTCAACCATTCATAAGGTTTTACCATTTAAAAAAACAATCCCTTTCAGAGATACAGAACCGTTGTTGTGCTTTGGTATCTGTGTTTGATTGACAGCAGCTTGCAGGCAGAGCGGTAAAACAATAGCAAGCAAAGTCAGCATAGTAAGCTCCCTGTAGCAACATGTCACAGTTTGTACAAAAAAAAATATCAAGGTAGACCTCGTAAAACTACATCTATAATGTTTGTCTCATAGTCTGCTTTTAAAAGTATTTTGTGTTTGTTAAGGAAAGAAAACTTGCATAATGTATCTAGTTTTAAGTCCTGTTTTGTGTGGGCTTTTGCTTTTTCTCTGTTTTACTGCTCTTCCTCTGTTTGCACTTCTCTTCAGCAGGTTTTGTTAAGTTGCCTTCAGCCGCCGACAGGGTTTCACCGGTTCATTAGGACAATACGATGTGTCTGAAGTTTTCCATAAAACTGTATGGTGTGAACTCTCCCAGAGGCAACAGGATGCTGCTCTCAGTGGCAGATTAAATAAGAAGAGGCCTTCTGAATACTCTTTCCCCCCTAAAACAACTGTTTGATCCTGAGGAGAAGAAAGTAAGAGGAGGGAAAAGGGTCTGTAAAAGCTAAATGTTGTTTAACAGCTCTTCTGTTAGCATTAAGGGTTTCTTTATTATAATAAAAATAGGTTAAATAATTTATTCTTCTTATTTTGTGACAAAATGTTCAGGATCCCGAACATGTGTTTGCTGTTGAAAAGACCACAGTTAACTGTATCTACAAGATTTAAGAAGAAGAGGAAGAAAGTTTCCAATATGAACCCAACAGTACTCAAAGAAGTTTTCCAGTCACATCTGTCAACAAAGTAGCTTCATATCCTGATACTAAATACTACTTTCTCAGATTTTTCAGTGAAAAAAAACTAACTATATTTTGTTAAAAAAAACGATAAACAAATCTGACATTTTATATCAGCATCATCAAAAAAGTGGGAAAAGAAACACACTGGGACAGAAAAGTTTATGTAATATACACTAACAGTGTTCTGGAAGATTCCAAATTATTAGTGACAAATGAGGGTGCCATGACTGGGTATAAAAGAAGCATCCATCAAAAGTTTAGTCTTTTCAAGCAGGGGTGCGTCAGTGGTCACCACTTTGTACTAAATTCTACCCAATAATTATTATTGAATCATAGAAGAATTTCTTCATAAGAAATTACAAAGAAATTTGCATTATATAATATTGTGATAAAATTCAGTGAATTAAGGAAATCTGGGTATGCTTAGTCTGAGGTTGGAAACTACTATTGGATGTGTGACCTTTAAATTCTCAGAAATAACTGCATGAGAATCCATCATGCCGTTGATCAAATGATGACCTCAGTAAAAGGTCAGAGATTTTGTTGACTTTAATGTTAGAAATTTACAGAGATATGTTCCATTGTCACAGCACTGCCCATGCTTAAGAGTTTGGCTTTTGAGATGATAAATGTCAGTTAGGTGTGACAGAAGAGAGACTGACATAAAGATCAAAAGGCCAGGCATGAGGAGGACTCCTTGGCTCTCTCCCTAAACCCAGTGTTGATTATTGTTTTCGTTATTGTCTTGTCTAATAAATTAACTGATTGCAGAAACGGGCTGTTGGACACCACGAGGTGCTGGCCAAACGACCAAAGAGGGGATCCGGTGGCCCTGTTCAGTTTCGGCGATGCGATTGGGATACCATAGGTAGTCTTGACTCCTCAATGCAGCTGACGGCCAGGTTTTCTTGTGTGTATGGCGCCGAGCTCTGGACGCTCTGAGACTGGTGACTGATTTGGTAAAAACCTGCAGGGCTGGTCGGTGTTGTGATCATCAATATGACAGCTTTTCTCAGGAGATGTGCAGTTATTTCAGCAAGACATTGCCAAACCTCATTCTGCAAAAACATGGCTTCATACACACAGGCTGTGTGAGTTTGACTGGCCAGCCTGCAGTCCGCATCAGTCTCCTATTGACAAAAAACAGAACATCATGGAGAAGAAAATCAGATAACAACAGCAACTATGGACAGTTAAGCACAAAGGACACTGAAAATTATTTCCTTTGTAGTTGGATCTGTTTAATAAAGGTTTAAAATCGATTAGAAATGAGAGATTTAGGTTTTTTTCTGCATTTAAGAAAACATCCTAACTTCTTTTGAATTGGTGTTTTAAGTTTCTGTTATTTGTTTTGATGTCTAAAATAAGTGACTCTTCTTCAAAATGTCTTGTTAAATTATTGCCTGCATAGCATATTGTTGTGCATGAAGAAAAAGAGAGAAACTGTAAAGGCATTTCTCTGTCAGCCAAGATTATACGATACTGCCAACCACAGTAGTAGTAACCATGCGTTGTTATCACTTCTCAAGAGTTACAACCACGATGACGATTAGATAGCCATCAGAAGGGGATTTATCGAACAGGATAATAGAGAAATAATGGTAGGAAATAGTGATCTTCTTTCTGATCCAATACCAAGTAAAATTCAAGGCAGTATCAGTGATACCAATCTGATACAGATACTTTGTATAAAAACTTCATTTATTTGGAAAATCACTGTTAATCAGACATCATACAGATGCAACAACTATTCTTGTTTTCTTGGTGGTTGCCACGCAGCGATTTGGTGCATTACCAACACCGCCTGGTAAAGAGGGTGGACCAGAATATTGGATGAAACGACTGAGTGGTTATTTGTGTGCTATATCAAATGGGTCATCCTGCGGCCGTCCTCTAAACATCCATCCATCTATTTTCTGCTGCATATCCAGGGTCGGGTCACAGGGGCAGCTACCTAAGCAACAACAACCGCACTGCTCCTCCTCAACCCGAGGTTCAACTATCTGACGGCCCCTCCTCTCCAGGACCTCTGAATAGACCTTACCAGGGAGGCTTAGGAGTGTGATCCCCCTGCAGGAGTGTGATCCCCTCTTATTGAAGAGGTCTGCCAGTCCAGGGGAACTATCCCTGATGTCCATGTGATACTGCAGAGGMGTGTCAGCCAACACAGCCTTACAGCATCCAGAACCTTAAGAAACTCTGGGCCGATCTCATCCACCCTTGGGGCCCTGCCATTCAGGAGCTTTTTAACTACCTCAGCAACTTCAGCCCAAGCGATAGGAGAGCCCCCTGGACTTTGCTTCCACATCGGAAGACATGCGGAAGACAGCTTCTCTTGCTTGGATAATGCCCAATTCAGATTTTTAATGTAGCATAAGTATTATCTTTGTAGTTTATGTTTTAATGCGTTAAAACATTAAAGCACAACCGTATTTCAGTTAATAAAAAACTACATACTAAACTTTTGATATTTTGACACAAAAATCGATTCTAGAACATAACTGATATTGAGGGTATCGATATTTCAGTATTGATCAGCACATCGCTTGTTGAAAAACATCTGTTACAATTAAAAGTAAGTTACAAATAAAAGACTAGACAATGGAATCACTTTTTATGTACTTTTTATGTACTGCATCTACCAATATATATACCAATAGTATAAATAAATAGTATAAATCTAAGGTTTGACACAGAGAAATTGTTTAGTTTAGTTTAGCATATCGTGTTTTTTGGGCAGACATAGTTTATTTATTGGTCTAACTGATCCATAAAACTAGATCTACGGTCCAACTTACATTGGGCTGACCCATTCAAGTTTTTAAACACTTCCCCTTTTGTGGTCCATGTGCCTGAGCAATTCATTCATTCTGTCAGCACAGAACTTTCTTTCCTGACCACCAACCCATGAAACATGATCTGTGGCCCATTGGTTCTGTTATTAAGTGACACCAGGATGAACCAGTTCGATTCTTTAAGCTAATTTTCGGCTCTGTGCCAGTGAATGCAGTGACCTGTCAAAACCGATGAGAGAAAATAAAAAGGAGGAACAGAGACTATAGAGATGGGATTTATGGCTCTTTGAAGAGAGCCGGATCTTTTGAGGAGTCGTTTCTTTCAAAGGGCCATTCAAAAGACTGGCTTATCCTTACAATATCTTACAAAATTTTCCAATATATAAGAATGACAAAAAAAAAAAATCAAAATATGTATCTTTATAAAATCTACTATAAAAGATTAAAAAAATCTTAGGAAAAATTTAGATAAAAAGGATAAAACTGAGCACTAAATTCTAGTAAATGTTTTAGATAGAACTCACTATTTGTTTCCGAATAATACTCTATGCACATAGATGCTTCACATGAATGGTGAAGCATCAGACTTCTATGATGTCACAAATGTGATGAAGGCAGTGTGGAAAATTTGTATATAAAAAGGATGGCTCACAAATGAACGGTTCCCATCATTCTTTTAAAAAAGCTGTTCAAAAGAATCAGTTCGTTTATGAACGTCACATCTCTAAGAGACTAATTCGGCTTCCATCTTGCATCCTATCTGTACTATGACCTCTCTCCAGACAGTAAAAAACAGTCTCATGTTGACTCTTGTCTTATTTCTTGCTGTCTCCGGTTCTCTGTTTTTTCCTCTATTCCTCCGATAAAATCTTTGATGAATCAGGCACGTTTGCGTTTATAACAGATGGTTTGTTTAGATATGCCTGCTAGTGTATGGTGCATGTGCAAAACAAAACTCAGCTGCAACATGACGCAGTGTCCTGGATGAAAAAGTTGTGTAATGTGTTTTTTAAGCTCTCAGGACACTACAGGGCAGTGATGGCTTTAGGAATGCACATAACAGATGACGTTGTGCCATCAAACATGTCCGAAATGGATAGTTTTAATGTTGAAGAATTACGGAGTGGGTCTTGAATTGATCTCAAAGATTTGTGGTGTGCATTATCATATATGGGTCGGTCTGGGCCAAAATGCCTAAGGTGATTTGTTGTCTCAGTCGCCCCTGCATTCTGCAGTGTAGAGGATTGCTTAAGCACCAAAGTTCAATATTTCAGACCCCTATATTTATGATGCCAGAATACAGTTGACCATACCATGACTGTTGGCTTTCAAGTGTCTTTTGGAGTATAAAATTACTGGTGTTTAAGTCAACAGACTAACTCATGCTCAGCCATTCTGCAAAATTATTATTAAATTAATTAGTAATTTCCAACCCAGATCATTGTCCCCCCTATATATTTAAACATAGTTGCAAATAAATAAATAAATAAAAACATGGTGAACTTTTCCAGAACTTTCTATCTATCCAGAGATGGCTCCCGGTAGGTCTGCATGGCAGAGTTTATAGAACAAAACTACCTTCAACCCTAAAACATGACAAAATCATTGAAGTGTGCCATGGACCATTCACACTGGATGGACGGATGCTTCAAAATTCAAGCTCTTTGGTTATACGGAGAATGAAGGTTTCTCATCAGTCATGGTCACCTGTGAAAGGATTAGCCTTCAGTAATCCAGTTTGATGCAATCCACCACTTCCTTGCCTTTTCCTTTAGGGCCTGAGGCAGGAGGATATTCCCCTGACTGACAATTACAGATAATTACAGCGTCAGAGTGAAAGCTTTATTTAACAAGCTGTGTCCTAAATTACCTATAATTGATGTGGTCATTTTCAAAAAATCATTGACAATGTTTGACGACTGTTTTGCGTTTCCAGATGTTTGTGGGGGTGAAAGACATGACCTGCTTCTTCTGATTTACGACTTCTGAGAAAATGGCTTCAGGCCACTGGGGTGCACAAAGACCGTATGCCGAAGAGGAACATGTCATTTTAGCAAATATATTACAAAAGCCTGAATTTGATATTTGTTAGATGTACACCAAAGAACATGTTTATGATTGAATCAATAAGAATATAAAAACAGAGAAGTTGATCACAATGAAAAATAACTGTGCAGGAGTGTATTAACCCCTGTTTCCACATACCCATGTGTTTATATTTAAGTCAACTGAAAGTCCATGATAATAGTTTCAAGTCTGAAGTGTGTTTATTCCCCGTCCAGAATGAGCCTCGAATACATTGGGTGAAAGTTTGATAAACCAGGGAGCCTTCAGATTAGAAACCTATGGTAAATTGATTTTGAACATAATCAAGTAAAACTTGATTATGCAGAATTTAGCTAACACTGATATTTAGGTAGTTAGGTAACATATTATATGCATGCACCAAGGTTTATAGATCTTTCAACTATGTCTTTCACAAAATTTATTACCAGACCATCTCCCTTAAATCTTAATTTTAGGTGTATTTCTGTCACTGTAATTGTTTGTGTAAAATCCATAAAACTTAAAAAGCCTCTGCAGAGCGTTCCCATACATTGCACACCAGGGGGGCATAATTTGAATGTTACAGCATAAACAGACATAGGTAAAAATAATTTTGTTATAGGACAAAAATTACAACCATTTTCATTTGACTCTTTCAAGGTCTATATTTTACCCAGATAGACACAACAATCAGCCCCACAAGAATTTTATTTCAGCTCTTTAATTTGTTTAATCTTTACTATTAGCAAACTAGTCGGTGTACTGAATTTATTAAAATATATATATATATAAAAAAAAAGAATAAAAAAAAACAACAACATTGTTTATACATGTGTAAAAACTGTCAGAAGAGATACTCCTGACACGTTCAGAAAACAAAGCTGTAGGGCTGTTAGTAACTCAGCTGTAGCATCGGTTTTAAGGCCTGTACATACTCCGCAAAAACTTAGAAATTTGTTCCTTCTTCCAGGGTTACAAGAAAAGAATGGTGTAATATTTTCTTCAAAACATCGTCTGACAGAACTATTGTGTGATTGGTCAGAAATGGACGTGAACATGGTTAATGTGGAAACGCAGGAAGCAGGAAGTTGAAATGGGTTGAATGGATAGGTTTGAGGGACAGCTGGAAGTTCGTAAATCTATGACACATGTAAGCTCTGCTATGGTTGAGGTTTCTTGTGTAGTAAGAAATAGCCCAGCCAAGACAAACTGTTACTTTTATTGTTTTGGCCACCTTAAGAAATAAAATAAATAATCTGTTTTTTGGAGTATGTACAGGTCTTTAGCTCTGGGAAGGAATGACTACCAGAGGCAGAAATAACTTTTTTTGTTTTACTCTGCTGCTGCTACAAAGACACAAGTTTGTATTCACAATTGTACTTTCATTATAAATTGTGGCTGCAGTGCTCTGCCGATGTGGAAGTTTTTTTAATTGTTTTTCTTTAAGGAATGTTATTTCAATATCTGTTCATGGCAAATTATGTTTGCTACTTTTACTGTTTAGACCCGCACAGTAACTCAGTCTCTAATGATGATGATCCATGTCCTTTGTAGCTCTAGTTGATGCATCCTCCTGATTATCACATCATCTGAGTCCTTGGCATGGAGTCCTGCTGGTGTCCGCTGTACCAGTGTCCAAAATTGTTCATGTATCCCCCTGAGTGCACTTGTGCACCTTTGGCAGCCATACTGATGTCCCAAAGGGAGCATGGGGAGGAGGAAGATGGTGGAGGAGGAGCAAGGTGATCTGCTTCAGGTCCACAGGGCCCATTCTTCATGATCTTCTTGTATTTGGATCGTTTATTTTGGAACCATATTTTCACCTGAAAAAAAAAAGAAGGATAAAATTAAAACTCATTAAACCCAGAAAACACTATATGTTGTAAGCCCACTTTTTTCTCTATTAAAAAAAATAAATATTTGATTTTCTTTGATCTATATTAACTGAATTTATCCTCCAAGGTGCATCTGTATTTTTTCTATTAAACCTGAAAAAACATGGTTTCAAAACAAGTATTCCATTATACCATTAACTATACCATTTTAGTTGCCCCTTTCCCTATTATTAGCTAATGTTTCTTTTTAGAAGAAGCAAAGTAAGCTAATGTTGTTGATTCCCGAAAAGAAAAAGCAACATCTCACTAAAATATTCAAGAGCTGATAACCAAACAAGTGCAACAAACATGGAGCCAGTTAGCCTGTTGCTATTTATGATTAGAAGGTTAGCTAGCAGCAGCGACAAACAAATATGAAGCCAGTAAGCCTGTTGCTATTTATGATTAGAAGGTTAACTAGCAGCGGTGACAAATATAGAGCCAGTTAGCCTGTTGCTATTCATGATCCGAAGGTTAGCTAGCAGCAGTGACAAATATGGAGCCAGTTAGCCTGTTGCTATTCATGATTAGAAGGTTAGCTAGCAGCAGTGACAAATATGGAGCCAGTTAGCCTGTTGCTACTTACGATTAGAACAATAGCTAATGTTAATATTTTAAGAGCCATCAAATACAAAGTGTGAATCAGTGAAAGATGAATGCTGTCATCAGTCAGCAGCTGTGTTTATTAGCTATTATTAGCATGATAGCTACCGTGATAGACTGACAGATTATTATCTGCTGACTTGAGGCTTGGATGCTCTAGTTCTCAGCTGTATGCTGATAACTGTGTGTTTCCAGTGTTGATCAAACATTAAAGACTTTTGAACAAGTTTTAGCAAGATACTGAGACAACTATAAAAATAATTTAAAAATCACAATAACACAATAATTAGCTTTATAGGTATAATAGGTGAAAAGTCCAGTTAAACAAATGGAAGTAGTATTGTACATGCCCACACTTTAGTATTAGTGGTATTAGAAGCCACTAATAATATAACGACATAACTGTCTGAAAATCAATAGTTTTCTGATAGGCCCAGTTTTATGCTTTAAATTAAGGTTTTGACTAAATGTCAGAACGCATCCACAGATCTCTTTGGTCTTTATTTTTTCCCAAGGCCCATTTTGTGACCTTTGGAGCAATTCTTTCACACACATTGAAAGAATTTAATTTGTCCTGCAATAAACTTTAGTGTCCCATGAATTACAATTCTACAAGGACAATAAGTTTACTTTATAGCGTAACATCACAGTTACTATATACCATAAGTTGTGTTGCTATGCAGCTGAAATGTTACAGTGCAACAGGTGCTCTAAGGTATTTTACAACATCTGTTAAGGGTCCCCTGCATGACATGTCCTATAATTAATAATTATTAACAATGTTACTAATACATGGTTAAAACATGATAATTTACTAGGTGATGAAAGTCTTTGCAAGTTAGTACAAATGTCACACTGTTTTAATATCTGTTGTATTTAACAACATAGATTATATGTCCTCAGAGGAACTTATGTTTGTTTGTGCAAAATGGTAAATGGTCTGTACTAAAATGGGATGGGAGAGGGGGAGGGACATGCATGTTTTTGTGTGAGTGTGTGTGTGCGTATGTAAGAGTACATGTGACAGAGAGAGATTATAATCAAGTTTGTTTTTATTATGTAAAGAACTTTGTGCCACTTTTTGTATGAAAGTGCTTTATAAAAAAAATTCATTTGATTATTAAAATCTGTGTAGTCTTTTTTGATTGTGTCATAGTAGTAGCAACCATGTATCTCACCACAAATTTAATATACCTGCTACAGTACAGTCAGCGCAGCTGAGGCCGGTAAAATTGCTCTTGCTATCGAGCGTAGGGCTATGATGTTGTGTTGCAGTTTCTCTTCCACAGTAACCACAAAAATTCAGCAAGAAGCTCCAGAAATCAGGACGTACGCAATCCCAAACTGACCAATCACAAGGGAGTAGTTCCGCGTAACTGTACAGCAAGCAGAGACACACATCAGACCTGGAAGAGGTGCCTGAAGCCTCTGCGGAGCTTCCGGTGGTGACGCCGTAACCAACCTTACGCAGACGCCGCATGCGTATAAATCCAGCTTTGCTCTTGTTTTATGTGAGAATACAGAAAAAAGATTGCTGACAATGCCATTTATTCTTATTACTATTTTAATTTATTTATATATTTTTACCACATTTGTTATATTATGCTTTAATTGTGCATCTGTAGTTCAAGAAATAAAGCAGTTGTCTGCCAGCTGAAAAGTTGGTGATCTAATCCCTGACTCCCTTAGTCCACAGGTGGAGGAATCCCACACTTACTGTATAGTTAACTTTATTGTCATTCCACCATTGACATGGTAGTACGAAACGGTTATACTCAGGTAGCTTAGAAACTATAGTAAAAGTGGTAAAACAGGCAACCACACATCACTTCTGATGAATTAATCAGTGTGTACGTGTGTGAAATGATAGAGAAAAAGCACAGAAAAACAAGTAGTATAGATCAGAGATCCTTGGTGCTGGTCCTTGATGGCCAGTGTCCTGCAACACACCTGATTAAATCAATGGCTAATTAACATACCGGTTAATCAGTTGCATTGCAGCAGGGAAACTTATAGAACCTGCAGGAGACCGGCCATCGAGGACCAGGATAGAGGAAGATGAACAACTGCTGTGTGAATGTAGTTTGTAGGAATGTAAACTGATTACAATATATTATATTGATTCAGTGGACAACAATTCAATGTTTGCCAATACATCAAATTCTCCCATAACACAATTTCACCTCAATTCAATCAATATACCATATATCAGACTGTATCATATGCTGTATGTATTGTTAAAACCTTAGCAGTTTGTAGAGAAAAAGTGCTTTTGAGAGGTCAAAAGGACTTACAAATGCATAATAAATGCCGCCCATATCCCAGAAGTACATGTTCAGGGACGATTTACCAGCATTTCAATATAATTCAGATTAAATGGGCAGACAGGCTCTGTACTGTGGCACACAACACTAGCTGCATTTCCATTACAGTTTTTCACAAAATAAAAGCGATATTTCTAAAATTTCAACAAAGTGCAATTGCAATTTGCAGCTGTTTCCATTGAATGGTGTTTAGCGTATTAGCAGTTATTATCATAAACTCTCGTCCCGCAAGACTCCACTTTAAGAAGGAAGGAGATTTCTAATTCTTTAAAAAATTTTCGTGCCCTCCTGTGTCTGCATGCCATCTTTACTTGAAACGAACTGGTCACGTGACCCTCTATGTCATGTCCAGGGACATTTAAATGTGAATTATTACAGCTTTATAATACACTTATTTCTATGAGTAAATTAAGCCTGTATTCTTCTTATAGTTTATAATTGTGGCCACCAAGGGTCAGAATGCATAAAGATAAGAGGCTTGAGTTCAAGTTTTTGACTGTAGTTGGACAAGAAGGTGATCATCTTAAGGCTTGTTGGTAGGGTCTGGATGATTATGAGTGTATGTGTGGTTTTGTTGCATGAACGCACATGATCACTAATGGGAAAAAACCAAACAGAAACGGTCACTCTTTATCTATAACTATTAGCAAGACAGTCTTTTGCTGCTACACTATGTACATTCACTCTCGTCCTTTGCCAGAGAGGGAGACTACAGTGAAGCTCCGCCCATCTAATTAACGAGCAATCTATTATTCCACCAGTAACACTCTCCGTTACAAAACTTCTATACCGACACATCAGACAAACCACCCCATGAGAGATTAAAATTTTTTTGTAATATTCAAGTTTTTTTTTGTTTTTTTTTTATTTGCGTGTTTCCATTATCAGTTTTTTTATTGCGATATTAAGGCTTTGCACAATTATAGGGGTAATGGAAATGCACCCAATCTCCTACACCCTGGACATATTTTCAGGAAGTAGATGTAGATGCCATTGATCATATTTAAAAACAACATACTTTCTAAACATTCTCAGCCCATATAAGGAGTGATGAAAGACATATTTACAATATATCAGTATGTAATTTCACAGTACACTGATTTTAATATTGTGAAGCACTTTGTGCTACGCGTATGTGTCTGAAAAGTGCTAAATTAATATTAATAATAATTACTATGTTTTATTCCTTTCTTTTCTTTTTTTTTTATTAGGATTCCCATTAGCAGATAGAAACTTCATCTGGGGTTTGTGATATATAACAATCATTCATACAATGAAAACAGATAATCATCCAAAAATAAAAATTTATGTAAAAACTCATCATAATGATATAAGATCAATGAACATAGGTACAACCTTAATATACAG
>CM047976.1:16622716-16635237 GCA_026261665.1 Melanotaenia duboulayi
GGGCACATTTGCATGCAAAATTAATAAAATTAATATGCTTTAAAGAAAGAAAGAAAATTATTAAAATTGGAAACTGAACTTGATTTGAAAAAAGTCTGAGATTTTATTCTCACCAAGCCATAACACTGTTTAATTGGATGCATTAAAAGCTAACAATAAATGCTGCCTTTTTTTTTTTTTTTTTTTTTTTGAAAAAGCAGGGGCCCTGTTAGGACACCAGTATGGAGTGAGAATATACCTGATGGAAAATATAATTTTGCTGCTGTTTCAGCAACAGGTTTTGTGGTGAACTACTGGAGATTCTCAAAGCATAACTTCATTAGAGAACAATATTTAGTTCAGAATCCTGCGGGACAAATTCATGCTTAAATTTGTGCGTGTGCACAATTTAAGACATGTACAATTATCTGGGAAACCCCAAATATATTCTGATAAATTAACCACTGGTGTCACAGTTGATAGATTGCCCCATTTTTATTATTTACTTTGAGTAGTGAGTGGACCCAGTGGTTTGGATGTTGTATTAAGCCATTTCACGAACTGGACATCACATTACAAAACAACACATCATTCATTAGAAATGCCTCAGTGGTTTGACAAGCATGTGATTGGCAAGAAATTTTGCAAACCCCAAAGTATATTATCTTTGCTCATTATAAGAACCACTGTTATATGGAATGAGCTTGGTACATCTAACCATTGTGATTTTTATTTATTCTTTTAAACAAATTTGGTGCACCATCCTTAAAGATGGATAAGTTCCACTGGCGTACAGCTGTTTCTAAGCCATGCCGCAGGATCTCAGTTTGACTGTGGTCTAGACACTGCCTTGGATAGTCACTGGATAGCATTGAATAGTACATGTAAATATTTTCCCTTAAGTGTTTCTATAACAGTATGTTTAAATATCTAGAAAATATCTAGAAAACCTAAATAGCTTTTTCTCAAGAATTTCCCTGAAGTTATCACAATATATGTCTCCACTGTCCGAGTTCATCAAATACATCCCCCTCAGCATGATGCTTCCACCACCATGCTTCACTGTGGTGGGAATGGTGTAGTGTTTTCCTTGATAGGTAAAAAGCTCAATCTCAGTCTCCCCTGACCAGAGGATCTTCTTTCAGATGTTTGAGGAGCCTTTTGGTGAAGTTTTCTGTAAGTGTTGCACCCTGAAATAGGGGAGGTAACAGGTTAGGTGGAGTAGGAAACATTCCCTTCTTTGCAAAAGTATAATAGTTCTTTAAAACAGTTCTTATTAGCTTGACTGCTAGCAAAAGCACATTTATCCACTGACAACAAAACATTAATAAAACCAATACAATATTGTCTAAAACAACATATTAAGAAGTATACACGATACAAATAAATTCACTTCAACAGCGCAAACACTCCATGCATTCACGTTAGTTCTAGTAACTTACGAGGGCTTTGCTAACAGACACTTTACCACAGCAGCAAACTTTCACTCTGTTTTACTCACAATGCAGTGCAACACTGTCTTGGCTATTAGACTGTTGAATTTTTTACTTGAATGAGGAAAACACACTAATTAGTATGTGCAGACAAAAGCAGTTGATCCCAGACTAAAGTCTCTTTGCAGCACACTGAAAACACAACGTGAATTAATTTTTAACCATTTGGAATGAAATGGACAAATTACTGAAGACATTACAGTATTTAACCCTTTTTAAAAAACTAGAGAAAACTCCTAACTTTTTACATTAGCAGCAGCTTTTCTGTCTGGCCAGTCTTCCATGAAGGCCAGCTCTGTGGAGCGTACAGCTTATCGTGTTTGGCCACCATACTTATCAGCACTTTAATGACTCTGACATGGCTGTTTTTGTCTTTTTTTTATAATTCTTCAAACCATGCCGATGTGGCACTTTGAAGACTAAAATTTAAATTTAAAACAGTGATACACAGTTGAAAATAAACTTGAGATATAAAAATAAAAGCACAGGCATCATAAAGTTCATGTCTAAAGCACGTTTGGTCTAAATGCACTTGGAACAGATTAACGTTGATTGGTTTTAATGCAGAGCTTTTCGGTTGTTTCTTGTTTTAATGTAACTGTACCATTAAAGGAAGGTACTTGATCATTAAAACTGTGCGATAATCACATATAGATGTTGAACCAGAACTGACAAAAGATTTAATTACTTGTTTATATTTTCATTCCTGTAAAAACCACCAAATAGAAACAGAGAGGAGAGATGCGGGTGTTTGTTTACTCTGCAGGAAGATATACTGTGACTCAATCTGACAGCATGTTTAGTTCTCAATCTGCTGAGAGGTACCATTTGAATCATGAGATCACATGTATGTGTGGAGGCAAGACCTGGTTTCAGCACACACAGACCATGACCACACACATGCTAAGATGCAGCCTGCTATCACCAAAATAAATACTTTATACCCACATCTAACCACATTTCACCAACATCCCCCACCACACCAATCAGCCCACCCTGACTCTGCATCCAAATCCGCCATCCCAACAGACTCTAATTTAGCGTTTCAAGTCTCTGTGTGGCACTGGGCTGGCAGAGTGTCAGCGTGGCACCACTGAGGATTTGTGGGTGTCTGTGGTGCCAGAAGTAGCTGGCAGGGGGGGATTCATATGCCTTCAAGCTGTTTGCAAGGCTTCAAAGGACTCGATTCTGTTTGGTAAAATGCAGCATTTCACACTCATTGTCACTTCCACGGAGCTCTCTGGAAATGATCTTTTATCACTCATGTCGTCCTGATGCCAGCGTGATTGGGAGTTGTGTATGAATGCTGGCATGGATGTGGATGCACTGTTTCGTTTGAAAATTATGTGGAGAACAAAGGAAGTATCACCACTTAGATAAATTCTTTAAAAAAAGTTTAAAAAGGGAGAAAGGGAAGTATTTTGATAAAAGGAAGTCTACGATTGAAGGGAAACCAGGACCTGCTGAACAGAGATACCATCAAGCAACCTCATGAAAAAAAAAACCATCACACTTGGTTGGATGCTTTAAATAAATTGATATCTATGCCTTAAAAACAAAAGAAAAAACTTAAAATGATGAACCTAAACCTTTTAGCATGCTACGCTATATTTGGGATAAAATTTAGTTTACCTTTTCCTGTTAATCCTTAAAACCCCAAACCATGTTTCGTTGTTTTTGGTCTGCTTGTTTTTTTTTATTTTGTTTGTTTGTTTTCCTATAACAGCACATAGAAGCTGAACCCTTTTTGTCCATATTGAGGCATGATGTTTTCAGGACAGCCTGAGCTGTCAGAGTATGAAGCTAAAATGATGTAAATTGAAAATATCAACATACGTAGCAGCATAAAGGCCAACCAAAACAACAAAACAGAATTTATTACTAAGAGAACGTCTTAGAAATTACACAGAGATCAACAGTGACCAAGTCTTTTCTTATCTGCAAATCATTCTCTCAAATCTCGGCTTCCAGGAGAAAAAATATTGGCCTTTTTCCAGCTATAGAGGAGCATTTTTTTTTCTTCTTCTTCTTCTTCTGCTCACTTGTTCTTCTTTGGCAGCTCCTAATTGGACAATACTGCCAACTTAAGCTCACTGATTAGTGGAAGGTTAGACAGAAAGGGGATTTATAATAATTTCCTGATTAAAATAAAGGTGGTATCATATATCATTCATTGTGAATTTGCATATAGAGTCACATTTTGTGGCTGGATTGTAAACTTCCTGGATGGGATTTATATGTCTCGAAAACCTCCATAGATCACCTAAAACAGGGATCCCTAACTCTGATTTTCAAAGCCCACTGTCCTGCAGACATTCAGTGTTTCCCTGCTTCAACACAACTGACTGAAATTCATGGCTCATGAGCAGACTTGTGCAGAGCTTGTCAGAGAACCATTTAATTTGAATCAGGTGCGTTGCAGCAGGGAGACATCTAAGACCTGCAGGATAGTGAACCTTGAGGACCAGGGTTGGGAACCACTGACCTAAAGGGTAAGCTATTGATCTTAATTCATCCCACAGAGTTACAGACTACCATTCCTGAGAAACTGTTGTCAACATCAGCGACAGCACCCAAGGGCGTCAGAGTTTTGAGGGTTAAAGCCACTTTCTAAAGAAACATTAATTAACATTATCTCAATGCAATACCTAGAAAAAGTGCACCACTTGTGGTACTTTTAATATATCATGTATATTGTTTTTTTATGTCTTAGAGCATGAAAGAGGGTTAATGTAAAATTACAGGACTGTTTTTCATCCTCTCTGTATGTATGGCATTAAACGTTGCACAAAATTACTTTTTAATAAGTCATAACACAACTTGCTGCACACTAACTACACTTTTTAATGAGAACAGGCTGAGCAGATGGAGTTGGGATTCAGGCCATGACAACCACATTGTTAATTACATATTTCTCTGATGTTTCAAATGCAAAATCCAGAAAACATTGAGGTAATACATCCATACATCCATTAGCCCAGGAACCCAGCCCAGCATTTAGCAGGTGAGAGGCAGGGTACACCCTGAACAGGTAACCAGTCCATCGCAGTGAGGCAAGACATTAAAAGTAAATGATAAATAATAAAAAAAAATAGGCAGTGATTCTTACATTCAGTTTGATTTTTGTTTCATTGAAAAGAAAAGTTCCACTTCAGTGCAGAAAAAACATTTCAAGCAACCAGGATCAATTTTAGTGCTTAAAGAGCACAAGTGAGCACCTGATCTCTGATCCTTGAAACAGCACAAGAACCATCATCTATCAATGGCTTATGGAACCACGTAGTTAAGGGATTACAGGACAAAATGTTTGCCAAGCAAGAGAAGATGGAGTTGTTCCCAAATCAAATTTTAAATGGACAGAAAAAGAAGCCTCATATTAACCTTGCTCAGCGGCGTCAACTTCTCTGGGCTCGGAGGCATCTTGGTTAGACCATTACATAATAGAAACATGGGTTCTGCTCCAACCAATCAGTATTAAAAAAGAAAATGAGACAGTTTGTTTCAAATCAAAGACAATAAGACATAATCCAGGCTCAGGGTGGGTTTAGTATTATTTCTCCTGAAAAAGCTTCTGTGATTCATGCAGAAAATGTCAAAGATTTTAGACAAAATCCATGCACTTTTAACTGGACGATGCAAAACCACATTCAGCAAACATTATAAAAACATGGCTGAGGAAGAGGAGGGTGCAGGTACTGGACGGACCAGTGTGACCTTGTACTGTTGCAAACCTTAAGACATGTTTGCAGGAAGACAGGAACAAAACAACACCTGAAACACGTCGTCGCATCAGGGTAAAAATGTCCTGAAAGAATAGTATTATGTGAGTTATTTTTGTGTTGAATTAACACTTTAAAGCTTCAAACTTCAAATAAATGTGTTGGAGCAGCACCATTTTGCCAGCCAGTCCTACTTTCTCTGTTCTCTTTATTAAAAAAAAATGTTAACCATCAAAGAAAGAAAGCTGTTGATGTCCACTGATGTGACATGGTGTTTGTAACTAAAGCCTGGTTTAAAAGAAAACTCTTTGATATGAAACCATGCATTAACAAACATACATTTACTGCCTTTTATATGTCTGAAAGTAAACAAAGCTGTTGTATGAGAGAAAAACATCCCTGTCACACACACACACAGATGCTGCTAGCTGTCTAATCTGAGATGCTCCAAAGCTTTAATTCAATCAGGCCTCTCACCCCCAGAGGGATGATGGACCACAGTCTGTGTTTAAAAGGCCACCCACACGGACACACACACAGACTGACGGACACGCAGCCACACAGGTAAGAAACAGGCAGGTGGGCAGATGAAGAAAAACCACAGACCAGCTTTGCAGAAATTAAAGTTTCTGTTTTGAGCCGATGCAGAAGTCGAGTCAGACCAAGAGAAAACAGTGACAGCACAGCTCAGATAAACAAGTTTGTTTTTATTTAGGCTCTTTATTTCATTATCATGTGACTAATGTAATAAGAAAATGTAATTTTTAATTAAATGAACCCATTTGTTTAGTCTTTACAGCGACTCCATTAATAGTTTTGTTTGTTTTTTTTAAGCAAATGAGCTGTTATTGCAGCTGAAAAGGAAAAAAACATGCTTCACCAAGTTATTCTTTAACTTTAAATTCAGGGGAACAAATGAATGAAACTAATGAGCTATGTTTTTTCCACCATCTCATGGCCTAAATCTTCTCTAGGAATAATCTAAGCAACAAGTTCCAGTTTAAAAGTAGTAGAAGTTCAGATTTGCTGATGTTACCAGGTTTCACCACCAGGTTCTGCTTTTATGTGTCTGACAGAAAGTAGGTGCATAGTGTCTGTTAGCAGGGTTAGAGCTGATCACCTTGCTGCTCCCTTCAGTCACTTTCACTTACATGTTGTTATTATTACTTACACACACCAATGTATTTAATCATTATAAGCTTAGATTATAAACATAATAATCACTTTTTACTGCTGTTGTTAGTACGATGATTGTTACATAAGTCCATGACAAATATGTATTTAAGGAGATGTTGATTACGTAAACTGAATATTGTTTTCAATACTATTAGAAACTTACAGTATGTTAAACCATACTTTATTATCAATAAATGACTATAATGAGTTGGTATTTTGTGGTGTTTTACTGGGGTGTGGGTTTACGCTTCCACGTGCTCCTTATGAACCTTTTTTTTTTTTTGGTAGGGGGGGTTCCATATTTCTCACTCTATCAACAGAGTAAAAACAGATTTAATCTGAATGAGACAAATTCTTGCTACAGAAATAATAACTAGATAAATAGAAATTAATGATGGCAGATTAGCAGCTTTGATTCAGACCTGCTTATTTTACAAAATGTTGAAGGTTTAAAAAGTATTTTCAGCTTTAAATGACAATGGCATTAAAAAAAATCATTCAATTAGATGTTTAATTTAAAAACAGAATTTAATTAAAATGTGAGATATCACAAATTTCATGCTAAAAAAATTATTAAAACAAGGTTTGGTTCAAAAATATCAGCTGTGGACCCATTTTTTGCTTGATAACTGAAATAATTAAAAGCAGCAACCAGCTCAACTAACATAATGTAATATTATAATATACTGGATAAACAAACAACACTAGCTTTGTGTTTACAGGCCAGTTTCAGTCTTTTTGTTAGTGTGGACTCTGTCGGATCTAACTGGTGCATTTCAGGACCCACTGCAGAGTTTTAGTCGTGGGAATTTAGGTAAACAAAAAGCAGAAACCCCGCAAATAAGGATAATTGATGTTTTGTAAAAAGAGCAAAAGTAAATCTTATTTGAAAAGCTGGAATTTTATTTGAACTTCCATCCACAGAGTTAAACATGCTGTGTTTTTTGTACAAGATGTTTGAATTTGGTTGCAGAAAATTGTGAGAAATGCTCAACCCAGTTACTACAAGGACACCTTCATTATCACGACATGATAACCGATCAATAATTGAATCAATTAAATAAAACTATTGTGAAATAAAATAAATTACTGTGAAAGATTCTTTACTAGAATAAAGCTTGAAAAATTTCATTTTAATGTGTTTTTAAAATTAAATTAATGTATTTATATGGAAAAAAGTATTGTTATTAAACATCTGACCCATAGATGACATAATAATTACACAGTTATTTATTTATTACATGTTTTTGAGGCAAAGATAATTTCATAGTTATTTTTAATACCATTTTTACCCATAACAATAACACTTGGGAAAAAATATTCCTTTTCATCACTTAGAAAATCTTCACATTTGGCGGATTTATTATTTTGGAATGTTTTTATTATTTTGTTTGAGCAAGTCTTTTCCACACAAAGCTTGATCTCCAGAGAGTTCTGTTAAAACCAAAGTTTGTCGTTTGTCTAAACTTCATTTAAATGAAAAAGTAAGAAACAAACAAATATTCCAAAGACATCCTTACCATAAACCTAGACTTAACATTAACCTGACCTTAATGACAACTTTAATCCTATAAATCTTAGATATAATATCCTTAAAAGAAATAATTTTGCTCTCCAGAGTTTTCCTGACAGAAGGTCTAAAGCTTAAACTCAAACAGTCGAGTTTGCATCATTTCATTGGTTTAAAATTATTTTCTAAAAAGTAATCATAACCATCGACTTGCAACCTAAACGTGACTCTAACGTCAAGATAAAGTCTTCACATTATGAATGGAACTGGACTTTGTTCATGGCTCTTGGAGAAGTTTGAGTTCTCATCCACACATTCTTCAACAAGTCCAGTTGCTTTTATTCAGCTCTAAGGCCTAATATGAGCTCAGTGACTGAGACTTTATGGATCCTTGCTGTTTGCCTTCAAAGAAAAAGAACGGAACACACACCCATACAGGCCCTGGTGTCTCCTGCCCTCTACTGGTCTCATAACAGTCAAAGAAAATAAAGAGAAAGGATAACAATGATAAATAAAGTTCAGTTTTCATTAAATGTTTGTTTTTCTAATGAAAACCTCATTAAAATAATAATAAAAATATTAAGTACATGAGATACATGAGTGTGTGTGTGTGTTTATGTTTAAAAACAAAACATGACATTTAAAAGAAAAATAAAATGATTAAAACAATTAGCAAATTCTAATAACTAAATTAATGAGCATATTTTTCATGTTAATACAACAGTAGTATAGGAAGCACCAGCATGCACATTATATTAATGTCACAACATTTTTGTTGATTTGTTTTTATTTGATTTTAAAAAATGTTCTTATGTATTTAACACTCAATGTATCATATTTGATTTATCCAGTTTCTGAGACCTATTTAGTCACCATATGGTAAAAACTTTGCTCGTAAACCTGCTGTATACAATCTGATAGTCTTCTTCACCCTGGTGGACACCTTTGCACTAATGCTGACGCATACTGTAAATATATTAAAATATTTATTCACTCATTTATTACATTTTGTTGAAAAAACAGACCAGATTAAAAAAAATTGCATTTTCTATCCATGTTTTCTTGGGTCAAAATTTAACAGGTTTAACACAGTGGTGTCAAACTCTTTTTACTTCAGGGGCCCTGGTTGTACATACATAAGGATAAATGAAAATAAAATAAATAAAAAAACATGAGCATAAACAGACTTAAAAGATCCATTTATGCTCCCTTACATATGTAATAGTCTTTTCAAGCAATGTGATACGTTGCTGCCTTCATATTTCCATGTGTCTTGTAAGTTACCATGGTTGTTAGGTTATTTCGTCTATTAGTGCAATGCTGAGTTCAGAGTGTACTTCCACCTTTTAAAATCAGTTTCAGATACTGTTTGGTGGCGCGAATGCACCACTTTAAAATGATTTGCAACTACCCAACACATTTATATGCCTTTACAGCTTCTGTCATCTCTACTGTTCCTATTCTCGTCGTCGTCGTTTTCTTTTTTTTTCTCTGGTTTGTTCATTGTTAACTTCTCTGGTTGCATATCAGCTATACCGCTTAAAGCAATAACCCCCTGTAGTTCAACACTTACACCCCCACACAGTACTCGTACACATGCACCAAACCCTCCACAGCCACACACTAAAGAGTCACACCTTCTCAGACACACACACACACACACAGACCTCCATCCTTGTACTAAGATGCACTTTATCCTCCCTGTAAATATTACTGTCTGCTGTGAATTATTCTGTAAATATAGAAGTGTTCTTATGTACTTTTTTTTATCTTTTCTATCTTTATTTTTTGTGTGTTTATGTATGCCTTTTATAGTTCTGTTTTTTGTTTTTTTTTTGTATTTAGGTGTGCTAAGCCAGTAGACTCCTCAAAATTTTGTTATGCTTGCAAAATGGCAATAAAGGTCTTATAGCTTGAATCTTGAGCCATGGATCCACAAGGCCCCCTGAAAACACATCAATGACGCCTGTAAACAAGTTCCAATTAAAAGTACCTTAAAACTATTATAATTGTTTAAATATATTCCACCTTTGACAAATTCAAACAAGAGTTTTTCATCCACGTTAAGAAATATTCAGAGAATATTGATCTAAATGGCTTTTGGGGCATTTTTTTAGAAGCTGTTTGGGCGTCAGTTGTGTTGAGAGATGCAAAGTTAAACATAAGGAAGCTGTCTGTTGTATGCCCTGATGTAGGACGGAGGGAGGAATGCTTCCCTTTGATCTCACACCCCTTAATCACTTCCTGAAGATTATACAGTGCATGAACCTCCACGCTGAGTGTGTGTTTGTGCGCATGTGCTTCTGTGTTATGACCTGAGGGCAGCCGGATGTAGTCGTCCTGCCTGATGACAGACAGCGATAGGGAAGCAACAGAGACAGACGTGTGATGTCATCAAACAGTGACAACCAGGGGAGATATAAATAAAACTGGCAGCTGCACTGAAAGGCAGAAAGTAACCAAGAGAGTCAGCACATTTTTATACTAAAAATATGCAGAGTTGGAAATGCTAATAAAGTCATTTGGCTCAGTCCTCAGTGTGACTTTGGCATGTTGGAATGTTATTATGGTTTGTGGGGGCAGTTAAATGTGTGAAGGAATCAGAACTAAGGTTCCAGGAATGAGCAAGACATAAAAATGAACTTCATAGAGGTCATATAGTTTCAGTCAAGAATGTTGAGGTACCATATCTGTGTGGTTACAGTAACTTTTAAAATACTGAAAGTAGAGAAGTCATGTTTAGGTAGTAATGGTCTTTTGCTCCTTGTTGCATTTTCTCAACTGAATTTTTCACCAGTCCATCACTAGGCCAATACAGAGAAACAAACACCTACTCAGAATATAGGAACACCCAATCCACCTAACTTGTATGTGTACTGTGGTCCCTCGTCATATCGCAGTTCATCTTCTGCGGTCTCGCTGTTTCACGGATTTGTTTTGTGTATATATGTGTGTGAGAACATTCATTATAGTTTGGGAAAGGTCTATAAACATTCAGAGGAGAGATAATTAGGCCTAAACACACATTTGTATTGTGAAAAATGAGAGATAAAATTGTCATTTTGCAGATTTTTATTTATCGCAGGGTGTTTTCAGAATGTAACCCCCGCAATAAATGAGGGACCACTATACTCATTGTCCACTTTATCAGGTCCACCTTTCTATTTCTGGGTTGGACCCCCTTTTACGGATGTTAGAAACCTTCCGCAGAAGTTATGCTCCATATAGGCATGATGGTAACACATGATGATGGACTGAGCTTTGTGACATGGAGCATTATCCTGCTGGAAGTAGCATCAGAAGATGCTCCACTGTGGTCATAAAAGGATGGACATGGTCAGCAACAATACTCAGGTAGGCTGTGGTGGTTAAACTTTGACCACGWTGGTACAAAGGGGCYCAAAGWGGGACAAGAAAATATCCCCCACACCATTACACCAGCAGAAGCCTGAAGTATTGATCCAGGGCAGGATGGATCCATGTTTTCATGATGTTTCCACCTAAATCTGAGCCTAGCATCTGAATGTGGAGCTGAAATGGAGACTCATCAGACCAGCAACATTTTCCCTTCTTCTGTTGTCCAGTTTTGGTGAGTCTGTGTGAATTTCCTGTTCTTAGCTGCGAGGAGGCACCCGGTGTGGTCTTCTGCTGCTGTAGTCCATCTGCTTCAAGGTTGGACGTGTTCAGAGATGCTGGTCTGCTGACCTTGTCTGTAACCAGTGCCCATTTGACTTCCTGCTGGCTTTCTATCATCTCCAACCAGTCTGCCCATTATCCTCTGACCTTTGAGTCTCTGTAAACCCTATAGATGTTTATGTAGGAAAATCCCAGTAGTACTAAAAAACCAACAACCATGCCATGTTTAAAGTCTCATAAATATCCAACAAGTCTGTGTCATGGTCTGTGGGTTTTTAGCTTAGTTCTTGTTTAGTGTCCTCTTTTTGGTTTTCATTGTCTCAGTTCTGTCTACTTTCCTGCTTTATTTTGTAGGTTTATCTTCTTCCATATTCTTTTTTTACTTGTACATCAGCACACCTGGTTTCATTCACTAATTTGCTTCACCTGATCCATGTTAGTTTGCCTCAGTGTATATATCCCTTAGTTTTAATTATTCACTGCTAGATTGTCGTCATTTCCCACTGTTATCTTTGTGTTTTTGTATAAGCCTGCTTCTAAGTTTTTGGTTTTCCAGCCCTCATATTTTTGAGTTCATCATCATTTATTTACAGACCCTTTTGTTATTTTCATCAAACCTTTTACTTCCAGCATCTGTCTGTCTCCTGCCTTTCCGCCCTACATTTCCTCCACACACCGTGACATTCTGCTTATTTTCCTCTGACATCATCAAGACATTTTTGTCCAGACAACTGCTGTTCACTGGATATTTTCTCTTTTCAGACAACTCTCTGTAAACTCTAGAAATGGCTGTGTGAAAATCCCATGCCATGTTCAAAGTCCCTTAGGGTGCATTTACACCAGCCTTTTTCATTCGAATCCTTATCTGTTTGCTTAGAAAGTCTGCTTCATTTAGGGTATTGTGAATGCACAACTAATCCTCATTCGTGGACTTAGTCTGCCTACAGAANTAGGGTATTGTGAATGCACAACTAATCCTTATTCGCGGACTTGGTCTGCCTACAGAAG
>CM047976.1:16737310-16753763 GCA_026261665.1 Melanotaenia duboulayi
AGTTTAATTAGGGATTGTTTTAAGTTGTTTTATGTTACATAAGCTTTGCAGAATACACAGCACAGTAAAGAGAAGAGCAGAGCAGAGAAGCTTGAAACAGACAGTGGAAAATTACTAGAGGGAAGCCTTAACATAGTAGCAAAAACTACTAGCACAGGGGGAATGGAGAAACACCAGCTGTGTACGTGACTGAAGTAGTACAGGCAGTGCAGAGTTGTTTTGCAGATCTCTTCAAGGACCTAACACCCGTCAGCACCCGGGAAAAAATTTGACGGAGAAACTGAGAAGACTGAGCGACGCTCTGCAAAAATACACATTCACATGAGATTACACTATCATGCACACACATTTATTGTACATAAGAAGGTGTCTCAGGGTTGTTGAATCTGGTCCTTGGCAGTTGGCTTGTCTGTGGACGTGGGAGAACAGAGGTAAGAACTGAACAACTGCAGGGCAATGTTTCAGGTGTATTATTGATGTAATGGCAGGAGTGATCCAGATCTAGAATCTCCACTGAATCTTTATCTACNGGAGAACAGAGGTAAGAACTGAACAACTGTAGGGCAATGTTTCAGGTGTATTATTGACCTAACAGCAGGAGTGATCCAGATGTAGAATCTCCACTGAATCTTTATCAATAATATGGACATAAAAACACAATTAAGTGTTTAAGGGAAGAAAAAGTGGCATTCAATTAAATTTACAAAAATGATTAAAATGGTGGTTGAAATTAGTTTCATAGGGATGAAATAGTAAATTTTCTCAGATGGTTATGAGCTGAAATGATTCATTCCAAATGACTTACTTGCTTCAGGCTGCGTGCCCCTGGACCCTCTCATCTGTGTTACATTGGTGCCGTGAGTGCCTGATGCTTCCCAGGGTGTCCCTTCACTTTCACCTGTATTCAAGCACATTGTATAGCCAGACAAGCAGTGTTTGATCGGGCTTTGTCAGATATGGGACCTAACTAGCCGACACGCCCCCCTGCGCCATACTGATTGCATCTTGGACATAAACAAGCAAAAGGAGGAGCGGCACTTTAGTTAGCAATATGTTTTAAACCCGTTTATTCAGTTGCCAGTAGGGAATAAAAAGAAGACTGATGAAAGGATACCGAACAGGGACAAACTGATCAAGGAGGCCCGGGATCAATATTTGGCAAAATTGTCAACAATCAATAACATTGATCTTTACGACCCCACAGCTAAGCAATGGAGCTACGATACTACATTACTAGCTCCAGATTTTCAATATCTGTGAGGGCACCGAACACTTTGCTTTGAATCGTTTTTTCTGATGGTTCCCTGAGTTTCCAAAGAAAAACTTGATGCAAGAATTTTCCAACTGCATCTTCTGTCATAGAGTATAAAACTTCAGGGGAAAACTTCCTCTGAGTTTCATCTAAAGTCTTTCTCATGTTTAAAATGATCTTATCTGAAAGACTTTTACCCAGTGGTACAAGTGGTATCTTATAAGAATGCCCAGTCATAGGGTGGTCATACATTTAACCTGTTAATTCTTTACAGAATTTCTGAACTTCTTCACAACATTTAAAGTTCTCTAATTTTCTAAAGAAGTCTTCTGGTTTTTGTGACAGCCTGATGTTGTATATGAAGGTGTTAAAATCACATTCAAATCTGTCAAAACTCAGTTGACAGGGATCCAGTTTTGTTACAGTGACCAATTTTGCATGACTTGTGACGGGTGAATGTGGGGGTCCTGGCTCAGGACTATTTGGGAGAGATCCTGGTAAAAGACATTCTTCTATTTTATCTTCACGTGGGGATCGTTTGACACTCCAGTCTCAAATAATTTCTTCAGCTCCTCTTTCATGTTGTCAAAGTGTTTTTTCATAAATCTCGGGAAGCAGACGTTGTTTATTGATTTGATTTGCTTGTTTTCCAAATGTTGACAGCAGGAAAGAGGGAAAAGGTTTTGGATTTTTTCCGCTACAAATGCTAAATTTAAGCAAGCTTTAGGCGAGACTCGGCAGAATCCAGCAGGGGTTGCAGACTCAAACATTGTGTTTGATTTGATTGTGTTTTCCTCGGTTTGTGACCATCTCTCTAAGATGGTACTTACACACTCTGTTAATGCTTTAACACTCAAGGTTTTCCATGTTTTCCAGTATTGTAGTGTTAATTTCAGCAGGTGCACTCTGTGCTGAAAGAGAGCAACGGATGGGTGATGTGACATGTACAGTTTCCTTGGTTTGTGACCATCTCTCTATTATGTCACTTACACACTCCATTAGTGTACGAACAGACTCAAGGCTTTCCTTGTTTTTCAGTACTGTTTTGACAATTTTAGCAGCTGTGCATTGTGCTGAAGAAGAGGGCTGGATGGATGAAGGGACATTTACAGTTTCCTCGGTTTGTGACCTTCTCTCTAAGATGTCACTTACACACTCTGTTACATCTTGAAAAAGCTCACGGCTTCCCACTTTTTCAAATATTGTGTTTCAGCAACTGTGCTCTGTGTGGAAGAAGAGCGCCGGATGGGTGAACGGGCATTTGCAATTTCCTCGGTTTGTGACGGTTTCTCCTTATAGTTACTTACACACTCTGTTACTACACAAACAGGCTCAAGGCTTTCCATGATTTTTAATACTGTTGTGAAAATTTCAGCTCTGTGCTGAAAGAGATGTCTGGATGGGTGTAGATCTGCATGTAGTTTCCTCAGTTTGTGGCTATCTATCTTGGAAGTTCCTTTCATGTGTAGTTACAGATTTAGGAGATTTGCTGATGTGAGGAGATGCAGTTGGGTCAGAATCACTTAATGTGATGTGTTTATTTTAAGCAGCAGTAAAAAAGTTTTGAACAGCAACGTCTCAGACATCTGCCAGCTTGAAAAACCATGCGTCCAAAACTTTGATATTTGGCGTAAAGCCGCCAACATAAACAGCAAGTGTTGGTGGAAGAACAGGTGACTTACATGTTTCTATAAGAACTGAGCTCACTTTCTCTTCTATTTCCTTTTCAGCCAATTTAGTAAGTTCTTGGCAGTCTTCAACATTTTCATGTTTTACATTTAAGACTGTGGAAAAACTTTTGGTGATGGAATCGCCAAGATCTGGCTTGATGGACACTGGTTCAGCTAAATGTGTACTTTGTTTAACATTCTCTTCAATCATTGGAAGTGCAACTTTTAAAAGCATGGCCGATACGGTTTGAATAATCTCTGATATGAGATTTTCAATAACGGCTTCCATTTCAGAATCGATTTTTCCTGTCGCTAGCAAGGCCCAATTGGCTGCTGGAACTTTGTCAAAGTACTTCTTCACTACTGGAATCAAGTGAAACTCTGTGATATGCATGATCTTTTCCATTGCCATTTTTCTTCTTTCTCTTGACAATTCTCTGGTGTGTGTATACAACAAGTCTTCTGAAAAGTAAAACGTTGGTAAAATCCCTTGGAGTATATCTATGTGCTCTGGAGATATGTTTTGCTTTTCAGTAGGCATTGCTGCCACCTGTCTGAGGTATGAAACAGTGCAGAGGCAGAAGAGGTAAGACAATGTTGCTTGTGAGCAACGAAAAATTTGAATTGAAAGGTAGAATGAGGGTCAAGAAGGCAACAAACAAGCACTGATGAATACATTTAGATTTATTGAGATCTTTTTCAACAGGTGAGGGGCAAAATTCTGAAGCTTAAAACCAAACTTCACACATGGCGCAGTTTTACATCAGTCCACTTGGTGTCAAAAGCAGACAGTGGTTTAAACTGAATATTTGATACACGATTATTTAAAAGAGGACTGGAGCTGCCACTGATGTTGCACCAGAGGTCAAAATAAATAGCTTCATGTCATTTAATCACTACAAAAAAATGAATGCAGAATGCATATAAGAACTGATCAAATATAACAGGAACAAATTAATTCCTTGCAAGAAAACAAAATTACCTCTTAAAAAATTATAGAGCGACATGAAATCCTTAAATGTGGAATTAATACTTCACCAAAAACATCTTTTTAAATAAAAATAAAACAATGTTCAATACAGTTTTGGTTTCAATGGCTTGTGCTCATTTGTCAGCATGCTCCTGCGTTTCATAGTGTCTCCAAAAAGTCAAGTCTTTAAGACATTGTGATGGTTTGAGACTAATTTCAAGATTTTTAAAGAAGACACTAACAGCCAGTTTTGACCTCTGCATTAATTTGGGGATTTTCTGAAAGATGAAAACCTTAAAATGGACCCTAAAGATGACAATTTAACCAAAATCCACAATAAACATCATAATCAATGGTATCTTATATCATTTCTTTATTTTCAAGTATCAGCTTGAGATAGCAGAGCATAATAAAATCACTTCCATGTCTTTTCCCCTCGATGGTTAACATTTTTTAGCTTGTCAGTTACCAGGCTCTGTGATCCAATCACTTTTGTGAGCTGAACATTTGCTTCAGCGAATTTTCTGGTTATGTCAGCTGTAAAATTAATATCCCTGCTGCTTTCCCAATATGTTCCAACCCCAAACGCCAACACCAACCAATATGACTGTTAAGGCTGTTAGAAACGATTTAGGGAAATTGGTGTCCGGTAAAAGGTTGGGCCAAAATGGTAATATTCTGCTGAAACGTCCCAGCAATGGACCAACAGTAGCCTTCTCAGAGAGGGGAAATATGGCAAGACTTCATTACTTCATATATCCTCAGTAACGTTATGCTAAAATACAAACAAAACAGTGGTTTTTTTTAAAACAATAAATAGCTTTTGACTTTTATCAGAGAGACTGAACAAAAAAGTAATTAATAATTGTAACAAAGAAATGTTCATTCTTATTTCAAGTTTGCATGTTTCCATTTTTTCTTTTTTTTTTCTTTTTAAATCCCAAATACCGCAGCACGTCATTGGTTTCTTTTTCACTATTAAAACACAAATCAGTACTGAAATAATACAAACAAAATTAATGAGATTAAAATCCTACATTTTAACTTGGAACTACAACTTTACTACACTTCATGTTTATCACGATTAACATGTTTTTTTGTTTGTTTGTTTTTTTATTACTAGAGTCTAAGATGAACTATGCATACACATCAAATATGTACAAAACAAATCACGTTAAGTCTCCTTAATAATAATGGACCCTTTGGTGAATCCAGGTGTCGTGTCCCAGTCAGACAATTGTCAAAATATTCCTATGAAAAGTTAATGCCACTGGGCAACAGGAAACAACAAGACAAAAAGAGGAGACTTGCGGAAACAGAGCTTGGTAAAGATGCAGGATGTTCTCAGAAAATGCTACAACGAGCTTCAGGAGCCGACGCTGAGCAGTAAGTAAAGGATGAACGCTGCTGCATGTGGCGTGCATTTGCTACACGTGAATTAAGTTATCCAGCACAGTGGACTGAGCTGGCAAAAGTAACCCGACACTTTTCAGTTGAGGCATTTTTGGTGCATTTTTTTTCTTCTATCTTAAAAGTTTCCAGAAAAAATAAAAGCAGAAAAATGAGGGTAAATCTGGTACTGCTATATCTTTGCAGCATTTAGTGAGAACATCACACCATCAAGAAGGAGGAGGGCACCATGACCATGTTAATGCCACATGGACACAAATCTGTTGCTCAACATCATATAGGGAGATGTCCAGTTCTGAACATGTGCCTTAAAATTACACAGGGTTTGCTATGCTTTTGGTGTTTTATTATTATTTTTTTATTTCAATACTTAAAAGAAATAGTAGGGTTAGCAAAAGAATGTTTATATAAATGTTTGTATCTGTCCAAGTTTCTATCTAAATGTCTGAATATCCTGTGTTGTAAGCGATTCACATCTATTTGCGTTTCCGGAGCACCAGGTACATGAGGCCGCTGATGAGAGTCATGGGGAAGCTGACCCATGCCAGAACAAAGGAGGAGCCATAGGAGCCTTGTTGGAGACTGCGCACATGAAAACTCGTATGCTCAGCTGTGTAGATGGATGCTGCAATCATCACACATAGAGCTGGAAGGAGGAGAGATGAATGGATATATTACACACAGATGGTGAATAACATGCTATAAAGTATTGTTTTCAACTACTCTTTAAAAAAATGTTGAGTGAACTTGAGTAGACCTGAATATCCTATTCTAACTTTAGGATTCCACTTTGAGTTGCCCTTTTAATTTAGATTCACACAGCACCAGAACCTCTCAGTGGAATTTACTCAAAAAAGCTTTGCCCCTGGTTGCCTTATTTTATCAACTTTTTAACAACATCACATTGTAGTTGTCATTTGCAGTCAGTTTCAGGCATTTGGTTCTTCATTATTGGAATTATTTCACTCAGTTAATATGCTGGATACCAAAATGACTTAAAAAGATATTTCATCTTCCCTTAAATGTATAAAAGACATTAGAGAAATACCTCAGGAAGCTTAAATTCTCATAGTCTAACATACATATTGCATAAAGACAACAAATACGTGCACAGGTGACATCCAGGAACACCACAAAAGATATTAAGTCATGGATAAATACTGTTGGAAGTAAGAGGTTATAAATTAACTAAACTACTGTAATGCTGTCCTTACAGGTCTCTCTAAAATGCCCATCATACAGCTGCAGTTAGTCCAGAACATTGCTGCTTGAGTCCTCACCAAGACCAAGAAAGTGGATTATCTGACTCCAGTCCTCAGATCTTTATACTGGCTTCCTGTCTGAAGAACTGACTTCAAAATCCTACTGTTAGTTTACAAAGCAGAACAGTGGTGTCGTGGTTAGCACTACGGCCTTACTGCCAGAAGGTCGTTAGTTTGCATCTTGGCTCGGTGGAGGTTTGAACAGCGGCCTTTTTGTGTGGTGTTTGCATGTTCTTCCCGTGTGTGCGTGGGTTCTCTCCAGGTACTCTGGCTTCCTTCAACCGTCCAAAGACATGCCATCCATCCATCCATCCATTGTCTGCAGCTTATCCGGAGTCGGAGTCACAGAGATTCTTACCATATCCCTATCCCTAATGGCTGCCCTGCTGAGAAAACTCATTTCGGCGGCTTGTATTCGCGATCTTTTTCTTTCGTGTAATACCCACAGCTCGTGACCATAGGTGAGGGTAGGAACGTAGATCAACCGGTAAATCAAGAGCTTTGCCTTTTGGCTCAGTTCCCTCTTCACCACGACAGACCAGTGCAGAGTTCGTACCCCAACAGGGGCATGAAGCCCCCGACAACATAGGATCATCAGGACGCACAAACTCCTCCACCACGATAAGGGAGGAGCCCCACTGTAATGCTTATAATGTTTGATGTGAAATATTTTGAATTGTGGCATATAATAAACTCATAAAAGTTGTGTGTTACCTGGTGCCATCTATTTCAAACACTTCCATGGTGTTGCTCTGCTCTGCTAAAATTTTCATTTTGTAACACCCTCCAATTTAATCAGACAGTGTGTGTGTTAGACATATTATGAATATAATGCACTTTTGGGTATACATGCATCTATTTCACATCACTAAATTGGAAACACTGGCAGTGTCTGCCTGCTTGCTTGATATAGCCACTCTGTCATTCATTCATTTGTTTTTCATAACGTGACAAAATGAATGTGTGTAAAAAAAAGTGTTAATTGTGTTATTATCGTGCTCATTTAATGGTAAGAGGTACTCTGTGGGGTTTTCATACTGATAATGCAAAAGTAATGGATTGTAATTTAAAGAAAATGATAAATCAGACAATTAGCTTTGTTGTTGTGTGTGTGTGTTTTACATACAGGCCAACAGCTGGATAATAGCTGTAAAAATGAATCTCTCTCCCTGCTTGATCCTGAAGAGTTGAAGGAGGAAGACGAAGAAGCTGACGCTACATAAAATGCTGGCCAGGATCATAGTGGCCTGGACTGCCTGCAGATAAGCTGAGAAAGAAAATAAGTTATATATACAAAACACACCTCAAGAACCTGTTGGTGGAAAAAATTTACTGCAAATTCTCACCTGCATCAGCAGTGTGGCTGTTCTCAATGGGGTAACAGGTGGAGTTACAGGAGTACCACAAATCAGAGTAAATTACATCACGTCCAGGCGGTGACACCATCCACCATGCCTTTGTAACAGGAAAGGGGGGGCAAGTGGGTGGATTTAACATGCAACCTGGACTGTCACACTATATTAAAACTATGTTCATTTTGAGTGTGTACTTACATTGTGAATAGTAGCAACGAAGAGTATGATGGCTGCAGCCATGTGGAAAAGGATGATGAAGGCTAGGATGATCAACATGGCTCTCTTTCAGTGCGGCCCTCTATGGACAAAATAACTTGCAGGCTGTTTCACTGACTTGTTGCTGCTCCTGCTACCTTGTCGTGAATTTGCAGCTGTATGTTGCTGTGTTTCTGCAGGCTGTCAGACAGGTGAGGCTGCAGGCTGATAGTGAAGACTGGATCAAGGTGTCTCACATGAAAAGATTCTGTGGGGAGCAACAAATTTGTAAGAATTTAATAACAAACACACGAACATGACAGATAAATTGTTTTGCAATCACAAGTGTAGTATGGGGGTCTGCACATGAACAAAAGAAAAAAAATACAGGATTGTTTTGAGTCAACTTTAGACTAACTGGTAGGTGAAGAAAATAACTTAAAGGCAATTCAAGCTGAGTGTATGTATATGCACTTATAACTGCTGGTACATCTGGAGCCAATTACCAACATACAGCATTTCCAAACAACTGAAACAAAATGCAGGGTTAATGAAACATAGAAATATTTGTCGCCTCGAAGTCTCCCCTCAAATTACAGAAAATGTGCTTGTTGCATCTGTATGTAAGCCAAAGTGTGTACATGTATATACACATTTATATTGTGTGGGAGTGTGGTGTTTACTCTGCAGAAATTGAAGGCCTTAATCCAGACTAAGACTTGTTGATGGAGGCTGACTCTACTGTAAATGCAAAACTTCAGATGTGTAAAGGCTTGCACTGGACCAGTCCAGGAATAATACATCTACATGACATGTTATTGTACATTCCCAAAGAATGTTATGAACTGATTTTCATGATGTTTACATACTTTAAATGAAACAAGGACACACAAATGCCAGCTTATCAGTTTTGTTTTGTGGTGTGATCTTGGAATCTATACCATTATAATACAAATGAAACACCCAGTAGTTTATGGCCACAGTTATACCAGATGTGTCTGTGCGTGACTCCGCTGAAGATGTGACCGTTTATCTAAATAAGGATTTTGTGCACTTCTGTTTCTGAACAAGCAGTTACAGTGCAGATGGATAGTTTTTGGACCCTTGTGGTAGTATAATATTACAGTATCTCTTGGTATCTAAACATAAAACTGGCATTTTGGATACTTTAGGATTTTTAGATATGAATATTTTAAAGTATCCATATAAAATACCCATTTTATTTTAGATATTAATCTTTGACAGCATTTATCAAAAACTTGGCTGTGTAATGTGCCAAAAAAACAAAAACTCTAGGTTCTTGCTTACAACAAAGAACTGAAGCAACGGAGCAGGTCATAAAACTAAAAAACAAACTAAGGCTAAGTTTGGGCAAAGTTTAAGTAGTTTAGGTAAGGCAAGAGTATCAAAAACTGAATTATTTTCTCCCCCTGTTAATTAACACTTGAAAACCCAGAATTACAAAGCAAAAACAGGTTTTTGGACCATTTTGTTGCACAATTAAACATAATAACTGAAAATCAACAGAGCTCTAGTGCATCCTATTTCTGTTGATGGTGCCTGAAATGAATCTTGAATCAACTTGAATGGAGCTCAGCTGTGTCTAAATCATTTCATTAGACAACATGATAATGGTATTTTTGCAGCTTTCAAAATGCAAAGAAAAAAAACACCCTGAAATATATCATAGCTGTTTGAGAACTACCACTAGACTTCCTAGATCTGGCTACTCCATCAAACACAGTGATCAAGAGCAAAAAGGTGGTCAGATGAGAAGCCAACAAGCCAATAACCACACCACCAGCAAGACCTTAAGCAAAGACAGAAGCCATTCTTCACTAAGAGGTACACAAACTTTTCTCAACAATAAAACAACCATCTGATCTGATTCACTTAAAATTGGATTAGTTGGCAATAATCCCCAATAATATTAGGAAAATCATGCACGGAGCAAGCATCCCCTCCTATACACCATTCCCAACAGTCAAACATGGTGATGGCACATTCATCCTGTGGGGACATTTTCTGATACAAATACTGGAAGATTGGTCATTACAGAGAAAAAAAAGATCTATGCAGAAAACAGGAGGCATTTGTGAGTGAAAAGCCTTTCCTGATCCCCAGCTGTATCATAGGTTTACATTTCAACAAGACAATGAATTTATTTTGTTGTTAGATATGGAGATTTGATTAAGCTTTTAAATGTTCTTTCAACACAACTCCACAAAGCCTCCAGAAGCTTCAATTTATCTTTTAAAGAAAACTCTTGCAGCAGTGCTTTAATGACTGTTTAAAAACTTAATATGAGTCCAGAGTAAAGGCAACATCTGTTCTCTGTCTGGTTTCATACATCAAACTCACTCTAACCATCTTTAGGGGATAAAGCACATAAAACTACACATACAGTCCACGCAGAATGATTTTGAATTAAGGAACAGCCTCTTATCAGCACTTTAGAAGTTGAGGAGGCAGACACACACACACACATACACACACAGCCAGACAGCAGAGGAATTAGCCTTGTCTGCCAAAATGGAGTCACAGTAAAAACAACCGCTCTCCGCCAACAGGAAGCAGGCCACCGTTTTAGTGTGCAAGCATGTGGCTGTGGGATGTGACAGAGGATCAGTCCTCCCATTCTGAGCTGGGGGAAGAGGGAGGGAGGACAAGGGGTTAAAGCGTAAAAAAGCAGTAGTGGGTAAACATATGGAGTATATGGATAGTGGTCCAGTTTCAAATAAGAACATAAATAGTAATGACTTCTGACTTTCCCAAGAGTCTTCATCATTATGTTCCAAAATCAAATTAAAGACTAAAAAGGATGCACGATGCAGTTTTAAGCAATGAACTGGTCAGGCATATTTCAATTTACTCTTGATGCTTGTGAAAATGTTTGGACATAAGTAGCTGAACTAATTAAGTGATAAATGGTATGAATGACAGTTCACACTGGGTGGGTAAGAGACGCACACTCATTTTTAGGCCTGGCAACAACTTTCTAGAAGCCTGGGTTTTGCAGACTTTAATATTCCCAGATAGACAAACATTGTATTATAAAGTAACAAGTAATAAAAGAATCACAGTTAAGTTTCAACCTTAAAACCTTAACAAGTTCAATCCACTACATCAAGTACAGAGCATCTCTATGGCAACTGAGTCTAATCCGACCTGCAGGAGCTTTCTTTGGAGTGGCAAATAACCTCACGGACATACACGTACATCCACACACACATATCCACACACACGCATATACAGCTGGGTCTGCTGTCTGCCATTTCATCTCAGTGGAGAGAGGAGGAAAGAAAGGAGGGGCAAGGGGAAGAAGGAGGAGACAGGAGAAGGAAGGGAGCCCCATTGGAGGGAAATGGAGGGAAGAGAGAAAAACAAAAACATGAGCGTAGATGTATGCACACAAACACACTCACACATATTTGTGGTCGATCAAGGAACTCACAAAGAAAAAAGAAAGTTGAACATGAGGTTCTCACAATTCACATGATTAAAGNAAAGTTGAACATGAGGTTCTCACAATTCATATGATTAAAGAAAGCAAAAAAAAAAGCATAGATAACAGACTTGAAAGACTGGCAATAACAAGGTATTTTTGCATGAATTTTATTTAAAGAAAATGTCCAGTCATCTGACTGCCCAGCTTTTTATTACAGAAAAATAGACATTTAACAAAAACTGCAATCATGCTCTTTTTTTTCCATCTTTCACTTTCAAGTGGTGTGATGATGCTTTGTGCAATATGTCCGTTACTTTGGTTTTACTGAGCAAACATCACAGAGTAATCCTATTTAAAATGAATAGCAAAAAAGTACTTTGTTGAGAAATGCTCAAAATATTAATACACACACCTTAACACCCACAAAAACATACTCTCATAAAGGTTTGACTTGGACCTAATGATGAAAGAGACCCAAAAATACTCCTGACACTTGCAACCCTGGTATGAATAAAACTGATATTTCACATATTCATGCATTATCTACCATAACAGACCTTACGTCCTCACACACAAAGGAGTATTTCTTCAGCTGTGGTGTATCAATCAGAAGAACAAGCAGCTACAGTCCTCACTCGAATTTGCCATGGTTGCATTAATCTCTGAAGTCATTAATGAAGCAATCTGCGTTATGATGAACTGATGTCTGTCCAACAAGAGACGATTTTACTGCTCCCATAGAAAGATGAAAAACGTAACCGACAGTGGCTGTGAAAAGCAGGTTTTTGGAGACTCAAACCTTTTTTTCTCTTTAAGCCTGATGTTTTTGGAACCATTAAAAGAGGGTTTATATCTGGTTTCAGTGGCTTCAGATTTATGAGAGTAACTCTGCACATAAAAATGACCATGGAAAGTCTGTAGTTGGAGAAAAGGAAGCACAAAAAATGAAACAGTTTTATAATGCAAGTCACTTGACTATAAACACATTATCCTGCATTTTGTGTGTACAAGATGAGACTGTGCCCTTTGCATTTTACTTTTAGGAACACACACTTATAGGGACTGTATAGAAGGAAACTGAAGAGGAGAAACCTCCAGCACTCTTCCCTCCCCTGATTTATACAACACACACACTTACTAACACACACAAATGCAGCCGTTCCTCCGCTCCACTCAGCCTTATAATAGGAGGCAGGGGGGACTCTGTGTTTGAGTGTGTCTGCTTGTCGGCTGATTCCCTTGCCTGGTGGAAAATGCTGACTTTTTATGTTTTCATAAAACACAAAGCCACAGACTTAACTGGGCCTCTGAATCTCCCCTGTCTCCCTCACTGTCCCACTCTCCCCGACTCTGTTTGTCTCATTCCCTCTGTCTTTGGCCACGGAAAATCCGATTAAAGAGAAATGTCATGAAGACTTCCACCAGAGCTTTCTGGCCCCTTAACCACCTTTCGAATGTAAATCCTGTTCAGATTTACTACTAATGGATGCTTAGCTGGTAAATGTTTGTTTTGTGTTATTCCATATAATAAATTCAGCTGGATACAATTTACAATCTGTGCTGCTTTTTTTGTTTCTCTATCTGCACACTGGATATTAATCAGTGTAACAGAAGAAAATACTATAATTACTACAGTTAAAATGAATAGAAATTAAACTGAAGGGCTTTGAGATTACATTTTTTTCCCGAATTGAAGCTATTCAGATCAAAATGTGCTGTCTATTTTTGCATATAAGATAAATCTGGTGTTATAATAAACCCATCTATGGAAGAAAAGACTGTAATATTTGCACTATATAAAAACAGAAGACCTGCATCTCTTGATGATATCAGTTTGATGACACCATATGCAGCAATACAGAATTCAGGAAGAATCTAAAGAAATGCAGCAAGACATACTGACTTTTGTCCTGAGAGCAGACTTCGAGCGTCTGTGCTCCCATCTGTGCAAGCCTATAAACTGCTGTTAAAGCATCTCTCTGCATCGTGCATCCAAACAAGTTTGATTGAGAGTAACTTAAACTTTGTGGAAAATGCCTTCCAGGGTGAAGAGTTTCACTGATTCCCACTGGAACATGTGTGGACATAAAAACCAGGGTTTGCAATGTCAGATTGTCCTCTGCTCTCATTTTGATTTAGCATCACAAATATGCATTTATCTATTTAGTATCAGTCAAAAACTTGGACACAACTTTGTCCTAACGTTTGACTGGTACTGTATAAGACAGCGGTAGACCTAGCCAAGACAGCTAACCTTGCTAACAGGACTAAATTTGCACTTAGCCAATCATCTATTCTGAGGAATGGAAAAGTTGTAGAGTAAATTGCTGTATCACCACACCCAGCACCAACATAGTGAACTTTTGAACCAGATTTAGTCAATTCTTGAATTTTGATTTTGCTGTTTCATANCCAACATAGTGAACTTTTGAACCAGATTTGGTCAATCCTTGAATTTTGATTTTGACTTTGCTGTTGCATGAGACCAAGCTACTTTACCTGGGCATTGAAGGGACAGACAACTGCTATAAGATCATTCCTCAATCCTGTTAAAAGGAGCAGCAGCCTGTGTTTCATACAAGCAACATACTTCTCACTCCCTATTACTAGAAAACAGCCTATGTCTGATGTGTGTAGTTTGCCTACAATGACAGAGAGCAAACCAGGATGGTTGGCACTGACTGACAGCTTCAGTGTTGGTATTAAAAAATAACAGTAAGTTGTATACTGTTGCTGTAGCAAGAGATGAAACATGAGACTTCTGCTGTTTTGTCTAAAAACTCAGGTTAGTGAACGCAAAAACTTCATAATTTGCTTCGTTAAGTCTGAGGTCCTCTGTAAAATCTACGGCTTTATTTAAAAACACATAACATTTAGTTATTAAGTAAATTTTTCCAAGGCACATCCTCATAACTATGTAATATATATTATTTATCTCAAATTGGCACATTCGTGTGTTACAGCCTAGGAATGGAAATGTCTGTGCATATAAATTCCCCTCCTTGATGCTTTGAAATATTTATCATTGGTGGAGTTTTGTTGAGTACCAAATGAAACTAAAGCAGACATTAATGGCGACATGGTTGCAAAGGAATGTAAAAAAAATGCACAGAACTGTCCTCCTGCTGTGTTTAAAGACTTCCCTCTGACTCAAGAATTCTTTCAAGTTGGACACTAACGTGGTTTTTATGTATGTGTGTCTTTTCTCGTACATTCCTTATATGACAGTGCTGAGTAATGGCTTCCACATGGCAAAGTGAGGCTGGGTAGCAACACACAAAGAGGTGAAAAGATCTCCACTTACATCTCCATTTCCCTCTGTTTACCATTCCTCTTCTATCTGTCTGCACCATGTAAAACTTCACACTTAAACCTCCTTTATACTATCACACACTTCTTTTCTCTGTCCCATTAATTAGCAAGGCTAAGTAAAATTTAGACGTCTAGCAAAACACGAACAAGTTTGTGAAAGTATCAGTGGGTAAATGATGAAGAATCAAGAACAGAGATTTCATCTACCAATAATAAAATATGATGAGGCATGTCTTTCTCTAGGCACGACCAGGTAATGGTCATGTAACTGTGATGGTCGATGGTGGATGATGAGACCACAGTTAGTTGTATGTCTCAAAATTCTGGCAGTAAAATCAGCATCTGACGGCATGAAATCAAACAAGTTACAGCGCTACTTGGGGACTTCTCATCCTGAACACAAAGAAAAGCTGGTTGACCACTTTAGAAATAAAACTACCTGTCATATAAAGCAGAGCTGTTCTACTAAAGCAGTATTTATCTCATCGAAAGCTCAACTCACCTGAAGTAGATTTGCAGTTTCCTGGTTTAAAAGCCTCACACTATAGTAGAGGAACNCTCACCTGAAGTAGATTTGCAGTTTCCTGTTAAAGCCTCTCGCTATAGTAGAGGAATTGATTATTCCTTCTGCCACTGACATGGTTTTAACTATAGTTAACAAAGAAGCCACCAATAAACCAAAGACTGTTTCGTGGTATATTTCTTTGTGCGTTTCGTTGTAAGCATCGGTGTGCGTGTGGTAGTGAAATTGGAGGTGGGTGGGTGGGGGATGTCAATTATTATTAACTGACATCGTTGGCAATGAAAGGGGGCCCTGCAGAAAAAGTTTGGGAACCACTGCATTAACCTCCACACCATCCTGCACCCTCAGGAGCTCTGCTCTAGTTGGAGTCAAACACCCTCTGTTTTGATAGTTTTACCTATCATGAAGCTCCTACGACCAACTTCCATGTATTTACTTAGCTGTTAAGCTCAACATTGCTCAACATGTTTTTTAATGCATTACTTGGCAAAAGCCTTAAACTACACCTTATTTATTCACATTTGACTTCCAAGAAATCAGACTTTTTAATCTCTTAAAGTGAGTCCAGTCCAGTCCTTGACATTTTATTTGATTTTAACTATTATTTATTTTTGCTTTGCGAAGCCACTTAACACATATGGATCAATCATTCAAGTAATGAACCAGTGTTGTAGCTATAGTAACCAAAAACCTAGCTAAGAACCTATTGGAAAAAGTATCTTTGATGACTTTACCAGCAGCTTGTCAAAGACATTTACACCCCCCATTTTTTTCTTTTGAGAAATCTGAGAAATACCAAGGATAACAGTCTGACAGACATCAAACTGTTTTTGTGTATCAACAAGGTGACTCCCAAAGAGTTGCAATGTGTGTCCTTGAATAAAAAAAGGAAACTGGTCAAAAGAGGGACTAGAAAAAAAATATAAAGAAAAAAAGAAGTGTCAGGCCTAAAAAAAAAAAAAACAAAAACAAAAAAAAACCTATCTGAAAGTGATCACTTGTCAGGGTTCGAGGCGTGGATGAGGTGAGGACCCAAATGCAGGCTTACGAAAAGGT
>CM047976.1:16791472-16827480 GCA_026261665.1 Melanotaenia duboulayi
CTGTGAATACTTTCCGGATGCACTGTTTCCTGCTCTTGTTGCTGGAGAAAAACCAGTCAGTCAGCATTAGTTTTAAATTTGGACAAGCTCAACCCTTTTAGTGACAATCATTGCTACAGCTGTTAAATGAAAACGATTTTAAGGTTCTAAAGTAAAACCGAAAACTTGAGGAAGTACATAGGAGACACTAGCTAACCGAAAATCTTCATTTCTATTTCTATGAACCCTATTAACATAAGTTAACAATTTCTTAGTATGTGTACATGCAACAAAGTCTTTTGTGTTGAAAATATTTATTATTTTAAGCTTTACATACTAACCTCATGAATCATTAGACTGCANTTTACATACTAACCTCATGAATCATTAGAGTGCATGTATTTGTTTTGTTTTGTTTTTGTAAACCTGCCCTGTCCTGCATCTTGACAGCACGATNTTTTGTTTTGTTTTGTTTTGTTTTTGTAAACCCGCCCGCCCTGTCCTGTCCTTGACAGCACGACGACAGTTGTGCTGAACAAATTTACCTTGCGAAGAGGAGCATTTTGGATGCGGGGCTCCAAAAGGTGTATAGAGAAGAGATGGGAAGAGAAAAGATAGAAAAGGGGAAAACTAACTGCAATCAAACTCAAACAGAAAAAGTAAACATCCAGCTGTTACACCTGTAAAGAAACAGTAAACCTCCTGAACGCTTCCAAGAAATCACAGCAGACAATCATCAGGAGCACCCGTGAGAAGGACATCTGTAAAAGCCATGATCAACAATGACCACAACAGCCACGAGTATGTGTGTGGGTGTGTCCGTGTGCAAGGTTGTGGGTGTGTGTGTAGGTGTGTGTACTAAACATTAGGGGTAAGTTGTGGATATTGATCCTNTGTGTGTGTAGGTGTGTGTACTAAACATTGGGGTAAGTTGTGGATATTGATCTGGGTTTTGAAACATTTGCTGTAAAAGACTCTGTGGCCTGCCTGCTGCCCGCTCTTATCACACAAAGAAAAAGTTTGGTACATTAAGAAATTAAATTTTGGACAAAAGGAGGTGATCACATTTTCAGTTACAGTAAAGTTACAGTATTTGCAGATCTTTTATGTTAACATTTTGCACAGCACCCCAGCTTTTGGGGGAATTCTGTCCAGTGTCCTGAGCGTGAGTTGGGAGCTCTAGTCTTTCCTTCGCTTCACAATCTTTATGATTTTTCTTTTAATATGCCTGGTGCATTTGCTTATGTACTGACAATTATTAATTTTGGCTTCAGATTTAATCTCATTCTTTAATAGTAATAATAATAAACGATTAAACATTAAGACTGACCACACAAAAGCAGTTACATATAAATGAGGAATAAAAGAAAGCATTAAGTATTAGAAAGTAAACCGAATAATTCTGTCACATCAACGGACACCTTGTTCTAAATACACAAAACCGAAACTTCGTTGTGGTTCTAGAAATGGACTGCAAAAAAAGAAACGGGCTTGCTGCAAACCAGCCCCTCTTTGTCTGAGTCTGTCGTCTGAGGAAGAGTGAAAGTAAAAGTCAACGGTAAAGCTGCAGTGAGATGGAGCAAGTTGCGCGCACTGGCTGAAGGAGTCATCTGAGGACAATCTTTATGCAGCGTTGTTTGTAACTTACAGTTTTTGGAGTTTATCATACAATGAATAAACAGCTGGGAGTTCCGTGGAGTCCATCAGGTAAATGTTATCCTCTGTGATCAGGGCTGGGTGGGCACATTTATCCAGGCAAGATGATATCTGAGCTTCCATTTACATCCTCAGTTTTTATTCCTTGCGTTTTTAATTCCACGTAGTAACGTTAATACAGTGACTTTGATTTTTACAACTTCAATAACATCAATATAGGCTTTATTTGTATGCTTTATTTATAACTTGCTTTAATAAGTTGATTATCATAAACTAAATCCATTTTCCAAACATGCATGCAGTTCTCTGAATTAAAAATTCAGAATAAGTCATTTAACTTAAATGACCTTGCTAAACGCACATGGGCTTACAATGCAAACTTTTTGCCACCATGCGCCATTACGCGTGTGCCGTTATGTTTAAGCCCACCAGCGTGGTGTAAAATGGTGTTTGAGATCCTGTCGTTGACACTCCAGCCGAAATTAGTCAGGCTGGTGTTTAAAGGAGGTTACAGGCAACTGATGTGATATGAGTAGGCTGTGGTTGGCATAGGCGCGTTTGGGAGTGCCAACGCGGAATTTTACACACTGACTATCAGGATTTAGCAGGCGATTAAAGCTCCTATCTCTCTTTGTCTCTGTGAGTTGGTCTGCGTTCATATTAATCAACTGTTAATTGTTAATCAATTGTTAATGATAAACTTGATGTCAGAGCTTACTGTATTACTTGAGTTGCTAGGGTCCCCTGTAACTTGGCAACAAACATTTTTTTTAATAATTTGTTCCAAATTCGCTGTGAATGTAACCTTTACCCTGCAATTATGTAGTAAATACACCCAGAATCCTCAATCTAATAGATAGCTGTACTTCTGTTTTTATGAGAACGGTACCAAAAAAAAAAAAGATTCATAACAAAAAGTCCACAACTTTATTTATGTTTATGTTTTCATTATTGTTCTGCTGAGATTATATATGACCTGTGTGTCTTTTGATGATGGGATCAGCTATGGCCTTTGATCCCCATCCAATATGGATTCATTGCATAACAAAATCATAAATTCTGCTATGGTCCAACTTCAGTTAATTTGTATTAATAAAAACCTGAAAGAATAAATTGCACATTAAAGCAGGATACCTCTGTAGTCCTGTTCAGTCTCAAACTAAATATTGTTAGATCTTCCTTATCCCACATGCTCTTTCTTAAGCTAGTCTTATAAATCCTGTATCAGTGTTTTATCTGTGTTTTCAGTTTGGATTGATGCTATTGTATCGTTAATCATTGCATCAATGTGGATCGATGAATCATTACACCACTAGTAAAGACTGAACAAGACTTTTTTTTTTTTGTTGCCTTTCCTGTTATGGCACATTGTTCCACTATCCAATCACTAAAACTCTTTCAGCCATTTGATCCCTATCAAACAAAAGTATGGGTGTGTTATTGCCATACAAGGGCGTGGCTGAAAACCACCAGAGGCTAAGCTTAACTTGTGGGATGTAAGATGAAAAGTAAGGAAAGCACCTATCTGTGTTGTCACACCCCTTAAAACGCTTACACCAATAGCCATGAGGCACAATGCTACCACCCATTTACCTGCATTTCCTTCAGTTTCAAACAAAGGTGGTACCCTTATTGGACAGACATTTTCAGTGGAATCGGGTGGTCTGGCAATCAGAGTGTCACACTTTTAAAATACTTGTACAGAAAAAGATTGGAGACAACATCTAATTTCTTTTATTTGTTTGTCAATGTAAATGCAGAATTTGCAAAGCAAACTAGTCTGTATGGAGCTTCAGTTCAACATGCTGGAATGACTCAAGCTTGCATGTAAAAAATAATGTCTACAGGAATTGTATCAACACTGGCATACCATTATACCAGTGTTATACTGTAATAATGGGGGGCTTTTTGTCTTGCCACACTTAGCAAGGTGTAGCAAGACAAAATGCCCCACATTATTACAGCATAACACTGCACCAGGCTGACCCATTGATACAAAGCAGGATGGATCCATACTTTCATGTTGTTTATGCTAAATTCTGATCCTGCCATCTGATGTTGAAGCTAAAATCTAGACTTATCAGACTGAGCAAAACTTTTCCAGTCGATTATTGTCCAATGTTTGTGAGTCTGTGTGAATTTTTTTGCCTCAGTTTCTTGTTCTTAGCTGACAGAAGTAAACCCAAGTGTTTGTTTTTGCTGCTGTAGCCCATCTGCTTCAAGGTTGGGTGTGTTGTGTGTTTAGAGATGGTATTCTGTAACAAGAGGTTGTTTGAGTTACTGTTGCCTTTATATCATCTCGAGTCTGTCAGTTCTCTTCTGACCTCTTGACATCAACAAGGCATTTTCATCCAGACAGCTGCTGCTCACTGGATACTCCTTCTTTTTCAGACCATTCTCTGTAAMCCCTAGAGATGGYTGTATGTGGAAAAAATCCCAGTAGATCAGCAGTTTTTTAAAAATACTTAGACCAGCTTGTCTGGCACTAATTACCATGCCACCATCAAATCCCTCAAATCCCCTTCTTCCCTACTCTGATACTCTGTTGGAACTTCAGCAAGTCCTCTTGACCATGTCTACATGTCTAAACGCAATGAGTTGCTGCTGTGAGATTGGTTTATTAGATATTTGTGTGAACAAGCGGTTGAACAGATGTGGTGCAGATCTGATTTTGGGCATATAGGTGCTTTGTTACAACTCAACCGAATCCATCAAAACACACTTAATCCTCCTTATTGATAGAGTTTCTTAGATTTTTGAAGCCTTACATTTTTTTTTCCATTGGGTTTCCCAAAACAAAATTATCACAGGTGCTATTTAAAAAAAAATAGCCAGCAGGTTAAAATAACAACTGAACAGGCCTGATGTAACCTTTCCAAAAATCCCTGATGAATTTTAAGGTGGGCAAAACATTAATGTAAGTCAGCTCTAAGTGTTTGTTGATTATAAAACAATTCTACTGTTGTCCAAAATAAGTAAGCTAGCAAGTTACTGCGGCTGTTGGAGCAGTGTTAACCTTGATCCATAAATTATTCATTTAATTTACTTCATTATATTAAGGGAACTGTACCTGTGATACTGTGATTTTCCTCCTATTCTTTCCTTCTATTCCTTCCTGGTTGTTTGTTGTTACACATTAATTCCTCTAGAGTATAAATCAATATCCTAGTGTAGGAACCACATCCAGTGAGATTCAGACAACTCAGCTCCCGACCCACCCCAATCCTTACTGAGGACAGGTAGGTAGGGTGCAGCGAGTCAGCCAGGAACCCCCTAAAAAGGGCCACTCCATTAGGCTATGGATGTGTTTGCTATGAAGTTTTGTTGCAGTGGGCTTATGTAATATTTTAATTACTAATCTATGGTTCAGGGGATTACCATTTGACCCAACTTCATCTTTTTATTGTTCTGATAGAGTGGTAATAACAGCAGAGAGGAAACACTGCAGACAAGTGCAAAGCCTGATAACAATAACATGCTCTGAGAGGAGTGTTAACATCTTTAGTCTTGTACTTACTGCCATGCCCTAATGATCTTTATTTACATTCTTTGTTGTGTGTGTGTGTGTGATCAGATGCCATGATGCAAGAGATGGAGCAAGACCTTCTGTTTGGCTTTAATCTACCAGGTTAGTTTAACTACATATTTCTGCAACGTTCTATAAGGTTTTCTATATGGAAGAGAAACAGATTATCTGCTAAGCTTGAATCATCGAGCTTTACATACCAAAACTGTCCCACAGAGACCCCCCACCTGCCAAAAGCTAACAACTTTTAACTTTTAACAAGCAGAATAAACATTAAATGAAAAAGGAAATGTGAATGATTGAAACTAATAAATCATAATGACATTATCCATAAACCCTCACGAGTTGGATTGCAGGGTGCAAATTATTTGAAAAATATACTGAAATAGCTGAAAGATATAAAACTGCATGAAGCACCTGATCAGCTTGACATGTTTGGGTTCAGTCAGATAAATGTATCTTGCATGACTCCAATCACAGGCTGTATCAGATGATGATGACCCTTTAGCTTGTAGTGTTGTGTTTGCCATTAGGTCATCGTCTCATTCACACCCACTCCTCTTATAGAGAATGTAAAATTACATCATATCTGGTTTGTTTATTTAGAGGCCATATTCCTACTTGCTCTAAAGGTGTCATTTACATGTGCAAACTTGAAATCTGACTTCAAAATATTGTTTCTCAGACAATGAAATGATTGTTCATTCCAGTTTCCATTGTTGTAATTGACCATATACTGTATGTTCAGTCCTGGTTAAAAAAAAAAAAAGTTTTCAATATTGAAACTAATCTTTCTTTATATGGTGACTCATATAATCAACTGCACGACTCCATAAAATTATCACATGTAATTATTAATTCATTTACTTCAATATAAAACAAGAAAACAGGGTCAGATGTTGTGAGGCATCAGATTTTAACATAACACCAACCTTGTTTTTGAGAAGAACTAAACAAGCTTCTCTTTTAGTTGATTTAAAAGACTTAACATAATTTCTCACACGTGAACTGTCAATATTATGTGGCAAATTTAAAAGCAGCATAAAATGTTCAAAGCTATAAAACTTTTCACATATCTTTAGAAAAAAAGCTTGCTAATATGTTAGTTTAAATGCGACCAAATGTTTAGCTAGGCTAGCTTATGTGAAAAATAGCTTAGCTTGCTAATAGATTACCTTTTTAAAGTTCTTTAAGATTTGATAACTTGTTTGTTTTTCAAAAGATATTAGAAATGTTTTATAAATTTCTTTATTTTAAGGAACTTAAGACTAAATGTCAGTGTTAGCATTTTGTGTTACAATTGCTGCAGCTGCAAGAGGAGATATTTCAGGTGGGTAACCAGCACAGTGCGTGGAAAATTGCTGCCAATGTTCCAGATAAGTTAAGTTACATTAAGTTAGTTAAGTCAAGGAAGGAAGTTCCTTCATAGCAAGCATTCCCGAAACCAGTAGCATGGCACTCCAGCTAAAATTAAACTCAGGAAACAATGGTCCATTGAACGGTAAATGAAGATGACTTATAAGGAAATATGATGAAAAAAAGAGAAAACAAACTGTTGCAAATTTCTTGTCTGATATTTATTATTATTTCTCTTTCAGAGGATTTATCTGAATACATGAATGAGGATTGCATTGGTAAGTTGCTCCTGGAAAATTTATAACAATGTATAATTTATTATGCATGTAATACAGATCTGTGAATTCACATACAGCCACAAACACACAAATATGCAGCCAATCTATTTTCTAATTATGTCTTTCATTCACTTTTCTAGATCCATCTGTGTTCTTAAATGATTTTGTGTTAAGTTGTACGGATGAACTCAACTCCTACAGTAAGATACTCTACTTGTTATTTTGTAGTTGCTTCTTATATAATAATAATAAGAGTTTTAGTAGCCCATGTTGCACATTAAGGTTACAAACTTCATTTAATCAGTGAAGTAATAATTTTATTTAACTGCTTATGTATCACTGCAATAGTTTGGTGTTTGAAATACCAGACTAAAAGGGGAAAAAAAAGCTAAGGCCTACAAAGTATTTTTATTTTCTGTGTGTGTTTGTATGTTTCAGCCCACACTTTTTAACCCACCACTTCCTTTTTTAAAATCTTAAGGATGTCTAGAAAAAGCACCTTTAATGGCTGTGCTTAACAGACCACCACGGAAATACGTCACTATAAAAACTAAGTTAAGTCAATGTGTCTGACTCACTTCCTTTTCCATGCCAATCAGGTGACGTTCCTGTGGCTGACGTCCCTTGCCCATCCAACAACTGCAGGCAAGAGAACAAACTACTTGGTGAAAGTAAGAAAAGGAAAAAGAGACTAAGAGGTAAAGAACCAGTCATATGAAGCTTAATTTTAAGGTTTACTGCCCAAAAATACTGAACATGCGAATTAATAGTATCTTATTGTTTATAATGTAAATTTATTCTTTCCAGTTTCTCCATCTCAAGGATGTACTAACAAGAAGAAAGCAAGAAGAACAAGAGTTAAAGGTGTTAAATCTGAGCTCCTCCTCTATTCTTCTGTCTATTTAACTGTAAATGGACTTGTACTTATATAGCGCTTTTCCAGTCAGCTTGACCACTCAAAGTGCTTTACACTACATATCACATTCACCCATTCACACACCCTGATAGGCACATCGGGAGGCAACGAGGGGTTAAGTCCAAGGACACTTCAACTTTTAGTCAAGGAAAGCTTGGAATCGATCCACCGGCCTTCCAGTTGGAAACCAACTGCTCTTCCTCCCGAGCTACAGCCGACAATGTGTGAGAGTGACAGAGATATCCTCCACATTCCTCTGTTAGCTCTCGACCTGAAATGTTTTGTCATAACCCATTCGCCAGTCCCAGTGAATTCCTAAGGAGAATAACAGATCTGAGAAAATATGGATGGAACAACCACACAACCAAAACAATAAAAACAACAACAACAAAAACAATGTTAGGTAGTACTAACTTATAATGATCTAAATGACACAAACCAGAACAGCAGATCTCATCATTCCCATACTATTTTACAAAGAAAGCATATCATATGATGTTGTGGTATGGACATTATGTGAAAGGTATTCTGTTTTTAGGGGTTTTTGTTTAAACTTAGTTCCTTTCTTGGTCTATAATGGTGACTCCCACAACGAAAAATAAGGAAGTTTCATCTTAACCATGTCAGATGCAACACTGATAAATCAAAAGTAGAACTCTCACCTCACCCGACTTCCTCTTTCCTAGCTGCAAACTTCAAGTTTGTACTTTGTGGACATTTCTTAACTTCTGTAGCCGCACTTCAAACGTTGCATCTGTCTGCAGCTGATAACTGATCAGAAAGAGTTGCTGAAATCCTAAACATTACTAGAACAGATGATACGGTGAATATGAAGTACACATACGCTGTATTGTGGATTTTCATGTGTCTGTGTCTGCAGTGGGAACAAGTTTGACTCCAAGTCTAATTTCTTTTCAGAATCTGCTGAAATTCATATTGTATGCTTGTTGTCTTTCCACAACATCTCTGATTAACTGAAGATTAACGAAACCTGCATGCAGAAACTCATAAGGATTTTCCATCTGGTTGTTTTGCAGAAACAGATCTGGAATCGGTGCCAGTTCCAAAAGAGGCTGTAAAAGACCTTCCCCCCACTCCAGCAAAAATCTTTCATGTTATTCCCTCCCAGCCAACAACTCCTATTCCCATTCAGTTCCTCACATTCCCTGACACTTCTAGATATCAGGTGGTCCAGCTGTCTTCTCCTCCTCCTGGTTTTAGACTTCCACTACCCAACACACCTGCCACACCTACGTACATATTCGGTGAGTTCATACACAAAGCTGATACTGCAAGGCCTAATTTCCATTTTGTTCTTGATTCTGTTAAACATTGGAACCAGGGAATAAAATTATTCAGATAGCATCCCATTTTGGCATTAGACACCCCTGACATGCATAGTTAAAATGTCTTTGAACCTGGAAATGATTAACATGAGCACGGCACATCTCCTTTTTATTTGAACATTGATTGATTTGAGGTCTGGATGTCTGTTGTTTTTCAACCATTAAAAGTGAAGTTACAATATAAATACGCCAAAATCTCACAATTAGTTTATTCAGTTGCAAATTTATTGGCATACATAATTAAATTTAAGTTTGTTGTACAAATGATGAGTTGCTGCATCATGGTAGAACATGACATGATAAATTATAGGAAAGGCTCAGAGTCCAGACCCTGGTGGTGAGCTGTGAGAAGTGGACGTCTCAACATTTAAAAAGAGAATTACAGCAGAAGGGAGACTTCAAGAATGAGAAATAGGCTGATTAGCTGGTGGAGAAAGGAAACAGAAAGACCATTGGATCAGAGCAGTGGCATCATATTAATAAAGTTTGAGTGTATTAAAAGAGAAAGGTTTAGGGGGATATCAGATCTCCCTGCTTGACCACACCCTTCATGTTGATAGGAGGCGCAACCTCACCTGCACTACCAACACTGATCACATGGTGCTCCACCTGTCTCTGCTGTAGAACTCGTGAGAAATGTTTTGTTAGATGCCTCTTCATATCAGAACTTATGTGTAGAGACAGGCTGTTCCACAGATTAGGAGCCACAACTGATATGGCTCTGTTGCTAACAACCTTTAGTCTGGATCTAAGAACATCCAAGAGGAACTGGTTCGTAGACCTTGGTCCTCTGAACAGCACAGATGTGATGTGGTCAGGCTGTATATTCCCTATCAGACATGGGCGGCTGCATTTGTACAGCCAGCTGACTGATCAACACTCGCATATAAAGAATTACAGTAATCTAAATGAGAGGTAATAAAAGCATGTATTACTCTAAAAGTTAGGCAAAGGGATGTAGGTCTTCACCTTAAAGGGTGAGATTAAGACTACACATTTATAAAATTGAATCTTTTTAACGTTGAAAAGCTGCAGTTGTGGCTAAAGGTCTAAAGACAGTTAAACATCTGTTTAATATCTCTGAATGATCTAATTGTCCATTCTCCCAGTGACGATGCAGTTTCCTGGGCGGTGGCTATTTCATTTCATTTCTTAAAACTCGGATCTCTGTGGTACAAATTTATCACTTGAGTTCATTGAAGTGTTTGTGTTTATTGTTTCACACTGTATGAGTGCAATTTGCATCATATATCTGTCTGCTCTGATAAAAAAAAGAGATGTAACATATTTTTGCTCACATGGCACAGTCAGTGGCAAATACTGTCAGGCTGTTTGGTTTAGGGTAGGGTTACATGCTCTGAGCCACAACCCATTAGTACTGTGTTGTGTAAGCTCTATTAGCACTATCATCATCCATAACAAGTATTAAATTCATTCGGATTCAGTTATATTTTGTTGTTTATTTATGTGATGGACCAAGCAGTGAAAGGAAAATTAGGCACAGGTTGAGGTAAAACAAATAAATAAATAATATTTTATTATTTAACCTCCCCAAAATAATATACAAAACAAAAAGGAAATAATGCCTATAAACAAGGTCAAAGTAGCCAAACTACTCATAATAACTGGTAACAAAACAAGAATAACTCAAACAAACTGACTTAACAAAATGAGACAAAGGGGGGGCTTAAATTGTGGCCCACAAAAAAAAAACAAAAAAAAAACACACACACACACACAAAGGGGTATGACACACAGAAATGTAACTGACACTAACACAAAGCAAATCTCATTCCCCCATGACGTTGAACTGTGGTATGATCCAGTCATCTAGTCTCAGTATGCAGGCCTGCTCCATCCTTTTACCACCACTGTTCTTCTGCTAAGGGACTAGAGAAGAAACCGTTAAATCAACTAAAAGATGACAAAACAGTGTAAACTACAATGTATGCGCGTATTTCAGGATACAGTGTTTTCGCCGTCTAAATAAAATGATGCCAAACAAAACTTAGCTGTGCTCTGTAAATTAAATCCATACCTTAAGAAAACAAAACATAAATGCATGTGTAATGTGGTTTATTGTAAATGTAATGTTTCTAGGTTACCACATTCGTGTGGCGTTAGATGCATCCATCACACACAAGCTAAATACACTCTGTCGCTGTTTCTAATACAGTTCCTGCTACCTCACCACCCTGCAAACCTCAAATACCACCACTCTCCCCAGGTAAGTAAGAAATGCTTTAATCTGGAAAGTTAATGTAAATGTTGTTTAAGCCAGTCCTCACTTAATGTGTGTAGAGAAAACATGTATGTGTGACACCATTTTTCCATTTGTTCATAGCGAACGGCGCAGTCGCACCAGTTCTGATGAGTTCGTCCCCTTCAGGTTCTCGATCAGACACGGCTAGCAAAGCCATGTCTCCTCTTTGTGCTTTACCGCCTTCACCCAGTAATGGTGAGCTTCACCATCTTTCTCCTTCCCTCTTCCGCATGGATACCGTCGAACTTACATGCAAATGAGAAACTGAGTTTGAGTCATTTGTCACATTTCAGAGTCACCGCCATGCAAGGATCCACCTCATTCTCCGATTGTTCTCGACATTCCACGTAAGCCAATAGCTTGTCTTGTTTTAGCTGCAGTTTCTTCTTTGGAGTAGGAGCTTCATAGTTACTTGTTTTTGTTCCTCAGAAGGTGTAAAGGACTACATCCAGGAAGCCAAAGCACATATGTGTGAAACGTGCCAGGATATGGAGGCAGGATTGAGCCTGACTTCTCATTACGTAGATGTGCGAGTAAGCCAGAGAGAGATTTTACGCTCAGGAAAAAACCCAAACAAATGTCTGGAAAAGGAATTAGTCATCACTGGAGATACAGATCGGCAAAAAAGCTCACTGGAACAGAGTCAAGTAAGAGTGCTGCTGGTGGATATACAGTACCAGTCAAAAGTTTGGGCACACATACCCAAGAGATTTGATGTGTCCAGCCTTTTGACTAGTATTATACTGATTTGTCTGCATCTGTAAAAATATTGTTGGATGTGTTTATATGTTTGTCCTTTCCCTGTCAGATCTTTGGAAGCTCAAATGGGAACAAATCTAAACACTACATTTTGCTTTTTGGAAATGCTGGCATGGGGAAAACCACCTTTATCAGGAAGCTGTGCCTTGATTGGTCAAGAAACTGCATCTCTCAGTTTGACTTTGTCTTCCTGTTTGATGGCTCGGCGCTCACTTTAACAGAGCCCATCTATAGCCTCCAGACGCTCCTTCTCAGCCTTTCCTCCTTTGCTCCCCCCTGTATGGACCCAGAGGCAGTATATGCTCAAATCCTTGCTGCTCCTAAACGTGTGCTCATCATTTTTGATGGGTTTGACAAGTTGCGGGATTATGAAAGTCTACTCCAGGCTCAAGAAAAAGACTTGGTAACATCACTGCAGAAAGACAGTAAAGCACGGATCTTCACAGTAAGACAGCTGTACGCTGCCATGCTTCAGAGGGTCCTGCTTCCAGGCTGCACCCTTCTGCTTGCCAGCCGGCCAAGAGGCACTGCCAGCCAGTTACTCCGGCGGGCAGATAGCCTTCTAGAGGTGTGTGGTTTCACTCCAGCAAATGTGGAGACATACATGTCTCAGTACTTCACGGATCCTGAAGTCAGAGTACCTGCCTTGGACTGTTTAAACAGCAGCAGCTACTTACGTCTCCTCTGCTGCAACCCTGGATTGTGCCGCCTGGTGTGCATGGTTTTGGAGCAATCCAAAGGTTCAGAGGCCCTGCCAAGAACTTTAACTGGACTCTGTCATCAAGTGCTTTGTCTGAAAATGGAAAAGGACAGAGGAAGCACACAGCCACATGCTGAAAAGGACATATGTGTGCAATCTGAACCAGAACCACAAACAGAAATCTCGAACAGTTCTCAACCAAGGAGGAGTCAAAGAAATACGTTGACTCGGTCTGGATCACAGGCACGCACCTTCACTCTCACCTCAAGAGCAAGGAGGAGAAAAGAGCAGGAGAAGCTGGAGGAAGAAGAGGATGAGGATGTTTGCAGAAAAGGAAGGGACAGAGAATTATTGTCCCAGCTGAGCTCTTTGGCCTGGGAGGACGTCAAAGCCGCTTCCCCTATTCATCCAACAGGACGAGGCATATCTGCCAGACTCAAGGAGTTTGGACTCAAGACAGGACTCCTCGTCTCACACCACCTGAGAACGAGGCCCCTCGTCTCAAGAGATGAGAGGGAGGGAAGGGAAAAAGAGGACAAAAATGAGATGGGGGAGGAAGGAGAGAACAAGGAAAACAGAGAAGACAATGACATCATCGAGGGCTGTGATGAGTACATCCTGATGTGGGCCAACCCTTTTCTTCAGAGTTACATGGCTGCAGTCCATTTGTCTCTGTCAAGGTAACATAAACTGTTTCTGCTTTCACCAGAAAGTACAAGGGATGCAACAACTAACTGAAAGATTAAATTAAATGTGTCTTATTAAAACTTTCATTTTCAGTTGGGATAACTTTTGTTGTTAGAGTTGAAACAAAACAGCATATCCTTTCCTCACCAGGATCTTTTACACTTTTACTTTCAGCACTGATTCAGCTTTTCCCTGACTCACACTCATTTTCCATTTCCCCAGAACCATATCAGACCGTTCCTTTCTCCAGACCCTACCTTTCCAGACGAGTGCAAAAGGCCAGCGGCAGCCTCAAAGGGAGGAGCTTGAGCTCACCCAGCAGATTACAGTCGGTCTCCTGTTCCACAAGAGGACAGAGCTGCAGAGGCTGCACTCCTACACAGAGAAGGTGTTCAGAGATATGCTGGCCAGCAAGCAGGCTTTAGTAACAAAACACTTGGAGAGTCTTTCCTATGGTGAACTGAGCCCCGCTCAGGTGCTGGAGGCATGCCGCTACATTTATGAAGCAAGTTTCACACACGAAGAGACGGGCAGAGACAGTGGAAGCACTCGGCTGCTGACCCGTCTGGCAACAAATCTTCCAGAACTCTTGACATTTCATGGAGTCCCTCTCAGCTCGCCAGATGCGTTTACTGTGCAGAACGCTCTCGGCCGTGGTGGGGCTGAAGGTAGAAGTTTCTGTTTGGATCTGGAGGACTCTGGGGTGCAGATTTGTGGGCTCAGAGCTCTTGTGAGTCTCAACAACATCAATACATACAGGTAAACAGCTGCCTTGCATCAACTGCGTTACTCACACTTTCCTGATTTGTCCAATAAAAACAATCCTGTTAGGGCAGGGCTGTACACCTGACCAGTGAGACATGAAATGCAAATGATTTTTGTTTAAAGGTTGGCATTGTCATGATGGAGCCTTTCTAAGGCAAAGACTAAAAGTGTCATGGTTTAAACTATGTGTTTATCTTTACTAAGACACATTAAGTTGCTACTGTTAGCTTGTGATGCTATTTAGCTTACTAGTCACAAGTTCAATACTTCAAAGAACAAAAACAATTCTACACTGCTTTACAAGAAGAATGGTTTCTAATTTTTATGTAGACCATCATCCACATTATCGTCCATGAGCTAACAGTTGTCCTGGAACATGAAACTGGCTAAAAAAAAAGAAAAAAAAAGTCCCCTTTATTATTTTGTCCAGCCTCTTAAACAAAGCATTTGTGTGTGTCCTTCAGGGCTTGCATTGCCGATGTCATCTCCCTCTGGGAGCAGCTGGAGCTGAGTGGTGAAGAAAAGCTCCTACAAAAGGCAGTGTCCAAGTTTAAGATCCACCCTCTGAGAGTCACACAAGTGTGTCACATAGAGCACCTAGAAAAGCTGGTGAACATACACTTGCACAAGAGACTATCAGACAGGTAAGACAACGCAGATCCTGTATGCGTAGTTATACATCGCTGAACACCAGTTCTTTAACTGGATCCTGAAATGTGTGTTGCGTTTTAATTGCAGCTCCGGCCAATCAAATTCCATCCTGACAGAGGGAGTGCCAGCAGTCAAAGAGCTGCACAAGCTGGAATTTGAGTGAGTATTCCTGACATTTGATATTATAATTTAATTGGAAAATGGTGATGGTAATGATAACATGGTGTTTCTTCATAGGCTTGGTCCAGAAAAGGGTCCTCTGGCTCTTCCTAAGCTTTGGGACCTCCTGCCAGGGCTGCATAACCTACAACACTTGGAGTAAGTTAGCTTATTCTATTCTATTCTATTCTATTCTTTTTTTTAAAGATGCATCTTATCTCACGGGATATATATTTCTTTTCTTTTTTTCAGTCTAGAAAAAAGTAAGATAGGGGACAAAGGTGCAGAGAAACTGGCTAATGCATTAATATCACTCCAGTCGCTGGAGGTGCTCAAGTGAGTAGATATTGAGCCCTTTCTCATTGACTTCTCTTTTTTCCAATGAGTTGGTCTAAACAAGTATTTTCTCTGCTCAATCTTCAGTCTTTCACAGAACTGTATAGGAGACCAGGGAGTTAAGAAACTGGCACTTGCGCTAAAGGATCTGCCCAAACTGCACTGTTTAAGGTATATAATACACACTCATGCACAGACACACACACACATGCCACCACGGCACTTATAAATGGCATCTTTCTTTAGGCCCACATATTTTCACTTCCCTCTTCATTTTCCAGCCTCTACAGTAATGTGATTTCTGACGAAGGGGCGGAGAGTTTAGCAGCTGTCCTTCCGCACATGGCTTCCCTCACTGACCTCGAGTGAGTATGCTCAGAGAACTTACGTCCCCATATAATACTGTGTTTGTATACCAGGGATAAACACAATGTAAACAATGAACCACGCGGATATAATGTTAGTGGTCAAACATTTACAGTTGATTTATTGGTCCATAATCTGAGAAGTTGGATTTTGTCGCCGATATTTTGTTCTCATTCTTTTTAACAGTGTGAAGTATAACAAGCTGACGGATGTTGGAGCGCAGAGCCTCGGAGCCAGTCTGAGAAACTGTAAGAAGATTAAAACTCTGAGGTGAGCTGTCATGTCATGTTACTCATTAAAAAGTCTTTATCTCAAGCTTTCTTTCTTTTAAAGCTTGTTTTGTCTCATCCCATCCCAGGATGTGGAATCAGTGTATTCCCTACGGAGTCTTTGAGAGACTTCAGCAGCAGGACAGCCGCATCCTTTGGCATTAGAATGACGATTAAAGGATTTTTCTTACAACCAAAGAGCTTTTCATCAAACATACAGCTGAACACTACACAAGTCTTCCAGATCATGGTATAAGAAAGAAGCCTTTGTGACAGCTTGCACTCATCGTGTGAGATTCATATTGTGTCTGAAACTGTACTTTAATATGTGCATTTCAATGCGCTGCATATGGCTGACTGTAATACTTCATACAAACTTAATAAGTAACTTTGCACTACTTTGATGTTGTTTTATTGTCGTTTGTCCTTGTATATATGTTTGGTTTTTTTTTTAAGTATTATCGTTTGCAGTTTTTGTAGCTGGGCATGATAACTTGCTTATCAGCTGGCACTTTACTAGAATGACAGTATTCTCTTTTGTTCTCATATCTTCTTTTTTCTGTTTTCCATTTTTGTCTAAATTAGTTTTATTAAAAAGTGTTCCTTTCACTTCCTTTGCTTCAGGTTTCTGTTCTTCATTTTAATGCAAACTGAATCATGTTGTCTGGAGTTCTGCGTAGTTACATGTTGCCCCATACGTACCAAAACATTACTGAATCATCACAATGACGTTTTGGAGATCTGATGTTACCCTTTCCTCAACCTTAGCATGTTAGTTGATACTAATCGTAATACCTTTCTTGGTCATTGGTTAGTGTGCAATTCAGCCAAGTCTAGTTTGAACTACCTGTGATTGTTTTTTTTTTTCTATCTGACATAAATGAGTTTCTTGTCTATCTACAACCACTGTATTCTTCCTGGATCATGCAATGCATCCCATAACAATGAGCGTATTTGTTGATTTTAATTGGGACAATGCAAGTTAACAAACATCAATACATGAATGCATGATGCAAACATGCTTTATATGCATGGATTATAGTAAAGAACGCTCATTTCCATCTGGATCTATTTTCACTTGTTAGAAAGTATATACCCAGCATGCTTTGCAGCATCTAACATAGAACCTTCTTCAATGCTGATGCTTTTGTTCTCTAGCTCCCTCTTGTGAATAAAATGTAAAATTACACCAACAGAGAGCTAATTAACATTAGAAATGAGTCAGTTCATTTTGGTGTTCGCTTAAGATTTATTAAATACATGTTTGGAAATAAAACTTTGTAACAGCTCATAGCTCAGAGTGCACATCTGTTAACAGGCAGATGTAGACGGATGATGCAAGCACTGCTACAGGCTTTATGTTGATGACGTCAGCAGAGTTGATCAGATCCTGACCAGCATAGCATGAAGTCGTGATCACTGTCCTTCGCCTGCTACTGACTTGGGGTTGATCCAAAGTCAGAGTGGTTTGTTTATAATTGCTGCATGAATTCAGGAAAACCGCTTAAAAAAAAACATTGTTGGTAAATAATTTGTTGCTGCAACCACAACTGAACATCTGCCATGCAAAACAAAATATATGTATATATTTGATCAAAGAGGCAAGTGGAAAGATTTAACATCATTTTGGTAACCGTGGACATCAGACTACCGAGGTATTGGGTCATCAGCTTAGTATTATCAATTAGAAAGCCATTTTAAGTGTGCACGGTGTGAGCTGCATACGCATCGGTACACAACACCCTAACTGGGCTGAAAAAAAGCTTTTTGTGAAATAGTTCTCTATTAAACAGATCTTTTCTCTTTTTCAAAATATACATAACCTCCCAACACATATTTTTTTTTTCCAAAACAGCACTTTATTGCAGCTTTAATCCAAGAAGCAGCAGCTCTCAGTCACCCACATTGGCTTAACCGTATCAAAAATTTTGCCACTGAATTGAATATTTCTTCATGAATCCTCAAAAGATAAACCAATGTTGCATTATTTCTATCATTAAAAGAAAAGTCCTCGTTGAGTCATCATATAAGGCTACAGCATTCACCAAGAATGACCTTTGTTAACTGGAGTCCTTATTGCAGTCAAAATAAATAGTCTTGCACTATTTTATTGTCTAGATTCTTGACAACAGTGTGACATTTCTTTTGAATTCATTCAGCTGGCTATGCAGGGTTGCTTTTGTGAACCATGTACAGTACAGTCATCTTGGTGAAAGGCTGTCTGGAAGAATAAATATCCATTAAAGCAAACATGCTAAAAAAAATAGCGGATTAAGCTTCAGAATGACATGCACATATTTAGACATTTTATGTTTTGTTTTTGGTCCTTACTGCTGCAGATCTTTGCTTTAACAACCACATCACCATGACTACCATATAAATTTAGCTTATTCTGCTTGACTGCTGGACTCCGCCTCCTCTTAGATATGCATCTTTTCCTCATTCAGCATCAAACCAAACAGAAGGGTGAAATAACAGTTATGTGAATGACTTAGTAACTACTTAACTGGCCCCTTGTTTGCCTCCAGTTTATTATTGCTGTGGAAACATATACTTCACAAAAAGGAATTCTAAATGTCTAACAATACAAAATTTAGCTAACTTAAATTTTAGTTAAATCATATCCTTTAAAACACAACATCATGCATTGACTCTTTGACAGTCGTGTTGAACAGAGGATGAACATTATTAAATCTTATGCAATCATTTTGATTTTTTTTCCTCCTTCCATGAGATTTGGCACATTTAGCCAAAACGTGTCTATTGTGGACTATTAAATTCACTTAACTCAAATTCTTGTGACTATTAAATTCTTTTGTGGCTAACACAGACGTACTGCTTCAACCTAATTCGGGTTACTTGAATACATTCTGCATACCAGTGAAAAGCATGACAAGCACATTAAAAAAAAAAGTTTAATTCGCTTTCATCCTGCAGAAACACACCCTGATCTCCAGTGTGATGTTTTGCCAGCATGCCCAGAGTTCTTCACGGTGCTCCTGAGAGTGCATATCCCTGATGCTGAAATACAGTATGAATAACCCCAAGACATATTTTGACAGAAGCCTGGAGGATGAGTGAGTCTGCAAAGCAGCAATAGATCGTGTGTACAAATGGTGAAAGTTTGTTCTCAGAGTGATAGAACAATGCAACATGCCTACAAGGGATACTGTCAATCTGCTTGTAACCAGTTCATCTGAAATGTCTCAGCTGGATCTAAACAATACGGGAGAAAAGAACCTGCTCCAGCTTTCAGATAAAGGGAGCAGCTGTCCCTTTGCACTTGCACGCAGCATGTGCTGCATCCTTTTCATTATGATTTAAGTGCGGGTCCCATGTGACAGTGCTGACCCCCTGGTGTCCAAATAGAGTCAACACAGCTGATCTGGCAGAGGCTGATCTTCCCATGGGACAGACCATGTGGCCAGCAAGGTTTAAATCTCTCCTTTGGGCTATCTTCTTTTGAGCCGGGGCACCCTGAGGACACAAGCAGCATAGCAAATGAGCAAAACATTTTTTTTAACAATAAGTTATTGCTGATACAACTTTATTTTAAAATACTCAGTCTCTTACTTGTTTTTTTAAATGTCTCTATGAGAGGAAGATTGCAAAAGAGCCGAGTTTGAGGCATTTTCTCCCATAATAACGGGGGGATTGTTCACACTGGCCCACAGCCTCTGCCTCCTCAGCCGTGTCTGGTCATTCCAGATAACCCTCAAACACATCCAACTCCGTGTCTGTGTCGTAGGGGACGGAGGCCGGGTCAGACAGCACCCCGAGATCCACCAGCGCCTGGTCCATGTCCTCAGGCAGAAATACTATCCCCACATTCAGGACGATGTACTCCATCAGAAAGGCATAGTAGAGGATGAGGACGTTCACAAAGAACAGGCCCAAATAAAACATATATGGGAGTTCGTCCAGGAGCGATTCCACTGAATCTAGCTGTGCATAAACTGGGTATGTCATAGAAAACAAAGATAGACACGATTTGGTTTCTAGTCACTGTAGTGCCTGTATGTGATGGTCTGGAGTTGTCGGTACCGCTAGAAATCTCTTTGGGGTGATGGGACTGGGGCGTCCATTTCGGCTCGTCCCTAAGAAGAAGATTGAGGGGGTTTCCAGTAACAGTTTATCTGTACGGTCCAGAAAAAAAAGACAGGAAATCAAGTAGTCCAAGCGACGTTACGTTCATTGCTAAAAATAACAAGCAGCGGATAGTATTAAAATATCGTGCTAGCTAGCTCGACGCATTCTTGACCTCCTCTGGTTTGCGGAATTCACGCCATGCCAACTGGCTGGCTAGGGCTAAAAACAGTAGCATGACAGGTTAGCCGAAACAAACGCAAACATGTCTGCAACTAAAATCTTTGAGTTTCCTTAAATATATCCGTGTCGACTAAAGCGTAATATTCACAAATACACGCTTCTCACTATATAGATGTCGTTTTTTGCCAGCTGCATCAAAATAGAGCCGACCACAAAAACACGACACCTGATGCCTCGGCACGTGATTGGCTCAAAGATTAAATTTCTCCACTCTTATTGGCTGTTGAGATGTCAATCACTATGGAAGGAAACGCAATTGTTGTCGCGTGATTTATTCGTCACTTCCAATGTGGGAAGTTGTAGTTTTCTGGCTTACATTATTTTCGTTTAGTTGTAATGAAAAGACAACAACTCCCAGACATACATACGTGCAGAAAGTGGGTCCGCACGATTTTAAACGCACGGGCGACCCGGCGGAGAGCCTGGTAGGCGGAGTTTTGACGCCAATTAAACCGGGCGATGAGCCCGATAACCCGTTAAGAAACACATAGGTGGAACAAACAAATTGCAGATAAACTAGAAAAATGTGCCAAATTGATAAAGTTAGTAGATAACTTAGCATTAATATGATTCCCCAAACAAGTTTAGCTGAATTGATTATTCTTTTCACCCGTTCTAGGCAGTGAAGTTGTATTCCAATTAAAATAATTGTCCTTATAAGAGACCTCCAGTGGACATTGTTGCACTTTGCTGACCACAGCCTGAAACAAATATGTAAACAGTTATGACTTTATTGTTTTGGCAAAGCCTCTTTCCACTGGCAAACGCTCTCCCATTCTTTCAGCGGCAGACTCTTCCTCCCCCGCTCGTCATTACTTTTCCTGGGTCATCGTCCGGCTGACAGTAAAGGAGCGGACCCAGTGTTACGCAATGACCCCCCCTAGTGCTGCCATCTCCGCCCATCACCCTCTATTTGCTAAGGTATCCGCTCCGTAAAAGTGGGTGCTATGGAGAGGTGTAGTCACTAACCTTTACAAAATAAATCACCTGTCGAAACAGCAGCACCCTTAAAACTGCAACTATGTTTGGCCGGTCACGGAGCTGGGTTGGAGGACAGGGAAAAACGAAAAACATCCACTCCTTGGACCATTTAAAGTGAGTAGTTAGCATCACGTAGGCTAATGTTAGCCCATGTAATCGCCGGGGTTGAAAACGACTGTCCGCATTAACATTTGTCCAGTTTTTAGCCATTAAGCTAACTTTAGCTATTAAAAACTATTCAATTGTCTGCTCATATACCCATAGTTATTTGTTGTTTCTCCGTGGTTTCTGTTAGGTTAGATAACAATGTAAGCTAGCTTGTAAACGTTGACAGCATTCTATGCTAATGTAGATCTTTTTTCAATTTTTTTTTATTTTTTTTTACCAGTATATATTATTAAATATCTGCACGTTTATCTGCAAACATCTACGCTAAAATTGTCAGCTGAGGTCTTTGACACTTCCAAACATAATTACAGAACAGATTATGTTAAATGGGACATTGCTTCAAACTGATACAGTTGCTACTCTCCACGGACTAAAAAAAAGAGCCGTCGTCCCACCCCAACATGTGCATCAATAGTAAAAAATAAATAATAAATAAATAACGATGTCGGGTATCCTCAGATTAAACTAGTCAGTAACAATTCTCATGGGGAGTGAACGCAGGTGTTACTTTACTTTTTGGACACTACTGGCATTAGACAAATGCCTCCATCAGTAGAGCTGAGGCTGGTTTAAGCAGCTTCCACACAGATCACTGCAGAATGTGCATTTACTAGTAAGATCATGATAGAATTGGGTATGCAAAAGTATAGAGCCATCCCTTATTTCTGCATACTTAACCTTCAAGCAGCCTGTCTTGTAGCCTATTAAAGTGGCCTTCAACAGTTTTTTTTTTTTTTCCCAGGGTTTCTTTGGGTCTTTTAAAGTTTTTCTTTGTGCATTGGTTTGTTTTTCACTCATGTTCAGTCTGGTCTTTGTACTTGAGCATTTTCTGAAGGCTTTATGCTTTTTGATTATTTTATTGTTTTTTATTGTTAATCCACTTCACACATTCCTATGAAATATTCAAGGATAAAAAGATGCCTAACTCAAGTCTGTGTTGTCTAAACATAATAGATAACTAGTTTTTAACTGAGAGCACATAAATGATTCCTGTTTATTTAACTACATCCCAAAATACTGAGGCTAATCCAGTCTGACAGGCATAAACATATGTCATGTTTATGGATAATATATAAAGAAATGAGGGGAGGTGTAAGACTTTAGCACAGTGCTGTATTTTAGAAAATTTATTAGAACAATCCTTTAACTTTTTTCTGTCCTTCTTTCCTTTATTCATGTCCCTCTTTCAGGTACATGTACCATGTTCTGACCAAAAACACCACAGTAACAGACCATAACCGAAACCTCCTAGTTGAAACCATCCGCTCCATCACAGAGATCCTTATCTGGGGGGACCAGAATGACAGCTCTGTGTTTGAGTAAGTGTCAGTTAACCTCCAGATGAGTCAAAGTGACATCTTTGTATGAACTGGGAAGTTTTATTTTTGCGTGAATTGGGCTCAAAGTTTCACCATCTTGATGTGTGTGATAATTCATGTCTTTCCTATTGTGTCTGTTTATTACTTAAACTCTTGAAAACAAGAAAAGCCCCCACCCGTAAAAAGTGCTAACTGCTAAATGATTCATACAGTTGAGACTAAATAAAAAAAATAAAAAAAAACTAACTCATTTCAAGTAATGAAATAATGTCAGTTACTTCCTAGGAGTTAAAGAAAACATAATGGGTGCTGCCTTCAAGTCACCACCTCTGATTAGTTACCATCTGACAGGTGATGTAATTTGGCACGTGTAGGTAGGGATGTCACAGTGAATTAATTTCATAATTAATCAGGGTATTAAACGCCACAATTTTAAGGATTCATCAATGTTGTCACTTTCCATAGAAGGTCATGTTTGATAGGCAAAGTGCCGTGACTCGTAAACGGAACAAAAACAAAGTTAATTGTCAGAAACTTCATTAAAAAGGTGGATGAAGTGGTTTTAGGTGGATTGTTGTGACAATGCACTCATATGCCACGAATACCTGGTGACAAAATTCTACATATAAGGCTTAAAAACTGTCTAAACCTTCCTGAATAAGGAGGAAAACGTTATGTTTGGTGAATTCTGTTCAAGGCACCTACATGCTCAGTCAGCTTCTCTCGCTGAGATATCAACAAATTAAGATTTTTAAATATGGCAATTGTAAAATCATGTTTATTTCTTAGGTAATATTCATACCAAGAAAATCTCTAACCATTGCATCCCTATAGATTAGTGACCTGGGTTTGTTTCAGTGGATTAAACTGAATACTGGAGACATTTTTAGATTATAAGCATACATTTATATTTTATTAACGTATTTTTACACATTAGAAGCAGCAAACGTCACCTTCTGAAAAGACTTTGTTGGGACCTTGTATGAATCTTAAAAAAAAGAAAAAGGCAACCATTGTTTTTATCTATTAAACTTTAAAATTATATCATCTTTAATTGAGCTCTTTATTTCTTTGTCTGCTCTCTTTTTATGAAAAGTTTTTTCTTGGAGAAGAACATGTTTGTCTTCTTCTTGAACATCCTGCGTCAGAAGTCTGGTCGCTACGTCTGTGTCCAGCTCCTGCAGACACTCAACATACTGTTTGAAAACATCAGCCATGAGACTTCATTGTGTAAGTATCTCCATTCACTTATTGGGGAGAGAAAAAAAAGATAGAAATATGATGCCAAAGTGATGAGTTCTGGTAGCTAAGATCATTTTCTGTCTGGTTAGCATCTGGTTAGATCTTAGAAATAAAACACATCTGAAAGGAAGATGTAGCACCTTCTTCTTTCTTCTCTCTATGGTTTTTATTCCTTAATTTATTTTTAAATTTGATTGTTGCTGCTATTATGTTAAATAACAGGTTATATCTCCTGCAGCTAATTAAAGTTGATTGTTTGGCTTGCTCTTGGCAGATTTTATGTTTTGAAGCTGCGCTCTGGTCGCGTTGTGTTGGTTTGCATTATACTGTTATATAATAACTCCATAGAAACAGACCCAGCAAATGTAAAATGCTAACTAAAATGCAATGATTATAGGTTTACTAGCCCTTAACCATGTTATTCTTTTTTTAGTTTGGTTAATTTATTTGATTACACTAAAAGATTTTTAAAGGAAAAACTATAAAATATGGCTTTGTGTATTGTTTGTTACAAAAAATGTTGGATTGCACAAAAATGCATAATATCTGGATGTGCATGCAGAGCTTTCTAAGCTAAACACTGCAAAGCATAAGCCTGACCTTTCTTGAAATATTGTGTTCATAGCACTGCATGAGTTTCCTGTTGCTAGGCAACTAAAAACTCAACAGATCATATACTAGCTATTTCTCAAATCAAAGATGCATCCTTGGTAGGACGGGTAAGATTCCTTCATACTGTGATGGAGAAGTCTTGTGCGTGTGTAAAGGTGTGTCTTTGAAAGTGCCTTGAACGCACCGTGGGCATGTCGCCAGTCCATCACAGCCATCACAGAGACTAACTCTTCGAAAATGACTGGCTTTTATTTGCAATTTGCTGGAATTTTTCAGCGTTTGGAAAAGAAAGAATTTGGTGATGAAATTGAGGACCATGTCTTGATTTAGAGTTTGACAGAAAGCTGACATTTTATAAATACATACAGTTCCTGTGATATTAGGGAAAAATAACGTTTCAAACCTTGAATTGCTGAAAGTAATTTAATCTTTGTCATGTTGCTACACAGGAGAGCAGAATGCATAAACTCATAGTTGAGCTGATGACAGCAGAGCAAATATGAGACACCGTGCAAGGAAACGATCTAGTTTCACACTTTGACCCAATCACACCTCTTCCCTTTAGTCCTACCACTTTGCTTTACCCCTCCTTTTGCAGAGGTAAAATTCCCTTTTTCTCAAACAGCAGTGGACATCTACTCATTCAACTCGGGCTTAGGGGTAATTTGGATGACTTGATGGTCACTACTCACTGATCTGTACATGAAAAAGGGACCTTGGACTGTTGTAATATTATCACAAAGCTATTGTATGAGGTCATGAAATGAAAAGTACTTTAGTCATCCCAAGAAGGAAATTTCAAAGTCTGATTCAGAAGGTCTTCAGCAAACCATGTCCTTTCAACGAATCTAATCAAGCTGTTCTCCAGGCTGATTTTTCTCTCCTCTACTTCCAGATTATCTCTTGTCAAACAACCATGTCAACTCCATCATTGTCCACAAGTTTGACTTCTCAGACGAGGAGATCATGGCTTACTACATCTCATTCCTCAAGACCCTGTCACTCAAATTAAACAACCACACTGTGCACTTCTTCTACAATGAGGTGAGGCCACAGAGGGTTTGGGTGTATGAGAAAAAGAAAACACTCCTGCAGTGTCAGCAGCTGCTGCTGTGCTCTGCATGAAAATCAAGAAGAAAGGAAGGATGAGTTCAAATATTGAGAATGATAATAAAAAGGAGAGAAGGAACTTCATGCTAACACCAGCTGAGAAACGTGTGTTGTGCTGAAATTGGACAAACTTCATTTGCATGTAAATTTAAGATAAAAAGTCAAAACTTTCTGAGCGATAAGGGGATTTGTTAAAAGGATTTTGAGGCTTGTTTGTCCCTTACATTGGCTGCAAGTTGATCTTATCAGTTTGCATCTCTTCTCATAATGTGCAACACACTTCCTGTCAGTGCAGCAACTTCCTGTGAAGATGGGTTTATTTAGCAGCGTCTGCATTGAGGATCTTTGTATTTAGAATTTAATACAAGCATTTTAGTTTGAGAAGGGATTCATTGTCGTATGTATGTGCATAGAAACCCAAAAGGATTTTAAACCACCTCAACAATTAGACATGTTGTTCCGCTTTATTTTCATAGTGGTATTCTAAGTCTGTTCGGTGGCCTGTGTGGTCTGGGGAAAGTTATTGGTGTACTGTCGATGGCAGCTGTATTCCTGAAGCCAGAACCAGACCCATTGTGTAGATCTGAGAGCATGCTGCTATGCATTGAAGTAACCAATTGCAGTTTTTCTCCTTTTTGTTCATTTATTTTTTATTTATTCTATGTTTGTCAGGTAATAACCAAAGTAAACTTTATATATTTTTTTTATTAGTAGACTAGTTTATATTTAGTCAGTTTAAAGGCAAATCATTTCTTTTTTAAAAATTTCTTTAATACATTTTATATGTCCTGTTCATGTCCTTTCTTATGATTTAACAGCACAATCTAGATTAAAAATTTATTCTCTAGATGGCGCTATTGGATTACTTTTGTCTACTCTCAGCTCTAAACAAGTCTTTTTAATAAAATAAATAAATAAGAAAAACTAGAGCACAAGCTCTTGGTCTGGGCTTGGTTTCAGGGTCATTTTCTTCATTTGCTGTGACTTCTAGGTTTCTGTTTCAACCCCGAGTCTCAACTGACTTGGAGGTCGCAGTGACTGAGGAAGAGTAGGGTGGAGGTTCAGGCACTGGCACAGAGAGAGAAAGCTGTAAGATTCGGTTACCCGGTTGTTTTACAGAGCTTTATGAAAGCAGCGTGCTTTTACTGTGTAAGCAACATTAGCTCAGTTGGTCCTGACAGGTTAGTTTTACAATGAGACAAATATCCTAAAGATTTCATTTGGCCAAATTTTTTTTACAACACTGTATATTTTTCTTTGTTTTCCTGTCATATTTTTGTAGATTTTTCTAGATTTTAATTAACATTCCTTGTACCTTTTTTTTTCCCTACGGAGGGATGATGCTGATCTTTGCAAGTCTTATAAAAACTGATGCTGCCCAGCATTTCTATCCAGCTGTTTTTTTCTCTCTCTCTCTCTGTGTTCATTTGCGGCCTGAGCGCGGCGGTGCGTTGCCTTGCTCACCGGCGCCCCCTCTCTGTCTCCCACACACAGCACACTAATGACTTTGCCCTGTACACCGAAGCCATTAAGTTTTTCAACCACCCTGAAAGCATGGTCCGCATCGCAGTCCGCACCATCACACTCAACGTCTACAAAGGTGAGTTGCAGGAGCACGCATGTGCACATGCAAACTACACACTTGCGCATACACACACAGACTCCGGGGGACTCTGGGACTGCCTATCGCCTTTCTTTCTGCTTCCTACCCTCTGCTGCTGCTTCATCTGGTGCATGAGCATGACTAACAGGTAACATTGGTTTATTGTCATACTTGTTGTCTTCCAGGTGAATTCATATTTAAAATCAAGTTCATATTTTTCTTACTGCTACATATTTGAAAGGTATTGAACCGTAATCTGCAGCTGAAATGACAGAATTAGGTTAAATATATTAGATTTTTTCTAGTTTATTCAGAATTTACATTCATGAAGATGTAATATCACCTAACCAGCAGATGACTGCAGTTTTGACAAGTGAGAAGCCTGTTTTGAGATCAGTGTGTGTAGTATTATTAACCGTTTGGACCTGGTGCAGTATATAAATACCTGAACTCATCTATAGCATGCACCTGAGGAGTTGGTAGGCTGAGGTTTTTTTTTGTATCATGCAAAACTAGTTCAAAGTGTTGCCTCTTTATTTTCAGTAATGTTTAATATAGAATTTTTTTTCATAGTTATAATTTTATAAAATGTTTACATTTGTATAGAAAGTTTAGGGTGCAGATGAACAGGCCGCCCACATTTACCCTCTGTGATTTATTAATCATTTAATTGAAAAAAAACATGTCGTTTTATTAAAATCCCAAAAACATCCTGAAACATTCTATAATCCCTGAGAGAGCAGATGATGTGGTTTAAGTTTATTTTAAGATTATGTAATATTTTAAAGCTGTGTAATCAGAAACTTCAGCATCACTGCTTCACTGATCTCACACGCTCATATTTACCAGCTATAAGGAAAGTCGCTCCTCAGCACATTTACTGTTCCCAGCATTTGTCATGTGCTGCAGGTCTTTCATGATGTCGTGTTGTGGTGCAGCAGTGATGCTGCACTGATGCTTTCCAGTGGCCGTGTTCCTCTCTGCTTTGTGATTCTCCAGCCTTTGCATTTCTCTGGGCTTCTCGGGCGACTGAGCTGGCTTTCCCGGGGAACCAGCTTCTGTCTTCATGCTTACTTTCTCTGTATATGCTTTACCTGAATCTCAGGATAAAGTTTCTGCCTGTCTCATCCTGCATGCAATACTTTGTAATCTACAGCTCTTTCTTGCGTCACTCATGCCATCCTGATTCTGTAATTCCACAGTTACAGTTAGCAAAACTGACCTGCTGTAATTGAACTAAAGTAATAAATGACGTAACATCATGGTATAGAGAATTTATCATTGCTGGCCTGTTTGTGGGCTGTGCTGCAGCAAGGAATCTGTTGGTGTGGGAAGAATCAGTTTATTGAGCAACTCTGACTAATCCATTTTAATGAATGTCATAGTATAAGTATAAAATTTAAGCATCATGAAGTGTGGCCTACTACCAAGTTAATTCTTAGGATACAACACTGAAAATCGGGGAGTGTGTAATAGAGGAGACGTGTAACCTGACAATGTTGAACATGACTCCGACTGATGCTTCCTACTTATTCCTTGGTATGTTTACTGCAACATATGACAACCTGGGAAACCATTTAATTCAGCAATTTATATATGATCAAATTTAACACAGCAACGCAGAAAAGAAACCAAAAAATAAGAATACGATGTTAACTTGTCTACACAACGTTGAAACTTATTTTCCAAGGGTGCCATTGTTTGCAGTTTTATTTAAGACACCCACAGGGTCCGTTCCACCTTCCACCCCCCCACAGCCGCCCCCTTACTCACATTAACCCTGTGTCTGTTTCCCCCTCCCCTCTCCAACCACTCCTCCCAATCTTCCTCCCCTTGTCTCTCTACTCCTCTCCCTCTGCGCGCCCCATCTACCTAACTGCAGTTTCATGTAAGTTGGTTCCATTCATTCAGTCTTTTACTCAGGGCTGGGTATCCAGGCAACATGCCGAGTCATTGCTGAAAGGCTGTTGCAGCCGTTCACACGGCGTGTTAATAACACGACCGTGCAAATTTTAAAGAAATTGTTCAGGTAACCTGATTAAAGGTTCAAATTTTAATCTCTCTTTTTTTTACCTTTTAATGAATCAGCCCTTGTTTGTGGTTGCCCAGCCCTGCTTGTTCCAAATGATGTATTTGTTTTAATTATATAGATCTGTGTACTCTTGTAATTCATTTATCACCTTTTATCCACCTGCATACATGCAGAAATACGTGCATGACACTTAATGTTTTATTATTATTATTCTTTTTTTTTTCATCCTAATTGCTCTAAAGATTTAATTTTAGCTGAGCGGCACATGCTAGTCTTTTTGTCCCCCTCTTTTTTATTTTTTATTTATTTTTTTGGTGGTGGGTTTGACAGTTTTGGTCTCCATGGTTAGTCAGCATCTCCCTCTCTGTTTAACAATTGGATTTGGCTACTGTTCAGTTGTTTTTTTTTAACTTCATATCTCTAGTATCTCTAGACGCTAGCAATGGATTCAGCTTCCATGCTGCTTCCCGTGGATGTACAGAAAGCTATAAACAATTTCTTTTTCCCACATATTCAAGTCCTTCCAAAAACCTGTAAACACTCTTTATGTTTAAAAATTGCGGACTTTCCTTCAATTCTTTGCACATGAATGTTTTTTTTTCTTTTTTAATATAATACAGTTTTGGAGAAAATCTGGTTTAAATCTTCTGTATTGTTTTTCCTTTGCACTTTGTTTTTATGATCATATTTAATCGTAACATTTTGGTATTTCCTGGGATCATACAGTGTGTCTGCAGCCGATGAACTCTGTGTTTGTTTGATATTTGTGGACAACCCCGGTAACAGCCTCCCCCTCCTGACCCTGTTCTCTCCAGTGGACAACCAGCACATGCTGCACTACATTCGAGACAAGACAGCTGTCCCGTATTTCAGTAATTTGGTGTGGTTTATCGGCAGCCATGTCATTGAACTGGACAAGTGTGTGCAGACTGATGAAGAGTAAGTGATCTTGGTCTTTTCATCTCCAGACCTCTAGGGGTCAGGCTTGTCTTGGAATTGAAAGCTTTGTCCTGCTGCTTATTGGATAAATCTAAGATTGTACACACTGCATCATAGGACATATTTGTTTATATTTGTTGTTGTTTTTTCCTCCAATATTTTAATCTAAGCCTGAAAGACTAAAATCAAGTGGATTAAAAGTTGGACAACGATTTTTATGTGCTTGAAAATAACATCAGTGTTCTGCCTCTCACTGCCGTTTCTTAGGCATAAAAACAGAGGAAAGTTAAGTGACCTGGTAGCAGAGCACCTTGACCACCTTCATTACCTGAACGACATCCTCATCATCAACTGTGAATTCCTTAATGACGTGTTAACCGACCACCTCCTTAACCGTCTCTTCCTGCCCCTTTATGTCTACTCATTGGTTAGTCCTGAGACGGTACGTTACCTTTAAAAATGAACTCTGTGACACTGATCTTTGAAAATGGGAAGCTTTATTTGGGTAAATATGGTTTATTAAAATAATTTCCCACTTCTGGTACACGTGTTTTTTCCCACAGTCTGATGGTTTGCTGTGTGTTATATTTTTTCTCTTGATAAATATAGAGCCAAATACATTATTTTACAATGACCTAAAAAGAAACCTTAACTCACATTTGTTTTTAAATGCTTTTTTGTCTCCCTTCATGGCCACATTGGCCTTAATTTAGTAAGTTATTACAGTGCTCTCAATGACACTTGAAACTTCCTCATTATGCTGAAAAGCTCATAGTGAAACAGACATTTTCCTTGAAGTTTCTTAATTTTAGACTTTTCTATTCTTTCTAATCTAGTGTTCATGTGCAGATGTGGGGGGGTCTGACTGCAGAGCTTCTCTATTCATTTTTGACTCAACAGCTAAAAATCTGAGCATGTGTATGATGCTTAAAAAAAGAAAAAGTCTGACTTCTTTCGGTGATGATATGGCACTTATTATCACTTATCACAAACATGCAACTACTCCTAAAACCAATTTGTGTTTAATCTTATTTATTCTGCCTTTCGTTTTCTTAGTCTGAAGAGCGGAAGATTAACCCTCAGGTGTCCCTATACCTGCTGTCTCAAGTAAGCAACCACACACTAGATACCATCAGCAAAGTACTGGTATAATTAATATAGCGTAGATAAATGTGAAGTTATGTATCGTGTTTGTTATATTCAATAAGTGGAGAACAATATAATTATATTTGGTGGTTTTTTTGTATTTATCTGAGCCTGAAGGAGTTTTAAGTTTTTGTTTTTGCGTCTACGTTTCATTCAAAGTAAATCTTCGTTTTTTTTGTGTAATTTTAAAGAAGTTTGTCTAACCTGCTTGTTTTTGACAACATAGAAACTCAAATACATTAAAATTTTAATTACTCTCTACAGGTATTTTTTCCTTATTTATTGAATTTCAGGGTGTTGTGCTGCTGCTTGTAAAAAGCAGTGATGATAAAATGCGGTTCTTTAGTGGGAGGCGGTTGTCAGTGGGAATATGTTGTGAATGTGTGGAAGGAGAAAAGTCATTTTCTTTTTTTTTTTGTGGGGATGTTTGTTTTCTAGGTGTTTCTGATCATTCACTATCAACCACTGGTCAGCGCCCTCGCAGAAGTTATTCTCAATGGAGACCTGTCTGTCTTCACCCCGCAGACAGACGTGCACAGCACCCATAAAAACACGGTAATACGACAACATGCTTTCCCGCTTGGACGTTCTCTCCATGTTTCACATAGCAAAACAAAATACAACACCTTCAGCAGTGTACATTGCAATGTGGACTTTAAAAAGTAAAACACACACAGAGTACAGTTCCTGAATAAGAAGTGAACACCTACACATCTAACCGCATGGACACACACACACACAGTTCCAGAAATATGTGTGTGTGTGTGTGTGTGGGTAGATTTGAGATGGTGGGGTCATTGGTTTTCTCCGTACTTCACCCACATCAAAACAACAAAATGCAAATGCCTTTTTTTTTCTTTCCTTTCCCCTTTTTCCATTTTTCAAACACTTTTTTGTTATGATCGTCCTTTTTATTTAATTTAAATGTTCTCTTTCACTTTGCTTCAGTGTTTTTTTTTTCTCTGAATGTTTGCCTTCATTTCTGTTTCTATGGTCATGTAATTTCTCTTTTATCTTCTCCTCAGTCTCCCCGTTGTGCCCCTCTTTTTCCCCACTGATTCCCCTGACCTCTGATTTTCTGTCTCTTCCTCCCTTCTTCCCCTCTTCCTTTGATTTAGTTTCTCTTCCCTTATTGCCACTCCTCCATTTCTCAGTGTTTTGACCATCTCTTTGTACTGGCAGGTGGGCGTGCCGAGCTAGTGAGCGTTTCTGAGAACCCTTGTGGTTATTCTGTGTGTGTGTGTGTGTGTGTGTATGTGTGAGTGTGTGTGTGTGTGTGTGTATATGCTTAATCTGTGGCTATGGTAAGAAACAGCCTACCTTTTCAGTGAATGTGACTTGAGGTGTGATGTATTCACAGTTCTGGTCTACCACAAGTGGAGACAACCATGCTCGTACTACCATCGTATATGGAATATTAGATAAATGTTACTAAACTGTCGAAATCATTGAAATTGACCGAAATGTTATTTTAGAAGAAGACAATTAGAACTGAAGTGAATTTGCTGTCCTGAGCTTTTTGGTTGGTTAGACTTTTTTTTCTTCCTAGGACTTTTCACACAGGGCCAGGTTTAGCTTTTAATTATTTAATTTCCGTAATAAGGTATCCGATAAATTGAGCCATAATAAAAGACCGATTAATACCTCAGTTGAGTTTATGTACTTGGATTAAACCTGCAGGGATGTCAGTTCCATTGGTTGAAGGCACATTGACCACTTTTGTGATTTATAGAAAGGCATTACAGTTCCTAATGCAGATGTAAAAGGTTGCGTGACAAAATCTTGGTATTCATTTTCTTTTTTCTCTCTCTCTCTCTCTCTTTACCTGCATGTTGGGTTATGGATATTGATTATGTTTCCCACATCAGATATGTGTTATTGTTTGATTCATCAGAGATGAAACGCAGACAAATGAGGCACAGGCTCTGTTTCTTCGCAGGTGGTAAAATGGTACTTCCTGTTTGTCTGTGATGTGGCAGGAAATTGGGTCACATGATGGAACACAAACAGAGCTGGCTCACCTAACCCAGATCTCTTTCCTGGAAGAAGTGTTTTTTTCTGTCTTTCTTTTGCTTCTGTAGATGTTTTGTGGTAAGTGCACCATCGGGATACATAATGCTGCAATTTGCATATGTGTACCAGTATTGAGTTTTTCAAAGCAAATGCAGCTGTTGTACTGTACTTGCAGAGGTTTATCTCTGATCTGCAAAAGGTGCTCTATTTTTCCAGTGCTGCTTAACGTGTGTGTGTGTGTGTGTGTGTGTGTGTACGGCATGCTCTCTGATCTCCATTAATTTCTCAGCAGCGGCTGAGACTGAGCGGTTTACCAGAACATTGTCAGCTAACAGGTGCAACACACAGACAGATACTAGCTTGTGGTTTATATCTGACAGCATGCATGCTGTGTTTTTAGCTGCAGCTACATTACAGTCCTGCTCAGACACATTCAGCAACACATGAGGTGATACACATATCAGTGTTAGTTTAGGTGTTTTTTTTTTTGTTTCTTTCAGATGGTCTGCAGAGGCTCAGATATTAAAAACTTTATTAAATTTCAGGGCGAAACGCCATATTAATATGAAACCATATTAACTGAAACCATTTAAATGCTTCCTTGTATGATCACAATCCTATAAAATAACAGTGTGAATGCTCCTCTGCAGCCTGAATTAAATAGTTATTTATATTTAATTGTTATGTGACCATTTTCTCCTCATGAGAACGCAGAAGGAAGCCATAGAAGAAAACAAGAAGTAATGGAGAGATGAGTAGAAAATGTTGATTACAATAGAACCTTGCTTGGGATTTGTAGGGTGATTACGAGAAATTGCTGCAGAGGTCTTTTTTGAGTTAAATGTGACTGCTATTGGTTTTGGTTTCAGACTGTGCGCCACAGGTGGATGTGCGTCCATATACAGTATGTTTCTATTTGGCTTTTTGTTGGTGCAAGAGGTTAAATAAAATGGGGCCACCTAGTTTCAATGCTTCAGTCGGTTTTTTGTAAGAGAAGAACCTTTTGAAGAAATGAAACCACTAAGACAGACTCATACTGGATTACAATGACTTCTTGTTTCACATTTCTGACTGTATATATTTTAAAGTTGCAACTATACTCATTATAATGCATTATGCATCTCAATTTAAAGTCTTTTAGGAAACAAAGCAACCATAATGTTTGTAAAATATTTAGTTTATTATATGCCAAAGCAAAAAAAGTAGCAATGCCTTTAAGAATGCTAGGCCATCTAATTTATTATCCAGTTAATATTGCTGTTCAGAATTATTTGGATTCTTGGTAGGATGATTGATATGAAGATAGTATGACATATGCATATACACACTTGTTTATTTTTATTTGTTTTGCTTATAAGGTAAAAAGTGCATTTAAAGTTTAAACTGCAGTTAGCCGTCCAACTTTAGTCACTTTTGTCTGTTAGCAACATAACTTTAAAAACAATGTACGGGTTTTTAAGACGTCTCTGAAATGGAAAAATAAACAACTGGTTAGATTTTGGAGGTGATCTGAATCACTGCCTGGATGCAAGATTTTTTTTTAAACACTAGAACCGCCGATAGTCCAGTACCTCATTGAACCACCAGAGGGGGTCATTTTGACACTGCGCCAACACAGCATAAAAGTACCTAAAGCCGGCATTTACCATGGGCGTCGCACCCCTGTGGGTGTGGATGTTTTGATACCCACACTTTTCATGGTGAGAGTGTCCAACACAAACACTTTTTCTGCTCTGTTTTGTTTTGTTGCCTTTTTTTTGTGAACTTATGCTTCGGTCACTCGCTGTCTCTCTGCTGTGCAGCTGCATCCTCCCCCCTTCCCACTCCTGTTGCTCCTCGAATCAAGACATGAAACTAGCAGGATGTTGACACAAAACAGTAGCCCATTATAATTAGATAGCCTGTTGTTTGCGTTTATTTCATGATATTATATTCATTACTAGCTGAGCTTTGCAGGAGCTAATATAGGAGAGGAGATAATACAGCCAGATGGATCAGGTTCAGATATGTTGTGAGAGTGAAACTGCAAGTTTGTTTCATACAAAGGCATGTAAATGACAAACCTTCTTTTTTTTTTTTTTTTTTTTAAAGCCTAGATTTTAGTAAATAATTAACTGATTATTACAACTTTAGATATTAAATTTGTAAAAATAAACAGCCCATGACATTTTTCAGTGTTGGTGTAGAACAACATGTCAAAGTGCATTACATGCCGACATGTGAAGTTTATCTACGTTTACACTTAATATTTGTTACAATTCATTACCCACAGTCCTGCCTTTCTATGCAAATACACAGCCCTGTGATGGTAAAATTGGTATTATTTTTTTTTCATTTGTAACCCCCAAGCCACCACAGTTATGGTTCAGAAGAAAATCCTGAGTTTGTTCAGTAATGTGTTACTAGAAGTAGCTGAAAACATCTGAGGTAGCATTCATTTGTTGGAGCATAGCCAAAGCTCATCGTTCTTTACGAAAGGGGGAAAAACTCAAACTAAAGATC
>CM047976.1:16828744-16840760 GCA_026261665.1 Melanotaenia duboulayi
GTTTTATAAATGAGCACCCAGGACATGTTGTTTAAACTGTTGATTTTGGTCACAGCTGCTTGAAAACCAAGTGTATATTTTTCAGAAGTTACATGAGGTTGAGATATGCCAACTCCGCAGTTTGTATTTAATCTTAAGAAACTTACTGACATAAAAAAATATATATATGGGTTTTAGTTCCCACAATTTTATTTTTGAATCTCAAATTGTGGTCTAGCTGTTCCACCCAGACGTTTAGCCCCCTCATTGTTTCTCATTTGTACTTTCCTTTGAGTAATTTTGCCTTTTTTAAAAGGTGGAAGCTTTAAATAAGCGATTTATTAATAGAATATGCTAGCGTAATCTTTATTCTGGTTATTCAGTTTTACTGTAAGTACATCACAGCTCCGCATCTGATCGTCTACCAGCTGCTTCCTGTGCATCTGTAGTTTGCTGCAAGTTTAAGGGCTTTTTTATTGATAAATAAAAAATGTGTTTCTTTTCATAGAATGAGACAGTGATCAAATTGCGTGTTGGTGGATGTGTGAGCGTGGGCGTGTGTGTTTGGTGTTTTCTCTTGCAAAAAGTGCTAAAAGGAGGAAGTGTTTATTTTTGTTGTTTTTTTTTTTGGGACTTTGATTGACATGATAGTGCTGTCAGCTTACGGTAACTATCTTTTTTTTTTGTGTGAATGGTTGTGAACGTTTTCACACTCAGAACCCTTTTAGACTATGTGTTTGTCTGTGCACGTCAAGTCTTTATGCAAACACATTTACCCTTAAAAGGTTGCAATAATATTGCTCACTGGAAACAGGATATCTCTTCTAAGTAAATAGGCTCTGAGTGCATTTTCTTCAGAACATAATCATCTGTTCTCTCATTTTTCCTCTCACTCATTTTAACCATTATCAGCAGCAGCATCTTTTCAGTCCATATTGCAGTGTACTGTGCTGTGGTATTGACTAAATTTATGATTTTCTTTTGTCTGAAATATAGTTGGTAAAATAAATTCCTTATCCTCATTTCCAGCCATGTGTTGTTTCCCCACCACCTCTCATTTTTCTTCTTTGTCCTCCACCTTTCTCCCCCAGCAGGCCAGTGCAGGAGGAGTGCGTCGGTTCATCAAACCTCCTGAATCTCTGGAGCGCTCCCTGGAGCTGTCCCGCCATCGTGGCCGCAAGAAAACACAGAAAAGACCGAACTATAAGAACTTGGGCGAGGAGGAGGATGATGAAAGAGCAGGGGGAGGAGGCAGCAGTGGTGGAGGACTGGAGGAGGGCTGGGATGATGACAGTGGCAGAGGAGGAGAGAGGGAGAAGGGAAAAGGTACAGAGGGAGGAGGAGGTGGGAGTTCTAAGGGAAGCAGAGCGAGTGGGGAGATGGCGGAAGGTGAGTGTGAGTCTCGTTGGACACAGCAGTACAGGTGTGTGCTTGTGAGTGCGTCTTTAATCCCATCAATCAGACCTATGATCTCCCATACAGTCTAGTCTTCCAGCAGCTACTACTGAAACAATCCTGTGTCCCCCAAACAGTGAAGAAAGAACTCATTAAAACAGAGAAGAGCTTAAAAAAAAGCATTCATAACAGTACAACACTAAATCCATAAACGCTGGGGTGCTTCTTAAAGTGGAAGGAAAAACAGAGTGCAGCATGTTGCAAACGTCATGAACTAATATTTTATTCGCAGTAGCAAATAAAAAACAACACATCTCAAAAAAGTTGGGACTGGGCCTGGTTTACCACTGTGGAGCAACTCCTCTTATTTTAGTTGCAGTTCCTAAACACCTGGAAACCGAGGACAACAGCTGCTAGGAGCAATATGTTGTCCCATCTGTGTCTCATTCTTCGACGCTCTAAAGTTTTGTTGTATTTTCTTGTATTTTGTGCCAGATGTTGGTAAAAGGTCTGGACTGCAGGCTGCATGTAGTTTAGCATTGTCTTACTAAAATATGCAAGGCCTTCCTGGAGAAAGACATGGTTGGGAACGTATGTTNTATATATATATATATATATATATAAGCCATATGACACTAATGCACCCTGCTGCACCCATCCACAATATGCTTGATTTTTTTTAAGCACTAATATCAGGTGGAACGGTGTCTTTCCTCTTCCCTCTAAGGACTCTGTGTCTAGAATTTTATTTATTTTTAAGTTTTAAATTTTGATTTTAGCAATCATGAAAGGATTTCCTACTTTGTTGTGGGATCATCATTCTGAAATGGCTTCGTAATTTGTAGACTTTGTTGTTGAACCTCTGCCCATCTTTACCCCTCTCTAAGGTGCTCTTTGTATACCCAGTCATGTTGTCAATAACCTCATTAACTGGAACGCGTTCCTCCAGATGTTTGTTCAGCACCATCATAAATTTTTTTTTTTTTTTTTAAGACTTGTTGCTGCCATCAAATTTAAAACGATTTAATATTTTTTCTGAGATAGTAAAATGTCTCACTTTAAACATCTGATATGTTCCCCGTGTTTTATTGTGAATAAAATATTGATTTGAGACTTACTCTCATCACAGCCTCCCAGTGTTTTGGGGAATTAGTGTTGTAGATGCTTTATTGTTTTTCATTTGGGGTGAAGAAGTAAACACCCCGTGCTTCTGCTGCTTAAACTTTCTAATCAGCCTCATCAACAGTCAAGAATGTGTGAAAATAACTGGTTTAAGAAGCATTATCAGGCCTCACTCTTTCCTCTGTTTGGTGCATCCTGATTGTCCATATTTACAACTGATCATATTCCCACACAATCCCCATGACAGCAAAATGTCCATTCCCACAGTGACACATCATCCATGCTGTGCTCCTCACCTCTCCGCCTGTCTCTCACTCCTGCTCTGAGTGTGCATGTGTGTTTGTTAGCTCGACATCTGTGACCATTTCCCTCATCTGAAATTATTCCTTCATGACTTTGACAGGGTCCCTTTGTTGAATTATCAAACCTCTTTAGACCCAAATGAACACAACTGTTTGTGACAGTGGTGGATTTTAGCACAGATCGCATCGTGGGCTGAAGAGCCAGAAATGGTTTCAGAATGAGATGTGTACCATTATAGCTTGGAAAAATGACACCTACCCTATTTAACATATTGATAAAAGAAGTGGTAAAAATAAACTTTTTAAAAAGATCAGCTCGTAACTTCAGTTACTTTTGAGCTATATAAAAATTGCATACTAAATTTGACCTGCTCTCTGCTTGAGAAAAGGGACAGCCATGATGTTTCTTATCTGCTATAGAGAAGGAGCCACTTCAGATTCATTCATAATCACATAAACCTTCTTTTTTTTTTTTACTTTGAGTGTGTTAGATGTCTAATACGTGGGGCAGGAAATCTCAACGTTAGTGTACATTTAAAATGTAAGACTGAGGTTTTAGTTATTGGGACTGGAGCGGAGAGAGAGAGAAACTAAACAACGAACTGTGAACTCTGGCATTAGCACCACAAGAACAGGTGAGAAACCTCTGAGTCATATTTGACCTGAGCTCAGGTTTAACACCCGCGTCAAGAATGTCACCAAGACTTCTTCTTTTTTACCATCTGAAGACGTTCGCTAGAGTTCAATAGTTTCTTTCTCAGGCCGATGCAGACCCTGAATCCATGCTTTTATCAACTGTTGTGACGCTCTTCTTTCTGGTCTCCAAATGAAAACCTTTGCATCTACAGCTGCTGCAGAACTCTGGGGACCAGAAAGAGAGCACACATTACTCACACACGTTCTTTTTCTGGTTTTTTTTAAACTCTTTAACAATCTTGGGCCGTCTTATCTTTTAGACATTCTCTGTAGCTACAAGTCCTCCACAGCCCTCAGGTCCTTACTAACAGATGACTTACTAATACCAAACATTTACACAAAGACTCATGGGGAGTCCTTTTTTAGTTTTTGTGCTCCTTATTTGTGAAACAGTCTGTCGGAGGACCTGAGGGCAGCTGAAACTCTTTTTAAGGCCAGGCTCAAGATCTATCTTTTTACCCCTGACTTTTAATTAAATGTGTTTCATAATGAAATTCATTTAATGAAGGTCTGCAACCCTTTTTGTTTAATTTCTATTTTATGCAAAAAAAAATTTATTTTTACCATTTTTTTATTACCTGTGTTTTAGTTGTTTAATTTAGTAGTTTATTTTAAACATAACCTTTTTTTTTTTTTTTTTAGCTTTCTCTTATTATTTAAACCCCAGTTATTTGGTATGAAAAGTTCTATATAAATGATTTGATAAGTACAAAGTGTGTTTCTGTGCGCAGAAATAGAGATGGTTGTGATGGAGAAATGTAAGGCGTCGGACCTGACTGAGCAAAACATCACGGATGAGGAGAAGACTGCTGCCGCCACCCGCACACAAGCACAGAGGAGCAGGTACATGTACACACTTCATCACACGCAGCATCTGGACATGTAAAAAAAAACAGTGGAGGTGTCTGTGGGATGATTATCTATCTCTCTATCTATCCATCCTTCCTTCGTCCTTTCTTTCTCCTTGCAGACCGTTCTTAGACATGGTGTACAGCGCCCTTGATTGCACCGACGATGACTACCACGCTTTGTTTGTCCTCTGCCTGCTTTATGCTGTCTCACACAGCAAAGGTTGGCTTTTCTCTTTGTTTGTACTCATTTTTAACATTTATCTGAAAAAAACAAGCTTATTTAAATGTTTCTTCAGGAAAAACTATCTTTAATTATGTGGTTACGGGTAAAGTTTCCATTTGATGAAGCAAAGGAACTGCTTTTCCAACTGCATAGCTAATTATTTGATAATGTGATGATACTGAACAGCAAGGGCTCAGCATTCTGTTCAGGGGGGGGAAAGTCTCTTTTGTAAGATTCAGCTGTAAAGTGAGGTTGCAACCACAGTATTTGTGTCAAGTGGAAATATGTTTTGGTGGAACAGGTGGGCATGAAAGATCTGTCAGCAAATTGTTTGCTAATCTTTACCATCGTTTGCAGAAAGACCTGCTTTTTATTTATGTCAAAACTTGCTATTTTGTGTGTGTAGGTTGCTGCTGAAAGGAGATGTATGCACACTGTATATTTTGGTCCAGCATCTCTCATATATTAATTTAACATATTTCTTCTATTTCAGATATAAATATACATATTTACCTTGTACTATTTTTTTTTCCTTTCACTTCAAAAAGGTCATTGTTTTGAGCTTTAGCTGGGGAGTCCTTTCAAACAAGGGCCTTTTTGTGTGGAGTTTGCATATTCTTCCTGTGTATGCATGGGTTCTCTCCGGGTACTCTGACTTCCTCCCACCGTCCAAAGCAGGGATGTTCCGATGCCATGTTTTTTTTTCTGTCCAATACCGATTCCAATACCTGGGGTTTAGGTATCTGCTTATACCGAGTGCTGATCCGATACCTGTGTTATTTTATTAAGAGGTCTATAAATTTTATTTTATTCTTTAGCTTCACGTGGCAGGGTCATGAGTCCGATTCACATGAGCCTGATCAATGTTTGCTATTACAAAATACAAAAAATACAATAATATAAATGAACCACAAACAAGCNGTTTGCTATTACAAAATACAAAAAATACAGTAATATAAATGAACCACAAACAAACCAACAAGAAAGACGGTGCTAGCAACAGAAAAGCCAATCAGCTGATCACCTACAGCCGGTCACATTACAACAGAAGAGGGAGGAGAAATAGAAGCAGAGAAGGTATATTAGTACAGAACTGTGGGAAAAGTCTATTTTTTTTATCTTAAAGAAAAGTGTGGGGTATGAGGGAGAAATAAAAAAATTAACACAGTTAATGACATAACTTTGTCAAATTTGCGTAAATTCTAACCCATTACCAGTTATCGTGGTGACTTTTTTTGCTTTCTACTGCAAAATCCTCACCTTTTTTAAAAAAAGCTTTTGCCAGCATTTGTTGATGCTGCGGTTAGTTGCCTTTCCTTTAAGGCAACAAACTCCTCGCGCTCTTTCACGTGATGACAACCCAAATGCTTTATAAAGTCGCTAGTGTTAAATTTGGCATCATTCGGGCTTAAGGTGCCCAAACATTTGCATTGAAGTGTATGTGCATGCATCTCCATGATACCTTATGTGGGAGAATTTAACCTGCTCTGGAAAAGATAATAGCAGCTGCAAAAATCACTGTTTCTGTAACTGTTGACTAAAAAAGCAAGAAGGACCCGTTAGCAGATGAATGCTTATGTAAAACCAAGACTAACTATTCAAAAGTTTGTTTATTGCTCATACACAAATATTTGCAGTTAACATTTATTTAATGTGTTTTTTTCTGAAAATGCTGGACTATAGATGATTTTTTGACATTTTCTTCTACAGCAAATTCATCTATAATTTCATATTCAAGCAGCTTGAGTTGCTATTTTTATGTATGAAAGGTGCTATATAAATAAAGTTTGATTGATGATGATTATTCATGTACAGATTCATTTTAATGTTTCAGAAACTAAGTAAATTCACTGGAAAACAAAATGAAACAAAACATTTTCAGCGAATAAAATGTAATGAGACATTTGATGTAAAGAGCATATAAATTTTCATTAACAGACGGCTGGACCTTTTCCCGAGGCCTTTTAGAACGGACACACTTGCAACACATTTTTTTATCTTGTGTGTGGTCAGATCTGTTTATGCTTAACTGATGCAGCAGTTTCCTTTTTGGCAACTTTTCCTTCCTGCCAAATATGTGTGAATTTACCACATTTGTTTAGGATTGTATTTGATAGACTTGTTCTCTGTTTGCATTATGTGCCATAAACACCAGAGTCTGAAAATATTACCTAACTTGCCAAGCTGAGAACAAGTGTTGTTAGGGTTAGCTAAGCAGGATAACCAAAAGGTACCTAAGATATGTTGAATCTTCTTTTTAGAAATGGCTCTGTTGTTGGTTTATTGTATCTTACAAAAATAACTCCTGGCTTGTTGCACTGAGTTTAACCTCAGTTTGTTTTGTTTGGTTTTTTTGTTTGTTTGTTTGTTTACTTTTGGTTTGTGTGTTTGTAGGTGTAAACCTTGATCTTTTGGAGCGTCTTCAGTTGCCAGTTCCAGACCAAGAGAGGAGCTCTTACAGCCTGGTGCTTGCAGAAAGGCTGATTAGAGTTATGAACCAGGCATCACAGCCAGGTGACACACAGTTTCACCCAAAAACAGATCTGTTTTTTATTATTAGCATTATATCTTTTTTTTTTTTTCTTTCTTTTTCAAATGAAATACTTTTTTAAAGTCCCGTTGTTGTCCTTTTCTGTATAGCTATGTAGTTACTGAGCTGTCCCTTGCAACATAGCAAATGTACTTGCATTACATTCATTAGGCTGAATTATGGAGCCGCATCACACAGAGCCTTAGGAGAAAAGTTACAGAAGTAAATGCAAATGTCTGTAATATGAAAATTTTATATATTTCTGTTTCATTTGTGTAGATGGCAAAGTGCGCCTTGCTACTCTTGAGCTGAGCTGCCTTTTATTAAAGCAGTCTGTGTTGTCTGGAAGCCACTGTATAATCAAAGACGTCCATCTGGCCTGTCTGGAGGTATAGCACACGCTACCATGCACATGCTGCTCTTTGGTTTATACAGACCTGTCAAAATTTCACAAGCACTCTAATTTAATTAACTCACAAATACATTAAAGTAGTTAAATAATTAATAGAGGGCTAAAACAAAACAGAATGTCGCTCCAACCACGACTTCTTGAGCGAGCCTATGTGATTCTCCGCACCTTCAGGCCTCTCTTTTAAATGTCTTCTGGTATTCTGCCAACACCCTCTCATTTAGTCATTTACTCTCTTTAACTCCTCTTCCTCTTTTTTTTTTCTTTCTAACTTGAACTTCCACAGTATTCAATGTTCGTTCTTCTTTCTGGGAAAATGTTCATTTCCTGTGTTCATGGCCACTGCAGGCTACTCCTCCCCACCTTTTTCTTTGCATTCTCACCAATTTACTGTAAGTAGCTTTTCAGAATTGATTTATTAATTTAAAAAAAAAGGAAAAACTGAATTTAAACCATCTATTGTTCATTGGAAAATCAGACTTAATTGTAAAATAGACCAGTTTGATTTTCATCATCACTCCCACCACACTTCCCATTGCTAAAAGCTGACCATAAATCACTAAAGCTAAAAGAGCTAAAGCTACTTTGACACCACATTTATTTCAGGGAAATCTGCACAAAACCCCTTCCCCAAGCTTTCAGAGAAAAGAAGAATGTTTATTGTTGAAGTACGAGTTATTATCGGAGTGGCGACATCTTGTTTAAAGTACAACCTTTTACACGTCTGTTATAGTACGAAGTTGAAAGTTCACTTTCAGATAGCTTTTTCAGAGAAACGCTAGCTCATGGCAACAGTCAGTAAATGCATACTCCGCATTTATGCTAATGTGTAAAGTTTTGATCTGGTCTGTTTAGTGGTGCCATGATAGTTTTTTTGGTTGCTCCATGGGAAAGTCAGCATTCTTTTAAAGGAAATACTGGCTCATTAGGAGAAATTTGTATACTTTTGTTACAGAGTCAGATAAGAAGATTAATTTCACTCTATTTGAACTTCCTGGAACTGTTTACAATCTCCTGGACGTTGTACAGAGACAAGAAGAATCAGATAATTCAGTTATTATACAGATTTAACCAAATGGATAAGAATGGCAAGTCAAGTGTCAAAGATATATAGTTTATCTTCAACTAACAGCCCCTTAAAAACACAAATGATAAAAAATAATCTGCACCGTCATCTGTTTCGTCTGAACTTGTATCAACACTGATGCTGACAGTGTTTGTTTTCTTGCATGTTTACTTTTTGAAAATGTAAGTTTAGTGAATGAAGAGTATGTTTGTCTCTGGATGTGGAAACTGGAAGATGATATGATTTTTTTTTTCCAGGGTGCCCGAGAAGAGAGTTTGCATTTACTGCGAAGATTCTACAAGGTGAGCATACACAGTGTTACCCAAAACACATACACTTGTATAATCATGCAATGCACTTATGAACCCAGTGGATAATAAACTAAAAGCTTGTGGCTCTCTCGCTGTCTACCACACATACACGTACACAGTGCATGAACACAAGTGTAGGAGAGGAGAGGTTAAAGGACAGCAGACAGCTGTAAATATACTTAGACTCACATTCTCAAGTATTACGGTACCAATTATGTTACAAAGGACTTTTCTCTCTTACTGACTTATGTAACATAACGGGAGTGTAACATAGAAGTTTGTCACATGAAGGCTTAGCTGTCATTCAGAAAAGAATAGACAAAGGGAAACTGGAACAAGAGAAGTTCTCATGTCACATCCAGCTCTTCCTGAGAAGACTGTCGAAACAAAAACAAAGGCCGAGTAAAAGCCGAACTTGTTAAGCCCAACCTGAACTTGGAATTGAAGGTAAAGGTCCCAGAAGATAAGACATGTTGTAAAGTAATTCCTCTGCAAGTATAGACAACACAACTGAAAGAGCTTGTTGTTTGCCCGTACGACTGGTGATTGTGAAACGCGTTCAGCACAGTCAGTCCTTTCTGTTTCACTTTGACTGCCTCTGGACAACAGTTTTTACATCAGTCATGTCAGTTAGATTAATCACACTTATCCAGAAGTCCTCCTAGAACATTTGGATTCATTTTACTGTCATCAGTTTCCTGGCTCAGTAAAATGAAAATAATGTGTTATATTTCTGGTATAAAGTTGTTACCCAGAAAGATGTTGGTGGCCTAACTTCTATGTTAGATAAGAGATAAGAACGCATAGTCCCAAAATGTCTTGCCTTGGCTCTAAGACTGCAGCTTTCATACTGAAACAAGACGTGGTAAGAATATTTGTCTGCATGACGCATGTATACATGCACACGCGTCTGCATGACGCATGTAGATATGCACACGATTTCCACTTGAGTAAAACTTTGTATGTGGTTGATCCTTCATAAATCTAAACACATGTGAAATTAGACACACCCTGCCTTGATTCTACCCCTTAAATAACAATTTAAAATAATAAAGCACCCTTCCTGTTAGCTAATGTTCAGGCAACATTTGGAGATCATGCTGCCGATGAAGAACTTTAACCCGCTGGTACCAGATGTTCCGTGGGCCGGACATGACAAATAAAAATGCATTTTACTCAGTTTCCCTTCCGAGTACCTATACATCTTGTACAACATTGGACAGCTAATATTCTTGAGATATAAATGATGTATACCAATAATAACTGTGGTAAACTCTTGTTTCTGACCAGCCAGACCAGTGCAGTTTATCGTTGAAGCCACATTTGTACTCCACTAGCAGGTCATACTGCAAACATAATGGTCCTGTTACACCAGCAAGGGTAAAATACTTGCTCCACAACAAGTCTTTCATCCATAAAAACCCGTTTTAGGCAAAGTTTTAAGTGGTTAAAAGTGAGCTTAAAATTCTGATTGCAGAGGTGGATTATTAATTGGATGTTTATCTCTGGATCAGAAACAAACATAAAAAGATGATCAGTGCGTCACACTTATTTTTATTGTAGCTTTCATAATTAAAAAAAAAAGGTGGATGCAGAAGAGGATGAATGCTCACTGACAACCTGGATGATGTAGGTGGTAACCCAGGAAAGTTAGCACTGATGCAAAGAGGGGAGCAAAACTGGGCCCAGTTCAGCTCTAGTTTTAAGAGAATAGCTCCTGATGTTCTGAAACGGCTCACCAGCCAGTCATTATCTCGAGCCAATAAATCATTATGGTCTCAACACACTCTCTCTCTCGCTCTGTACTCTGCCAGTTGGGAATTCCTCCAGCAGCTAAGTGCTGCTTCGTATTGACATTTATATTATCCACCGCATCATTCATACATCCATCAGGAGGTTTCCTCCTGTGCGTCATTAGAACCTCTACACATTTGCAGAAGCTGTCCAGTTTACTGGTGATCATTGTGGGAACTGATTTCCATTGAGGTTTCAGTTCCTTCAACAACATCAGTTCTGAATATTGTTGACAAATAGTTATTTCTCTTTATTGTGAGGGACAGCAGAGTAACTAGAGAGGTTGTTTCTTCTGTGAGAAGGTGCTTTTTAACTTGGTTCTGGCAGCTGACAGAAACCCAACTGTCAAATCAAATCAAAATTAGTGTGTATCTACTATTTGTATATAGACATGTGAGTCTTTATCTACATGTTCATCAGCAAACTGTTTTTGTTTCGGTTTTTTTCAAGCATGCATCTCATGCAGTTCAGACATTTGCTCGTAGACAGCAACACTTTGTGATGCATTTCTGGGGAATTTATTTTTATTTTTTATTTTTATAACTTTTTATTGTCTGCTTTTTTAAAGAAGTGTTCAGCAATTTTCATTAGATGTACTAACTTTTTTCATGACTTTAAAAGTAAAAGATGAAATGGGAGATGTTTTGTGTCTGATGGTCAAACTTTATGTAACGTTATCTTTTGTACAATCTGCATGTCCAATCAAAACTTTCCTGGAGGGACTTTTTAGTTCAAAGTGAGCAGGTTAGCCTTATTTAAACAGGATGTTCAGTGATGTAATCTTGATGAGTACACATAGAACATACTGTGCTGTAGATGTTAAATGTTCATTTCCAAGTAATGCTGGACTTTCCTGTTTGTGTTTTTTTTTTTGTCTTTCTTTTTTTTTTAAATACATAAAGAGTCGTCATTTGAGAAATCTTCTCCAGCTGTTTGGTTATGTGGTTGATGGGACGTACTGTATCATGTTAACTAGAAGTAGGGCAGCTGTAGTTTCATTTTTCCAGGTAATCTCTGCTGGGATTTTTTTCCCCTTTTTTTCCCCATTCAAAGGAACAGGAATGTGGTTACAGTGAGAAGTTATTGTTGCCAAGAATTATGAACATGAACCCAAACACACACAGCACAATTCCAGACACAGATACTTACCACAGAGTGTAATGCATTTCGGTACAGTTTTTACACTCTGTACGCACACACAGTTTACTCTGTTGACAAGGAATGCAACCATCAACTTTTTCTTTACTGATGTATTTCAAATATCAGATTAATTTCATATAATAAAATTAAGTTTCCCCAAAGTCCAAATCAATGTCTTTTTAAGTGTTTGGCCCAGTC
>CM047976.1:16874452-16897077 GCA_026261665.1 Melanotaenia duboulayi
TAAAAAAAACAACAACAAAAAAAAACCACAGAGTGCTTTCTTTTATTTCAGATCCCTTCTTCCAGGAATATCCACTGATAATCTGCCTGAGCTGTAGACGAACACATTTAGGATTTGTTTTCTGTTTTTTTTTTTATGGATATTTGAAATTACAATAAAACCAACACAAATCTAAAATAACATTATAATTTCTTATGTTCTCAGTTGTCTATACTAGTTGTCCTTTGCTNNNTTCAGATCCCTTCTTCCAGGAATATCCACGGATAATCTGCCTGAGCTGTAGACGAACATATTTAGGATTTGTTTTCTGTTTTTTTTATGGAATAATAGAGCAATCAAATAAAGCAATACAACNGTTTATTTATAAAGCACATTTCCAACAGGCTGCCTAAAGTGCTTTAAAAAATAACATAAAATAAAGTGAAGAATAATAGAGCAATCAAATAAAGCAATATAAGAGAACAATTAAAATAATCACAAATGGACTTTTTTTTTTCTTTGTGCTTATAATAACATTTTCAAAAGCCAACTTCTTCACTTGTTGTGTTTAAACCAGCAGAAAATGTGTCCATATCTTTAGGACTGCTACCTAGAAGAATTACTCAACTCCTAATTCCCAAAACATCTCAGACTCTTCTCTGAATCTGTCAACAGAAACTGGTTCTCAGAAACCTGTCTAACAGCTGTGTTTGTAAGAAACAAGCTGATCTTCACATGATGTTAATCTGGTGAACTTTTTTTTTTCCTGAATCGCAGGAAAATGCACAATTCTTACTAACAAGGTGGATTCACCAACCAAGGCAAATGCTTGTTTTTGCCTTTTAATAATTTTATTATCAAAATTAGGCACATGGTAGTGTTTGCTGAGCTCATATTCTGACCACAGTTAGGAAGAGTAAAAGCTGATGTGTGTGTTGGTACAGGAAGAAGTAAAGGTCTGATGAGGAGTCAGTCTCTGTATTATTGTTTTTGGTGATCAGTACTGGACCAGAAAAGAAACTTTTTCTTTCATCATGCCCTTTTGGGAGTTTTGAAAATTGCGCGGTTAACTCATGGTACAGGCACAATGTGCTCATGTGAGGCAGTCATGTGAAAGTTCAGAAGTCAGTTTACACAAAAGTACCAATACCGTACTTTAAATTACTTAAAACTCTTTCACTACTGATTATGGTAAAATAGCAAAAGTACAACCAAAATAATATGCTTAAGGTGTAGTAAGTACTCAACGGTTGTTGTAATTTTGAAGCTAGCTTAATTATTTATTTAGCTATGTAGACATGCTAAGTCATCTGTGTAGTTTATATCCAACCAAAAGTGTTTCAGATAAGGCATAAACTGTGTTTCCCTGACTATTACTCTAACTAGGGCAGATACTTCTCTAGTATGTCACAACCTCCCCAAAATTCCTACAGCTAATTCCAATACCATGTCCTCTTCATCACCCTGTCTGGTATTTTCCTTCAGGCTAGATGAGCTGCAATAACATATTTTGTTTTTAAAACATTCTTTAAATTCATAGTTATAGTTAGTTTTTTTTTAAATCTAGTTCCAATAGATTGATAAAGTCAGGAGTCGTCACATTATGTTTTATCTATAAAAATGGCCTCAAATCTCTTCATTTTTCTGATAAAATATGTCTGACATCCAGAAGGCAGAGCTATGTGGCTTGCATCAAAAAGAAATGAGTCATGTATTTTCCTAGAATGTGCTACAGAGCATCTGGTGGGACCACAAGTAATGGTTTTAGATGTTTGCTCTATCTCACCTTGCTCAGATTTATGTGTCATTAACAAGCTTGTGCAGAACTTGAGGTCTAGCTGTTGAGCATTTTCACTTAAATCTGATATGCGTCTGTCCTGATGCAGTAATGATAAACATCAAAACGAGCGTATAGGTTGTTTGTTCATACTCTTAGTAATAATGGATTAGATTAATATAGCCCTTTTCAAGGTGCCCAAAGTGCTTTACATAGTTTCTATTGTTTATTAACCCCTCATTCATATTTGGTGATGGAGAGCTACATGTGTAGCCACAGCTGCCCTGGGCAGACTGACAGCAATATGGCAACCAATGCACGCCAACGGCCTCGCCAACCACCACCGAACATTCACACTCATTCATACACCAGCGATGCCAACACTGGAGGCAAGGAAGGTGAAGTGTCTTGGTTAAGGACACAACAACAGATCAACTGGGGGAGGGAGAATCGAGCCGCCAACCTTCCGATCTTAGGACGCCAACCCAGGTGGCACTGCATTAAAAACAGACATGATCCTTTGTTGGAAATCATTGCACGGACTGAGTAACATTTTCAGAAATCACTGCCTGTGTGTGACGGCAGTGTGATTGTTGGGGTGATGTACTCTTGGTGTGTCTCATTCTATAATTTCTATAGAAGCAGTGTAGTGTGAGTTTGGGAATATCCAGCCCACGGAAAGGTCTTGGTGTTTTGCCTAACTGACAGGTGGGAGTGATTCATGTGTGTGGCCCTGATAGAATTTGGCCTTTTCAAAAGCCTGGATAGTATGGGGTTGCATTATCAAAGCATGAATGACATAGATTTAAATGTAGTCTCAATGTAAATAAAGGAGTAAACAAAGTACTAAAGTTAGCATCCTGGGAAAAGAGATGAAGTCCAACAGGAATACAAGTATTTTGTAATTACCGGTAGGTAGACCAGAGGTCTGCAACCTGCGTCTCCGGAGCTGCAAATGGTTCTCTGGACCTTTCACAAGGGCTCCTATTACATGGCTAAAAATGCTTAAGAACTAAATAATGTTTTTAATAACAGATATAAAAACAAATGAAGGTTTTTAGCAATATTTCAGNTATAAAAACAAATGCAGGTTTTTAGCAATATCTCAGCTTTTTTTCATGGAATAATTGCATTGAATTTCCACAACATAATTACACTAAAAGTATCAGTATCAGTCTTTAGGTTGAAAAATATTTTTTTAACATAATTTCCACAAATATCTACATCCCAAAGAAGAAAGTCTGTGTATCCTCTTTTTGCAAAGGTTTTATGTTTTTCTTTGTTTTAAACCCTAAAAAAAGAAAAAACAAATCATCAAAAATCTTCAAATATGACAACAGATTTCATTTAGTAGATATTTATAAAAATTATAAGTTGTCTTTTTTCATAAGGTCTTGTAACAGTTGCATCTCTAAACAAGTTTTATGGGCCGAGGGAAAATCATTCATTCATTCATTCATGCAGGAGGGAACGGGCGGGTGGTGCTGCCTACTGTGGGCTTTTTTTTAAAGTGTGCAAAACTAATATTAAAAGTAACCTAACTGTTATCATAGTAGCCTAAATTTGTATGAAAATATTCACACGTTTCCCAAATTTAGTTCTTGCTTTATGTTCCTACACTTCAAACGACTGGGGTTACAGCTGTTATTTAAGGTGTTTACTTTCAGCTGTATAATTTAAGAAAAAGGCTACGCTAATGGCCTTTTGTTTAATGTGTGGGTGGGAAAACTGATACAGTTCATAAAGACAAGTTTGAGTCATTGACCTCTTGATTTGGAGACTTCTTACGTACCAAAAACATTACTCAGGGGTTTTACAATGATGTGAGGAAATGGCTTAGAACATGTTTGGTAATCTGTCATAGAGGTTATCATTTTGTTTCTAATGATGGATTTATTCTTTCCAAAAAACGTTTAAAAAAGCAATTTAATGTGTTATCTCTGAAAAAAAAAATCAAAACCTTTTCTTTTTTGTTTTCTTTTTTCTTTGCCAGTAAATAGTGTTTTTGTAGTCTTTCTCTTTTTTGTTTTATTGGTTTTGACCAACCTTGACAAGCTTGTCTGAACAAGGGAAAGCACACAGCAAAGTAAACATACAAGCACTTGATTAATAGGTTGTAAAGGGACAAAATGGCCCCTCTGTAGAGAAAACAATGATATTGCTAATCATCAGGGTCATGTCCTGCGAGATAAAGGCCTTGTCCAATTTCAGCCTGACCTTTTTTTTAAAATTCATTTTGGCCTTGTAGCCTCAGACAAACACAGTTTCCGGTCAGTGAAGATTGAAGAATATTATGATAAACTCCCTCCAGGATGAAGATATTTGTTCAGTTTGAAGTCAGGGCGAAGAAAGAAGCCTGGATTTTAACCAAAACCTCAGCCGCCACATAAAAGGTGAAAATCTGAATTCATCTTTTGTTGAAAGAAAGTTGGATTCAAACCTCATCCTCTAAATACAAATTCAGTGTAACCATAAACACAATGATTTAAATGTAAATATAAAGGTGAATGTGAGATGTTTGGAGAGGTGAGGTCCAAGACTGAAACAGAAATCAAACGATTACAGTAAGCTATTCACGGTTTTATTTTATTCAGACAAGGATTCCTTTTGATTCGTCTTTTCCTATTTCCCCCTTCCTTATGGGAAAACAGTTGCTGAAGAGTTCAAGGAATGGGTGGAGAGCATCTTGTTTTACTTTGTGTAAGTCTACAATGCCAGTTGAATAATAAATGTTTATCATCGTGACACACCTGGCTGGATTCCAGCACGTGATCAGCTCCAGACAAAAAGACTCACATGCATTTAAGATCACTGATAATCTCCCACAAACACAGAAAAACTGCAGACTGATGTTTGAACCTCTTAACACAGTTTTATTATGTGACAATGTGAAGAAATGTGTGTGTGAGTATGCAATAATGTACATTACACTTTGTTGGTTTACTTGAGTGTAGGTTTGGTGTACATATACGTGGCAAAGTCATTCTATTTTTAAAGCCTTGTTTTGGTAAATGGCAGCTTTATAGGAATGTGAAAGTGAAAGTAAAGCTGTATTATCTGTTAAGTGTATATATATATATATATATATAAATAGCTTCTTCAACTTTATTAGTCTTCTTCTTTTCTATCCTTATCTGCTCATGCATGGGTCTCCATAACTTACCCACTTCCAACTTCTCCCTAATCTCTTCATCCACCCACCCTTTCATTCATCTTCCCTCTTTTTTTTTATCCCTTACAACCTCTCTAACCTGAATCCCTCCTTTTAACTTTATGAAGAGTCTCCACACTGATGGATAAAAATGTTTTAATAGCTGAATGCATCACCAAGCCTGGATACATATTTGTTCTCAGCTCTTATATTGATTTAATTCTAACACCGAACATAACTCCTGATCCTACTGACCACCTGTCATTATTAGTATCAGTACATTCAGAGTTGGTTTTTTTTTATGTAATATAATCATGTAAGCCCATGTATGTGTGTAACACCTTCACTCCACCTGGCTTCATGCCCATAAAAACGGTTAAAGTAACACACTCATCTCTGTGTTAACACTGCTTATCTTTCCACCAAACACTAATAAGTTGACCTTTGTAAAACACCCCCACAAATATGCCCACATAAAAACATTGAGAAACACCAACACACATCACAGATCTGTGGTTATCCTTTTTTCCACATTGACTCAACTCGTCATGTAACTATTAAATTCATACACTTAAATTATCCGGTTTTTCCTGTTTCCAGTGATCCTTTAAAGCATCATCCCTGACTAAGCTGGAGCTGCTTTAATGACAAACCACGTAGCATCATATTGTGTTTGCCCACATTCATGTGCTATAAAAATACACAGAAAAGTACCCAAAAACCTTCCAGAGTCCCATTTTTCTCTTTCAAAGAAACTAAAAGATGAAGTGAAGATGACGTCAGCGTGTTGGTCATTTAACAAAAATGGGGAATAAGCTATGACGGTTACTAAATCAGTGTTTTTTTGTTATAGTCAATAGGTTTCGGTCCATGTTTGTCCAAACGGAGCATAGAATGCATGTTTGGGTTAATTTGGGTGTCTGAAACCATAAAAATAAGGAAATGACACTTCTCCATATAAATAATGTTGAATTTTGAAAGAAGAGGATGTCTGTATAGCCTTTACAGTAAGTACAAGCCCGCACGCACACACAAACACACACACACACATGCACACATGCACACACACATTTTAGAAGCCTGGTTATAAATTTCTAATTCAACTTTNACACACACATGCACACACGCACACACACATTTTAGAAACCTGGTTATAAATTTCTAATTCAACTTCATAGAAGGTAACTCTGAAGTTTCGCTTGCATTTTCATGTGAATTAGACAGGTTATTAATCTCGAGTCGTTCTTTCAAACCAATGACAGTGTAGATAGAAAAGTAAGGGATCATTAAGCACAGATAAAAGATTAAGGTTATTTCTGTTTTGGCTGAATAAGGAGTTATTTTGGCATTACTCACTACAAACATGTACTGACAGGGTTGGGCTATAATAACCTAACAAGTTAAACCTTTACAAATCATGCAGACTGGGATGTGTCTGCTCACGAGACAATGTATGTCTGAACTGCACTCGATGTCAATTTCCAAAGTCGCCACACACTATAATCAAAGTTATGGTTTATGGCAGCTTGCCATATTGGGCTTTGTGCCTGCAGATACCCAGTCAGTCATACAGGTTTGCAGCTGAATCCAACTGGTTTGGTTGGACTAGAGGTAAATGTGACTAGAGGTAAAAGCCACGTTCAGCAATGTACAGAAAAGGAAAGATGAAAAAAAAACTTGGAAGCAACAGTTCGTTTGTGCTTGTGTGTGGTTAAAGGCTATTGTTACATGTTAAATGTAAATTTAAACATTGGTGTTCTTGGTGGCTGACGGATGTTGAATGAATCTCGACCAAGTTAGCTTCAATTAGCACAAAGATTTGAAATAAAGAAAAAACATGCAACAAATTAACAGGTCTTTGCTTGCACCACATAATACTTCTTATCTTGAATGAGATGCAGATGGTCATGTCTGGAAATGGAAATCAGGAATGAGGGATACCGGTTGATCATCATCCAACTATCTAGTTAACTACTGGGCAGCAAGCACAGAGTACTTTAAACAGTTGCCAATAGTAACGCGATCAATACATAAGCCTTCAGTCCTTTTTTTTTCTTCCTCTTCTTCTCCAGAACATTAGCCAATTAGTATCAGACGTATTGTTGCTGATCCAATTACTGTTTACGTTTATGTTACTGGATGTGGCATGCAATAACCATTGGAAACAATGCCTTGTGTTTCTTAATCATGTCCCAACACGCTGAGGAGATAGTATCTCATTTTTATAACCCTGGATAAACCTTTTAGTGTCATGACTGAGTGAGCAGGAAGCAATTATGTCCTACTAAGTTTGGACTTTTACCTCAGATACTGGAATATGCTTAACATGCAACAGTTATTGTTGCACTTTCATTTAAGATTTTTTTTTGTTGTTCCCATGTTTGGTTCAGTTTAGGATCCACAGCTAAGCCAACTTACAAAAACTTATGGCAAGGATTTAGCTTGAGTTTAATGGCATTTTTAAAAAAATCTTTCTTACATTTTGTTGCATTTCTTTTACAATGACCTTTATGACAGTCAGATAATTTAATGTCTTACTGATTCTGTCACAGATTTAGTGGGATTTCTATGAAAGTCTGACTTTGAGATTTTAATGATACTTTGCATTATGATGCCCAATCAATCTAAACAAATGTCTGTACACGAGATTAAAGACCATTTTTTATCAGCATCCCAATGGAAATAATCTTGTTAAACAAAATTTGAAAAATGATTCAAAAGAACAAGAGCTGACGTTGTTATAAATATAATAGTCATTGTAGATAGTCATTTTTTAAGGCTGCTGCTGTGAGCCATAATGACCTCCTGTAGTGGTTCTTTTTGCATAATAGTTGAAGAAGCCTCTGTCTGAAGTCCTCCTTGGTTTGCTAGTATGTTTATTGGTGGCCATTTGTTGTGTATTACATTCAGTAGCATTCTTCTCTGCACAACCACTTCCAGTGGCTGCAGCAAAGAGACAAATTTCCTCATTGTTTTTTATTTTTTCATTTTCCAGTTTAGGACGAGNCAAAGAGACAAATTTCCTCATTGTTTTTTTATTTTTTATTTTCCAGTTTAGGACGAGAAGGGGTTGAACACTGAAAATGGTATTAGACAAAACATTATGCAGCCTGAATCTAATGTAAAGCCCATTATTTGATATATTGCTTCATATTTACTGTGTGGACATGCCTTTAATGACAAAACATGGATATTGTTGGAATATCCATGCCATGCAAAAGTCATCCCTCAGAGGAGACTAATTACAGGGATAGACTGAGACAGACCAGTAAATTATAAGACATTAAAGGAATAGCAACCAGATCAAAGACATAATATTACATGATAACCATTTCATCCTTAGATGCACGTGCCCTTTCTAGTTATTTAATCTTCTTTGAGTAATATTCCTCACGTTTTGAAGTTTCTTTTGTTGCATGGCTCATTAACTACACAAGCCCAGGATCTGACAACAGTGAGAGCACAATGCATGTAATTGTCATCACTGCTAGGATAATCTGTGATTTGTGTGTTCACGTGGTTCTGCATGTGTCTGCAAACAAAAAAAGACCCAGCCCAGTAAAATCAAACAGGAAATATTTCAAGGAACCAATTTTTCATTTTGTCGTGTCTCTGTTAACTGTGTGCCGGCGCCTATGATTCATAGTCAAGTCTTTGTGGCAAGCAATGAGTTAGTTTAACTACTTGACACTTTCTGAGGAAGTGCACTTATATTATTCTCCCGGTTTCCAGTTTGGGTGGAGCTTTGGTGAAAAGAGCTAAAGATTAACATAATGCACGAAATAAGCCGAAGAAAAACAGATTTTGGTCAAGAAACATCTCTTATTAAGTAGAGATCAATTACAAAACTCAGATTTTCAGTAGAAAATAATGTTTATTTTGTTTGTTCACCAAAAAAGAAAAGAAGTGTTCAAGTCCTCTATGGTAAGTCTGGGACAGGTTGCATTTTTAACACATCACTTTTCGTAGAACACCGAGAAACAGCAAACCAAGCAAGTCATTCTCATCATTCTCTGGACTGAGGGACAAAAATCCATGAAGACACAGGAAGAATAAACCTACATAGAAAGTGTTCAGTTCAGCCCAAAGGAGCCTTCTTCCAATGTGGCTCACTGTATAACAGCACTGCCAGTTATGTTGTTCTGTTAACATGAATGCATTGTTTTTACACAGCAAAGGAGGCTAAACACTCAGATTAGAGAGTTAACTCTGAGAAAGTCCTTTGTATTGTACATAATATGTACTACANAGAGAGTTAACTCTGAGAAAGTCCTTTGTCTTGTACATAATATGTACTACAGTAAGTGTATGCTACACTGCCAGTTTACCAGGCAGCCATGAACACTTATGTAGCTTTGTCTCCCTCTAGTGGCAGAACAGTGGTATCAAACTCACTTGCTCCCAAATATTTTACAATGTTCTTCACAGCTGTGTTATTCTTACATTATTAAACTCACCATTAATCCTCCTGGATGATAACACTCTCCCTCACAGAGCCAGGATCATAAGGATGTATCTCCAGAATTTGGGAGTGGAGAGAGGAAGTGAGTCAATTGTTTCCTCTCTGAATGACCTGCTTTGAGTCTTGACCTCAACCCAACTGATCACTTGTGGGATCAGTTTTGGAGTGCTGTAAGTGCAAGAGCGACCAACGCAACCACCCAGGTTGACCTTCAAAAACTCAAGGTTGAGGAATCAGATGCCATCCCACAGCAAACTGTGATGAGACTGGTGACCAGCATGTCTCATTCGACAGAAGCACAATCCTTACAAGTTATACCTTGTTGTAAAGGTGATTAATCAGGCTTTTCAGTGATGTATGATGCACCAGCTGGTATTATTAAATGGGATAAATAATCAACTAAACACAAATTTCCTCAACTTCTGTACTAAGTTTATAAATTCATGGTCAAATATTAGACTTTAGCTCATGAAATAATGCACTCAACTGGGGAGGAAAACTACATACAATGTATATAGAGATTAGTAGAAATTTCCATGAGACGGTAAGGCAAGGGAAAAGAGAACAATGACTGTGGAAGACTGTAGAAAAATTTAAAGTATGAGGTGAAAAGACGAGGGCTGTGTTAGATAAGCGCATGCTGCACCCTGTGACCACTAGAGGGCACCATTTGGTCGCGTTGGCTCAATCTGTGCTCTTGCCAGAGGAGAGGGAAACCAGAGAAGAATACTGTAGATAAGAGAGTGAAGGAGAGAGAGAACCAGGTCATAATAAGGTGCAGTGTGGGTGTGTTTTGCCAAATGAGAGATGGAGATCACCATCAGGCTGGAGGTAGAAAGTTTCTCACGTTTTTCTCTTTCTACTGTATTTTTCTGCCATTCCCATAAGATCCCACCTTTCTTTATTAATAGCCAAACTCTAAATCGTATGAGTGTTTTTCTACTCATCACTCATTAAATATTCACAAATGAAACATTTATTCTGTTGAGCAGTAGCTGATGGCTTTTTAAGACTGGAACCAGCATTAGTCTAATTACCTTATAGCCACACCTTATAATAATCTCTTTTGAGTGGGCAGTGCATAGTCCATCCACTTCCAAAGAAAATACAGAATAAGATGCAGATGACTCACTTCCTCTCTGAATATTTATCTCATGCTGGCAGAGTGAAAGCTCTGGAACAACATCAACACACCTTCAGGGTATTTACAGACCCTACATGCCTCTGGTTGTGAAAAGGTGACTGTGAACCTCATCAAAAACAATAAGAGGAATTCACAGGTCTGAAGCTGCCAACAGGTGGGTTGAGTGTCTTGCTCTGAGAGCACCTGGTTGCTCGGCTTCTGTGCACTTTTATTTTCCCCTGGTGGAGCTCCGGTCCGACAGGCAGCTGTAAGGATGCGTATCAGAACAGAAATGATGTTTACTCCCTCCTCAGGCCAACAGTGGGAGTTAGCAGCAACAGGAGCTGCAGTGTGAGGGGAATTAGCTGTTCCAGTGTGGAGGAGAAAGGATGGGAGATGTCCTCCAGCAAAACATTGACTTCAAGACAGCTACTGTAGCTTTTCAAGCCTGGCCAACACAGGTGTACTGAGACAAGAATGTGCACACACTTTCACGGTTCATTTTATGTTGCAGCAGCTCGTCAAATCCACGAATGCACATAATAGTTTTTCAGCATTTTAAACTAATGGCTAATATATTTGAAGACGTAATACTTTTATCTGTGTAGACAGAATCTACACTAATCAGCCACTTCATTAGGTACAGCTGTTTAATTGCTTGTAGCTAATCAGCCAACTACGTGGAAGCAGCTCAGAGTATTTCAGAAACTGCTTATCAACTGAGATTTTTACACACTACCATCTCTAGGATTTAAGAGAATGGTTTGGAAAAGAGAAAATATCCAGTGAGCAGTGGTTTTTAAATGGAAATGCCTTGTTGGTGTCAGAGGTCGGGGGAGAATGGGCAGACTGGTTGGAGCTGATAGAAAGGCAACAGTAACTTCAATCAGCACTGGTTATAGAAAAGGTTGCAGAATAGCATCTTTGAACACACATCAAACCTTGAAGTAGATGGGCTACAACAGCAGAAGAGTGCCACTTCTGTCAGCTAAGCAAGAACAAAACCCGCACAGACTCACCAAAACTGGACAATAGTAGATGGAAGCTAGAAATGGAAACTGGTTTAACGAGTCTCCATTTCAACTGCAACATTCAGATAGTAGGACCAGAATTTAGTGTACACAGTAAGAAATCGCAGAGCCATTCTGCCTTGTGTCAACTATTCAGACTGGTGGTGGTATAATGGTGTTGGGGATATTTTCTTGGCACACTTTAGGTACCTTAGCAGTAACTGTGTATTATTGATCAACACATTCAACCTTGCAGATGGGCTACAGCAGTAGAAGAGCACACCAGGTGCTGCTTCTGTCAGCTAAGAACAGGAAACGTAAGCATCACTAAAACATGACATCTTATCTGAGTTTTGCTGCANAACAGGAAACGTAAGCATCACTAAAACATCTTATCTGAGTTTTGCTGCAGACCTTGTCCATCCCTTCATGACCACAGTGTAGCATCTTCTGATTGCTACTTCTAGCAGGATAATGCACCATATTATAAAGTTTAAATAATCTCCAACTGGTTTCTTGAACATAACAATGAGTTCACCGTACAGTCACCAAATCTCTAACCATAAAAGCAGCTTTGGGATGTGGTGGAATGGGAGATTCTCATCATGGGTGTGCAGCCAACAAATCTGCAGCAACTGTGTGATGCTGTCAGGCCAATATGGACCAACATTTCCAACATTTTGTTGAATGTCACAAAGAGTGAAAAGAGAGTGCAACCAACATACTGCCACCTATTAAGACACAAGTCAGCAAATCAGCTTCTCTCTCATGCTTGGCCTCCAGGTACAGTATGACCACAGCTCGGATTTACCAATCACGTGAAACTGCTGACTGCGAAATTGTAGAAGGATCAGCAGATTTCTTGAGACGATGCAAAGATTTTCTCCTGGCAAATTTGACAGTGGATCAGCAGCTTTAAGGAGTTAGTCTGACAGATGGTGTTTGTCTTCATAAAGACTTACTATTGATGAGTTACAGCTTGAATAAGACCAAATGTAACTTCCAACTATCTGTCAAGGAACGTTGGTGCCATACTGGAAATATAAATGCTGCATGGTAAGCGGCTGTGCCAACTTCTGAGCCTTTTCACCTCTGGATTGAGCCTGCACGTGCAGATACTCCAGCGCTCATGCAGTGTTCTCTAACGTTATAAAAAGAAATTTTAAAATCTTCTGCACAGATCCTCAGCTGACTAATCTACACCACTTAGAGGGAGTAAAATATATTTCTGGCATTTGTTTTGACCTCAGTGATAATGCTGCTATCATCCCAGATAATTAGCAAACCTAGCTATGTTTGTAAGAAACCTCAGAATTCTGTAAACTACAACTTATCTTCATTTAGCTCTGAGTCTGATGAGGATATAATCATATGAGTCAGTGGTGTTTAGGTTTCAGTTGTGAAACATCTAAATGAAGCAGTGCGTCGAGAGAAACATGACAGAAGAAACACATTACAAAACAATGTGTGAAGTTCCTATATTTGTTTTCCAAAACGTGCTTTTGCCTTCTCATTTCAGCATCCAAAGACCAAATGAAAGCATCTTACATAAGCATCATCTCGCAGCAAAAACAACCACAGATAAAGTCAATTATACTGCTGACTTTTTCCCAGATAAGAGGAAGAACCCCAGAGCTGCCTGTACTCCTGCTGCAGATGTCAAACAATAACTGCAACACACACATACACACAGGCAGACATGACTACAATAACTCTAAGCACGGCTACTGTTAACATATTTATGCAACTGCACATACACACAGATGCACATAGCCACAGATAAAGAGTGAGAGAAGTGCAGTTATGCAAATGTGGTGTGAAAGCAGAAGAATGAGCTTGCTGTAGTTTCAGATCAATGATGCCTGAGCTGTTTAGCAGTTCTTAAAATCAGACTGAGAGACACAGAAAAGATTCCAGATGACGATACACATATACGATACAATGCAGAGATAAAAGTATGATGTTGGCAGTACGCTGAAGTAAAAAAGGAAAAGTTAAAAAATAAAACAGTGTAAAAATTATGCATCCGTGTGTTCATTATTGTAGTCAGTATATAATGAAGGCGGCAACAGGTTTACATAACACTCTTTGTGGAGGAAAATGATGAGAAATAAAGCCAGAGAGAGAAGATGAGTGTTATAAAGAAAGGTGGAAGATGGAGCTTTGAGACAGAAAATGAGGAGGAATTTAAAATATGAGGAGAGACAGAAGGCGAGCAAGACCATTTAGAGCACTGCATACTAAGCCAGCCTCAACAGAAAATGTAGGAAAGTTTGTCAAAACCTGCAAACTCAGAGGTGTTACCATCCAGAGGTAGAATTTGTCAGATAGCAACACATTCCCTGTAGGGTAGCAACCAAGTGAGATGATGCAAAAGCTAATTAATAACAGAGAAATTCTTTAGCCCTAAAAATTTATTTTTAAATCCCTATCCATTTATCGTATTTAGTCACAAATTTACCTGCGTTTAAGTACCGACCTAACTCTGAAAAAGTGAGAGCAAAAGAGAACAGTCAACTGTGGAAAACACTCTAGGTATGAACTAGTGGAGTTTTTCATTGGAGTCTATGGTTTCATAGAAGATAGAACAAACAATAATACCTAATTAAACCTAGATAGACAGCCTGGCTTGGATTATGGCATGATATATGTGGTCCTGATTTTTGCCTTAAAGGTGGAGCACAGCAACAAAATCGAAGGCCAAAGACAATTCGATCCAGTTCAATTCAGCTTTATATGTACAGTGCCACTTAACATCATTTCAGGGCACTTTACAGAAAAATCAGTTAGGACAAATTCATAATAAATAATAGCTTAATTATCTTGAATTTCAATCCCCCATCCTGAGCATGAACAGGACAGTGGGTGACAGTGGAAAGGACATCTCCTTTTTAACGGCAGAACTGGCTCAGGGAGGGCCTGACCAGTTGGAAAGAGAGACCAACATCACCACTTTTAGCCAGGAAGACCTGCTGAGAGAGGAGAAATACAAGGTAATGATGCCAATACTGTCACATGCTGAAAAGGAAGAGCTCAGTACATGAGAGGTCCCACAGTGGTCTAATGGCCCAATCCCACTAGTACCCACTTAGCCCAGTTTGACACCACTCCTCCCAATTTGAAGGTGTTCCCATCAGGATTTTCCCAGGGCAAGTAGTTATATTTTTAGTACCTACTCCATCAGGGTTCTGAAAGTTTCGCAGCTGGGCCCAAAATTGTGACATGTTGAGATAGTAGGCCACTTTTTGATGTGGGATGAGTCAGAAGAGCGACTCCCAATCCCGCCATTTTTTTTTTTTTTTTTTAAAACCAAGAGGCTGCGACTGTGGATGACAACACTGGCAGCAGCGAAAGTAAAGATGGCGATTCAAAAACAAACACCATGGTCCAACACAGAGGTTCTGCTTGTTGGCCGACAAAAACATCCAGAGCGAGTTTGACGGTGCAACGTGTAATGAGAAGGTTTTCCAGCAATTGGCGGGACTGTTGTTTCGTGTGTGTCACAAACAAATAACTTCACACTACCAGCCAAAAAAAGGAAAAAGCAGCCCTTTGTTAATGAGTATTATATTTATTCATGGAAAAGCTACAAAAAAAGACATAATTGCACTCCATCCCTTAGAAGTTGAAAATTAATGTCCATCTTTTGTTTTAACGTACATTAAATGCTGCATTAAGGTGTTAAATACATTAGCCATTAATAATGTGACCAGTTTCTTAGCTTCCTGAGGCTCCATTATCATGACAATAGCTTATAATGGAAAGGTAATTACAAATCAGCCTGCTAAAACAGAAGAAAGGAGTTAGATGCAACAATTGGAATGCAATAAATATTTTAAGAGCTACCATTACTGGAAAAATGTACCTTTAAAAACGTAATCACGTTTGCCATGCTATGCTTCCAGCAGTGAGAAAGGTCCAGTTTTATCATTGCCTGTTCTGTGATAAACTTCTTATGATAATACAATGATAAGACTATGAGCTGATATAAAATGTGTGTAAGAAACTTCTAAACATGTCACTGTAAAAAAATAAAATAAAAAAGTTGAAAAAGAATGCTTGTTTTCTACAAATTATACATCGTTGGAAACCTAGATTAGTCACTTTTACAATAAGGTTTAACTCGTAAAGATCCTGTTTATGTGGAGTGAACAACACAGTTAAATATGTGGGTGGTGCCTCCCAAAAATGTGCCAGAATCCCCTGAAATATCCTCTTGCTGGTATGTGGTGAAACAATCCTTACAAGTTATACCTCATTGTCAAGGCTACTCGTCAGGCTTTCCAGTGCTCTCTAATAAACCATTAACTGGTCTTAGTAAAGCAACACTACATAAAAAGGAGAGAAATAATCAACCAAATGGGAATTTCCATTATTTATAAGGTTTAAAATTGCTTTTACAGTTTTATCTCTGATAAAAAATACAGCTTGATCAGGTTTAAAGGAATCAACTGACACAACCACAGCAGAATATTCCCTTTGTACATTTTATGTCGCTGTCCATCTGTGACATGCCATCCAATCAACTGAGCTGCTGTTTGCTACATGTAAACAGACAGAATATTGATATATACGTCAACATGAAAACCACTGCTTATGTCACACAATCAATAAACACTAGTCACCTCAGACCATAGAACGTTTCCATAGTTTTGTCGACTTATTCTGGTGGAGGCTGAACTTTTCTTTTAAAAAAAAAAAAGCAAACTGCACATGAATCAAAAATTGAGAATAAAGAAAATTAGGAAATCTCAAAGAAATATACCACTGCGTGTCATGAAACGATTAAATCTGCCTAAACGCTTCCTCCAGTTTGGTTAATGAATATGTCAAAGTCAAATCTGAGAGCTATTTGCAATAACACAAAGATGTTATTGTATATAATAACAGAAAATGTGTCACCGTCCTGCTATTTTCAGATGTAACTGTATTGGCTTTCATCAATGATATTATTGAACATGGGGGCCGTGTTCCCTGTATAAACCCACTCTTTAGTTCCATAGCCTTGGGGAAAAGTTGCATCACATCCTGTGTATTGGAAGTAATATAAAAGAGCTCAGCAGCTCAAGCTATATATGAAATAATGAGTCACTGTCAATGATGAGTCCATACACATATGCAGGCTAATTCAGGTGCTTGCAGGTACGTGGCCACCTGCGTCTCTTGATGCCTGTCACCATTACAAATTAAGTTCTTTTTACAGCAGTCTAGACAGACAGTTATGTAATCCTGCAGGTAGGAGCGCCTCTAACAAAGAGGTATGAACTAGAACGAGACATTTGAACCAGGAGCTGAACATACAGTAAATCTATTGACGGGACCAAGCTGAACTGCACATGCTGTTATCCGTCCTGCAGCTAAATCCATCTCATCTAGGTCACTTACTGCCAGCTGGTTGTGAGAGTGCATGTGTGTGTATACATCTATACGTGCGCATACAAGGACAGGCTGGGACTATGGTTGCCATGGTCCTGAAATTAGTTCCTGTGGTTTTAAACCATGTATGAAATTACTACTACAACTACATCAGTTGTCAATATGTTCATTTTTCACTTGCACATGAAGAGATGATCCTTTAAAATCTCCATAATTTTTAAAACTGCATTTGTTTTCAGCACCAGCACCCACTCGTTTCCCCTTCTAAAATATTGTCACCTCTTTTTGGAGATTAATCAGAAATATTGATAGTAATTTAATGTATTTAATGCGCGCCTTTGATTCAAGGTCTGTGAGGAAATTTGCACTTTGGCAGGGTGGATTACTGCTGCTCTGCAACCATGTGTAGTGTAGAAGAAAATAAAAGACCAGTAGAGGCACAAATGTTCTCTGAAGATGTCAGGATGACCTGTTAAGTTAGCTGTGATCATGTAAGCAGGCAGGCATTGGCCGAAGTCAGACTGATATAAAGGGATAATTTCTGAGTTTAGAAGTCAGAGTCTTTATTAATACATAAGTGGTCTGATGTTTGTTTAAAATGTTAAGTGTATGCTGGGAAATTCTGCGGGTGATTGGAGGTTTTATGCTTGTCTGTCTGAGCATAGACAGAAAAAAAAATAGCTGGAGATAACCACACTAAAATTTGAGGTCTTTGTCTTGTTCTCTTCAACCTTTTAACAGAGTGATACCTGTGCTTAAAATGCTTTTTCTTTTGTAATCATAATTGACCTTGTACACTAAATGTGGAAATCTGCCTGTTCTCTTTTGACTTGGAGTCACTAGAAGGGAGAGAAAACTTCTCAGGTCTGTTTGTCTGCCTCATATTTAAAATGTGTAAATTGGTTAAGTGAGAAATTTAGTAAAAACAGTAGAAAGGTTGTGGATGTCAAACAAACATCCACATTGCCTGGCACATTGCCATGATTTCCCAGTAGAAAATTGTCCAAGGCATCATACGTCATCTACTGGCTCGTCTTCTTCTCATGGTGTCTCATGAAGCCATGTCAGCAGTCCTCCACCCTTAGACCACTTTTGGTGGAGACTAGTGACTGCAAACTGTAACTGTCAACAGAAGTCGCTGTCTTGGATTTTTTTCTAGTCCCAGATTACCATCAAAATGTCGCCTCAGAGTATTCAGACATGCCCATTTTTTTATGCTTCAAACTAGGGTTGCAAAATTCCGGGAAAGTTGGAAAATTTCCAGGGGAATTAATGGGAATATATGGGAATAAATAATAAATAAATAAATAATTAAATGCAAATAAATTAAGTAATTAATGGGAATATACGGGAATTAACCGGACATTTACTAAATTTAGGTTTATTCACTTAACAGGGAACTATGCTATTCAATCACATGAAGTGAGGCCACACCCCCTACATGTACTGTGTATTCCTCCACAACACGAACCGGTGATTTCTTCCACTATTTTTATAATATTATGGGGTAAATTTATTTTATATATTAACTGTTAAATATTTTGAAGAAAACGCCAGTTGTTGACTATATATCTGTTCATGCCACTGCATTATGGTTTATAAAAGTTTTTTTTTGATTATCTCATTTTACAGAAACATGTCAACTTTGCCATCTGATGTGTGGAGGCATTTCACATGAAAGAAAGTTGTTGTATGTGTGTAAATATTGTGCAAAGAAAAAGTACGTACAAAAAAACGCAGCAGCATATTGTTAAGTGCCAAAAAGTTCCTAAAGGCTCAAAACATTTATTTCCAAAATTCCCCAGCTTAACTTCCCATGGAATGTTTCTGGAAATTTATTGGAAATTTACTGGAAATTCTCCTCCCCTCTGCAACCTTACTTCAAACACAGTTCCAGGAACTGAAGGTTAAGTTGCAGCTTTTATAATGCGTTTGTGTTATCTACTTTACCTGCTGGGTTTAAGTGATTTTATTTTCTTTAACATATTCATATTTTAATTAGGTAAATCCATTCAAATGGTTGTTAACAGAAATAAGTAGAAATGCAAGCAACTCTGTGCATTTAGTAGGCTAATGTAAACATAGTCAAAATGACTTGCTGAAGTGTAATGGTGTGGGGAATATTTCCTAGGCCCATTTTAGGCGTCTTAGCACCAACTGAGCAACATTCATAGTCATCGTTTACTGACCATGTCCATCCATGCCCATGGACAGTGTATCATCTTCTGATGGCTACTTCCAGCAGGACAATGCAATGTGTCACAAAGGTCCAATTATCTCAAACTGGCTTCTTGAGCATGACAATGACTTCATTGTACTCCAATGGCTTCCATAGTCACAGCTCTCCATCTTTGGGATTTGGTGGAACTTCAGACTTCAGACAAATTTATTAATCCCTATAGGAGGCTCCCTCAGGGAACCTGAAGTACCATTACACCCCACGTTGTTATACTAATNTCAGAGAAACTGAAGTTCCATTACACCCCACGTTGTTATACTAAATAGCAAAATAAAGATAAGAAGAATATAATAATGTGAAAGAAAAATATATATAATATGAGAAGATATACAAATAAGTATGAATAAAAATTAAATAGAACTACAGGAGTAATAAAACAAGTATTATATATAATACTTGTACATATATATATATATATACATATGCATTCATATACATATACACCTACACCTACTGTATATCTATATATCTATAATATGTTGGTTTATACATGTGTGTACCTAATTTTAATTTTTTTTAGGTAATTCAATTTTGATGTGTAAAGGCTTATTTTGTTTTTAATATGCATGAATTTAATTGTGAATTTTTTTTTTTAATCTTGTAAAGCACTTTGTATTGCCTTTGGTATGAAAAGGGCTTTATAAATAAAGTTTGATTTGATAATTGTTATATATATTGCACGTTTTTTTGTCACTCTTGTTATGTTATCGGGTCGGGCAGACCTCTCCTCACTGCCTTCAGTTCCTTTACTTTTCTGTTTGCCTTTCTCCCCCCTAGTGATGAGTTAAACAGTTTGATGGCATGGGGGACAAAGAGTTCCTCAGTCTGTTGGTCCTGCGCTTAGGAAGGAGCATCCTGTTGCTAAACAGGCTTCTCTGGTTGCTGATGACAGTGTGCAGAGGGTGGCTGGCACTGTCTAGTATGCCCAGCAGTTTGCTGAAGTTCTCCTCTCGGCCACTGCCACAGAGGGCCCAGCATCACGCCAACCACTGAACCGGCCCACCTGATTTGCTTTTACAACTTGGACAGATCTGCTTTTGAAGTGCTCCTGCCCTAAAACACCACAATAGGAAAGTACGTGGACTGGTACCACCGACTGATAGAATATCCTCAGGAGTTTCCTGCAGATGTTAAAGGATCGCAGCCTCCTCAGGAAGAACATCCTGCTCTGAGCCTTCTTGTACAGCTGCTTGGTGTTGCGTGTTGATTCCAGCTTATAGCCACAGCCCAAGATATTTATATTTCTGCACAACCTCCCCCTCCTCCTTATCTCCTAAAACAACCGGTCTAGGACTGGGTCAGTCCCTTCCAAAGTTGATGACCAGTTCTTTGGTCTTGGATGTGTTGAGCTGCAGATTGTTGGTTTGACACCAGGCAACAAAGTTCCTCATCAGGTTCCTGTATTCCTCCTCTTCATTGTCTCTGATACACCCCATGATGGCCATGTCATCTGCAAACTTGAGTGTTTTAGCAGACCTCCGTGGTGTACGGAGTGAAGAGGATGGGAGACAGCACAATCCCCTGAAGAACTCCAAAGCTGCCGACCACAGTGTCAGACGTGATATCCTTCAGCCTGACATACTGTGGTCTGTCAGTGAGATAGCTGAATCTCCAAGCAACAAGGCAGGGATCCACTCACATGCTGATGAGATTTTCCTGGAGTACAAGGAGCTGGAGCATATTGAAGGCACTCAAAAAAATCCAGGAAGAGTATCCTGACTTTCCTTGTTCAGATGCGAGTGGGCTTGGTGAAGAAGATAGATGGTGGCACCATGGATGTGTAGTTGTTAAATCTATGTGGAACACTCTGAGGAATGTTTCCAACACCTTGTTGAATCTATGCCATCAAGAACTAAGTCGGTTCTGACAGCAAGAATTGATCCAACCTGGTAGTACTAGCAAGGTGTACCTAATAAACGGACCAATACGTGGACATATAACCAAAGCAAGGCCTTGGGTGTCTCTGTTATGTGTTACTTATTACTATAACAAAATATATTCATATTGAAACTCTATAAGACAAAACCACAGGGAACTCTCATTTTCATAATGTCTTTAAACTCGTCAAACTGCACTCCGTAGAAAACGTGAGAAAAATTAGCTTTGAAGCAGTTCACGTGTCTAAACAGCACGTATCTTTAATAACGTGAAAAGGTGAGCCCCCCCATCCCTCCTCTCTCTCTCTCTGCTTCTCTGTCTCTCTCTCTCTCAGCTGATGTGGGAGGTTTAGAGAAAAGGAGGAAACGGAGGGAGGGAAGCCAGTGCGACGGCAGCACCTACCCAACTGACGTTTCAGACAGATAAAACTAAATAACCAACATTTTAAAAAAGAAAAAGGAAAAACACTCAATCTTATTGGCTAGCCACTCCAAACAAACGCGACACACGACTTTTGCTTCACTTAAAGCGTTTTTAATAGACTTTTCTTTCCTTCCCTGGCGACATCTACAACTTCGGTTGGTGAGTTGAGTTAAAGAGCCGGACCGCTGCGCTCACACCCGGAGAATGGCAGACTCGGCGGCGACTAACAGCGACGGGGAGGACGGACCCCGTCAGCCCATGCGGGGCTTCGCGCGACAGGGAGCCCTCAGGCAGAAGAACGTGCACGAGGTGAAGGACCACAAATTCATCCCGCGCTTCTTCAAGCAGCCCACCTTCTGCAGCCACTGTACCGACTTCATCTGGTGAGGAACGCACGCGGGGATGGGTGGCGAGCTCACGAGATATTTTTTTTCTTTTATTTATTTTTCTTTGATTATTTTTTTAAGCTTTAGCCTAGGAGTCCTTTTGTTATTATTAAATAAATAGTAGTCAAAGAAAGCGTTTAAAAAAAAAAAATATTGGTTATTTAGACAGATGTGGTACAGAAATAGATTTCCAGTGTGTGATAGCACACACCGATTTCAATCTTTTTCTTGGACTTGTTGATACTATCCCTGTAAGGTAGGGCAGAAAAGGCAAGACAGAAAAAGATGTGGGCTGCACCAGAGAAATAGAAATAGCTGCAGACCATTGTTTGATGGTATCAAGTAGGCAGAGGAGCTAAAAGAAGCTGAAAAAAATCATACATGTTCTCCTAAAGCAGCAGCAGCCAGCTGGGTTAACCTGAGTGGCAACAAACAGTGTTTCAAACACTGACACAGCTTCTGATCCACTGGTCTCCCGCCTCGGCCTGTTCCCTCTTCTTTTCCTTCCTTTTCTCCCCTCCAACGGCTACCTTTGCAGACATGTCCCCATACGACCCACCTGGGTTTACTAGACATTGAAACAGATCTGCTCTAGGGTTATGAAATTTAATTTAGGACTCTATTTTGGCCTAATTTGTCCCGTTTATTATTATCATCTGTGATGTGCACTATTCCCAGAATGGCTGTTAGTTAAGTCCTGTGACAAGGTTTTTAATTTGTGAATGGCTAAATGATTTGACCTAGAAGAGTGTATTCATGGACTTTAATAAGATGGTCCCATCGGCTGTAAATATTCCCAAGATATGACAAATATGCCTTTT
>CM047976.1:16900433-16911568 GCA_026261665.1 Melanotaenia duboulayi
TATAAATTTTTTTATTGTTATTATCATTATTACTGTTCAGCTTTTTGGTCAGTAATTACTGTTTTCAAGGTTTTTTATAAATAAAGTTGGCTTGGCTTTGTTAAGTAATCAAAGAGACGGTTCTAATGTGCAGCCTTGAGTGTTAAATGCACTTTAATTTAGTACCAGCAGCACATGGGCATTAAAACAGTTGACTGAAATTAAAGCAGCTGTATATTAAATTAAATGCTTATAAAACAAAATGAATGAAAAATATGTTTCAATGACCATAACAGAAATAAAGCTATGGAAAATGCAAAAAGATAAGATCTCATGTAACTCAAAACAAGCTTGATCTCGATATAAACGATGATCCCTTATTGTTTATCACATGTGATAAAGTCTCGATATATTTGAGAATCTCGATATATCGCCCAGCCCTAGTGATGCGCAGATGATGGGTACATAAGTCTCAATGCCTGCGGGAAGAAATGAGTGTAGAGAGAGAACATTGTGTACAGTAACAGTTCATGATTTTATTCCTGCTGCAACAAGCAATGTGGTTGTCCATCTGGATGCTTAGGATGCCTTACACTTACACTTAAGCCTAGTTGCTCTTTTTTGTCTTCAAACACATAAAAAATAATGACATGAATAATTTTAATTCCTCAAACTAAAATGAATGAGAGCTGCAGAGATGTACCTGCTGTGTGTAATGATTTCTGGATGACAGAGCAGGAAAAGTGCTGCACAGAGAGGAGGATTGGTGTTGGAGGCTGGGCAGGGGGGGGCCACAGGTGGGGCCACAGGGGGGCCACAGGTGGGCGGTCATTTAATTTCTCTCTGTGTGAGTCAAATGTGGCTGATATAATAGGAGGCTCTGCTGTCACTCATATTACCTGAATGATTGACTCACTTCTTTAGACAATTTGGTATTTTTGAAATGAAACAGATGAAATTGCACACAGAATTTTCTTTGAATGAAAACGAGAACCTGACCAGTTTTACTTTTGTAACATGCAGATTTAGTTCATTTTCACTTAATGAACGGCTAAAGTGACACTCAGAAATTAGAGGATAAGGAAAATAACACAAAAAATCAACTACTTAAAATAACAAATGTACTTCATTTCTGTGCGTAAAGACACATATTTGATACTTGATTTGTTACTTGATTCATCAAAGCAAACATCCACATGTTCATTCATCTCCCAAACAGACTGCCCACCCTGTACATGTAAAATATTTACCTTGTTTTTTTTAATCTGATTAAACATTAAACAATTTCTGCAGTCAAGTTGTTTTTTTTCCCACTTTGTATGCTGGAAATGATGCAGTATTGATTTCCATCATTTCACAAGTACTGGCCATTTACTTCCGCAGTGCCACAAATGCAGCATGAAAGTCTGTCGTCCAGATGGGACCATTGTTAGAGTAAAGAGAGAGGGTACAAACTGTTCAGATTTTTAAAAGGTTTTGTTTTCTGCCTGTGGTTTGCACAATTACTTCCAAAGTATTTTATGTTATTTAGGAATAAAAATTGTTTTCATATGTTAAAGAAAACAGCTGTGTGTGACTTTTCTTAGGGTCGGGGTGGGGCTAGACCACCCTGTTTCCAAAGACTATCCTCCCCAAAATATGGCCATGTGCTATATGTAGTTGTAAGCAGATACAGACTGGGATTACTTTCAGTAGGGATGGGTGATACCCACATTTTTTCTGTCAATATGGAAGGAATACACCATGGTCAGCTTTGCAAGTAATGGTATTGCCTACAATACAATAGCATGTTTTGTATTAGCACAGTGGTACCATCGTCAAAAAAGTATCAAATCCGATATTTTGACTGGCTGATATTGAAGTATCGCCTCCAGAGTATCACTATACCCATCCCTATTTTAACGACGTTGTGCCTTCGTTTTTGTGAGAACTGCAGGTGTCTATGATATGACAGTGATGTCGTGAAAAGAAAGTATTTTAATTCCAATTACGTTTTTACTTTTTGCTGAAGTACTTTCTTTTGTCAAAACCCAACCAGGAGGTGAGAAAAGTATTTTAGTAAAGTGTCGTCTTGCCACTGACATGTTGACCCAAGGTCATACCACTCGGCTTCTCCATCTAACCACCCCTACTTCCTGTTAATGAAGACTTTGTGATATACTTTTTAAACAATAGAAACAACAACGCCTCTTGTAGGGGCTCTACTTTTTAAGACAGAATTATGAGGTATATTGAAGGGTATGAACAAACAACAGATATGATCGTTTCAGTTCCCTTGAGTCACTTCCGCATACGTGCATCTTATCTGGTGAAATGCTGGTGTGCACCTCACAGTCACAGAGCTGAAATAAAAGATAATGCTGATTTGGCTGGCAGTTATTAAGTCATTCAGTTGTTTTTCTTGCCCAACAACAAGCCAAAGCCCAAAGATTTTGATGAACTTTCATAGTCATAATACTGATAGCATTACAGTAGCTTGAATGCTAATATATTTACCAACTCATTTTCTAAAATCACTATTTTGTTGGATATATGTAAACCCCCCCCCCAAAAAAAAAGCATGGAATTTGAATTCTTTAGCTTTATCCCTTACATACTGATAAAAAAATAAATAAAAAAAAGCTAAAAAAAAAAACCTCATGTTATTCATGAAGGATAAAAAGGAAGCAAACCAGCTGTTTGAATGGTTGTTCTGTGGTTTTATTTTCACAAAAATAGATATTGATGCTGGCTGGCTTTTGCACATTGTGCAACACGCTGCGAAGACGTTGCATTTTGGAGAGGCTGACTCCCACAGTGTTGTTGCTGTAAACAATAAACTGTAATGCCTCAATGGGATTCTGCTGTTTAGTTTCCCATCCTCTAAGAGTGTGGGACTCGCAGAGTGCAAGCGGTTTCTACAGTATTATGTAATGTTTATTTCTAAGAAATCTATGAGGATGAGATTTTTTTTTTCTTTGTGTATAACACGATTTCTGAGTTGGATTGTGCGTGCGCCCGTGTGTGCATCTGCTTCATATGCCACTTAATGAGCTGGTGAGCTCTTATTTCCTAAATGGCTGCTTGTGCAACACTGCAGTGTCTTACGTCTAAACCTGATTGGTTTGGTGTACTAGTGTGTGTGTCTGTGTACGTGTTCCAAAAAGAGTGTGTTAATAATGAGTTGGGTTTTAGTTTGCAACAGGCTGTTGAGTACCCTCCACTGTCTCCTCAAAGAGCTAATGGACAAATTATCCCTTTAGAGAGCTTGAGAGGGAATGGAGGCGATGTTGAGAGGCAGGAAGTGGAAGAAACATCACAAGTAGGGGACTAAAGGAGGAAAGAGGGAGAATTAGTGGAGATTAAAAAAGAAAGCAGATGCATGAAAAGATGGTGATATGAGAAAAGGTGTGGAGGCAGAAGCNTGCATGAAAAGATGGTGATATGAGAAAAGTGTGGAGGCAGAAAGGAGACATACTGAATAAGTTGGGGTGGAATTAATTTAGGAAGATGGAGATGCAGAGGGAAGAACATGAGTGGAAAGGGTAAAGGAAGAAGAGGTTTGCTTGAGATTATCTCAAAGGTTATGGGATGCTCTTGTTTAGTATTAGGAAAAAGAAAGCTATAAGAGATATGCTACAATGGTGCAACCATTTTTGTCATAAGATGTAATGTGAAACATGTGGTGCACGGTTTAGCAAGAGAATAAAGGAAGGATAGGTGAGGGTGGGAATTTTGTATGCTGATGACACCATCAAGACACCATCAGGACAAATTACATTAAATTAAACCAGGCAGATGGTTGAAACTAAAAGTAAATATGTGTGATGGAATAACTCCAGCAGAGAGAAAATGAGCAGAGACGATAAAGTATAAAAGAGGCGAAGGATAGAGATAAGAGGGAAGAGAAAATGGTTGTGTATAAGCATGGATGGAGCCTTAAACAAGCCCATGAAGCTGCTCCGTCCTGCAGCTATTAACACTTTTCAGAAGGGGAAATGCAACTATTCATAAAGGCAGCATCCAGTGGCTCTATTCACGCTTCCTTTGACTGATGCCATCTTTTGTGTTTGAGCTTAACTGGGCGTCTCTTTTTGCCATCCATCCAGCTGCTGTTTGGGCACCCACATCTCCTCTGGAATCACATCATATGTTTTCTGGCTTTTCTCATGTTTCTGTTCAGGTTCAAATGAGTTGGTGAATATTTGCAAACGCTGGTGTCTGTTGCCGGTGCTGAATGCAGCTCAGGTGCTTCTGCAACTAAAACCTGTGTGGGTGGGAGGTCGCAGGATCCAGAACCTACCTCCTACACATGCTAACATGCACACACATGAAACAACACACACACACACACGCTCAGAAAAATGCATACAGAAAGACAAGATGGGTTTTCATGCATTAAATGTACAAAGACCGACACAAAGACGGATGCTGAGGTGTATCACTGAGACGCTGAGGCAACAGAAAAAGGTTGAAAACATTTGATGGGTATGTTGTATTTTGTTTTACTCCAGCTTTTTTTCTCTGGTTTTCTTTGAGTCACTGGTCTCCCTGTTTGCAAGTCAACATGTTGCTCTCTCATGATCCTACCTTCTGTTTGTTCCCCCTTTCTCCCCACTTTCCTTTCTGTTTTTACCTTTCGTGTTCTGTCTTTTCCTTCCTCCACCTCTCTATTTCCCCCCTCTTTCTCACAAGTGGCTGTGTGCTAGAAGCTGTGGGCTTTGATGCTTTTATAAATAGCTAAAGTGTTCCACTGAGAGCACCACCAAATGGGATGGATGGATAGACTGCTGGATGGATGGATGGATGGATAGATAGATAAGGGAGTGGAGAGGGGGAGGAAGAGGAGGCTGGGCTGTGTAGGTGTGAAGTGAGACCAGTGGAAATAGCAAAAAAAGAAGGCATTTAAAAAAAAAAGTGACAGAAGCATAGAGGAAGTGTTAATGTAAACAACAAACCCACGAATCTGACAAACAATTACTGATACTTTCATTTCTGCAGGCTTCAAAACACTTCCTTTAAACAGATGGTATAAATATTGTATTATTAAATGTGTCTCTTTAGAGTCACTCTTTTTAATCAGAAATCTTAGATTTTTGCTTCACATAATTTAGAATTTATATAAATAATTTGATTATTGCTGTATTCATTCTTTGTATTAACTGGAATAGAATTGTGCCTATTTTACCACCGTTACATTACCAAATACCATGTGTCCATCTTTTATCTCTAAAGCAACACATCAGACCTGATGCTGTTATTAGCAGGGATACCAATGTATCTGTAATTTCTAAAGCTACAACAAATCCTTGCTGAACTAATGAATGTGTGATGAAAAGTTGATTTATCGCCATTTACAAAGAGAATTTAATGTGACTGAATGCAAACATCTTTATCAATCAGATGTGTACGCCTACAGAAAAATGCTGCAAACAGCACAAATGACGGAAGTGATTCAGAAGACGGGAAAAACATCAACGATTTATTAAAATTTCCTTGACATTGGTATAATTTTTTTTTGTTATGACAGAAGAATAAAATTTTAATAGAAAATCAAGTTTGGGTAGGAAAAAAAAAAGATTTTATTTTTAGGTCATACTGCACAGCTTCATAGGAAACCACTGTTGAGAAACCACTATAAGAGGAACAATCTTTTTTTGGTACTATACACTACCGTTCAAAAGTTTGGGGTCACTTTGCCAAGTTAATGCAGTTAAGTTAATGCAACCCCAGTTCCAAAAAATTNCCCCAAACTTTTGAACGGTAGTGTACTTGCCCCTCTGCTTTGGATCAGTCAAAATATTTTTAGGTATTATTATTATTATTATTTTCAACTTGCAATGACAACCATTGACAAACTGTGGAGACAGCTTTGTTAAAGTTTTCCTCTGGTTATGTTACTTTAGTGTCTCCACCTGAACAAACATGACTGAAGATGCTGAACATGGCAAAGTAAATGCAACCCCAGTTCCAAAAATAGTGGTTATTAATGATGTAATAATTGCAAATCTCATAAACTGATATTATATTCCCAGTGTAACATAAACAACATATGACATATTTAAAAAAAAACATAATTTCTTGGAAAATATGAGCAATACATCTAAGAAACCTGGAATGGAGGCAACAAAAGGCAGGTAAAGTCATGGGCAAAAATTAAAAAAAGAACTGGAGGAGCATTTGATAACTTATTAGGTCACATGGCAACAGGTGAATACCACGAATGAGTATAGAAGGAGCATTTCAGAAGAAGCAGAGCCTTTCAAATGTAAAGATGGGCAGAGGTCCACCAGTCTGCAAGAAACAAACAATTAATTATAGGGTACAATAGCTCAGCTTCCAAAATGTGATGTGTTGTTTATGTTCTACTGGGAGTAAAATATGGCTTTATGAGATTGTGAAATCACTGCATTTTGTTTTCATTTACATTTACACCGTAGCCCAACTATTTTGCAGTTAAGGTTGTACATCAGTATTACTACGAAATATTATTAGGTTGTAAATTAATTTCTTTTAGAAAGTACTAGGAATGTTACTGGCTTTAAAAACCTGCTGCAGAGCTAAACCCTCACTATGTAGACATTGCACTACATAGCCGGTGTGTGTCAGTCTACTGATTATTGTCAGAGAAGCTCTGACCTCTTCCTGAAAGCCTTTCAAGCACTTTATTTGCAGCATTTTGAAGAGTTCAAGTTATACAACACCATTCTGCGGTCTTTAGTGACATGCTGCTGCAGTGTGTGTATAGCTGTTTGTGAGCCTCAGTCAGGTCGACCTATTGACGGTGCCAAAAATATTGCAGCATTATTGTGCATTGATTTCTCCATCATTCCCCGGTGCTTTTCAGACAAAACCAACTTCCACCCTAAACAGCATGTGCCCATGCTGCACAGCAAGACTTTTAAAATCAAATATTACTGCTGGAGGAAATACTGATGTTTATTGATGTTCTGTTGACACGAATTTAGCTTTGGTTACTGCATGTCTTTAGATTCACAGTACGATGAATGAAGGATTTGTTACTATTGGGCATAGAATATTTTTCTTTGTCCTACACTTCCAACAGTGGGATAGAACATTGCTGTCATCAAATCAAATAACAGCCCATACTTGAGATTTTATTGACACAGTGAAGAGGTGTTGGCACATGTATGAAATCAGTACATGAAAACATCATTTATATTGTACAAATTACACTTTCATATCCTACAAATGATCAGAGAACCTTTGGAAAGGCTGCAAACTTCCAAGACTGACCAAACTTTTTGCTATGATTCAGTTAAATTCAGTTTAGCTTTATTTATGCAGGACCGGGTCACAGCAAAGGTACCTCAAGGCACTTTACTGACATCATTAGTTTAGGCCAATTCACTGTGATCCAGTTAAAACAAATCCACATGACTCCAATTTACAATAACTGTGTTCATACAATTCATACAAAATAACTTAAGGAAACCCAACAGATGCAGCATTATTATGTGTTGATCATATTTGTATGCTAGTTTGAAATGGGTTTGAGGTAGCTTACTTCTTTATCTGTGATCCACAGATGATAACGACATCACTGCTGCTGTAGTGTTGTTTTATTTCCTGTTATATAGTGAACTAAAGTCCAGAGTATATGAAAATGTTTCCATAGTTTTAATGCAAGAATCAACCTCATCTTCAATCCATTCTGATTTCCACACTACACAGAGCAGAGGGAGAAATTAGCATTGTATCCTTGTTTATGATTATAAACCTGAATCACCAACTTGACCGATAACCAAGCAAAGAACAAGGAAGCTCATCAGTTGTGACTGAACAATAGCAACAACAAAGCTAACTGTGTGTCCTGTAATCATGTTTTTCTTTGCAACAGTAAAATCTAATCCCGTGTTTATTCTTGTCCTGCGTACACTTTATCTCTCTACTCATTTCCTCTGTTGTCTGGGGCTCTTTGCTCCATCTGCCACTTTTTTTGTTTCAAACTTTATGTATAATTGTGAGTTGTTGTGTAATGAGGTGCTTTCGAGCTGGGAAATGTGCATAACAAACGTCGGCATACTTGTAACTGAATCAGAAGCACATCATTTTAAGCTTAAAAATGTCTATAGTGTTGTGGCTGTCGGCATGCGTGTGAAATTTACAACCCGTCATTGCACTGCAACACTCAACGTGTTACTTTACAATACTACTTCCTCTATGTGTGTGTGTTTTCTTTTCTAATGTGTGGACACATTTTAGGGCAGTTCCAACACATGAGACCGCATGTTTGTCTTCGTCAGCGTAGCCATGCAGAAGAAGAAGAAGAAGAGTGTGAAAGTCACACAGCAGAGCTTAAAACTTCTCACTGCTTTTTTATCAGCTCATCAGAAGTAGCTATTTGATGCGTTTGTGTGTGTGTGTTTGCTATTCCACAGGTGTGTGTCTGTGTGTGAGAGAAAGTCTAATTTTACTCGTCGCCAAGGACCAGCCACTTTTAATCTGATCTACTTTCACACATCTGAAGACTGATCGCAGACGCGGTGCAGGCGCGTTTGTTTGTGCTCACTTTGACACACAATCGCCTGCAGGGCTCGGTTGTCCTTGCTGCTGACATTTGTGGCAATAGTACACCCGTTGCTACGGTGACACCTTGGAGACATATCAGGACAGACCAGACAGCCAATGTGGGTCAAGCTTGTTTGACATCTTACACACACAAGCAGGACTGGACAGCTTCTACCAGAGCCTGAATTTAGACCCTCCTACTATAAATACATAATTTAAAATATAAATGCAATTTTTTATTCTTTTTTAAAATAGTCTTTGTTCACCTCTTATTTGTCATAATCTCTTCTCCATTGGATGCATTTACTTCCAGGTTGTCTTTGACCCTTGCAACTTTCCAAGCGTTTTGTGTGTGAACTTAGTCAGTTCCCAAGTTTTCCCCCTTCCCTTAGACATTCCTGTACTCACGTGTTGCATTGTTATTTGGAATTTATTGTTATTGGATTTCTGAAAACTTGATTAATTTGTGAAGTGGTGAAGGTATGTGCTGCCTGTGGATGATAGATTCTACCTGCCCCTCCAGCAAGTATTCAGATATCTTTTATGCTCCCATGTGGAAGACATGACTTTTTGACTTTATCAGCACCGTACATCATTTTGCCGGAGCCATCACAGCAAATTTCCGTCTCTTTATTGCACTTGTCAAGTGAAGTCAATTTGGATATAAATCATGGAAACTGCCCTGAAATGAGGCTTCCTTGTGTTGCTATTATTAGTGTGAATGATAACCATTATTGATGTTTAACTTAATGCTTTGATTTGTGTCATTCTGTGCCTGCTAATGACACTAATGTCACCATACTGACATGCACATCAACGTACATTTAAAGAGATGAAAACCTTGTGGTATCTTGCTGTCTATTGTTGGTTATTATACTGGTTTGTCAAATTATTTCACTTCCTCCTGTGACTGTGAACTCCTCGCTACTGTGCTTTATTTTTGTCTTCACTCAGCCTTCCTTGTACATGCTGCATTTGGTAGTACATTGCAATTTCAAATGTCTGAAATTCCAATAGGAGAAAAAACAATAGACAGAACCGAGCATGGCGTCACATGCTTCTTATAAACCCTGAGTTGGATTAAAACAAGTTGTTCTTTTGTTTGCTTGATCTTCTTCAGCTTCATCTCTGATGTAGTGTGTGTGAAAAGAATCATCAAAGCAACCTTTGGTATTTTCATAGTTAAAGTGAGTCTTCAGTAATTAATGCAACGTCAAGGTTTGACTTTACATTATTGAATCACATCAAATGTAACATCTGTGTGTTTCTGCTGTCGTTTTCAGGTAAACTTTGTTAGTTCTCCTGTCTCTTTCTTTTATTTTTTATTCATTTTGTGACTTTTCTTTTTAACCTTCCAAAACCTGAGGTCCTCAACGGAGGGACTTGGAGGGCAGGTGGTGCCAAAATGCCCATTTTTTGGATACTTTGCCTGAATTGCTTTTACCTTAACCTCCTTTATTTTACAGTGTTTCACTTTATTAGAGTTGGCCTTTCCAGAGATGATGTTCACATATTGTACTATGATGAAATAAAGACAAACACTTCCTTTACTAATGTAAATACATACGTTTGTTTCAAACGTAGCTTCTTCTTTTTTTTGCTCCTTTTGCTGGTTGCAACACAAACTTCAAAGCACCAGGCAGGGAGGACTCTGAGAAAGAGCAGCTGAATGAGCTTTATTATTAAGGTTTGCAGGTAATCCAGGTCAGACAGATAAGCAGGTCCAAGGTATCCAGGTCAGGCAGGTTGATTGGAGACTGAGCGAGAGGACAGACTAGTTAATAACTTGGTCAAACGGATTCAGGAATGTTCAAACTTGGAATTACCACAGTTCAGTTGGCTATAGGGCTGCACAATTAATCGGATTTTGATCGGGATCACCTTTTTGGTGGCCACAATTAAATTAACCTGATCATCAACGATATTTACATTCAAAACTGCTGCATGCATACTCTGATCACATACATTCTCAACCTGTAGTCTGCCAACCACCAGGGGACAAGGCCATAGCTTCATTAAGCTGCTTAAATAACAATTTAGTGGCGCACCCCTTTAACAATCGGCAGCTAGTTGTACTCAGTGTTGCCAAGGAAGTGACTTCGTCGCTATATTTAGTGAGTTTTCACTCATCTCTAGCGGCTTATTTTTTTCAAAAAACCAGAAGCGACAAATCTAGCGACTTTTTCTGGTGATATTGGAGACTTTTGTAGACTGACGTGAAAGAGTGTATAGTTTACTCTTCAATGAGGAGTGGGTGCTGCAGACCCCTCCCCCGTCCAAAAGCACTCAGAAGAGGCTTGATCCTCACACGACAGCAGCTGGATTCAGAGCAGGAGATGATCGCCTGTTTAATGACCAGGCCGAAAATTAAATGTACATAACTGCTGCTAGATGATCCTGGCTGGCTTACTGTCAGATATTAATGTTTATTAATGAAGAGCGTGGACATAAACATTTAAAAAGTTAAAAGTGTTGTGACATGTTGTAGACTCCTAATTAAAAAAAGCATTACACTTAATAAAGTTAAACTTAAAAAATAAAGAAAATATTGACTGAAGAATTAAATTTTATGTTTTTGCTGCTCTAAACATTTTTAGGTTGTCTTTTCTTCTATTTTTGCTTTTCTCATAGCATCTCTCTCCACA
>CM047976.1:16911657-16922785 GCA_026261665.1 Melanotaenia duboulayi
TTAGCATCTTTTGTATCCCCATAATTTGCATTAACTTCTCAAAAATGAATGGTAAATGTATTTGTTGCATTATTTATCATCTATTCCAATTTACTAATAACTGTTGCCACATAGTTTGTTTATAATTGGTGCAATAAAAATACATGTTTTTCCAAACATGTATTTTGTAAAAATAATCGTGAATCGTGATTAATAATCGTGATTACAATATTGATCAAAATAATCGTGATTATTATTTTGGTCATAATCGTGTAGCCCTAGTTGGCTATACAACAATCTGGAGCTGTGTAGGAGGAGGCCTCATCCTTAAAAAGCAGCTGCTGGGAATCATGATGATGAGACTCAGGTGTGCCTCCTCAGCAGGATGAGAGTCTGGGGTGCCGGCGGTCATGCCTCCTCATCAGGCATGACACAAACCACAGTCTTCACGCTTTCTGGTGCTATTACTCTGTTTTTTATGTCTGGCTTTGCATACGCAATCTTTCTGAGAACTGCAGAGGTGAAGGACGCCGAACATGGATGAAAGGTTCTGTATCTATCTATAACATAGGGCATAAATGGGCTTTTAGAGCAACAGCTGCATTATTCCAGAGGAATATTCATATTGATCCTAAAAGTTTTTTTTGTTTATTTTAGGCAAAGCTGAATTTTTTTTACATTTGCGCTATGTCCCATCTTCATTTATTCTCAACTAGTAACACATATACTGACATTTACACATCTTAAAAAATCTCACAAGTGTGCCCTTTACTATGATTTGAAAAGTGTACAAATGGACCTTGTGGTTGCAGAGATATACTCATTTCATTATAGATATAACATTTCCGAGCATATACCTAAGAACATAGGCACAAAGCTCAGTGTTAAACTTAGCAAACCATTAACAGCAAAGTAAATGCTTGTCATACTTGCATAACAGCAATCTCAGTACATAGGTATGCTTCTAACTGTGTTCCCTCCACTCAACTCTCATCACCAAAATCCACTACCACCTTTACTCATTTATGCCTCTAATTGTTCACTGTCACAACGTTTGGCACCAGGACCTCTGCACTTCTCTGTTTTAGTTGTCTGTAGCGTAGGTGAACGAATTAAACTCCCTCCATTGCAGTCAGGGCAAATTGATGCTGATGATAAGGAGCTAAATGTCTAAAACGTGAGTCATGGCGTGTAGGTGTGATGGTCCACCTGGATTACTAACTGCTGAGGGGAGAGAAGCTGCAGTTGTAGGTTTGAAAGTGTTCTTTGAAAAGGCGATTATTTATCGAATAGGTTTCCAAACTGAGAGCAGTTTTATGATTTAATTTCCAGGACAAGATGTTCAGATTGTGGGTAGTTTAAGTTTTACAGGTTACCGTCATAAATATGCAGTAATGAGCTATAATTACATAATAAACTTGACTATCTTGCCTGTTTAATGGTAATATCAATAATGTGATATCAGATTTACGATGTTTATTGTTAGTTTTAGTGTTTAACCAATGAATATCTGCTAAATAAAATCCTTATAAGTGTGTTTCCAAACAGGTCTTTGCTTAAGAAAACTGAAATGAAACTCCTAGTTGAAGGTGTTTGTTCACTGTATTTATCCTAGGAGAGATAGATGAGTTTGTTTGTGTGCGCGTCTTCAATGGCAAAATCTAAATAAGGGTCCGTGCAGCGTTCAGAGTTGCTCCATTTTTCTGTGTGTGCGTGTCAAAGCGGTGTGTGTGTGTTCTTTGATGGAGACCAGCTAACTATGTCACTGCTGCTCCTGAGATACTTTAACCCATTCGTCTATAGACCGTAACCTAGCAACAGGGGCACGAGCCGACAGGAGTGCATTCATCTCAGACCTCTTTTTCTGTCTTTCCCTCCATCCCCCTGTCTGTTTCCTTCTTTCACTTTCTTCCTGTCTGACTCTCATCCTTCACGTTAGCCTCTTTTGTCTGGGATCTGTCCTTTCTTACTCATCTTTTAGCCATGATATTACAATTTCAAATTCATAAACTTTTTCTTTTATGTTTTGTAGGTTTAAAAGTTTTCTTTTTTTCAGCTGTTGTTATGGTAATACTGGTAGCTATCATCAACATCATCCTGTCTTCCCTGTTTAGCTTTATAGTGGAAAACCAAAGACTGCAAAAAAAGATTCATCATCACTGCATAGTCATGGCTGCAGAGTTAAACGTGCATAAACTGTTGGATATGAGGCAATTAGCAAACAAAGACACCGAGCCATACTAATTATGCCGTGAGGCCAAGCTTTAGAAAAGCCAGCCTGATCATTTATAACACAAGATCTTAGATTCTCTGTTCTTCTAATTATTTGCATGGACTTTGAGTTTATCATGAATAGAATCTTCCTTTAGTGATATCCCCAGCCAAAGGACTAATATCAAGGTCGATTTGTTTTTAGATCAAGTTTTTAATGTACTGTATGCTGTCCGTTTAAGGCCCATAGAGTTGCAGTCCTTCTATCTTTTACAACATATCAGACAAAATATGACAAATATGGNCAAGGTCGATTTGTTTTTAGATCAAGTTTAAGGCCCATAGAGTTGCAGTCCTTTTATCTTTTACAACATATCAGACTAAATTTGACAAATATATCTTATATTCTTGATAAATCAATGGTTTCTGCAAACCATGAACATATTTATGAACCCTGTGACGGTGTCATTTATTATTACAGCAAAAGACTCAGTTTCAGGAGGCTGGAGGGGTGGTGGTGGAATAAATTTCAAGTAATGTATCCGAGTAACTCTGGTTCTTGTTGGAGCCCAATTTGTGACTGCTGGACTCACAGCTTAAATCTCGAGTAATTATTTTATTTTTGTTTGTTTTTTTCTCTTGCACTTATTTGCTGTTAGATTAGATTTATGCACCAAAACCGTTAGAGTCAAAGCACCATGGATACATTAAGGTTAAGAAAAGTCTCAAGTGTAGGAGTTTAAGTATCTCTCGATCTTATTTGCATGTAATAGTAGGATGGACACAAACCTGACATTACTTTGTTAGCAGTAATGTAGTGAAGAGAGAACCGAGCTGAAAAGCAAAGCTTTCAATAGACTTGTCTTTCTATGTTCTAAATCTCACCTCCTGGTCATGAGATTTGGCTTGCATAAAAGAATAAGATGGCAATTTAAGTAGCTGAGAGGAGCTTCCTTCGGGAGGTGGTTGTTCAGCCTGAGTAATAGACCGAGAAGCACTATCTACCATTTATTACCATGTGATATATTAAAAATATTATAATAGGGTTTTCTGCTTCTGGGTATCTATTAGGGGACAGAAGACGAGTATCAGATTGTGTTCAACAGGATTTTGAGCAAAGATTATACCATAAATTGGAGCAAAATGTCTCAGAAACTGTATGTGACAAATATGTCACGTCGGGCTCTTATGGGTTAAGATGGTTAAAAGCCGTAATAGTCTTGATAGCTAGATTTAATCCTTGTAACGTGTCACTTTAAGAATAAATGAATAATTTTATAGATATGGTCTGGAAAAAACAAAACAAAAACCCAAACAAAAATTAAGTGTTATCGATGCAGAAGCCAACTCTAGTTAAAAGACAACCTTCATCAGGGGAATTATTTCTGCGGTGGATCCTGTATGATAAGGATCCAGATGGAACGAGATCACGGATGCAGTTGTGTCGTATATTTCTATGTAAGATATGAAGTCGTTTATATAGTGGAAAAGCTATGACATTATATGCTTTATTTTTGCTGGCATTTATTTATATAAACAAATAAATGTTTTTAATAAATTTATTTATGTTTTGTAAAAGAAAAGAAAAAAAAATAGATTAAAATCGGATTTGGTTATAAAAAATCTGAGATTTAATTTTTAGGCCAATGTCGCCCAGCCCTATGATCTGTATTTATCTCCCATTGTTTAATAACCTGTTAGTAAAAAATAAAAATGCATTGGTTATTTCAGCAAATATTGTGCTATAGGTCTATAATTACGGACGCATTAACAAAAGAGAAAGTCAGGTGATACAAGAGGCCTGGAACACGATTCATTTAGTAACCTTGCAGTGTTTTGTTTATAGCGAGATAAGCAGAGGATGATGTTTAACGATTATCTTTTGGACATCACATTATTAGAATTACTGGTGTTTTCCATTATAGAATGAATACAGCTGGTATTGAAATTTGTACTTTATCCATTATTTAGTATTCAAACCTCAAACATCTCATTGGCTCTTTTGTTATCTACAGGTCTCCACTCCAACCTCCATATGCTGCCTCCCACTCTCTCTATCCCAGCCTCTTCATGCCACCTCTCTCGCCCCAAGTTAATGAGTAAATCACTAGATAAAACATCATGATCAAGATAATGACTACTTTCCAGCAAATTAAATACAGCAAACAGAAATATAAAGTACACATTGTGTATACACTCAAGCTTTCCATTTCTCAAACTTGTTCTTTCTTATCCTCAGTTATTTTCTCGCTGTCTGGCCCAAAACAGCAGGTACTGCTTGCGGGGGAGTTTAGAGAGACGGAGAGAAAGTGGCAGTGAAGCGTGGTGGGAGAGTTGGATGAGGGCAGGAGACAGACGAAAAGTTAATGTACAGTACACAAGGTTACTGAGTTATACTGTATGTGTGCATGTTGGCCGGACACGTTGAGCAATTGCGGAGGTAGATCTACTTCTGCAGCGAGAGAACCTGAAGAGCCCTCCAGACACTCATGTGCTCACACAAATACACACACACACACACACACACACACACAAACCAGTTTTTGTTGGAGCAAAGATTAACAGTGTGTTTGTTGTACTGTTTTACAGTTAGTGCTGCTTCTTTGTGTTTTTCTCATATTTTCTCTTATTTAAACATTTTGTTTTAGTTTATTTTGTTTTGCAGGGTTAGCGTAAAGTCGGGTTAGGTTGTCATTTTTCCCCTTACCAATTTTAGTATGGATGCTAATGCAGACTGTACACAAATGCTATCATGTTATAAAATGGTAAATGATAGAACCCTTTAATGTTTAATCAAATTTAATTAATTCTCATTGCACCATATACAGCAAAATGGCATTGTTTTGATGGTCAGGATCAAGATAAAAGGCTTAAAAACACCAAAGGAAAGCAATAGTAGAACCACCATAAAGAAATAAAAGAGCAGAGACTATCACAGTAATAAAAAATAAAGTACAGGTCTGATCATATTGCGCATACACATATTGCTCATTTCAAGGTGCATAACCAGGCCTGATGTTGCACACCTAAAACATCTCATAAGAGTTCAGTTCGGTAACAGCACTTGGGTAAAATGGAAGGAAAGAGTGAACAGAAGAGAAAAGTAGAATGAAGAGAAGAAAAGAGATAAAGGAACACCAGATACAAAGGGACAGCATCAGCTGTTTAATCAAAACAAAAAAGCACACAACCAGCTCCTACACCTATAAAGAAGAAAGAAGAAAAAAACCTAAGGCCTCTGCAAGAAAACAAAGCTGACAATCATCCTGAGCACCTAAAAAAAGACAGACAAGCTGAAACCACAAACATAGCTGTAGTCGCTGGTGATTGAACCCACAGGACAACACAGTGACTCTATCAGGAAGTCGGAGAATATAATTGCAAAATATATGGAATGAATTGTGTTCACTGAAGTGATTGTGCAAATGCAGCCACGCACCTGCAAAGATCTAAAGCATACCAGGGGGACCCTCAAGACCCAGGAGACCAGCCACCACCCCAGAGCATGTAAAAACTGTTTTTAAGTCTGGAGGTGTGAGGGGCCACACCTCCAAGAGGGCAAATACCCGAAAAGGTGGTAGATAAGTCTAAAAGTGTCGCACGGAGGCGATACGCTGTGTTAGAAATGTCTTGTAGTGTGAGTAGCTGAGTGCCTACAATTTTCTGTGAATGTTGAGTTCAGCTTGGGAATCAGTGCAGCCTATTTAGAGAAAAAACATACAGTGGCAAAACATTTTTGGCACTTCTGGTCAATGTTTGGTTTCTCTGATTAAGTAAATTACTGAACTTAAAGAGGACCCAACCTTCTACCTTTACTTGATATTTGAATAGTTACGAATATATTGAATAGTTTAGGAAAACAATCAAGCATTAAGAGCCTAAATCAAAGCCCAACTGACCTCCACCGTACCTTGGTCATGAACNTTTCTCTGATTAAGTAAATTACTGAACTTGAAGAGTTCTATTCTACCTTGATATTTGAATAGTTAAGACTATATTGAATAGTTTAGGAAAAATATCAAGCATTAAGAGCCTAAATCACAGCTTGATTTTTTCCTGCCAAATAGGAGTCTTTGAGTTCTTGTTTGGGGAGTTTTTGGCTGGTATTCCTGTCAAAATTTGTGGGCTACCTTGTGATCGCTCCTTTGTGGTTTGCTCATGGATTTCTAACAATGTGTGTAGGTTGAAAAACTGTGAAGGTCACAGCGAAACTGATGTGTTGAGGATCATTATCATGTTGTAGAGGCCATCCGTCCTCTTTTCTTCTGCAGCTTTTTACAGTCTCTGTGATGTTTCCAGAATTAGCTTGTTTTTGGATTTAATCCATCCTTCCCTCTACAACTGAAGGCTCTGTGCCAGAGGCTGCAAAAGCCCAACTGACCTCCACCGTACTCATGAAATTCAGTTTTTGAATTACATTAAAAAATAAAGTAACCATAATCAGATAAGCTGTCTTAACATCTTCTCGTAGACTTCTGGGTCTGCTTGGTAGACTTCAGTTCATTTTAATTTCATAGAGCTAGGCAGCAAGGCAAAGTTTGAGAATTTTTTTTTCCCCTGATAAAGCTTTGAAATGTAAATCACATGGCTTTGCCTTGGTCATGAACAAATCAGCGCCTTAACAATCCGATTTAAGTCTTAGACTTTGTTCTCTGGGCGATCAGATCTCTTGGGATGCCCCAACATTTGCATGGTAAAAATGCCTTAAAGCTTATTAACTTGTACTATTTAGAGTAACAGAAACTCTGATCAGACTTCACAATCATTAACTATTTCAAGGCAAGTAAAAAGCTCACTCCCACGAGGGAGTGGATTTGCTCAGTGTGACTCTGCGTGGATACTTAGCAGCAATGTTTGCAAATCTATGAAAATAATTAAAGACAGTGGTTACAAGAGGCATTTTTTTGCAGTTAGATTAAGCCTGAGAAAGAGAGAGAAGAGTGAAAATTGATTAAGTAATAAGGTAAAAGGAGATTAAAAAACAAAACAGAAGAGACCAGTGAGTGAAACAGGTTGAAATGAGTCTGACAGGCTTTGACAGACAGAAAGGAAGAGGAGATGGCGTGAATGGAAGACAGTGAATGAAAGGTAGGAAGAGAGATGAAGAGCATCAGAGAGAAGATGAGGCTGGAGGTGTAAGCTGGACCACGTAAACTCAGTACGTGCCAGAACTTTCTCAGTGCTGGCACAGAGCTGAAACTGTTATCGAATGGAGCATGAAGCCAGCCAGACTGTAGTGTCTCTTGAAAAGGCAGCATTTTATAGTTTTGTCCCTTTTTTGGTTTTATATCTTGTTTTAGAATCTGCTAAATGATCTGAAGGAGTAACATGATTGACTTATATTAACAGGAAATGATTCACGCTGGTTTCATAAAGTATTCTTCAAACACAAGTTCTGTGACATTTTAACTGTTTTTTTTAAATGCTCATTAATGGATTAGATAAAGATTGGTGGCAGTGGTTGGCCTTTGTTCACATTTCTTGCTTGACATGCTACATTAGTAATAAATGCATAATATAAAAATAGCACAAGCAGGAAATAAAATGCAAATAGAGATAAAAAAAGTAAGATAAAAAACATGAAAAAGATACATATTAATATCAATGCAATTCTATTCTCATGGACTTTTACAGTTGAATTCAGTCAAATTCATTGTAGTCCAATTAAAATAAAACAAATCCATTACATGATCTACATTAGTCCAGTTTATAATGACTGTGTCCATATGAGCCAATTTATAAAAATAATCGCCTTGATATGGAAACCAGTGGATTGCATTAAATCTTCTTTTCTATTTAATTCCCCATTCTGAGGCAGCAGGCAAAATAACATCTTTTTAACTGGAAGGAAAAACCTTCAGGAGAACTAGCATCAGGAAGGACGGCCATCTGCCTTGACTGGTCGGGGGTGGAAAGGACAGAACAGTGTTCAGCAGCAATATAACTCTAATGCAGGGATACCTGCTGGGAAAAGAAGATGAGCATGAGGTAATGACAATAATGATGGGATATATTTATACTTGGGCAAAAAGGGTAATGTGGGAGAAATGGAGGAAGGTGCTCAGTCCACTATGGGACGTCCAGCATTCAAGGCCTACAGCAGTATAACTAAAGGGATGGGTAAGGGTTAGTTGCATCTTCTCCTGTGCATATGAGTTACTTCAGGGCTGTAGACTACAGGAGAGTTGTAAACTGGAGGCTTTAAGACCTGCATTATGAACATAGCCTAAGTTCTGTCATCTGGATACCGAAACTGAAAATACTCTTTTCATAACAGTTAAATAACTTGCGTAATCATCAAAGAACAACTTAAAAGGTTGCTCTGATAAAATCGTAATTGATTGTTTTGTTTTGTTTACACTATTTCTATTATACGATCATCACCACCTGGAGGTCACCGCTCGCCTGCCAAGCGAAATCCTCTGCGCTTTTGTGTAACAGCATAAAATGTTCGATGTAAATAAAGACGGAGGAGGAGAAGAGAGGATGCATTGATGGAAGGGAGAAAGAGGAGGAGTGATATGGGTGTGCTGATTCACTTTGACCCTTCTCCCTGTTCCACCAGCGGCATCGTGGGTATTTATACATTGGCGTAGGCTGTTCACCCCCTTATATAAGCCTTTACACACACAAAGACACGAGAGGGAGGCGCCCAGGGTGAATGGTGCATTTTATTCGTATTACTGACTTCTGCTTTCGATTCTTTATGGTCTTGCTCTCCTTCTTGTCTTACTCCTGTTGAACCAGCCTCGTCTTTGTGTCTTCCACCCCACTCATTAGGATGTTTCCTGTTCTCTGAGACAGTAGGAAGAGAAAGAAGTCTAGCTTGCCAAGACCTCTTCCACGCTGTTTTAAACACTGCCAGATCTGCCAGGCTGCAGTCAGGGAGAAGATCGCATGCAGGTGTTTTGTAGCTGAACGCAGTCAGACAGTCAATATACTATGAAAGTTGAAGAATCACAGCAAGATTGAGCATTAATATTAAAATAAATTACACTACTCCTGTTTGTGTTGTAAGCCAAGCCTCTGTGTTTTATGCTGTTGCAACCTCTCTTCTTGCTTTTTCTTGTTGGTATGTTTTCTCTCTTTCTCAGCCTAGTATTCAACTTGAAGTGACTCTGAGTGCTTAACTACTAAACAGTTACACCGATTCCTCCAGACGTGAAATATCTTGATTTAGGATTACATCACCAAAATGAGGTTAAGGTAACCTCTCTGACTTTTGTCCTGTGGAGCAATCACATTTTTAAGCCAAAAATAAACATCTAAAGAGAGAATTCTTTAAAAGCATTCTTCAGGGTGTATTTCTTCCCACCTTTGGGGGAATGTTTACATTTACAGCAAGAATTAAAATATGAAACCTAATATGTCTGTCAAGGTGTAAACAAACATTTATTAGTGACATGCCACATTAGATTTAAGTCAATAAATACAAGTAACTGGAGATCTCTGTCACGCTGAACCTGTTTGCAGCATCACACAGCATCTAAATCTGGGACATCGCTGTACGGCATGTCACTACGCCTCACATGCGCACACAAACGATTGCCCAGGCATACACATGCTGGCAGCTCATTAGAGGGAGAGGCTTGTACAACATCCGTGTTCTGCCAACATTTCAGAAACAGAATATACTGGAGCAAGCAGGGGAGAGCAGCGGAAAGGAGGGTTCTCACTAACAACGCTAATGCGAGCAGATGACTGGAAGATAAGAACAGAAAATGAAAGGGAAATTAAGTAAAAATGGAAATAATCATAATAATAACGATAATCATAATAATGAAATAGACCAGAGCATGAGAGTTAGTTACAAAAAAAAGGATATTTTTTAGCTAATATCTGGCTGAAATTTTTTTCTTTTTCTTTTTGCAGTGCGTTGGAATGATTGTTTCTTTTGAGTCATAAATAATGTTGGATCTCTGCATGCTGGATCCAACAGTAAGGCTGGGATCTGGGCTTTTTTACAATTATTAATTATCTGATAATTATCATTTCAGGCTATTATTTTTCACAATAGTCATCATTGTTTTTATCATCCAAACACTTGAGTAAAAAACAAAACATAATTGTCCTATTCCTTTTGTTTCCTGCTGATGGGTTCACTTTGAATCATGTCATCTCTGCACACCATCAAGAGTCCATGTTAGAAAAGTTGCATGACATTAAGCATTTAACATTGAATGATGTGCTTTATTTTCTAGGCTAAAGCCACAGCATCGATATGGAAAGAGTTTTGTTTTGTGGTAAATTGAAAATGGGAGCTCATTAACCAGTTTGATGGATTTGTGGCAGAAAGGCGATACTCAGCAATGCTAATGCATCTGAAAAATCATCTTCGCATCCACCACCTACGCAGTTTGCTGTCTTGGGATAAAAGCCACAGCTGGTGGTCCCTCAAGGCAACTGGCTGTTACCGAACGTATCTGATGGTGCAATTTGATGGTGCAGCCACTCAACGCAGTTAAGAAAGCAGCATTTAAAGAAACATTGCAAAAGTTTAATAAGCATGAATTACCAGCAAAAACATTCATCTTAAAACTGCAATCCCAAACAGCAAATCAGAAGATGCCATTAACAAGGATATGAACTTAGCTTCTGAATTTAATTTACTAGTAATGTGTCATTGATGAACACGTCACTTCTAAAAGCTGATTCTTTATAGTGAACGAGGCGAGCCGAATCTTTAGATGATGTGTAAATTGTGATAGAAGGAAGGAGGGCAGACTCTGAAGACGGTGAGTGTAGAGGTACACAAAGTAACGGAGAGACGGAGAGCAAGATTTACAAGTGCATCTGGAAAAAGAGAAGAAAGTGAATCTAGTGTCATACTTTAATTCATTTGTTTGTTGGGGTTCTGTGCCCAGTTGTTCATGTAAGATTTAATTAATTAATTAGTAACTGCATTTTTGTAATGAATAAACACATTAAATTAAGGCTT
>CM047976.1:16941007-16953948 GCA_026261665.1 Melanotaenia duboulayi
CAGGAGGAAAACACTGGAGTTAAAAAGTAGAAATAAGATTACATAAACTAATAATGTAGGCTCTCTCCTTTGTGTTTGCGCTCTGCATGATGGGAGCTCCTTCCTCACATTGTCTTATTGAAGGCTCCAGATCTCTGCATTTTGCTGAATTTTCAGCCTAAATCTTAAATGAATGTTCATATCAGTACAGAAAAGCTGAGCAGGTATAGCTTATTTGGAAGTGTTGCAGTGAAAAAAGCCTCTCCTGTTTAAAGAGAACATGGCATCATGTCTTAGGTTCGCAAAATGTTGCAACGATTTCTGTATTTTGGCCTTTTGAAATGACCTAATGTAAAATGTTATAGGGTGTTACTGTTACTTTGTTTTAAGACTTTCTAGGAACCAAATGTTCTGATTTGTACAACCTTATAAATTAAGCTAACTTGATAAGTTTGAGGATAAAAGAAAAATCAGTAGGTATTGGAGGGATTAAGTGGCTGTGAGCGAGGACCCCGCCTGTCTTCCTGCCTGTCATACATCACTAATGACATGACAGGATGTGTGTTTGATTTTGTGTCGGCGGGAATGACTGACGCTGCTGTCAAAGAAAGCTTTAAACCAAAACAAAAGAAAAACAGTTTCAGAACAAAGTGACAAGAAAACAACTCAAAACACTGGATGTCTGAGCCAAGTCACTATTCTGGGAATTGGTTTTGACCCTCTGCAACACAACATATACCTCCGCCTCAAGACACTTGTTTTTTTCAGGAATCCCGTCATCTACTATTTAAAAGTACAATGTTGGTGAGTAAAATCGTGTAAAATTAAAGGTTGAATTGTTTATAAAAATGGTAACAAATGCTGCTAAAACGTTCTGAAAAACAAATAAAAACAGTATTATGAATAAGTAAAGTACGTTTGCGTAAGACCTTTCAGGCATCAAACCACAATATTGAAATGAACTAATCTAGAAAAATATACATGAATGGATGAGAACTAGTGGGCCTTACAATGTTATAAAGTATTTTTGTAATATTCATAAATAGCTTAGTGTTTTTCAAAGGGTTAAAATAAAAATTTTCTTACTTATCAAGTTTTTTTTTTTTTTGCTTTTTGCCTAGATCAACAAATTTTAGGTTTTTGCTGAAAACACTGATAGACAAATAAATAAAAAGAAGTCACTCCTCTTTCACGAAAGCCTATGTCCCACACAGCTCTACAGAAAGCTCTGTCCTACTGATTCCACTGATTTTCCATGAACAGAAAACCTGATTAAAGAGGAGAAGGCAAGAACAGGATGTCTTTCTTTATTATTATTATTATTATTTTTACCCTGATAACTTGTTTCATGGCTCCATCTTCCAGCTTTTTTTTTCCCATACTTTTGGATTGGCGACCTATCCAGGGTGCACCCTGCCTCCAGGAAAGGTTCCTGAGCCCCCTTTCTTATTGGCTGTCATCAGTTGTGCAAAAACACTTGCAGATATGACGAGTACACACACAATCACGTCAAACTTCAGGAAGCACACACTTCTAAAGAGACTTGTGTGATAAGGGGGGTGTAATTCAGCCAAAGTGACACAATATTTTCCAGTACAGGACAGGAAAAGAAGAAAGCAATCATCTCATTGGTTCTGGCTCGTGTAACAGAAAGCACTTCCTCATGTCAAAGGAAAATGTGATGGATCCCTGTGGCAGAAAGATTTCAGCTCATGCACTGATTTGTGTCTGCTTCACTGCACGATGTGGGTTCCCACCCAACCGGGGCTTCATGATGCATGATTGTGTAAGGAACCTGATCCCCTGTGCAACCACAGTGCTTAGATACAGGTGTGCATTCCTACTGAGCCGTGGCTGCAGGTGTCAGTCACACCTGGGTGCACATCAGACAGAAATAGCCCCATTTTTCCACCTAAATTATACCCTTTATTATGAATGATTATCTAAAAATCAATTATCCATTGACTTGTCTGTCAGTCAAAATAATTTATTTAAGACTTTTAAAGGATCTTCAAGTGATGAAAATAGTTGTTTTCTCCTTTTTTTTTTCTTCTCATGGTTATTGAGAAACATGTTTTCAGTTGAAGAGAAGAAATGGTGTTAATTTCTAAAATGGATCACAATGATCTACAGTAAAAGTGCACATGTACACAGGAAGATAATCAGAAACACTCAACTGCAGGCAATGTTCCCTTTTTAAATCACAGTCCACCTGGAAATGTGCACATGTGGATCAGCCTGACGTCCTGCCCTCCGTCCCCCTTCTGTAAGCCAGAAGATTTTTATGGTCAGTCACAGCAAAGAGCAAGTGGAAGACCAAGAAATAAATTCTTCTGGCACAGAAATAATGGGGCTTGTCAGGTGGATGATGTGTACGCAGTCTATATCTGCAGGTGGTGTAAATACAGGGCATCTGACAGCACACTCGTGTTTTTACTTAACATCTATTTTTGGTTTGAAAGTTTTCTTTTCTCACAAATAAGACAGCCAGTACAAATGTATTTGCAAAAATGGATCTACAAGTTGCAACGTCATGCAATTAATGATACTTTCTATTCACAGTCTCACCATGTGCATCACCAGTTTTTAAAAATGGGTCAACAAGATGTCTGAAATGGCTCTAATTCACTCCCAAATCTATACACATAACACAGAAAACACCGCTTCCATGCATGTTTTGTGGCACTCTACATGTGTTCAACACTTCTGAGAACAAATCATCTCATCCATCTCCTCCCTGCTGAGCTGCCTCATCCCGCTGTCACCATCTCGCTACCTGCTATGTGACAACTATATCTTAAAAAAAAAAAGCTACCACATGAACTGGAAAACTGGGAAGATTTTAAGTGTTACTCTGGGGAAAAAACAACAAACCTGCTCAAAGGCCACATTTTACTGTAAAATAAAAACTCACTTTGCTCATATCTTATTACAGTAGGTCTGATGCATTTTCCACCACCCCAGCCAGTCTTCATGTGTTTTTTTTTTCTTACAAAAACTACTTACTTCTGTTGTTGCTGTCTTTTGCTTGCTTAAGAACCAATACTTTCCATTACACTTCGACTCCTCCTTTTCATGTCATGAATAATGCGTAGATTACATTTTCCATTCTCCTTTGGACTTTGTTTCTCTGTAACTGCAACCGTGAGCAAAACTATGAACTAAGCCATGCTTAGATGTCATGTTATTGGATTATTGGCAGAAATAACTGTATCTTTCTCTGTGTGTGTGTTCATCTGTGTGCAGTAGACTGATGTACAAACTCTCACCCACCTGCTGTATTTTCATTTAGATGAAATTTGGCTTCAACAAACTGACTCCATGAGTGTTGTTTAACTTACACACACAGACACACCCACCCACACACACACACACACACGGGCCCAGCTGGTAGCTGCTTTTGTAGCCTTTCAGAATCAACGTGAACAAAGAAATACAGATGAAGCTTATCTTGATCCGATTACAGTGTCAACGCCCCTCTATATTCACCCCCTGTCAGACTTCCAGGAAATGCTCCATTACCCCTCAAAACCTCACAGTGGTACTAGTTCCTTTTTTTAAAAAACAAAAACAAAACAAAAACAAATGTTAGCCTGTTTATTTTGGCACATTTGTCCAGTGTTAATCATTACAGTGAAAAGTTATAGTTTGTAGTTTTGATAGCTCTGTCTTTCCCTTTCTATGTCTTATCCAGGACCCGAGGGCAAAGCATAAGTTTAAGATCCACACCTACTCCAGCCCCACCTTCTGCGACCACTGTGGCTCTCTACTGTACGGCCTTATACACCAGGGCATGAGATGTGACCGTGCGTGCTCCCCTTTGGCGTCTTAACCCAATTTAAACTGATCACAGTTACTAGATTAAATTTTCTGTATTTTCCTCTTTGGCCTTCTTAAACATGTCTGATGTGTTTTCCAGACTGTATGATGAACATCCACAAGCGCTGTGTGGCCAATGTGCCGAGCCTGTGTGGGACAGACCACACTGAGAGGAGAGGTCGTATCCAGATCACCGCTGATGTCAAGACCAACGTTCTCACCGTCACCAGTAAGTGTTGCTCTCAGAAAAATGGTCATCTGTCTCCCTCTGCTGTTAGACTGGTGGAGGTGGAGGATATAACTCATGTATGAACTCAGAAATCATCAAACCTTCATCTCTATCAATTCCAGTACGCTGATTTCAGTATGTTTTAACTGATTCTTAAGAGAGATTTTTATAATTGAGCTCACATTTTAACTCATCTTTACAGTTTAAAAAAAAAAAATAAAAGAAATATTAAATATATCTTCTTAATGAGCTTTTCTTTTTTAATGTTTTTTTTCATGTCTCAATCAAAGATCAGGACACTGAAATTGGTTGTTTTGCTTTTAAGATTATTTGGACTTGCACCTATTGATTATACCAACTCTGTCCTGTTAAAAAAAGTCACATATAAGTCAGAAATCCTTATAAATATAGCCATTTAGATATTTTTCACTAATACTAAATAGTGCAATTACTAAATTTGAAAATGAAAAATGAAATGAATGTGGTGTCTGCCCTTTTTTTGTATAAATGCACTTTGGAGATTGTTTTAACTTAAAGAATCTTCAGGTAAAATAATGTTGAAAATATCAGTGGTGTTTAAATCTGGACTCATGCGCCCTGATCAACTCTGTCACAGTTTGGGCCTGATGAATCCTGGTGTTATTACTTTGGAATCAAACAAGAGAGAAAAATAACGTAGACCTGATTTGCTTGAGCAACCTGGATCATTACGCTTCCCCCACAGGTTTGTTCATTAGGTACAAAACATGATGATTGCATCACTTCATCTGGCCCATCACTCTGGAACTGGTTAAATGTTAACTCATTAGACCACTTGGCCTTTTTCCAGCACTCCAGAGTACAATCTTTATGCTCCCTAGCAAATTAAAGCTTTGGTTTTTCAATTAGCCCCACGATAAGATATTTTTTTTAGACTAAGCAGCTGTTTAGTCTCAGTTTCTTAAATTCTGTTAACATCTTTATTGGAAATGATGACTAGCCTCTATCCTTAAAGGTCATAATGTGTTGGACAGTTTTTAGAGTATTCACATGGCTTTCCATGCATTTTGCTCTTGTTTTGGACCTTAATTAGATAAATTTTTGGTGTAGCATACACCAGTTTCTTGCATGTTTGTTAGATGTGGATATTTTTTTTTCTTCTGCATAACATTACTGCCTGTGTACCCTGGCAACAACAATGTTGTAGAAGTTTCTTCACCCAAATTTTCTTTCTTTTTCTTTGAGCTTTCAGGCTTGAAGTAGTTGTATCCAGCAGCACGAGACTGAGCCTGGAATTTAATATTGTTGCTTAGTGAAAATAAAGCAGGATGTTAAGAGAGAGAGGGAGCCATGCCAGCCAAGCTTCCAGAAAAATTAAATATTAATCATTAATGCATTCATATGCTCACGCTTTTCTCTGTGATGCTGGAATAACTGGCACTGTTTTTGACCTAAAAGCCAGTGAGAATTTGACCTTACCTGCAGGGCCGTAGAAACAAACACACCTTTTGTGTATCTGAATAAAGTCTGAGTATGAATAGATAACCAATCAGGTGCGCCATCACCACTCTTCTTTTACTTCTTTTACCTGCAATTACTGCTCTACCCTGCAGGTGGAAGCAGAGGTTTAAATTACTTTATGTCTGACATTTCAGATCAGTTTCAGCTTCCTTCTTGACATAAGAATAAATCTGTGGTCTAAAAGAAAATAATGATCCCTGATCAGACTGCAGTAAATAGAAAATTCAAATGCTTATTTATTGTAATTTCCATCTGGTCACATTTTCTTTCATAAATAAGGAAAAAATCATGTGCAGTTATGACTTGGTAATTATACACGTGTATGTTTACACTCCTCACAGGGAAAAATGTGTTTGTGCTTCACTGGTTTTAACCTTAGAAACAGTAATACAGCTAAAAGCTTGAATTTGTCAGATCTGCGCTGATTTAAGTGATTTTTTGTCGTCAGGAAAAGAGGATTTTATTGTGCTGTTGGCAAAAAGAGGAAATAATTGATAGGATGCTTCATTATGTACAGAATAGAATAAATATGCAACATTTTTTTCCTCAGCAAACTATGCCATCACTAGATACTTCCTTAATGGTATCTGGCATTTTTCCACTGGGTTTTTTTTCCCTGTTTTTTGTTTATTTGTTTGTCTTTTTTCTCACTCTTTTACTTTGTTCTTGGTTCCCACACTCATACACTGAGCATGAGCTGGTAGTTACTGTGGGAAATTATTAGAGAGCTCACTTATCACATAATGTTCAGGCAGCAATGAAGCTTCAAATCCACTTGGGCTACATCACAGAGCGGCAAATTGAGCTGTATCATACAAACTCCAGTCTACTGTAAAGCTCAGTCTCAGAACCTCATGGTGCATTAACAGTGTACATGATGGTTCTGTGCAGAACACATTAACTGTGTGGCATTGTTTCCTGTTTATGTGGTGCATCTTTCATGCAAATGAGAGGCCGTTGCAAGAGAAATACTTATTTATATCCACAGGGGTCAGTGTGGACACATGAAGCTCTTACTCCCTCATTGCTGTGAGGGAGAAAAAAAAAGAAAAAGAAGCCACCACTGAGAATGAATTGCAGAACCACCAGGAAGTACTCTGCAGCTTAACGAAGCAGGATCTAGTGGAAATGGCTGCTACACCAAAAGATGCATTTGAGCTGTTGACTCTAATTATGGGTTTAATCTTTGAAATTGGCACTGGTGAAAAGTGACAGTCTATTGATCAGTTGTAATTCACCTCCATTCTCTGTCAGAGGCAGATCAGAGTTCAGGGACACTGGCAGAAAAGCACTTCTGGGAATGGAGGGCATTTGACTTCAATGTCAAGGGCACTCCAGCAGGGAAAACGCAATGGGACATTAAATTGGGATCTTAAAGGTGACCTCTGCTTTTGTTACTACACCCAAAATAAAAGTACATTCTACTGAATCGGTTCTGAAGACCAAAGGAGCTGAGGAGTTTAACTGTTGTCTGTCTATGTAAGCTGAGTTTCAATTACAGCCTTGATGTGGAGGAGATGCAAACAAGAAAAGGTGAACGTTAATGGTAAAAACTGAAAATTGTTTACTCTAATGCACAAAGGTTTAAATTCAGTTAAGGTTGTTACGACTGTTTCAGTGAAAAGTTTGTGCATGGTATGGGGAATGGAAACAACTTTGCTTGTCTTATCTGACACCTGGAAAGGAGTTATTATGGAAATCTACAGAGTCAACATACTCTAGTGGCCGGGATCTTCTCAGAGAGCATAAAATATCCCAAATATTCCAAGATTACTGTGAATGTCCACCACAGTTATTTAGTTTATATTCTTTTCCAAAAGGCTATTTTTCTTACAAAGGAAATGTGTCTGATTCATATTTCTTCTTTTTGGGGCCTTTTATGGCTTCACATTTGCTTTACTGTTAAATGGCAACCTGGCAAATCTCTACTCCAAACACTTTTAGTCATGTTTTTTCAAAGTATTTTCATTTGAAGATAAAATTTTCTTCCTTGTGAATCTTTTAAAGCCTCATCAATCACTCATTTGTCACGTTTCGTGAACATTCATGAAACCCTAAGAGAAAATACAGCTGTTTCTGAGTCTTTTTCACTCACAGTCATCTTATCAATAAGAAATACTTCTTTAATCCAGTATTTTAATTGCTTAGATGAAGTACTGCTCTCAGGTTTTGTTCACATTGTATGATAGCATGAATGATGATAATAATAAATGATAATACTACTCCCACCCCATAAATGTAAGCTTTAGGAAGCCTTTAAACACAATGTTGTACAATCACTATGAACTATGAACATGACAGCTCAAAGAGTCTAAACTAATCAGATTTCAGTGTCTGGATCTGTGGAGGATCTGTTTATAAATTTTTTCAGTTAAAGTTTTGCAGCAGATCTGCTGGCAAAAATGAAGCTGGCCAGGTCGTATGAAAGCCAGTAAGACGAGATGAGGCTTAACAAATGACACGTGCTGCCAACACCCACGCTGCTGTACACGTACAGCTTTCTGCTGTTACTGCACTCTCAGCTCTCCTGGTCCTGTACATGCAATTTCAAAACACAGAATCCAATGTTCTTCTCAGCAGCACATAATCTGTACATGCAAAAATTACACACATGCAAACAGTCTTGTATGAATCACATACGTCTTATGTGTACAATGAGACAAAAATGTGCACATTCCCTACTATTTACTAAGTGTCCTCTGAGACTATTTGGCATGCTACACTCTTTACAGTTCTCCTCAGCAACTATTTGATGGTCACTTTAACAGTCGTCATCTAATATTTATTGACCTGCTCTACTGAGAGTTTATAGCTGGGTCGGTGCTGTGGTTAACCTCTGTGAGGTTAGCGTAGAGCAACAGCTCTCTGGCATCTTGGGGTTTACTTACGCTGTGAGCTCAGTGGGAACCTCATCTTCTGTTCTGGATTAAAGCAACAAGGTATATTTGAATCCCTTTTTTTAAGATGGCAAATGAAGGATAAGTCTCTCTGAGTATCCTTTGAACCATTTCCAAAATAATCAGCATTTATTGAAAATATCTCCAGACTGAAACGAGTTGGACCATTTAAACTTGGNAAAATATCTCCAGACTGAAACGAGTTGGATTGTTTATACTTGGGTGCAGCTGAATTATAAGTGAAGAGTATTTAACAGTTTTAACTATAAACAAAAGATAGAAAAGGTGTCTTCCTTCTGACAGTGTAACTCTTGAAGCCAAAAGACCAACATTTTATGTGCTAAAATTCCCACAAATGACAAGAATACTCCCATCTGCCCCAAAGACTTTTCATTCAAAATTAAACAGGGGAAGACTTCTTCTTTTTAACAGCCTGTGTGCTTATATTGTCTCTTAAACGTTACACTAATGTATGCAGGAAGGCTCAGCTTATCCTTATTACACTATATCAACCACTTTTTCTTAAATAGCATGAATTTTAGAGAAAACATTATTCTTTTTTTTATATATCTGAATCAGAATATTGCACAGATCCTCACCATTTAAACTTGAGACACACATTTGATGGACATTAACTAATCTACAACTTCTCTTATCTTTGTTCTGTTTACACACTGATAGATTTACAGTAGTTCATACTTCGGGTTCAAGTAGTTTGAGCTACAATTTTTCCAGTATTTACATAGTCCAGTTTTACTTGCTTTTCACAGTTTGCAGCTCCACCCGAGCTTCTCCTGTGATGAGTGGAACCTGTATATCGTTTAGGTGCCTTTGCAATAATTTATACTTTTCTTCAAGTTAAACTAGTATTAATGCCCACATTTAACAGAGTACACTGTGAGGTAAAACGTCTTCAAGAACCAAAAAAGAATCCTTTCTTTGTTTTCGATTGTTCTTCAAGATCTACAACCCATCTACAGGTGATATCCAAGTCAAACTTTTTCAGTTTAACCTGAGGATGTGGGGTACTGATCTTAGTTTATACATTCTTGGTGCTCCAAAGCCTGTTTACATCTAAGGTGGTGCAGCATATTGCTTGTGTTGCCGCCTCCTGCAGCAATTTAAACTCTTCAGCATTTGCAATAAATAGTTGTTTGGTTCATGTTCAACCTTTCTAAATCAAAGGACCTCCAAACAACAGAAATGACTCCTTTGCTCAACATGTCCAGTAACACGGGTGCTCTGCTGCATGTGTGTTTAGTATTGCAGCAGTGAAATATGTCCCCCTTTAAACAGCTTTGNTATTGCAGCAGTGAAATATGTCCCCCTTTGAACAGCTTTGTTGTCAGCCAACAGTTATGTTGGCTGCTAAAAACCAGTAAATTCATGAGAAGAATAAAAACCAGTTGTTGGTATGAACCTTCATATTGACCAGCGCTAATCTTATCTCCTTAAAATAGCTTGCAGTTTGACTTTATACCTTCCCCTGATAAAGGAATGGGAATCTGTGAATACGCTACTTTGGCTCCACCCATATCCCCACCTGTCAGCAGACGAGTCTTTTTTGTCTGCTTTGACACTTTTTCATAATAGTATTTTATCATAGCACTTCAAATATTGAGGCAATTTAACGCAAAATGTTTAAACTAGAGTGCAATACTCAAAAAAGAAGCAACATAATTTTCTTCTCATTTCACTGGTTGCTCGCGCTGCACGCTAGCAAGTAGCAGGATTGGTTCTTCCAACATTTTCCATAGAACGTACACCTGAAGTTGCCTGTCTGAGACTGTAGATGGCGCTTTGCAGAGTCAAGGCAGATATCATCACCTGGAGCAGTGATGGCTGATTTTTCACATGATAGGTCTTGCAACACACTAAAACCATGAACAGTTATAAAGGATATAAATCTTATTTTTATTTGAGGAGGCATTTTAAATGTCTAGTGGCACCAGTTAAGGCAGATACTTAATCCTGTACACATAGCACTGTTTCACTGCTACTAGTCAGACTCCTGCTGAGACATTTTCCATTGTCGCTGTCAGTGTTTTGCATGTTTAGAAACAGTAATGTTTCTTGTGCAGTTTATTTTCTTATGAGTCATCAGTGAAATATGTTTGGCTTTGTGTGTTTTTGTGTATGTGGTGTGACGACTGTTCTTGTGTTTGTTTATGTGAGCTGAGAGCAACCTCGGCATGCTGCTTAAGACAAATCAGGCTTGTTTCTGATAATTGGATGTGACCTCATATCTTGACCAGCATTTATAATTATGCACACACACACACTGACTCAACTTGACACTCACTCCAACCACAGGAGATTTTCTACTGCTTGAATACACACAAAGCCACAAAAGAAGGATTAGTGTTGGATCTGGCAACCTTATGTTGACCTTATATAGTCATTGAAGACAAATCTGGCAACCCCAAGGCTGTAACCCCCAACTGAGTGAAGGGTTGTAACTATGTGCCTCAAGTTTATAAAGAATAACAGAATTTAGTGATTTTTAGGGCAGAGTTATTCTTGTTTTCCCATCTCTTTTAATTTATTACAGAGGGGACACACTTCTACAGTTCATGGACCAAGTGGACACAATAATCGACTATAATATCAATGAGCCGCTGAAATTAGTTTAACAAGTGATACTGTATATTCTCTAAAAATAAGTTACCATAAAGTCCAGCTTTAACCCCTGCATAATGATGCATGTGGCTGATGCCATAAAAGGACGCAGACAGCAGGTGGTATGTCTTGAAACTGGTGATGACTTTTAGGAAATATTACTTCAAAGATTACTTTGTTAACTTTTATTTGCAGGCTTTATTAGATATATGTGTTATGCATGTTTTTGTCAAGATACCACTATAATAGTCTGACTTTATTATTCCCAGTAGAAATTAATAAAGAAAAATGCTATTTAAAAACATTGCTGAATGCTTCTCTCCATCTCTGTCTTCTCTCGTTAATTTCCCATCTCCTTTTCTTCAATTCCTCTATTTCCACCTTCAGTCAAAGAGGGCAAGAATCTGGTTCCTATGGACCCCAACGGTCTGTCAGACCCCTACGTGAAGCTCAAACTGATCCCAGATCCCCGCAGCGAGAGCAAACAGAAGACCAAGACTATAAAGTGCTGCCTCAACCCCACCTGGAATGAAACCTTTAAATTGTAAGACCTTACAACACCAGATTTAATGCATTCTTTATTTATTTATGCCTAACTTGCCTTTCGTCGTGTCTCTTTGTCTTCTCTTTTATCTCTCCCCCTCACTTGGTGGAGTGTTTTAAGACCATCATATTATGCTCCTCTTTCCAAGCATGTGTAACCGCCGGCGTTCAGATAAAAACATCTGGCTTCTCGTATTTGTAAAACCTTGCTCGTGGGGTTGTTTGCTGCACTTGGCTCCAATTGCATTTTTATATGGATGTCTCCTCACAGCGTGGAAGAAGATTGAAAATAGCAACTTGAGGCATCTTGCAGATGTTGAGGTTGAGGGGTGATTTTTGCATCTATCCAACCTTTCAAACTGAAAGATGATATAAGGGAGTTAAACCGGTCCACATATTGCATGTTGCGTATATGAATTCATGTAAAACAGAACTCTCCAAAAAGGGTGCCTCTATGGTAAGTATCCAGGGATATGTGAGGATAAAAATGGAAATGACAAACCTAGAAGTTCTCATACATGCATTTCAAAGTCAGGACAATTTACTGAAGACGACCTACAAATTTCCAGCTGTTGATTGTCCTTATTTGTCTCTTCCAGCCACCTGAAGGAGTACGATAAGGACCGCCGTCTGTCAGTGGAGGTGTGGGACTGGGACTTGACCAGCCGCAATGACTTCATGGGATCATTGTCCTTCGGCATCTCAGAGCTCCAGAAACAAGGGGTGGATGGATGGTAAGATGAAAAAAAGAGAGTTAAAGGGATTTGAAGCAAAGATACTAACCCACTGGAAGAAGAGGAGGAGGAGGGAGAGTGAAGGTGACCTTGTTCATTACTGCACTGTAGGAGAAACTTCTTTAAATTCTCCACTTTAAACTTTGGTTAGACTCAGTGCCACAGCAGCTCTACCCCTTCTCTTTATCTCAGCTTCTTCATCCCTCCACCACCCTCCCTCCTTTCCTCTGTGTCTGTAGCTCAGTTGCTATCTCTCTCTGTCTTCCTCTGATTTTTGCTGACGCTGCCCTGTCAGGGTTTTTAATGAGATGCCAGCATTTGAGGTGGGATGGTGGAGGCGGAGAGATGCCGCTATGCACCTTATATTCTGAGTGAGCCTGTAAAAATACAGGTTTCCATTTTATCCACTTTTGTGAAGCTCCAAAGCTGAACACTTACTGGCACTTCAAGGCAGGGGAAGGCAAAGAGAGAGAAAAATGAACACAAAGAACCTGATTTTGGTAGCTTACACTCTATGTTTTCATGTGTTCTCATTCCCTGATGGGTCGTATTTGAAATTATGCTAACAAGGGAAGAGCTTTTAATATAATTTAACTCTTTTTGGTATGTATATAAATGTGT
>CM047976.1:16974433-16997015 GCA_026261665.1 Melanotaenia duboulayi
AAATGCAATTTATCGTTCAGCCCTAATTCTAATCACAAAAAAAAAAAATCTAATAGTCACCAAAAAGATCCTCCATATTCTGCACCTACCTCCACACATTCAGAATGCCCCCGACATCTTTTGTGTGCACATGCAAACATGGCTGACTGCGTGGTCAGTGTGTCGAGACTCCTCCTGTTGATCTTATCAGCTGCTCTCTGGCCTTGAGCAGACAGCACTGACCTTTAATGCTGACACACACACACAAATTATCTCTGCTTTTCCACTGTTCTTTCTTGCAGCCTCCATCTAATTTGTGCTGTTGTTTCTCTTGTGTGTGTGTTTTGTAGATTCTATGCTGCTGAGATAGCCATTGGTCTTTTTTTCCTGCATTCAAAGGGCATCATCTACAGGTAACATTCATACCAAACGTTCTAAATAAACAACAAATAATAATAAATAAAAAAAAAATAAAACATGGGTAAGATAAGATCCGGCTTCTGGGCAGAAATTAAAGGTGTTATATTCATATATAAAGACATACCTCCATTAGATGGAAGGAGAAAATAAGCTGCATTAATTTCATGCAGCGGTATATTTATGATGCTCACTTCTTCATTTTAAACCCAGAACAGCTCAGGACATCTTAAGCTGTCCTGTACTTCGGGGACAAAAATATTTATAACATAAATTCCTCTATAAGCTCATTAAAAAGCTGTGATGTTTTCTGTCCCAAATGAGTTGAAATAGAGTTTTGAAATGAGTTTTATTCAGCAAAATCTCATTAGACAATGATGAGATAATAAAAAACTCTAGTAAACACATAAATATAAAATTCCAACTTGAAAGCTGATGACTTTTGTTCCCTAAACAGCACACTGTGGGGTTTTATTCATCACTAGCCCTTTTAAAGCAACACTACATAACTTCCCAACCTGAAAACTCTGTGCTTCCGACTTGTTTTGATGGCACACTGACATTCATTATGCACATTCCTGTAGCAGCCATTGCCCTGCAGCGTCCCAGGCTGAAAAACATAATTTCACAACTTTGTGTTCAAGCCCGGAGCATCTCATTACGTTTTGCTTTATGGAACCAAGTCACATGCCAGCAACCGACAATCAACACACTGAATGTTTTGGATGTACACCATGGCTGTTTCACCAAAGTCCCCCACATTATCTGAGAAAGTAAGGAAAAGAAAGAGAAAGAGTGACAGAGCAAGAGATAAGACAGGAGTCAGTATCGGACTGACTTTTACTCACTGAACAGAGCTCAAAGAAGAGACAGGATGCAAGATGGATGCCGATTAGCCATTGTTAGGGGATGCCAATGTGCAAAAAAATTTTAAAGTTCAGTATTGCCACTTTAAATTAGTTAGTTCTTACAATTTTTTAACAGCAGGCAAACAGGAATGTGAACAATCCAGTTTAAAATTTTATTTTGGTTTTTAGCTTTTTTGTTTTTTTAAGAAGAAAAATACATTACTGATCAATTTTAAGATACAAAAACATTTGATGAGTAGGATTAAATCTGAACACAGTTCATTCTTCGGAAAATTCTACTGGCCTGAGCTTAATAACTCAAGTGAGATCAGTAAAGAACAGTGGTGTGAAGATGTTTTTTTTTCTTCTTACTTCTTTTTGTTAATAACATTTTCAGAATCCCAGCTGTAAATCCAGGTCTCAGTGTATATGTTAGCGCCCACTAATACAAAACCACGGTAGGTCCTAAATATCTCTTCTCTGACATTGTTTCACACCTTGTGCAGGGACCTGAAGCTGGACAATGTCATGCTGGACTGTGAGGGTCACATTAAGGTTGCAGACTTTGGCATGTGTAAAGAAAATATGCTTGATGGAGTCACCACCAAAACCTTCTGTGGAACACCAGACTACATCGCTCCTGAGGTATGGACGTGTGGTGTGTAAGAGGGTGAGAATGGTTGGATAAGTTGAGTTTGTTGTTTATTTACATTGCTAATATTTAATAACAGCGTCAACATGAGGACATTGGTGCATTTCATAATTAGCCATTATTAAATTTTGGCCTTTGATTTTATTTTTCTTTGCTGTTTTATGAAGTATTCTTTGTTTTAAAAATGAGCTTTCCTCATGATGACTGCAACTTTCCCTAACAAAGTATTTCACATTTCAGATCATAGCCTACCAACCTTATGGGAAATCTGTGGACTGGTGGGCTTTTGGAGTTTTGCTTTATGAGATGTTGGCTGGACAGGTTGGTCTGCATGTGTCAGTGTGTGGATTTTATTAAAATGTACTTAAAACACACAGTTGCATAAATAACAGAAACAAAGACTCTCGAGTACTGCCTTTAAAATGTGATATTGTGTAATCATATTTGCTTTTAAATCCCATAATGAGATTTTATCTCTTGGCATTAAGACTCATAAAGAAAAGATGTGACATTTTCAACTGGAAGTATCTCATTTGGAGTGGACATTGCAAATTTAGCTGGGTCAAAGGGGGCATCTTATGCAAAGTCCCCTTTTTACTATATATAATTGCAGTTGCACCCCTCTGTGTGTCTAGGGCCCCACAAAGTATGAGAAAAGACCATACCCTGTGTTTAATGCTTTACATCGCTATAAGATTAAACAAAATGCATTTTTAAAATCCAGATTTTTCTATCGTGACATCATCTGATGAAGTGCCACATGCAGTACAAGATAAAAGTTAGGCCCGGTACACACAGGATTTTTTAAATCTGATGAGATTTTTTTTATCTGTTCGAGACCTCACACGTGAAAATAAAAAATCAGGCATTTAATAGTGTTGATCATATTATATGTGGTGTGCTCGGATAATCTAATTACAGAACAACACACACATAACGATGCTGGCACAAGTGATCTACAATCTAGTCCTCCGAGCCAGATATCTCACGTGACCTAACGTGACCTAACAAAAACAAAGAAGAGGAAACATAGCAACAACCAGGAAAACTAAGAAGATTACCATGGCAACAGCAGGAAAACACAACACCCAGCATGAAGAGGATGTACATAATAAAGTAATGATGCGGTCTTGGGACTATTGTTAAGAGAAAAATCCTGAACTGAAATAAAACAACAGACGNGACTATTGTTAAGAGAAAAATCCTGAACTAAAAAAAACAACAGACGGGAGACAGCATGAACACAGACTTTATATCCTTCCTTGCTCCCCAGCCAGCTCGCTCTCTGATTGGCCACATTTCGTTCCACGTCACCATCGACTCAGTCACAACTCAGGAGTCGTCGGCTTTACTTACACACATGAAGATTTTTGGTTGTAAATATTGAACATGTTTAATACTTCCGATTGTCGGCCACGACTAGTTTCGGAGACAATTGTCGGGATGAATTTGCTTGTAACACACCTCAGACCAATAATAATAATATGGTAATTTTATAGCAAAATCTTATAAGACTTAAGATAGTGGGGCATTTGCCGTCCTTGGTCGGGAAGAGGGAAAATCAGGACAAAGCAGCCCGATAATCTTTATGTGTGTACCTAGCCTTAGGTCAGACATACCCCCTCCTTTTGAATAAGAATCTGTGGCCAAACCTTCAACAGATTCAGGCTGGTATGAGTTAAAGACAACAGCTAACACGATTACTTCGGGGTGGAAGAAAGGCCAGAAAAAAAAATCACTTATTCACTTTTAGCTCCCAAACTTTTAATATATTGATTCATAGAAAGTCAGGCTAGTTTCCATGAGCTAATGTAGAGTAAGTAAACAGCAGATATTAATCTAGATAGCGTGGTGAAAGAAAAGATGGTTATTTTTCCAGTCAGCGAGTATTGTTATGAATAATCTCGAAGCAGCAATAACTCTAGGAACAGTTGCAGTCAGTGCAGATTCAGATCTCCCCTATAACTCATCAGCCACCTGAAACAAGCAGGAACACCTTTTTGGAAAACTTTTCTCAGACTTTAGTATTTCCATTAACCTTTTTTAATACACAACTTTAAAATGTGCATTAAAAATGTTGGATTATTGAAAAAATGTCTGATTTTATTTGGTATTTAAGCTGAAACTTGAAACATCCTGTGTTGGGATGTTTATATTAATTTCTTAACAGCTAGTAAAATACCTTCTCCCTGAGAAATCCTGCACTTTTTTTTTTATTCTTACTCATGTAGATGAAAATATTTTCAGTGATTCAATGCTCATACCTTCTATTTGTTCGCCTCTGCTTTCAGCCCCCATTTGATGGGGAGGATGAGGATGAGTTGTTTCAGTCCATCATGGAGCATCACGTCTCCTATCCCAAGTCGATGTCCAAAGAGGCTGTCGCTATTTGTAAAGGAGTGAGTGTACACACACACAGACACTTACACACACATACATCAGCCCTGCACATCTTCAAAGTCACAAACACAAACAGAAAAAGGGCGGGGAGGGAAATAAAATAGTTTGAGGCAAAAAAATTCAGAATAAGACAAGTAAGGCGGTGAATAAAAAACAGAGGAAGAATAAACAGACATTTTCTCTATAATTAAAGATTGAAAAGGAACATGTATTTGGAGTTAATCAGCGGAGTTCAGTCGTCCTGTCTGTCCTGCTTTGATATCGCTCTCTGCCCCACTCTCCCATCTATCCCTTGTTTTTTACATTGTGAATGTCCTCTATTTCTCATCACACACACACACACACACCGCATTGGTCTAATAGCTTAAGCCTGTGCAGCATGCTCAGTTGGCTGTGCAAACTCCCTCTTCAGAGTAGACCGGCTAGTACTAAATGATGATCCGACACTTCCCAACTGGATTGAGCTGATGTGTGCCTGTATGTGGAAGTGTGTTCGCTGATTACTGCAACAAATGGAGTTAGTTCTCTTCATCAAACCCCCGTCTCAAACTCTGACCTCNATATATATGTATATAGACAAAGCTTTCACATCAGTCCACAGTGAATTAAGATACACATATTTATTTCGTCATACTCCCTCCTATCCTGATCTGTTGACAGAGATAAACACACACACTAAACACACACACATACAAGCTGTATGTTATGTATTAGTGATGATTACTGGGTTGTAGAGCTACAACAGTAAATCTTCAGTGGAGCATGAACACTCGTCTCCGTCCACCCCCAGAGTTCCCACTGCGACCTGCTAACATTTCCTGGGTTAACTCTGTGTGTGTGTGTGTGGCTGTGTGTAGATAAACCCTTACTTCTTTAATGCTACAAGATATTTCCATTTTGATCAACCCCTCCCCCAAAAGAATAAAAAGAATAACTCTATGGTTGGAGTTCATTTTGCACTATTTTCTCTGAAATCATTGCATTTTGTGGCAGGTTTTATCTCAACTTATCTCAACATTTATTATACCTTAAGACTAGGCTCTGCTAATTTAAAATGATGGACTAAACCTAAGATTTCTCTAACACTTTAGTCACTGAGGAGGCACACAAAGCAACACTACAGGCACTGCTGAGTCATAGCTCTTCTTATGAGAGCATTCAGTGAAGCAGGGTTTTTTTGTGCATGAACACTACAGATGTGGGAAGTGTAACACCAGTGTAATACTCAACATGGAGATGTTCAGTAACAGAAGGTTTTTAGTCAAATTAAAAAGCAAGTTTCCTCTTTGAAGCTTAAAACTAGGTGCACCGTGTTTGATATCTTGTTTTCTCTGCCTTGCTTTGTTCGCAAAAACAGCTGAATGTCAGATATAAAAATGGAAACAAGGAAGGTCAAACTAGCTCATTTAAATCACTCAGTATTTTAAAAATAACCTAAAAGTTCTTAGAAATGATTAATGCTGATTAATTAGTGCATTTCCCAGCTCATCACATATAGATGAGTTGGAAAAACACAGGGAACCCTACAGTGTGATTTCACATCATTCAGGGTTATCCACGACTGTTTAAATATAATGTTAAAAACTAATAGTGCCTTGCTAAGACAAATATGGACAAATAAATAACCCAAATAAAATGAATATGACTACAGTGATTCATATAAATAGAGACTAAAATGCTGTATGCCGCTGATGGGTAACGATTTCTGTCAGCTGCTTCGGTTGATCAGCCTAATGGCCTTCTGCTTTCATGTCAAATAGATGCCACTGAAGAATGAGTACATGTAGGCCTCACAGGCTCCCAACCAAGCATGTTAAGGCACCAAAAATATCAAACAATCTTCTTTAACAGTTCTTTGTCCATTCCAGCAAGAACAAGTTAAATTATTTCTAACATGTGCTGTGATCCATGGCTCGTGAATGTGTGTGAGAGCACATGTGCAGGAGTGATCAAAGACATTTCCGCTCCCATGCTTGAACCCTGTTATGCATCCATATTTCATAGCAAGCAAAGGGTCTCACGCATACACACACATACAAACACACACACACACAAGCTTCTTCTACAGTATATGTTGCAGTCACAGGAACAAGATGTCTTCAACTTCACTTGATTGTACAGCAAAGAGCAATTATTCCTGCTCATAAATACAAAAGGCAGATACGCACGAAAAGCATGTGCTGCAGCTGTTCCCTGTAACAGATAAGTTTAGAGAAAGACTTCTTATGTTGCTCTGCTTTTCAAATGTGCCTTAAAATTGCTGCTCAAAATCCCTGCGAGGAGAAAATAAATAAATAGGTTAAGGAAAGAAAATCAACATGGATAACAAGAGAAGAGGCTGGGGTGGTTGCTGGATGATCAGGTTGTGTGTGTATGATTGGGAAGGTGAGCATTTATGTGTGTGCCCGCACTTATCTCTCAGCAGCCAATGTGTTTGTGTGCATGTGTGTGCGCAGTGTAAGGTTGACTAACCTCTGGAAAATGTTATTCCAGCTCTAATGTAATGAGTTATGACTGCTGCCCCTGAGGGAGACACACCCCACTTACACACAAACACACGCAGACACACACACACACACTCAAACTGACGTCACCATGTGTGGACAGACACTGTAAACGGTTTTTAATTACGCCTGCAGACAAGTGAAAGACAAAGAAAACAACAGTTTTTTTTCCCCAGAGGAGACAAATTTACCCAGATGGATGGTAGCAAAATGAAGGAAACAGATACAAGATCAAAATTAGAATACACTCATTATTATGATTATAGTTTATAAACAAGAAGTGGCAGGAATAAGGGAAATTAAACTAATGATTTCAAAGGGCATATCTGGGACATTAAAGCTCTGATTTAGACCGTTCTTGTTTGTTAAGGTTACGCCAGCTCCTTGGTTTGTATAAATGTTATGAACCAAGACACCTGCACATCAAAATGTATTTATTGAAAACCTGTGGAGCCCTGCCCAAAAAACTGCCCTGTAGTATTTGCTTATTGACACTTCAGCTGCTTGATATCAAGAAATTTCTTCATCCTCACCAGGATAAAAAGGTCCACTTGGTCCCTGAGTCAACGCCACACATTTGCCTGGCTCTGTTTCTATTCAGAAAACAATGTAAAAAGTGTAAAAAGGCATGTAGAAGCTCAACACTTATAATGACACTCAACAGACAGACATTATTCTTTTCAGGAGCACCAAAGTTGTCATATTATGAGGCTAAAATGATATAATATGAATGTATCAATAAATATAGTTCCATAAAGGCTAAGCAAAAAAAAAACAAAAACATTATTTATTACTAACCCTACTTCGTAGAAATAACACACAGATCAATAATGACCAAGCTTTCAGGAAAAAAAATATTGAAACAAACACACAGCGGAAACTATTTACACATTTACACATTCTCCTCCAGTTGTTTTTAGCTATTTACAGTTATGCTACTATTTACTGTCTTTCCTCACAAAACCCACTCTAAGACATTTTTTTTGCAGCATTGTGCATCAAAAACATCTCCTTGGCATTATTCCAGCCATAGAGGACCATTATTTTTATTCTTTTAAGGCAAACATCCAACTTTGTTGTTGCTTGTCCACAGTTATCTGATTGGTTAAAAGTTTGACAGGAAGTGGCTTCATATTAAATTAGAAATCTGTTACCAACATAATTGTGATAGCATTTTTTTTATTACGAAAATGTGATATATGATATAAAATGTGCTAACTGTTTGCGTTATCATGGATCACTCTGTGGATCTGTCATAAAGAGTCTCAGAGTAAACACTATGTTTTGTGGCTGGATTGTAAACCACCTGGATGGGATGTAAATTCCTGGAAAACTTACGTAGTTCACTAAACGTTTAAGCTATTAATGTTGCTACAGTTCCTGAGAAACTGTGGACTATAAAAGTGTTGATGCTCAAGGACTGGGTGATCTAGATCTTGTTTTAAGGGTTAAACTTTACATTACACACCATACCATACCATCGCATCTGTAAAACATTTTAAAAGTAACATAACAGCTGACCAAAGTGCTGTACAATAAATGCAAAAAAAGAGAAACAAAACCATGAAAACACACTAACTGTTTTTTAGGATTCATATTATGAGTTATGTTAGATCATCATAATGAGTATTTGATTATTTAGTTTGGCTCTCCTTAAACTGTTTGCTTCAAAATAAATAAGTTATACTGAGGATTAGTTTCCTGGCTTTCGGCTTCCTTGTTCAATTTTCATTCTACATGTTAGATAATGGACTAGGCTGATGCTCTGGTGCACTGAATTGGATTGTACGGCTTCATTCAGAGTGACAATAACACATGCAAAGTGTTAACAATGTTCAAGCTGCATCAGCTACTGAAGAATGAGCTCACATGCACAACATTCATGGGCATTAGAACAAGCAGGACAATGAAAGCAGGCATTACCTCGTAGACATGCATTTTTCTTTGTAAAACGTGAACAGCTCCAGTTGAATTATACTTAAAGGGCCATCAGGATGGGAAAAAGGGGTCTAAAGCAAAGAATGATGTAGGAAAGGACAGGAGTGGCCTGTGACGGGCTGGTTTGCAAATATTGAGGAAAATACACAAGAATACAGAAGAAAGGAGGGATTTCCTGCTCCATGTGGTAGGAGTGGTTAGGATGAGGGAGGAAAAGAAGGACTGACATACAGCAATCCTCTCTTGTCCCCCGTCTGTCCAGCTGATGACGAAGCATCCAGCGAAACGACTGGGCTGTGGACCAGAGGGGGAGAGAGACATCAGAGATCACAGCTTCTTCCGCTACATGGACTGGGAGAAACTGGAGAACAAGGAGGTGCAGCCTCCTTTCAAACCCAGAGCTGTAAGTCAGATCACACACAGGATGTGCAAGTCACAGGAGTGACACAAAATACTCCCCTCCACAACACACAGAGCAGGAGTTTCATTACTGTTTCTGCTTTCTCTTACTTTTGCCTCCTTTTTTTTTGTTTGTATATCTGTCTCTCTTACTTCAACATCTTTTTTACTGTCAATATGACGTGTCTGTCTCTTTCCCCTCCCCTGTAATGGACTGTACACACAGGTAAGTTGGCACAAGATGCAGCTGGTGCTGAAGGATGTGATGAAGTCAGGGTTGGTAATAATGACTCTGGTTTGAACGCATGCCTGTGGATGCACTGGTTGCTGGAGTTTGGTGGATCCACGCTCTGTTTGACCTTTGAGGGTTTTCGTCTTCACCGAGGTCAGACAGAGTTCAAACTTAACCTCAAGGGAGTACGTGCACGTCCTGAAAGTTTATGCAAAAGTTGACACAACTGCGGCCCCCCTCCCCGACAAAATGAGTTTGATCATAGCTAGAGTCAGAATGATGTCATCCGATACTCACACAAACACTCAAAATACGAACAAATGCTCATGTAGCCTCGGGCCACGTTGCTGCTTAGCAGTTTTTTTCAGAGTTGAGCTTTTTATGCAGCGTTCTCTGCCCTCTGGGATTTTTTTGGGAACGTGTGTGTGTGCGTGTGTGTGTGTGTGTGAGACGACGTCACCATTAAGGCCTGGCTGTTGCAGCACTAAGATGTTGTCTGCACAGACCTCTGATGTGACTACAAACATGTTGCCTGGCCTCTTCTCCTCTCTGCCTTTTCTTTCCATTTGATCTTGTCTTTCAAACACCTTTTTGTCTTTCAGGCATCTGTCCTGTATCTTGCTGCTTCTGTCTTTATATCTTCCTTCCTACTAAGATGGATAAATAGGCTTGAATTTCTTTTTGTGAGTTTAGGGGGTCGGTTTAGAATCTCAAGGCAATTCTTTGATCCTTTTCTTTTTAGTGGAGAGGGTTTGTTTTTGCCTTTGTGTTATTTTTACGGAGGGTCTCCATTTATTTGTTTCTAAAAACACTCCCAAAACCCTTTTTTTAAGTGCTATGCGATAATTTTGTAATACAAGTTTTTACAAGGGAGATTTGGTGCCATCAGTCTCCATATGGCTGATCAGAAATTAACTGGTTTTTCTTCTTCTTTGCTTCTGGTTTTATATGCACTGGATGCCTTTTGAGAATCTGTTGAATGATCTGTTGAGTGTATGAATAGCTTACAGATTAGCTAACAATCCGCCTGAATGGCTGGTTCACGCATTTATCCAGTAGATAAAAACGTGCCATTACCCTGACGTGTCATTTGAAGTTTTCGCTGTACGACCATTTTCATTGATATGTCCTCTGAACAATCGAATGTCAGTCTGTTAATCCATCATCCTCCTTAAGATGTCATCCATCCAGCCGTTCATGGCTGCCATGCACCAACCCATCTGTCCTCTCATCTGCACTTTTTATTTGTCCTCTCTGTGTGCACACTTTCTTTTTGTGTATGTCTGTTTATTTGCATGCTCTGGGGTTCAGTCTCAAATGAAACCTGTCCTGGAGTGCACTACAAAATCCTCACAGTGGCAGAATTTACTGAAAACTCAAGTTCTTACTGGAAACATCAGTTTGGCTTGTTGTTAAATTAAATATACTGTAATTTTCTATCTTTTAAAAGGGCATTTCTTCTAAAAAAAAAACCCAGTTATCCGGCTGATACCACTAACTATTTTCAAATTCTCTCTTCTTCTCTGATTTAAGATGTCAATTACTAAATTATTTTCCAGTCCTGATACTTTTAAGTTTCCATTTTATTTCTCATACAAGGCCATCTGGTTTTCCCAACCAGGTTTAAACAGTAATTAGCTGCAAATACTATTGGGCCCCAATGCATTTCATATTTTGCATTATTTCCCCAAACTCAAAACAGTCAGAGATTTAATGAGTGTAGTTTTCCTCTGGGTGACGTTGTCAGAGAATACTTAATCCTTGTTGTGTTAATTAAAGCCCCGTGCAGTGATGGATATGAAAAAAATGGGAGGGAATTGCTCGACCCAGAGTCCTGTGAGGCACGTTGTTGGGAAAATATAGTTTTCAAGTTAATAACTTGTTTAATGTACTTGGAAGGATGCACCTCTCAGAGGTATTTAAGCTGTAGTGGTCAGGAGGAAGAAATAAAACTGTGACTTTTTGTTTCTAATTGAGATGATTTACTCTACATTTACTTTGTCTTTATCACGCCTAATCAAATCAGGGACTTTGCTCAGATTGTGATATACAAATTTCAGCATTATCAGTCCCATTAGTCCCATATGGAAAGTTAGTGAAAGGTTTTGGAAACTGTGAGATTTGAGGCTTTTCTCCAAACTATTTTGCAAACGAGCTAATTGACTGATTTAGTTTTTCGCATCCCAACAGGACTGCAGCATATAATTAACCTACAATTAACCTACAGTTACAATAATAATTATCTCATAGCTCTGAGCTTGTTCTTGCCTGTTTAGAAATCCCAACTAAGTCTTAGAGTCATTACAGCCATTTAACTTTGAGTAAAATAGTAGAACAATGTTTAGTTTTTGGGATGCCTTTGGCAGAAATGCTCTCCAAAGAAAAGAAAAAGTTTGTATTCATGCATTACATTTGCATGATTCCCACCTCAATGTAGTGCGCTGCCACAGTATCTTTGAGACTTTTTATGTTTGAAATTTAATTTGTATCCGTTTCAAATATCTGAAGAAGGAAAGCATACATGAGGTGTGCTTCATTTATTTTCTCCTGCCAGTTTCAGTCTTGGCTAGCAGGGAAGTAAATCAAACACACCCAAAGTACCTGCACTTGTCCTGATAATTGAAACCATTTTCAAACAATGTCATCTCACACCTCGGTTCAACCTGCCATTCCCCTTCTTTTGTTTTCCTCTCCTTCTGCCTCCCCACCTACTCATCCATTCCTGTCCATCCCAATTCCTCCCCCTTTCCCAATCCATCCCTCCCTCCTGTACTCCATCCCTCTCCCACTCCCCCCCCCACCCAACCTCCCTCCCTAACAGTGTGGACGGGATGCAGAGAACTTTGACCGTTTTTTCACACGCCACCCGCCGGTGCTGACCCCCCCTGATGAGGAAGTGATTCAGAACTTGGACCAAGACGAGTTCCAGGGATTCTCCTTTATCAACCCAGAGTTCCAAGGAAGTGCTACCACCACAGCCCCTGAGCAGGCTTGATTTCAGCTCACAAATGGACACATGGACACACACAAACCATTACGTAATCAGTTCTCAACTAACAGCCCAATAACTCGCTACAATATACACATAAATACGCAAGCATATTCACTTTAAATATCCTGGGAATTACTTGTGTTATAGCTATCAAAATGAGATACCTACATATAGCAAAGATTTAACGTGGATGATGTGTTGACCCCAAATCTGGGGGCAATTAACCTTAATTGCATGTATTGTAGCACTCTAAAAATATAAAGTTGAAGTTGAGTAAACTGCTTTTAATCGAATTGACTGACTCTGCTTTAGCATTGCTTTTTGAAAGCTTATTACTATAAACCAGTGCAGTATAATGTTGTGCATGATACAGTAAATAATATTTTAGGGAACAAGAAGCATGTAAATCTGATTTGCCACAAGCTTTTTTTTTTTTTTTTTTTTGCATTTTGGGGAAATTTTCAGCTTTGTCTTCCTTGCAGTGTGAAGAAAGAGTATGTGTTTAATTTACCGCGCAGGATCAGAATAAGGATTAACAATTAATTGGGACCATGAAGTGTTTATAAATTTGTGAATTTATACGCAGTGAAAGAACAGACAATTAGAGTGCCATTTTTTGCTAGTGTTTATGTAGAAAAGAAATTGCTCAAACACACACAACTGCAAGACTTCCCGTGCAACATGGTTTAAGCGGTCTGTGTCCTGAATTTAATTTTGAATGAAAATTGTGATTTCACTTTTTTTTTCCACCCATCTCGGTGCATTTTAGTTTAGCCTGTAACTGTAGTGTGCTCTTTAACGAGTGTATACATATAATAACGTGTATGTTTTTCCTTATCTAAGCTAAAACTGGAATGTTTTACATGCATGCACGAGTTTCTATATTAAGAATCTCTCTAGATCTTCTCTCCCAACTGGGTTTTGGCATCTTATTGAGAATTATTTTTAACAAATAAGCCGAATATTCAACCATCAGATTTTGTACCACAAAAATCTGATTTTTAGCAATGTGACTGCTCTCCATCACTTGGATCGTAATGTTAAAATGCTGTTGGGAAACATAGTGGTTATAGAGGGTTTGAGTCGGTTCAATAGTTAGATAATACTCTTTATTATACTCTGATCTGATTTCTGTTCTCAAATATTTAAGCAATGCAAGAGACAAGCATTTCTATGTATGTTACAAAAGCATGATCCCAGTATCTTCTAATTGTTTACAATGTGTGTGTGTATGTGTGTGTGTGTGTGTGTGTCTACATGTACATCTGCACATGATTGTTTTAAATGTGTGTATGGCAGTGTTTGTCCACACCACCCTACCAATACCTTACCTGGCCATGTTTACATTTGCCCATATGGTGACTACTCCCCCTTCACATGAGCTTTGCATTTGCTTTGACCGTAACAAAAAACATCCAATCTCACAGCAGAATGACTAAAAGCTGTATTATTCACAGTGGAACTTGTGTCAGTTTTACAATAAATGTTCAAACATTTTACAACTACGCTTTCCTCACTTGTTTCCTTTTCTGAATAGTGGCCTCGCTTAAATGTAGCTATGGCGGCATCGACATTCAGCATCTTGCTACATGATGACATAGATTTTTAACACAATTGATAATTAGGCCACAAATATAGAGGTAGGTGGGGTTGATTAGTCTGACTATTCTGACGTTAAAGATTTTCGATAACTACCGGTGTGCTTGTGTGTATTGTTTACATAGAAATGCACATTTTGGGTAGGCTACTGACACTGAACAGTTTGGAAAAGAAAACAAACCAAAACTGTTATCTCCCTTTGTTGTCATGGTAACAGTGGACTTAGCCATGGTAGCACTGGTGCTAACTTTGCTAACAGGACTACATCCCTATTTAGTGCTAAGAGACAAGCCATGTATCTTTTGTTTACTGAATTTACTGAAGATCACAATCTCAGTACCATGGATTTTTTGGGGGATATTGATGCTATGTACAGGTTATTAGTAACAGTATTAAACAGCCAGCAAGGGATGTATGCCTTACAAACAGTTAACACAATAGCAGAGAGGGATATCGGGGGAGTTTCTGTCATAGAAATTTTATCAACTGGTATGAAATTCAGTTATATTCTATAGCCAAGTGACAATTTAGTTAGCAAGAGTTTTAGCTAACGCAAATGTAGTTAGTTAGCTACAGATTGTTAACTATGTTCTGTAGCTAAGTGAAAGTTTAGTTAGCTACAGAATGTAGTTAGCTACAAGCCCAGTCCTGGAAATCTGCTATCCTGCAACTTTNAGTTAGCTACAAGCCCAGTCCTGGAAATCCGCTATCCTGCAACTTTTATATTCATCCCTTCTCTAACACACCTGAATCAAATTAATGGCTTGTTACCAGGCCTCTGCAGAGCTGAATGACATGCGGAGGAGGGAATTCACCATTTGATTCAGGTGTGTTGGAGATGGGTTTCATCTAAAAGTTGCAGGAAAGTAGATCTCCAGGACCGGACCTGGGCACCCCTGGTCTATGACCTAGTGACGAAGTCATTAGTTACATAATGTAGTTGGCTACAGAATATACAGTAGCTTTAGTTTGCTACAAAACGTTAGCAAACTACTTTTTCTTTTTTATCATTGTTGGTTAAAAAAATCAGTGCTTTTAAAAACAAATACTATTTTAAATGAGTTTGTAGGTGTACATCTGTTCTCAGGACTTTGTTTCGCTGCTTGTTTCAATCAGAGGCAACTGATAACACCATGTTGCTGTTGGTGTTACATAGTGTTATCTTGCTGTCTACGTATGTCAAGACAAATGGTCCTTCTGTGGTCAGGTCTGACTGTGGCTGGCTTTTTGCTGGTCAGATTATTATTTTATTTTTAGCTGGAACAAGCTACTGATTAGAATGTAAATTTCAATTTACATAAGATTGGTCATGTTGGAGTTCTTCAGTCTTTGAGCAGATGTTGAGTATAGCAGGAAACTCCGTTTACATTTTATATAAACAAATACAGCTATTGTGTTTTTACAGCTTAATGACATAAGTCTAAATTTGTGTCCAATAACTGTGTTTGTACGTATTTCCTTTTTTTGTTATCAATATATTGCCCGCTACTCGAAAAAAAAAAAAAAATTACACATCTACTGTATACTTAAACTTGACAATATAAAGATATATATTGTTTTTTTGTTTGTTTTTTTCATGTTTTTTGTATCAGCAGTTCTTCTTTAAGTGTGACCTGAGCTACTGTAATGTTCTCTGTGTGTGAAAACACATATAAAGAAAAACATGCTTTTTACTATGCTTTCCATGTGCCATTTAACCCCCTTTTTTTCTTGGGGGCGTTGATTCTTAGTAAAGCAGAAAGTCCTGAAATAAACAATTTAAAAGATGTGCTACAGGATATTTATTATGTTTTATATGAAATGTGTGCATTTTTATGTTTTTTTAGTAAATGTCTGCAGTGGCTGTGGTTTTAATTTATTTTATTGTCATACTAACACACACACTGTTGCTGTCCTTGCAGTAAAAACTGGTTTGATGGGAAAAAGAATTAAGGAGGAATAGAAAAAGAAGTAAAGAAAACAGATTAAAGCGATAGGGGACAACGCAGGGTGATTTCTGAGTAATTTCAACAAAGAATCATTTATGAGAGAAGTAAAACAAAAGCAATAATAATCGAAAGGTAGCGAGAAGAGAAACGGGTATTAAAACGGGACAGCGGTAAGAAGAAAAGATGGAGGAAGGGGACAGAAATGCAAAGCGAGGCTCTGTGAAGCGAGGCAGGCGGCTAGCACAGGCTGTGCATATTTCATGGCTGCCACTTATCATAAGAGCCTTTCCGTGATGGGAGAGCGTAGGTCTGATGACTTCAAGGAAATAACATGCAGAACACGGCCTACATACACACAACCCTGCTGAGCCACTCAGCCGCTTCTCTCCGCCTCTAAAGCTGCTTGCAAACCACTGTACAAGCCGCTACTGCTGCACCACTGGCTGCAAGATTGCTTTTAATGACTGTATCTTGCACCATTTACTACCCCTAGCAGATTACTGTGTTAACAAGTACCAACACAAATTAGATGCAGTGGTTGTGACTGATCTGTAGCACAATGCAATAAGGAAACTAAATCTATAGCACATAAGTTTTTCACAAGGGATACGTCTGCAGTGTTCATGAAAATGCTGAAGCCAGTGAGGTTTTTGTGTAATAGCCTGTTGTGCCAGAACAGATGTGGAGTTTTCCTATGCCATATGCACTAACGTGCCCCCATACCATCAGGAATGCTGCCTTTTTAAGGCAGCGATAACAGGCTAGATGGTACCTGTCCTCTTCAGTCCAAAGGGATGCAGCATCCATGATTTCCATATATGAAATTTTTCAAATAAAAAATGTTCAGTTTTGATATCAAGAATTCACAAGGCTGTAGCTTAGAAATGCTTAGAAATAAATCCATTCTATACATGAGAAAAACGTTAAATATGAACAGAGTTTATGATGGAAGTAGATTTACTCATCTCTTTTGCATATTGAACAAGAATCTGCAAATAGCAGATTTCTGATACCATTTCTGTTAATAGATTCAGTAACATTTTGTATTCTCTGACATTTTTGTTGCCACTGTAATTTGTAGGGTTTCTGCATTATAATTGCAGATTTCTTCAGCATTTCAACCTCAGCATCGTCTCTGGATTTATGATCACTGCTTACGTTTTAATGTATGCTCCTCAAGATTTTATCTCATTTATGCTGTCGCATGTATGTTGTGGTATTATATTCCTCCGGATCCATCTGCACACCTTGTAATTAGGACTGCTCTGATAATTACAACACAATGAAGTGTTTTTGTCTCCTCTGCATAGGCTTATTTATTTATTTATTTTTTACCCCATCCCCACAATGATAAATGATTTCTCTTTAGGTTAATGGTTTGGTATTTAGGGAAATACCACACATGTTTGTGACAAGAGTCAGAGAAGAAGATCAATTCCACTCTGGTATCTGTGAATTAAATATGAAGCTGGAGGAAGCAGTAGGCTCCGTTAGCATAAACACTGAAAACAATAAGAGCAGCTTCTCCAAATCTAATGAAACCTTTTTACCAGCTCTGATGAAGCTCATCAATTAACACATTACATCTTGGTTGTTTTTTTAAAGGTTTTAGAAAAAAATGTAAATCTCATCAATCGTTTCTGTTCTCGGTCGAGCACAATTATTAAACAAAAAATTATCTGCACATCTTCAATTAACTTTATATTATATCACCATTGTCCTTTACTGAATTCATAGCTTTTAGCAGTGTGGTGCACCCCTTTTTAAGAACGAGTGTTATAGAATCATATCTGACTCCCGTGTCATTTCCTCATGGTAAAACTTGATGGCCACAAGACACTAAGGTGTAGGAATGCAAGCAACATAATAAAATCATGGAAAAAGTTAGTATTGTGTGGAAAAGTGATATTTAAACCACAACTACAGCTCGGTAATGGCCACAACATATGGAGTCTATTTTGCTGTGGGCTGCACACAATACTAAATTAATTTTGTTCCATAAAGTCATTATTATACATAAAACAATAATAAATTTGATTTATTCTTCATTTTATTTTACCTTTTGGGTGGATTTTAAGATCATCTTGCGATTAACATAAAAGACATTAGCTAAAATGCACAGACTGAAAAGCAAAAAACATGCTAAGAAGTCTTTCTGGTGACTTTAATACGGAATATTTTTGTCTGTGACCACTAGATACTCGGATATGTAAGTTTAAACATCATTTTGGAACTTTCCCGATGTCAGCCACAGTACAAGCATGCACCCTGTTTTGTTTTAGTACTGGCATGTTTTACTGTATGCATGTGGAAATAAAATATTTTTAAAGAAAACAGTTATAGAAACACCTTTAACAGCAATAACAAGAATGAATCTTCTTCAATATCACAGTCAGTCTCGCATGTAGTTGTGGAGGAATTTTGGCCCAATCTTCTTTACGTAGTGGCTAAAGTTCATTTACGTTTGCAGGCATTTGATGATGTGCAGCTCAGCTGAAGTCCTGCCACAGCATTTCAATCAGGCTGAGGTTTTTACTTTGGACCAGTCCAACACCTTGATTCTTTGTTAGTCATTCTGTCAGCAATATGGCACTATGTTTGAGATCATTGTTTTACCGTTTCTCATTCGCTACTGACCTGTGGTCAGGTCTTCTGTAAACATGGTCATGTCTTAATGATCTTGTTCCCACTTATTTATAACTTGTGGCCAGTAATATTTAATTTCCTTGCCATAGTATCTTATTTCCATGCGATTAAAAGTTTTTTAGCAAGAGTCGTCACAGGCAGCCATGCTGCATGATCACAGTTTGAACATGCGTGCCGAACAGTTGATGTGTTTATTGACTGTAATGGATAGGGGTCATGCTTTGAATGGTAATGTAACCTCTCAGCTATGGTAAAATGGTTTAGAACCGGCTTAATTTCTGACTATGAACCTTTATTGTTTGTATTCAATGGCATGCCTTTTGCAGGCCCACGCTGAACAAAGTGGAAAATGTATATGAAAAATGCAAGTCATGGTTTGAGCATTTTCACTGTTGAGATGTGAGTTACTGCTATAGGTATCTAAATACAGTTGAGGTATGTGATGACATCANATATATATATATTTATATCATGTCATGATGAAGATCACTGGGACAGTCTACATTAGATCATGTTAAAATGAGCTCAACGCTTGTCTTGTTGTCTGTGTGTTGCTTAGCAACCACAATGTTGGCAAATAAAACAAGAAAGCAGATAGGGCTTTTATCCCCCCATGTGCTTTGACTTACCCATAACATAGCATCCAAAGAGATTTACAAACTTTTTAACAAAGTGAACGTAAAATGAAGGATTAAATTGATCAAAAGTCTGTTAGTCTAAGCAAATAAGACCATGAGAATACATCCAGGATTTGTATAGAAGAAAAACAATTAGCTGATTAAATGTATGTAACTGCACATATTTTAGTATAAAAAGAATAACGTGTTTATTCTGCTTTAGCCAGCCACCTGAGCCTAACTGTGTAGTACGACAGTAGTGCAGCTGTGTTTTATGCTCATGTTTTACAAAGCAATTCAGACCTTTCTGTAACAGTGAGTTCCAACACACGGGCTGTATAAAGTTTGTATTGGAGTGGATGTACTAGCCAATCTACACAGTAAGCTGCAGCACTGCTGGCGTGCATGTGATAATTAATTCCAAATGTTGCGGCCCCCAAATTAAAGCCAGTGGCTTCAGCACAAAGCAGCCCGGGCTTATCAGCCCAAAACAGGTCAATGTTTGATACTGCCTTTCATTCACCCTCCTCTCCTCTTCACCTCCTCTTTCCTCAGTGCCTCCCATTCTCCCCGCATCCTCAGCTGACATTGGCTCATCTTCTGCTAATCCTCTCGTTACTGAAAAGAGATGGGTTGAGAGAGAGTAAGGGGTGGTAAGGGGAAAGAGGGAAAAAGAGGAGAGGAAGAGAAGGAAGGGAGGTGTAAAGAGGCAAAGACTAAAATTGAAGACCGCGAGTCATGTTTCTCTATTAACGCCACCGCCGCTGGAAAACAGTGATGTGAAAAGTAATTGTGTGTGTTTGCCCTAATGCGCTTATTTATTCTGAGCTATCTATGCATCTACACCAAGGGCCACTGATATTTATCTCGCTGCCTGTCCTATGCTGCATCTTTTCCAGGTTTGTTTTCCTCCATGTCTCTGTCTCTGTGCCTCGCAGCATTAACTGCAACTGAAGCGTGGTGAGATGGAACACGTTATGATCTGGCCTACATGGCTGGCAGCTGTATGTTTGCTTGATAAATAACTCCGCTTCCGCAATGTACACGATGGATCACTTTTCAGAAGGATGCAAATTAGAGTTATAGTTCCAGTCAGAAGTGCGTGTAATTATCATGTTTCTTTTCAGAGAAACCTAAATTAGCTTGACTTCTAGAACTACCCTTAAAAAACTAAAGCAGTTTATCCGTAATTCCAGTTTTGAAAAAGTAAAATGCTTCTTTTCTTTTTCGGGATCAAATAGTTGTGGTCATATGGCCCTTCAAAGGAGCCTTTGGTGGCAATTTGGATTACTAGATCACCACTTCTCCTTGATCCTGCAAAGAAAGTGAGTTCTTTTCCCCTGGAAAATGGGGTAAGAGAACCAGAGAACTGGGATTGGGACTTTGGAGAAAGAAGTAAACCACCAGCTTTTTCAAGTCTGTAAAACAGAGGATGTAAAGGAGGCATTTGTAGTGATAAAAACATGAAGTTGATAAAAACATTTTAACTTTATTTAATCTGGAATGTGAGTATCGTACCAGCTAGGAGTGCAGACTCCTGCGAATATCAGGGCCAGAGATGTGAGGTGGATCTGGGCCAGCTGTGTCCCAGCGGATGAAGAAAGCTCCTCTTAGGCCATGGGAAAATTGGCAGATTAAGGTAGGAGATGCTACGTTGGTTTGTGGTTTCTCTGATCCCTCAGATCTCTCCTGTCCCCTTCTGTCTCCTCGTTGACATGCAGGAACTTGAGTTTATGGATGTTTTTAGCGAATCCCTGGCTTTTCTCATGTCTTTTTACACATAATACTTATGGATGTGGACTTTGCCCTTTGTCAGGTTATCTCTGTGACCAGTGTGTTCATTGTTTCTCTTTTTTTTTATCTTTTGGTTTTACCTATGTTCTGACAATGTTTTTTTAGACATTTTATCCAGTTTGAATGTTTTATGGGAATTTAATGTCTGCACATACACTAAAACACATATAAATTCATCTTTTATTTATGCAGGAAAATTGACAGTTAGGTTAAATCAGCATAGCTTTTTAAAAAAAAAAAATAATAAAAGCCTATATTCAGTTTGAATTATTATTATTATTTTATTTATTTTTTACTTTAATACTGATTTTCCTTCCAATTTTGCTGCAATGTAGCAACAAAACAGCCACCTGTGCCATCAATGGCCACATTTGATTTTAAGCCATAGTCTTGTCATAAAATGGATTACAGTTTGTTTTTACAAGCAAATCAACCTACAAAGATTTCTACATCGTAACAACAAGATAAATAAGCAGCAGCAGCAGCTCCTTTAGGGAACAAACGTACTGATATAGCACACCTTTCCTTTGAAAGTTTCTCCAATTTTTAAGGCCCATCATTTCCCAAAGCCCCTCCTGTGTTTGATTGAGCTACCACATGTAATGGCCTTTGAATTCCAGGAGGACTCCAGGCAAGTTTTTTAGGCACCTCAAAAATGATAGATGGAGGTAGAAAGTACCACAACTTACCCATTCACCACAGAGCAACCCAGAATGCATATGCTATTATGAAAGAGTAATTTAGGACATGATTGTCCTGATATGACTTCTTCACATCCGATACGATACCGATATTGCAGCCATTAATATTGGCCGATACCGATATTAAACCGATACAATATCAGCATGAATCATATACACTTTTACTTATTTTGTAATGTGGAATGGGAGAAAAGGCTTGATATTACTCAGAGCAACAGTACGTATGAGAAAAAACTGACCCTGTTATTATCAACCATGGGTTGCATAAATTTGAATTTTAAACATAAGACTACACAACAAGTGAATGAATAAATAAATTATAAATTAGAGGACCCTGAAAAATAACCTCAATAAATCAAATATGAACAAAATGTTATTATTTTAAAGAGCAAAGTAACAATTCAAAGTCCCTTTAGTTATTTTATACTGTCAGTATATAAAATGTATATATAATGTAGCGAGGTTTGAGGTACCTGATCGAGCGTTTAAACCCGGCATTACTTACCACTGACAGGGCTGGTCATCGAGCACAATAAAACTGGCCTGGCTCCTGCTCCTTGCTACTTTGCTAACACATGCTGCTGTGATCACGGCGTCTCTGCATGCTGGATCCAGGCGCTGTAGGATTGAATTGCATGAGCGGAATAGAGAGCGAAATGGACTGCTCAAATCGGAGTGCTTATGTCAGAGATTTTCTTATGCAGGCCGATATAATCCAATACCTTTTTTTTTTTTTTTGGCTGATATCAGACCTATTATCACACACCTATTTTATCACATCTCTGAATAAAGAACATCATTTTAAAAAGGTGAATCGACCAGGTGGAAGGCTACAATATGACATTTACATTATATCCTTCCTTCAACCCTTTGATGCATAGTGTCCACTACAGTGGACACATATTTAAAAGCTGTTTTTAAGTGTATGCATGGGTA
>CM047976.1:17020837-17041154 GCA_026261665.1 Melanotaenia duboulayi
ACAAGATTGTGAATACAATGAGTTTTCTCCGCAGGTGGCTCTCCCTTAGAGATAGGGTTGGTGATCTGGGAGGGGCTCAGAGTAGAGCCGCTGCTCCTCCACATGGAGAGGAGCCAGATGAGGTGGCTCGGGCATCTGGTTAGGATGCCGGAAAGAGGCCCCGGGGGAAGAACCAGGACATGCTGGACGGACTACTTCTCTCGGCTGGCCTGGGAATGCCTCGGGATCCCTCCGGATGAGCTGGTGAATGTGGCCGGGGAGAGGGAAGTCTGGATTTCGCCGCTTAGGCAGCTGCCCCCTGCGATCCGACTCCGGATAAGCGGAAGAAAATGGATGGATGGATGTGAAAGAGAGAAAAAAGGAGGACAAAGCTAGAGCTGAACATTATAGCCTGGACTAGCATAATTTTCAATGTTGATGCACTACTAGTGAAAGATACCTACTGAACCTGAAATTACTTCCAAACTAGATGTGATGACATTTGCCCAGCTCATCTCGATAAACCAAATAGAAGCCATGTTATTCTCATTTACAGGTTGATTATTTCATAATGTCAAATTGAACAGGTTTTGACAATAAAAAGCACACTATTTGTTTTACAGAGTGCATTACTGTAGCATCTCTTGTTATCTTCTCTTTAAAATACCACCAAATATTCTAACTGGTCAGGCAATTGCTCAAATACTGGAGTGAGAGGCGCCAGCTCATTCTATAATCTAGGTGCCAAAACTACCAAACATGGTGGTGTTACATGTTGAACTGGGTCTTCTGCAGGTAAAAGTAACTACTTTTGATGTGGAATTTGAGACTTAGTGACCTTTTACACACACACACACACACACACACACACACACACACACACACACCCACACCCACACACACACACACACACAAAAAGCCATGCGAAGGGTGTGGATGATTGCTAACTTTTGTGATGTGCCTCAGTGTCAGCATAAATAATTCTTCAGTGTTAGCACATTATAAGGAATTTATAAAACACACAAAACTACAGTTTTGTATAATTTTCTGGCCTCAGCAGAACAATTACATTGTAACACTACATTATGTCCACTTGCCATAAAACACCAAAGAAGAAGACATAGGTACTGAAGCAGCACTAACGTTATGCTGTTATAGTTATGAATGATCTCGCCAAGAAATACCAAGCAACAAATGATAAAAAATGGCTTTGACAGCAGACATGTAGGATTTTATAAACGTCTTGGGAAGCACAAACTATTTAAGCTGCACCTGGTGTTGCAGTAGATTGGTTAATGTAACTATTTCAAGGAAGCAGATTAGTCATTTTCACTCTGCAGACTCATGAAGCACTGTCAGTCTGACTAATCAGTCAAGAATTAACAGATATTTCTCAAAGCTGAGGATCAGTGAAGTTATTTTCTCATAAAGAATTCAAGGTTTTTAAGACTCCAATGATGCAATATAATCTGCTTCCATCAGAAATTTATTCTCACTGAAACAACTATCTCCGCTGAACAACCAAACAAAGTAAAGTACAGCAGTGTTTAACAAACCTGGTCCTTGACACCCACTGTTCTGCATGTTTCCCTATTTCATCACACCTGGTTAAAACAAATGAGTGACAAGCTGATGAAATCATTTAAAGCAGGTGTTTTGGAGCAAGGAGACATCTTAAATAGGACAGTAAGTGCTAATGACTTGGACGTTTTCATTTCATTTTCAGAATTGATATGGGTCAGACATTGATACTAAAAAGATGCAACCTTTTATATTGAGAGGCTGCAAAAAGATGCAGCTTTGAGGCACTAAAAACGCCTTCCGGGGTGAAGATTTTCAGATTAACCACCTGTGCCATTATTGTGTGCCTGTACTCCACCATCTGTGTAGCTTGCATCCCAATATTAACTCCTTTGTTTACTTAGCAATGGTAAATGCAGCCAAATTGTGCTGGCGCTAACTTTGTTGACAAGACTTTTTCCTTGTTAACAATTGCACAGTTAGTCACCGACTATACTCAAGAATGAAGGTGTCATAACATGTTATCACATCATTGCTATCAGTCCACATGAAAGATTCTGCCTTTACATGTTGTACCATCTTTTGGATTTACCAGATGTGAAAATCTGAGCCTTCTGATTGGCCAACATGGACCCTTTTTTGTAACTGGTCCCATGCGGATCAACAGATGAGCCGTAATCAAATTAAATCACAAGGTCAGTCCAAATTTACAGCTTTATAATGCACTGAAGGATGGAAGAAAAGGAAAAAAATGCACATTATGTTTTTAAATGTGACACCTAACAGGATCTTGCAATACATGTGTAATGTCCCTGTTTTCTTTTACCGCGGTAGTCTGGACAGCCGCCTAAAACAAGCATGTATGCAGCTGTTAGAGAATAAGAAGAGATGAAGTGGAGGGGGGGTGGAAGGAGCTGAGCAGATCTTTTGTGACTGTGAGAAGAGAAACAAGGTAAAGTAAAAGAGGGCTGATGAGATGGGAAGAATTGAAACAAGGAAAGAGAGATGTTTTGGAGGAAGTGATAGAGTGGGAGGACACGGTGTTAGAGATAGAACTGAATGAGAAAAGGGGGTAAGAAGGGAGAATGAGAAGAGGTGTGCAACCGAGCAGAACCTACCCTGTTCTCTTTCATCAGCCATCACCGTGGAAACTAGCCTCTTCCATTTATTCCCCTTCTCTTTCTCTCTCTCTCTCTCTCTCTCTCTCTCTCTCTCTCTTTTGCTCTCCTTCCTTCGCCTGCAAAGAGGTAATCAGAGAGAGTGAGAGAGGTAGAGACAGAGAAAAAAAGACTGAGCTGTCAGAGGCTCTCTGAGGAAACAAGCAGTCCAATTTGCTCTGCTTTTCAACTTTCTTTCCAGTTGCTCGCTCACTCACTCTTCTCATCTAGTTGGTAAAACTATTTCAATTTTGAGCGCATGTGTTCACTCACATGTAGCTTTTGGACTACATGTCATTAATTACAAACAGCTTGTATTGGACGGAGATTGTCCTCTCAAGAAAAACACAGCTCTGGCCTTTAATTAAAATAACTATAATGACCTTAAGCTGATATTGTATGACTCTCAGAGGCACATGATGAAGTAGAAAGATGTGACAGTTTTTTTAAGCATAAATATAAACTATTATTGACTTAACAAAAAGAATATGTTTTATGTATGGAAAAGTTAACTATAGATACAAGGTCTGAAACCAAAAGAAAATCAGGAAATGTCTTAGACTGCTGTTAGATGTGATTGGAAGGGATTTGTTGCCCAGTAAAACAACAAGATTTGGGCACATATGTGCCACATTTCAGGGAAACTGTCAAATTTTTATTTTCTCCATGTTTTTCTCCCGCCCAGCCATTCAAGCCTTGCTATAGAAACCATTGGATTGCATCAAATCTATTCTTTAATCAGTTCCCTTTCCTGAGCATGCACAGGGCAGCAGGCAACATTGGAAAGGAAAAACTCTTTTTAAACAGGAAGAAAATCCTCCAGCAGAACCATATGCAGAAAGGGTGGTCATCTGCTTTTTAACAGTTGGAGGTGGTGAGGATAGGAAAAAGGCAACAACAAGCATCATAACTCTAAGCCAAGAATATATGTTCAGACAAAAAAAAAAGGAACAATAGTCACCCTAGTCTGGATGTGGATTCATATATGAAAAGCCCAATAAAGTGCAATAACATTAACAACAGCTTGGGGCTGGCTATAAAAAAAAGGAAAATAAAAACCTCCTCCAATAGATCCTCAGTGATTAAAAAAAATAAGATCTCCGGATCAATGCAGACATTAAAAAGATGATAGATAGGTGCATATCAATTTAGATAAAATAATATATAATAAATAATAATAAATAAATGTCAGGTTTTAAAGCAGCAGTACTGAACTTTGCTAATTTGGCATCCATCTACCATCCTATCTGTACAGTGAGATCTCTTTTTCTTGCTTCCTCCATTAATCTTCCATTTTGTTTCAGCTACAATGTGAGTTTAAAACAGCCAGTGTGTTGATATCCAGTTGCTAGCATGTGACACAGCACTGTAAAAGCAAAACTCAACTGTAAAACATCCAGAAAAAAAAAGTTGTGAAGTGCACCATCAAAGTAAGTCAGAAAATTACGCAGGGCTACTTTAAGTGTTGTAGTCCAGCTCCATGAACTTGTCCAAACATGCCCACTTCTGGCTCAAGAATCCAAAAGATCTAATACAGAGCTAAAGGCTGCAAATATAGAAACACAGCTGAGCACAAAGAATGCAGCCAAACATTCATTTGCCATTAGGCATAATTTGTATTTAGGGTGAAAGACATCTAGTCTGTTAGTCCTTTATTTTCTTAAAAGGAGGATCAAAAGGCAAAAGCAACACTGGATTGATGGTCATGCTAGTCCAATATAGCAGTGGTTCCCATTTTTTTTAAACCAAATATCCTCTAAACCAGGGGTGTCACATTTTAGTTCAGGGGCCACATGCAGCGTAATCTGATCTCCAAAGGGTCGGACCAGTAAAATAACAACATAATAATCTATAAATAATGAGAACTCCCCATTTTTCCTTTTTTTCAGTAGGAAAAATGGAAAAGTTATCCCTCTGTCTGCTTTCTCACGTACCCCCTGAAGTGTCTCCAAGTACCCCCAGAGGTACATGTATTCCCGCTTGAGAAACACTGGCATAGCATATAGGCATATATATTTAATGAAGTGGTAGTTCTAATGGACTAAATGTCCGTAAATTAAGTTTTGTAAAACGTGCATTCAGGAACAAAGGCAAAGCATTTTTATTCCCATGCTCACCCTGGAAACCAGAGAAACATATGTCCCCATATCATGAGTCACTAAAAATAAAAGATAGGCTTTGCATGATAATGAAATACCGAGTTATATCCCCAGATATTTTTCCCTTAGCTCCCCAGATTACATCCATTTTAAATACTTTCCTTTAATCTCTGACTAACAGCAATCAGTGTGTAACATATCACTCTTGGCTGAATGTTTTCCTTCTAACTTTAGTATGTGTGTGTGAGTGCGTGTGTGTGTGTGTGTGTGTGGGTGGGTGGGGTGGGGTGAGGGTTAGATCAAGGACAAACATCTGGCTCCTCTTGGCTAGGTTGTCACAGTCATGGGGGTATCTGAGCTCACAGTGTTGTTTGTGCTTGTCTCCTTTATAACCTTGTTTTTAGGCACTTTTTTTGTAACGAGTTATTTTGAGTGTTTATGCCTACCAATGCATTACTCGTCTGTAATTTTACAAGACTTGTACAGCACGAAAATATTTGTCTTTTACTTACATTTTTAAAATGTTAACTTTTTAAAGTAGCAAAATGATTAAATACCTTATAACAATGTAGGTGTTTGGCTATATAAAGGTGGAATAGAAGAAATTAGAAACAGTACTCTGCAGAGGTAGCTGTTGTTTGTCATGTTAATTTGACATTATACATACTGTAAGTGACAGAAGCAGCACACAAACCCTGTGGGAGAAACCAGAGGATATGATTTAGATAAAACACACAGAGACACAATTATGTGCACACTGGACTCTGGTCTCCATTTGCTGTGTCCCATAATACCTTGCTGTGGCTATAGTTACAGCTACCCTCAGGCAACCTTGACCTTTATGAGGCAAATGTCTCCTGATAGCTGTCCCCACTGTGTGTGCCTGAGTTTGTATGAAATAAAATTTTTGTCTATGTACGTTTGTGCTTTATTTGCCCTGTGTGTGCATAGATGTGTCCATTAGTTAGTTATTAATAAAAAAAAAAGAGATTACTTACCAGCAGCAAATATCCAGTTTATGCTCACTTCACTGCTCAGCATGTTTAACTGTAAAGCTCAGACACACCAAGCTGATAGTTCGCTTGAATCAACATGTTGAATCAGATTTAAGCATTTAAACATTACCAGATGATTCAGTGAAAGAAGCGAATAAGGAGAATTTGGCTGAGGTTCGACTCAGTCTGAAGGGAGCCGGGTGCTGATCGTCAGAGATCTGACCAGCTGGATGACCTGACTAGAAGCTAATGGGTAGAAAGGGGATTACTGCATTAATTGCATTTTTAATGGTAGTTGATCAGTTAACAATTGAGATTTCAGTAACCCATAATGGAGAGACTGAATGGTGTGCTGCTTAGAGTGAAAGTTTGATAAATTAAAACCTTCTTGAAGCAATGGCATGAACGACAAAAATATATTATAGCGCTCTAACCCATGCCCAATGAGGCAAATATATATGTCCATTTTAATGATATTATTAATCAAACTCATGTGGTATTAATTAATCTCATGTACGTAGCCCGTACTGAAAGCCACTTGAGCGCCTTGCATTTAATATTTCCTTTTTTATCTGTACCAACTGCTCCATTTGCATATGCTGTTATATTTTTTTCCCTAATGACTTACAATTGCAGAGTTAGCGTTTCACTTTTTTGTTTTGTCCAAATGACTAAAACAATGAGAGAAATATAACACCTAAATCTCTCCTAAAATGGCTTATTCGTTTATATTTTTGCAAGAGGTTTTAGGTGGTTTTTCTCTATTTCTGACTTCCTCTAAAGGAGCTGCCCGAAGCCAAAAAGCATAGTGATGTTCAAATAAACCGTCTCACCTTGCAGGGCTAATACTCTTGAAGTTCAGGGCAGTGGTATAACGAGTCTGGAATAATATATGTATAATATATTTATTCACACAGCACATTGACTGGGAGACAGAGGGGGAAAGAAAACAGAATGAGGAGCTGACAGACCAAGAATGTGGAGAAGAATGAAAATTGTATCTACGTTGGTGTGTGTTTATGTTAACGAGCTGTGAGAGGATCATAGGCTGGATATGACATGTGACATAAGTCTGTGTGACAGCGACTGACTCACTTGATGATAAAGCATTTAGGCCAAGAAAAGAAAAAGAAAATCAAGTGCTCGGAAAAATGTGACTCATGCACACTTAGATGAACACACAACTACCTACACATTTTGAAGCAGTACAATGCATGAGACTGACAGTGACAGTGACCTAGAATCATCACTGAGCCGCTACCTGGCTAATAGTGATAATTTCTTTTGACTTCAGGTTCCTTTATGATACAGAACATAAAAGAGAGTCCATAATTTCTATATGTAAGTTTCTACATATAATCACCATCCGCAGCTATGCCTGAAATATGGTATTTTTTACTTTTTACTGTATTGTATCAACAGAATGAGTCGATGTTACAAATATTTAGTATTAACTGACCTTCTCTTGGGTAAACGTTAGATGTCCAAGGGTTAGTAAATGCAGCATGTAATGTACTTCTATGTGTTGTTCTGAATCATGTCTACCATGTTCTAGACCATGATTCAGAAATCATATATTATCATCTCACCAACCGTCTCCATGGTGATCATTTCTGTTACAAAACCATCAGATGTGAAGACTGACAGCCAACATGAACTGGATAAAAACACGTTTTTCATTTTATCGTTGAAGTGTAGGTGTTTGTGTAGCAGTGATAAAAGTCTTACAGCAGCATCACCCAAAGTAAAAACTTGTTGATAAACTCTATCATTGGCTGTTTGTTTTACACATTTTCTTCAGTTTTTTTGCATTAAATGATCACTTTAGTTGTTATAATCAGTTCAGTATCTTCTAAAATCTAGACCTAAAAAAAGTCTCATTTGTGCCCCCCTTTTCCTGGCCAGTGCTCCTGCCTGGCCCCCCATCAAAACTTTTCTAGACCCACCCCTGCAAAGCTGATGTACAAACCCTGTCTACCACCAGCCAACTACTGTGTTAGAGAAGGTCCTGCCAAAAAACAATACTTTTACGTAAATATGTGATGGCGTGAAACATGAAAAACTAGCTTACCCTTCTCAACTGAACGATAAACACAACAAGAGAGAAAAGCCAATCAGCTGATCACTGACAGCTATCATGATTCACGGAACAACATGAGAGTAAAAAAAAAGATTGGAAATGGGAGAACACATTCTACCGTTTTGTTATTTTAAGCTAATATCGCAGTGAAATAAATATTTTCAATTTGCATATCATAGAGCTAATTTTTTCTCTACTTAAGAAGTAATCTGGTTTAATTTCAGTACTCTTTATTTATTCATAACCAATTATGTATCACCCCAAACAGTTTGGATGCCAGACCTTAAACTAACATACAAAGCAATCCCTTAAGCAGAGGTTCACCTCCAAGCTGTTGGATGATCCCTGAAAAATAATATATTAAAGCTGTATGCTCCAAAAGCTTAAAAAGTAGCCATGGTATGTTTATTTCAAGGACAGAGGAACAAACAGTTGAGCCATGAGACTGTTGCTGGATTGACACACTTATAGGGTCTGAACATATAAAATCACAGGGGAAGGCAAACTTATTTATAAAGCACTTTTCACGCATTAGGTATAACAAAGGGGTTGCAATGAATCAGAAGAAACAGTCAAACAAATGATGATGAGCCATCAGTCCTTTTATTGTAGATATTCATCTGGGCTGGGCAATTTGGGCACAGATGTTTGTTTCCAATTACAGTTGTTTCAGTTTACTGTTTATTTAGCTGAAGAAAGTTGTGACAAATCCAAGTATTGATTTGACCGAGGCACGGACAAATGTTTCTTTAATCTGATAGAAATCATTCTGATTAGAGATTTAAGCACGCTTACATAGTAATAAAGGTGAGTTAGACATTTCACATGCCATCAAGAATTTAATCAGGATAAAACTCTTTATTAAATTGAATTAAAAGAAGACGAATAAGCCTGGTTTTCACTACTTTATTTAACATTTCTATTTATTAACTAGGAAAATATGAGCGCAATGGAGACATTTCATAACCTACAAATGTTTTTGGGAGGTTCCTGCTGCTTCTTGTGATAAAGCAGCAACCTCAGCTGGACATAGACTTCCTTTTGCTGCTGTCATTAAACAGGTGGAGAGTAAAAACAGATCTTTACGGCTCTGTTCACTTTGTCCTCATTCCAGGAGTAGAACAGGAGGATGTGGATCAAAGTCCATGACAAAGAGTGGTGGAAGGGAGTTTTGTCCTCATTGTTTTGTCCTATTTGGCTAAGAAGGGACACGGATCTTTAGAGGATGACCTCTCTTTCCTGTCCATCTATATTCAGCAAACAGTGGGACTTTGTCAGTCGTATGACCTCGTCAATGTGCATGCAGGGCTGTTCTGAAGGTATCTCAGTACATCAGTGTCTTCTCCTCTCCACCCTCCTGACGTTGTGTCTATACACGTGTGTCTGTGCGTGACTTTAGGATGTTCAGGGTAGTTTGCCACTCATACATTGATTAGTGCTCTGACCTGGAGGCCCAACACACCACTCTTAATAACTGTGTGTGTTAAGGTTTTTTTTTAACAAAAGTCTTTGTTTTCTACAAGGTAATGGAGAGACATTATTATGTATACAAGGACAGAAGTGTGTTTTAACGAAGGTGTTCAATGTCTGAGTAGATGTGTGTTGGTGTATGTCTAGGACTGCTTTTATTTGTGTTTACTCTGTTTGTGATTTAGATTCTCTCCCACCGAGAGAGAAATAAAAGCAATCATCTATCTATGTGTCTCCTCCTGCCTATTCACTATAGTCATGAATCTGTTCAGGTGTGTGAGTATATGTGTGTGTTTTTGTGTGTGTGTGTGTGTGTGTCTGTGTGTGTGTTTCATGTGTATTTCATCGCATGAAGCTGTTTAGAGCTCAGTACATCAAGATGGTTCAATACAAATCCTTTAATTTAAGAAGCAGGAGGTATAATGAATGTCCCTGCCACCTGACACCAGGCAGCTCTGATTGATGATACATTGCACCTTGATGCATCCAACAGCAGCAGCAGCAGCTACAGTTAGTTTCTGTGGCTCTGCTAGTACGATAGCACCCCGTTAAACTATTCAGCTCGATAGACAGATTCTCTTCTTACTGCATTAGCATCAAACACAACAAGGAAATAGCAAGAAAAGGGCCATATGACAGTCATTTCCATTTTATGGCTTAGATAATGGTAAAGGGATTGCAAAGAGATGGGTTGAGCATCTTGCTCAAAGAGAAGCTGGGAACTACCGACCTTTTGATTAGTAGGGAAATGTTATTCCTCCTTTGCTACAACCACCTCTTATAGTGGTTGTTTCAGGAGAGGGAATGCAAATATGGTTTACAAGGGTTATGTATATAAAAACAAAACAAACAAAAAAAAAAAAACAGCAAGAACAAACTTAAAGCTTTATTATTCTAACAACCCATGGAGTTCATTTATAGAATAACATAAGCAATGAAATTAAATCTCATACAACAATAATCAAATTTAAAAGAGTATTAGACTGTTTAGAGAGACAGTGTGTGGCGTGCCATATACCATATAAATATAGTATATACGTACTATATTTCTGCTTCTTTCCCCTTTAATAAACTAAATTAAACAGTGAGACAGTTTACTGAATATAAGTTCAAATATTCCTGTGGTAAGCACTTTAAACCAACAACAAGGTCACAAAAAAATATAGGACAGCTCTGGATTAAGAGGGCGTGCAAAGGAGAGACTACACACTTATTTTTATTTGTCAATTAAATAAAATACATTTTATCTGGTTTCTCTGTGAAGATAAGCATATTGGGGTATTTCACAAGGTCCAACAGTTCAAAATTAATCTTATTTGCTGTAAATGAAAAGTATCTCCCAGATCTGTCAACCAATGTTTGAAGAAAGGCATTACTTTCTTTTCCCAGAAGTTTTTTTTTTCTTTTCCTGTTACTATAATGTTAGCTATAAAGTGCTGTTGTGCTCCACTTTAGTTTCTGAAGCTCACCAGCTATTTCCAAATTATTATAACAGGACCTGGTTCCATTTGGATTTTCAACATCCTGGAGAAAAAACAGGAAAATGCTACACCAGTAGGCTACTCTTGTAGGTTGAGACAAAGACCATAACTGTGTGATAAAGTAGCCTACCTACAGAGCCAACCTACATTTGTCACACAGAGGAGATACTTATGGGAATATTCTATGTAACTATTGAATAGTGTAATCTATGTAGGATTTGAATTGCATTAATCATTGATGAGCCTTAACATTCTTGAATGTGCTCTAAGTGCTCCTCCCTCATCCAAGTGGATATCGAAGATTATTTTGCCCCTCACCATTTCCTAAATCTAAGAAGACTAATAGATTACATATTACACTCTGTCAGTATTTATCTTAAAAACGGAGCAATGCTGCTTTCACAGGTGTAATCAAATCTGATAATTTTCAAATGATTAGGAGCCCATCATTCTTAGGTGAGCAAGATAATTTGCAAGTGAAAACATTTAATTCATTCATCAGTTTTCCCAGTGGATGTTCCAGCAAGTTCCCCCCAAGGTCAGGCTAAACAAACAAACAAACAAAAACTCAACAAAAACCCAAGAGGTACATCTCAGACTGTACAGGCTTCAGTTAGCATGCTAAATGTTCATAACAGTACAATTAGAAAAAGCCTGAACAAGTATTACCTTTTAGAAGGTGTTTTCGAGAAAAAAAGAATAGGCACCCTATCTTTGGTTTACAAAGTTATGTCTGAACAAACTAAACATCTGAGACAATGTCCTTTGAACGGAAAAGACCAAATTTAAGATGCTGGGTCATAATACACAGCACCATGTGTTTAGAAAACAGAATATCAGCAGTATTCCATCCCAGCAATCGTTTGTACCAATGGTTTTATATCGGTTTGCAAATGGAAACACAAAATACTATATATGGACCTCTACTAGGAACCTATACCCCTGTCCATACATGGAGCCCAGAATTCAACGAATATAGTCATAACCTATGCTAGGGATCAGACACTTCACCGTCATCATCATTTTGCTTTTTTACAGTGCTTTTCCAACTTTCCTGTGATACTAAGGCAAAGATAAAAAAATGTTCCTTCAATGTGCAGTGATATTAAACACAAAAAATCACTAGCTCAATATCATGAAGTGGATTACTATATGTGAACACAGGGAGCTATTATAAAACTTACCACATACTTAATAAAGACATAACATGCATAAAAATTCATTCATAAACATGAAACATGTCAGATTTACTCACAAACGTCGCTTTTTCAAGGTTCAATGCAGGCAGATGAAACAGATTCAGCTAAAGTTATTTACTACGCTCACCTGAGACGTACCATGTACCTAAAACTAAGCCAACGAGAAACTGAGATAAACAGAACTGAGCTGTCTGCTTTCACTCTTCAATAACATGTAACATGAAACAACACAAGGACAAACATCTCACAGCAACTGGTGAGGAGGGCTGATCATTTGGAAGCCAAAGAACGTAAACACCTTGCAGTCTTTGATTTGATCATGAACTCTGTATACCAAAATATTCCTGAGCCAAATGTGAGGCCATCTGTCTGGCAGCTGAAGCTCGGCTGAAACTGGGTCACTGAAAGAACAGAAAACCTCAGAACAATTGCAGAATGACTAGAAAAAGCAAATAATCAAGGCGTTGCATTGACCTGGTCAATGTCCAGGCCTCAAGTTGATTGGTGAGACTTTCAGAGAGCTTGAATATACAAATCGTAAAGAAGAGTGGGGCAAAATTTCCTCCATAGCAATGTGATGGAAACTGATAATATACAGGAAAATTATTACTTAAAATGGAGCAAAATGTGGTAGGAACCTTGCTTTGCACAAAAACTTTGCAATCATATAAGTAATTAATACTTTTTAATAATAAAGATATAAAAAAAAGTCTCTTATTAGTCAGAGTTTAGTTTCTATCTGCTGACTGCTGAAGCTGGATCTTGGATGAGTCAATTCATGAATGATTTTCTGAGTGTGGGTACTGGAAAGAGCCCCTTCAAGTGCAAAGAAGCTATTAGGTTGAGTCATTCATTTGTCCTCTATCCTCTAATTTCTCTCTAATTCTCCTCTGCCTTTTTACCACCAAACCTCTTTCAACCAGCACTTCCTCTCTCTTCATCCTTCTTCATCTCTCCCTCTCTTAACTCCCCCTTCATCCCACCTCAGTCCTGTTGTCTTTCATTGCCCCTGTGGTGTTGACCATGTGTGAATGGTTCTGAATGATGGGTGGGAGGCTACACACAGGGTAGTCACACATGTGCGTAACACACAAACAATTTCATAACCACACACACGCTGGGGACACTGGTGGATGGGTTGAAGAAGATGAGGATGAGTCACTCGCTGCATGAGACGTGGTATGCTTGTTGGAGAGTCAATACGACACAGATACACACATAAACATGCACTCATAAAAAATCAAGATAAAACAGGCTTTTGCCGGCATGATTGCATCATGCATGATTGATGGTGCTCATGTTTCATTTTAACAAACTTGGTTTATATTTGTACATTTTTTTTTTTTGTGGTTAAGTGAATGCGTGTGTTTTTGTTCTTATTGTGCTAACTCTGCAAGTGTGTGTCTGTGTTTGCGTGCTGGGCCTGACAAGACTTTTCATTAGTGTTTCCCATACATAGCCTGAAGGCTACAGCTCTGTCTCATCATCTGTCGTGTCGATCTTTCCCGGTGCTGTTTTTTATGTTTTTTAATATGTCTTCTTACAGGATGTGGACACATTTGATCTCCTAAAATTGTAATCCACTGATACATTCAATGTCATTTGTATTATTAGAATTATTAGCATTATTACAAACCCAAATCCATGAAATGTGCAACACTGGGTAAAATGAAAATAACAGAATGCAATGATTGGCAAATCTCACAAACATGTATAAACAACAGAATATAAACAACATACCAGATGTTGAAACAGACGTTTTACCATTTCATGGAAAATATTAGCTTATTTTGAATTTTACGGCAGCAGCACATTTTAAAAAATGTTTAAAGAGAGGCAACAAAAGACTTAAAAAGTAATGGCACTAATCAAAAACAGCTGAAGGAGTATTAGACAATTAATTAGGTAAATTGGTAACAAAGCATTTCAGGGAAGAAGAACCACTCAAATTTAAACATGGGCAGAGGTTCATAAATCTGCGATAAACTGCAGCTAAAATTTGTGGAAAAATTTTTGAAAAATATTCCTTGTCATAAAGACTCTGAAGTTCCCACAATCTAAAGTGTATTATCAGCAAAAGACTGAGAGAATCAAAAGGAATCTCTGTGTGCTAGAGAAAAAGCCAAAGGTCAAAACTATATGCTTGTGATCTTTGGGCCCTCAGGTAGCAATTAAAAACAGTCATGACAAATATCTGCATGAACTCAGGAGCTCTTCCAGAAATCCCAGAACCGTGAAATCCACAAATGCAGGTTGAAGTTTTAACTCTTGTTTTTATGAGTTGGTTTTAGATGGTTTAGTCTTTTGGACTAATTACTGTAATTGATGTAGGGCTATCATAAGAACCGGAAAGATGAAAAATTAACTGGAGTAACATTTAAGCAGAGGATGTGAGGTTTGTTTTTTACTGAGGTAGACTTTCACTCGCTTTAGTAATAGAGTACCCCCTGACGTGAAGATGAAGATGAGCAAGCATTGAGCATTGAACTTGAAGGTGGTGGTGCTGTTACTAAAATCCTAACCACATTTCTCAACAAGATCCTACAGCAAAATGTGAAATATTACAAGTTTATTCAATTAATTTGTGAGTAAGTTCTTGGTGAAACACTGTTAATAGCATTTTGTAACATAGGGATATTTTTACTGCTACATAGCGTTTAACAGGCAAGAAGTCTACATTTGAGGGTTGGAAGGGTTGGTGACACCGCCCAAGTGGGAGAGTCAAGAATGAATCCAGCCTTAATGACTTCTGCCTTCAAGTAACTTTAGGTTAAAATTTATTTTTTTGCTTCAGTTTCTATGTCTTTCAAGAAACTTAAACTATTTTTTTAGCACTCAGTTGCTGCTTTCTTGTACACTGCTTACTGTTTTGTTATTATTGTTACACATTGCTTGGTAGAAGTTGTGTTTGATGTCAGGAAAACATCATGGTATTAAGACATTGAGACAGGTTTTTATTATTTTATTATTACAGTGACAACAAAATGAATCCTGTTCATTTATTTTGCTCCAATCATTCATAATATGACGGCTTCCAATCACCCTCCCTCAAGAGTCACATCCATAACTTTTATGTAAAGATCACATATGTGATGACAGCAGAGCGTAGGTCTGTTATGCAAGGTTCCTTGAAGCATTGAGTGAAATCAAACCTCAGTGGATTAAATGTATTCAGTGTAATAAAAACATTAACCTTGCTTCAGGGCATGGTGAGGACTTTCAGTTCTCTCAGATACTTTAGATACTTCACTGGCAGAGATAATGGCTTCTACTACCAGGAAATTACCACTAAAGTGCTACATTTTGCTTGTATTACACTTAACTGAGGCACATTTTGATTCCTTAAGAATGAAAGCATAAATAAAATATTTAAACGTTTAATTTTAGACTTAACACAATGCACAACACAACCTGCTGAAGAAATAGCATACTTGCTGATAACTTGCTTTTGTGTGTTTTCAAAGAAGCAAAATATTATTGTACCGGAGAGATTTTCCTCTTATGACTTGTGTTTCTCCTCTACAGGAACATTTAGAGGTGTATGTAAGAAGATTGATCATTTTCCAGAGGATGCAGACTATGAAGCAGATGCTGCTGAATACCTCCTCCGTAAGTCACACAACCACTCTCTAATGTCCTGGCAGACGGTTTGGGTGGGTACAGTATGCTATTTTGTGTATTTCCATTATAAAAAGGAAACCATGCAACTGAACCAAGCCCTACCATTTCTGGGCCCTCTTCAGATGTTGGTCCATAGGAGAATGGTACAGTATGGTTAGGATGGCGTCACAGGAGATGTCACACAACACAGTCCATTGATTGGAGAACAAAAAAGCATCACTTCTCGTAACAAAAGCAAGTGTGAGAGCTTTACACCCTGTAGGTGTTCAGGTGTTTTATTTTATTGTTCACTTAATGTTGGAAAAATAACAGAGCAAAGATGCCAGCAAACAACTGTAAGGTCTGGCTGGCTCTGGAACTACAAACATTCCTCGCTATCTTATAGTTGTTATTAGTTCTGTCACCTTTGTTGCTGTTGTGCTCGTATAATGCCACGGTAGGCATTTGGACTAAACCCCGCCTAAATAGTGAGTGACCGACTTGCTATGGAAACGTTGACCAGGGTGAACCATTCCTAACCAGATCGTAAAGACCCGAACTGTACCACTCAGTGGAAATGGGATTAAAGTGTCTTTAATCAAGACATTAAACCCCCCCATTGCCCCCAGTATTCTTGTCCATGCTAGGTCATGGAGTGAACAAAAAGCTCTGCATATAAAAGGTTTATTTGAAACTTACTGCATCTGCTGCAACTTATTATTTTCCTATATGGGGTGATATAAAGTATCATAAAGTAGAGTAAAACACATTGATGAAAGCCTTTTTCCCCAGTTCTCTTCCACACATTTCTAGTAGCCATTTGTACCACTGGGCACCTTGCCATTTGCAAGGCATTGCATGGTTCACTCAATACAGCTGAGCCTAAACCTAAAACAATATGAGACACTACGTTAAAATATTTATGATGTTTTTTGTACACACGACTCAAGCCAAAGGAATACCTTTGGAGCATGCTATACAAAGTTCTCTAGCATCAACAAAGATCAAACAAGGTTAATTATTTTAAGATAATGGTTTCCAATCCCTGTAGTAGAGTACCAGGGTCCTTTAGGATTAATACTAGATGCACTGCTATCATTCTGGCAGTAAACGAGGCCAAACACCTTTCTGAGACCATTTATGCTGGCTATCTCTTAAAAAGTCATCCATGTGCACATCAAAAGCATAATGGGCCAGAAATAAAAGGATGCTGTGGTAAATATAGGGAGAGGAGCTTCGTAAACAGAGTAAAGATGGATGCAGAAAGAGAAAACTGCAACAAAAGAAAGAGAAAATGGATTCAGCCTGTCCCTCTTTTTTATTGCTCCACTGAGCACAAAGCAACATCCCCTAAGGCAGCCAGTTAGACTGCAGGATTCGGTGCTGATTAGCCAATAAGGAGCAGGGACCTAGTGACCAGCATTTCATACAGCCCAAGGGTGTGGGCCACACGCTCGGTGACTCCAGATGCCTGTCATGGCGGAAATATTTCTCAAAAACATTAGATTTACATTCAGAATGCAAATTCGAAGACGCATGTTACTGAAATTATTTTTGAAGGCTCCACCTGTGATGCAAGAACAGATCCACTTTTCAGCATGTCTAAAAATACCACACGGCCTATTTCTGCATGACAAACTGTTTGCAAATATCCTTCGATGTGTTATCCCATCATGCACGCAAACATTCCACCCAACTGTAGCCTGGCTTCCATATTCATCATCTCTTTCTGGACCATCATTTTGGCGTGCATATGTCAATGTGACTCTCCATCTGTCTTGGGTTTTGGCCATCTTTTCCCTCTCCATCCATCCCGCTGTCTCTCAGGCCTCTGCTTCAACGTGTTCAGTCAGGCGTGCGGCCACACACTGGTTCATGCGTGTCTCGAGTAGATGTGTAAAGTGGTGCAGCTTTGGTTGTTTTAGCAATGTCCTTAAACGCAATGTTCAAAGTGCCATTTCCATTTTCTGTGATCTACTTTTTGTTGTTGAATTAAAGTTAAGCAATTGTCTTTAACTTGTTGTGACCCATTCAGGCTACAAGATTGATGTGGTAGGTTTTAACCGGTTATTTAAATAATCTTCCAAACCTTTGATCCACTGAGAAAATATCTACTCCAAACGTAAGCCCAGCGTGGTAACTGTTTCTTCCTCCTCGTGTGTGTACAGGTGCTGTGCGGGCCTCCAGCATCTTTCCCATCATGAGCGTGGGTCTGCTGTTTCTGGGGGGGCTCTGTGTGGCTGCCAGTGAGTTTTACCGAAGCAGACACAATGTCATCCTCAGTGCAGGAATCTTCTTCGTATCTGCAGGTTAGTCATCACCATATGCGCAAACATCTGTTTGTATGAATCAGTGTCTTTTCTTCTCTTTAGACTGGAGGCGTTATGATTCTGTGTCATCTGTGGGTTGTAGGTGCACAAGGGGGAAGAGCTTTTCTTAATGGAAAGTCACGTCTTTTACCAGGTCCGCCCACTGTGATTTTTCAGGATGTGTTTGTTTTATATTTGATGCAGGATGTCATAAGCACAGCCAGCGTTAACTAACCTGATTTCCTGGGAAGAGATTAAAAGGTTAAAACATCCCTTATCTGTAGCAATTTCGTATAGATTTCAAGATCAAAATCAAGATTAACTTTATTGTTCCTCTAGGGGAAATTTGTTTTGGGCTTTCACCCTAGCTGCAGCCACAAAGTGATGGTAAATAATAAAATCCACACATACAATTTGTAAGGATAACCACTGCAAATAGAGGAGTGTGCAGGGACAAAGTTTGGAGTGAGGATTCAGCAGAATACCACCATCCCTCTTTGATATATAGTAAGATTGAAGCCCAATCGGNAGTGATGGTAAATAATAAAATCCACACATGCAATTTGAAGGATAACCACTGCATATAGAGGAGTGTCCAGGGACAAAGTTTGGAGTGAGGATGCAGCAGAATACCACCATCCCTCTTTGATAAATAGTAAGATTGAGTGAAGCCCAATCTTTCAAATGGATGTTTACAAGTTTTAATACACACACATACACACACACTTACCCTCACGCCCATGACACACTTACAAAGGGCTGTAATTGCTGTTCAGTGTGATGTGTATGGTCCCATTGGGTCTTGTGGGGAATAATTACCAATTTGGCCTCATAAACTTTGCACAAGTTGGGAGATGATTCTGGGTAATTGCAGATGACTAATTGTCCCCATTCTGATTTCCACCACGCTGTACAAACACTTTATTCTGGACCGATCATATGGAATAAGCTGCATAAAATGAATCTCCTTTACAACTCTGTTGAGCTGCTGCAGGTGTTATCAGTGCCTGGAGAAAATGTATAACTTTAACTGTAAAGGTAAAGTTACAGCTCTTCCTTTACAACACAGTTGGATGGTCCTAATTCGTTGACATTTCAATCTAGTCTGCAGAACAATAAGTTAATTCCTGCCTTTAAAATGCTGCAGACGGACCTGCTGTACATCAGCACTTCACAAGTGTTTAATGTTTAAAGTTTTGGTCGACTCAGCAAACTGGATGTGTCCTGAAACAATGGGACACACACAGCAGTAGTGGCACATGAAATACACAGTGTACCTTTTTTGCAGCGCATTTACCTGATAAACTGCACGACTGCTTCATGTTAAAGGAAGGAAAAGATCTGTGATATCTCATCCTCATTATTAATTCAGGACTGTTTTGTCACAAGGGGGTCTGAGTGCTTGTTTTTTATTGAAAAGTACACTACATGTTCAAACGGCTGAGTCAATTGAGGCGGTCCACTGACTGGACCAACACAAGCTGTGCAGTTTTATTTGTTCCCCATGACTGAGACAAGCTTCCCTTAATTCGCCAATCTGTCACGCACACACTGATTCTGAAAATGTATAATGATGAAAAATAAATAAAAATACTCATAGTGATGTATTGAGTTTTAAAATATACTGTTGCACCGTCTCCAAAAATCTTTTCAAATTGTTTAAATGTGACTAAGTTTTGTCTTGCAACGGCAGTAGCTACAATATGCTACATAAAAGTGGTGGAAGTAGCTAACATTGTACATACCAAACACTAGCGCTTGCAAGTATGTTAATATTATTTAACTCAAATCACATCTTCGTTGCCTCTCAATACTGAAAGACTGTTTACTCATAGGCACAAGTGTTTCATTTACATGTTTTATATAATCCAAATAAGTTCATACTGTCTATTTCTTACGTAGTTTTAGTTCCTTTTGTGTCAGACTCGTAATCTGTCACACATACCTGACACCATCTTCATCAGAGATGTCACTTGATGGAGAGTGATGGGTCAACCATGCCTCTANTCACTTGATGGAGAGTGATGGGTCAACCACGCCTCCATGAACATCAGCTGATAATTACATCACTCTCCATCTAGTGACACCTCTGATGAAGACAAAAGGGGTACCTCGAAACATGTCAGGTATGTGTGACAGATCACGTGTCTCATACAAAAGAAACTGAATACTACGTTTTATTTAATTGATTTAAATCTTTTTATATCTATTTATTTAAATAGTTACATTTGTATGGCTGCTATTTTGGCCAGGTCTCCCTTTCAAAAGAGATTTTAATCTCAGTGGGACCAAATGGTTAAAAAAAAGTGAAATATATAAATAATTCAAAATCATCCTGTCCTTATATTCTAGGGCAGGGATTTTCAAACATTGTATGTCACGAACACCTCAGAATATTTCAGCCAATACAGGTACCACCTTACTGAC
>CM047976.1:17055550-17089056 GCA_026261665.1 Melanotaenia duboulayi
AAAATAAAATAAAATAAAATAAATTCTTGATGCATGGTCTGGAAGGAGGTATGGGGAAACAGACTGACTGGATGGGTAAGAAAGGAAACTGAAAATTCATTAGACAAGAGCGATGATGTCATATATAACGTGAAAATTGATTGCATGGGAACGTGTGAATGGGCAGGATAGCAAAGGAAAAGCCCAAAAAATAATAAGAGAGTGAATGAGGTGGATCAGATAACTTTTATGGAACATTTGCCAAAGCTTCATTACCGATGTTTACAATACCTGGGGGAACCCCAAGCAAAGTCTGGATCCTCAACCTCTGTTCCTACCTAGAAGCTGTGGTCGACAGTTTGCTCTACCTTTCATTACTAGGTTAGGTTTGGAAGATTCCCACTTTAATTTGGTCTCTTATCACATTTATGAACAGTTGCGACATTATGAACACCTTTTGTGGTAAGATTGTTTTAAAGCCGTATGCCTTACTCTCAGAAAGCGGGTTACGTGAACGTGTAGTTTTCAGGTATGCACATGGCCTTTTAACAACCATCTAGTGCCACCATTCTCCCAAAGGCAAAACGAAATGAAAAAGCAATAGTCTCATTCACTCTTCGCTCTCTAGAAAAAAACACACACAATTCTGCCTGTCTTCAGAGCATTTTCATAAGGTGTCAAACATGATGCTCCTGGTTTTGATTAATGGTATAATTACATCTTGAGAATGAGGACGTTCCGGCTTACTGGATGGTTTAACATGTCGGAAGGAAGAAACACTTTTGGTTAGGTGTGAGCAAAATTATATGTAATTTCCATTGAGCGCCATAGAAATTATATAGATGAAGGAGCCCTATATTTTGAGTGACTGTGGAGAAATGCATACTTTGATGTTGGACTTAGATATTGCATGTATACTCTGGTAGTTTCAGATCGGACAGATATCATATGAATATAATGTAACAGACGGGCAGCAAGAATTTGCCATACAAGAGAGAAGATTTTAGTTGAGAGCTCAGATTTACTTTATGAATATTCATAACTGTGACATCATAGATGGAGTGCCTCGTTGACGTTTTAGAGATTAAAGTGGATGATGGGATTATGGGAGTCTCATTGCCATTCTGGGATTGGCTGCCACTCTACTTTTGTCCCTCTAAACTGCCTCTATATGTGCTATTTCCTCACTCAATTTCTCACTCGTTCGTTCTGCTTTGCAGAGATATTGTGGGCATCGCCCACGTTTCATCATCACCTCCATCCTTCCATTTTACCCTGGCACTTTTTGCTGTTCTTCTTCACCATTATCCTCTTAGCCACTTTCCCCTCTGCCACATTGTTCTGTTTAAAACCCCTCCCTCCCATCAAGAAGTATGCTACTGTAGTAATTGCTTTCTTCAGCTCCATTGGCCCAATGAGAGGAAATCTCCCTCTATGCTAATAGCTCATAAAAGACACTGCGCATTCCCAGCAGGAAAGACACATCAAGATTATTTTATGGGGGTTGGATGAGACAGCTATGTCCTACAACTTCCAGGTCTTAAACTAAAACAAGAAAATGTATTTGATATGAATACTAATAGTTGCAGCACAAGAAATTAGCATGTGACTAGCTGTTACAGGAATGTGGTTAATTCCTTGTGCTGACTCTCTAGGTGCTCCTCCTCCTGTTAAGTGGTGGCCTCTTCCAGCCTATCATTGCCTGGGAGCAGCCGATAAAGGGACCTAGGACCTGCCTTTGGGCCACTTTCCATTGCAGCTTGTTTCTGTTTGTGTAAGCCTAGGTTGTCAGGTTATTAGGGTTTACTTGATTATCGTTAGTTATCCAGATTGGCCTTGGGGAGGACAGCCATTTTGTTTTCTTTGTGGGTTACTTTCTCCTGTTTATGTTGACGTTCGGGTAGTTGAGGAGTAGGTTTGTTTTCTTTTGTTTATGTGGTCAGGTAAGTGTTATTTTTATGTTCAGTTAGAGGTGTCCTGTTGGCCTCTCCCTGGTGCTATTCTGTATTTTAGCCNCAGGTAAGTGTTATTTTTATGTTCAGTTAAAATAACCCTGGTGCTATTCTGTATTTTAGCTGCTACACAAATTTTACAAAATGCTTTCTCAGTAAATAACACAATCCTTAAATCAAGGCTTAATCTCAAACTTCCTTTGATGAGCAACATGCAAGATTTTTGCCTTACATCACTGTTATCGCCCTTCTTATTGTTTTCAAACCTTCTCATAAACCTTGCTCACTTTACCTTTTTGCTTTGCCACCTTGGTCATAAAACTTGTTCACCATTTACACAACAGTATATAAAACATGCTCCTGTGTTAGATACACCAGTTCATTTGCTTGTTAACACAAATAGCTAATGTTAGCAGTTAAATACATTAGACATGAAGACATGGTCAAGACAGCTTGCTACAGTTTAAAGCAAGAATCAGAGTGGCAGTAGTCTGGATGAAAATGCTTTATTGATGTCAGAGATTAGAGAAGAGTGGGCAGACTGATTGGAGATACGCAAAAGTAACTTAACCAATGGTTACATCCAAGATATGCAGGATACCATTTCTGATCACTCAACACATCTAACCTTAAAGCAGGTGGCCTAAAGCAGCAGAAAAACACACCGGGTGTCACTTCTGTCAGCTAAGAACAGAAAACTGAAGCTACAATTCACACAAACTCACCAAAACTGGAAAAAACGAAGGCTGGAGCTGTGACATTCAGATGGTAGGGTCATAATTTGGCGTAAACAACCTGAAAGCATGGATCCTGCCTTATATCAGTCATTCAGGCTGGTGATGGTGGCACACTTTGGGCCTCTTAGGACCAATTGAGTATCACTTAAACCCTATCTGAGTGTTGCAGCAGACCATGTCCATCCCTTTATGACCGCAGTGTAGCATCTTATGATGACTGACTACTTCCTGCAGGATAATGCACCATGTCACAAAGCTCATTCTCTCAAACTGCTTTCTTGAACATGACATTGAGTTCACTGCAGGCAAGAGGGGGNTTCTTGAACATGACATTGAGTTCACTGAAGGCAAGAGGGGTTACAACCTCGTATTAGCAAGTTGGACAGTTTAAAATGGCTGGTAAGTAGATGTTATAATGTTAAAATTTAAACTTAAATACCGGCAATTTATTTTTATCTACTGTAAAACTTTGTTTAAGAAGTATTTGTTTAATCACTTCTGATAGTGGCACAAGAGGAAAAGTCAGGGAATCAGCACCAAGATTCACACATATGCACCATCTTTCTCCAAGAATGCACATTTAACTTGGTCTGATTTTAAGTGCCAGACAAATGATGATTACATCCTAAGTGCCATGCCTCTAAAATGGCAAGAACCCAACTGAAACCCTTTCCCTCCANTGATGATTACATCCTAAGTGCCATGCCTCGAAAATGGCAAGAACCCAATTGAAACCCTTTGCCTGGTGTAACATTTGCCAGGTAGTCAATAATTGGTATTCAGTTTGAACTTGTAGACGCATGGCATCAGATCAGTGTCAGACTNAATTGGTATTCAGTTTGAACTTGTAGACGTATGGCATCAGATCAGTGTCAGAGTTGGCCAAGTTTTGTGGAAAAGAGACACTTGTGTTTTCTGAGAAGAGAAATCTGTTAGTGGGGAGCACTCTGAGCCATTGCCACCAACAACGAGCACACTTTTGTGTGCACGTGTGTGGGTATGTGAGTGCATTTGCGTGCCTTGAGCGGAGTAACACTATGATCATCTAAGCATGAAGAGGAAAAAAAAAGCCTTGGAGCTGTGAATGCTGCTCAAGCAGAAAGACAAGAATGTGGGTGAGAAATAGAGGAAGGTGAGGAAAAAGATGAAGGAAAAAATGTAGAAAGCCAGTGTGACGGCCAGGCACACACGGTAATATCCACATCTCACCACCAGTATGTTGTATATTTCCACTTTAATTTTATAAGTCTAAACACTTCCCATTTCATTTCACATTATCTTTTTTACTAAATCACTTTAATTTCTGATACCTTACAATGTTAAATACACCTAGGCACTGTAAGGTCAAATTATGTTTGTATTAATATTTGTTTCTTCTTTATTTGTTGCTGAGTTTCAGTCTCTTCTTCCTGGTGCAGCAAAGGTGTGGCCAAGGCCTGAGGACCCTGTTAAGCTGCTGCCAGCTTCATTAAACTTTACCACATGCTGCATCGTCATAGGGGATTTAATTGGAGGTTTTGGTTGGTGCAAAATGTAGCAGCCATTTTATTTCCCCCTTTTGTATTTACTGTTGGTTTAGCTAAACTAGTATTTAAGTTCCCCTGTTTGATCATTCAGGAGATCACTTCATTATGTTCATTCATTTATTTGCTTGCTGAAGTTCTACTTTGTTCTGATTTTGAGTCTAGTTATATTTAGTTGGCCTCTTTTGTCAGTTTGTTTAGTTAAACTTTTGATTTTGGTAAGTTTTTAATTTTGAAGGTAAATAAAAAGACCCATTTTTGAAGAAAATGACAAGGTAGACTGTGGGGACAAGAAGCTGGAGAGAGGAGGAGGAGAACTGATGAACTGATCATAATAATGGCAAAAAATTGTAACGTGACCACATTTTACCAAGTCTAACTATGAATTTAGTAAACAGTAGGCTTAATTGTGGACTTATTTCTTTTAAAATAATCTTTATTAAGTCATTATGGCATTTTGTGCCACTGTACCTGATGAACACATCTTTTTTTTAAGAGAAAATATCAATGAGCCTCTTCGAATTTACACCTGTAACATAAAGACATGAGCCAATATATGAGCCAATAATCATACAGACTAGAAAGAAATGGAAATGATGCCCATGACAGTTTAATGTAAACATACACAATGTGGTTCTTAGAGATTATATGCACCACTGCATACTGCGTTTTACCAGAGTCAAAATGGAGACTTGTCATTCTGTCGGGAAATGAGAAAATTGACGGCAAATTCATAAACAGTGGATTTGATTTATTGTAGTTGAGTTTTGAAAACCTTTCTAAAAATGCTAATCTTCTAATAACTCGTTTCTGTCATTCTAATGAGTTGATCTACTGTTTCTTCTCATTGAAATAGGTTTTTCTATTCACAAAGAGTAAAATATGCTTACATTTAAATATGCCAACCTGCATACATCCACAATTTAATGGATGAACCACACATACACACATACACACATAAAGCTGACTATATAATTGTTTCCACGCAGCTCTTTGATGGCTGAGTCACTGAACATATCCCGTATCATATCATGATAAGAAGAACATCAGTTTAAAGGCAGCAGCTGTTTCCTTTTTATCCTCTCCCCCTCTTTTTCCTTCTGCATCTCTCCATCCTCCCACTGCTTTCACAATGGTGCTCTAAGCCAGAGAAGATAGGGCAAATCCCTCCTCTGAGCGGAGTAGGCAGGAGGGATAGAAACTGAGGAGGAAGAGGGCCGAGTGCAGAACATTCGTCTGCATCTGTCCTTTCTCTCCCTTCATTTATCTGAATGTAGCCAATCATCTTGCAGTCATTTGCAGCTAGCTTCTTTCTGATATTTGTGTGTGTACAAGGCCCTTCATCAGCCTGAGATGTTGTTGTTGTCACAGTCCCACTTCAAAAGTTTTTTTGTTCTCTCTTTTGTTTCCTTAATTTGTGTCCCATTTTTGCTTCTGATGTTTGTACTGCAACAAGACTGTAATGAGCTCATTTAAATGACAGCGATGGACGCCATTGTCATGTCCTTGCACCAACTATGATGCTGCAGACAGTTCCAGTTAACTTAGCTTAGCGCAAGGAGTAAAAGCAGATGGTCTTCCTCTGCCCAGATATAGCAAATTCACAAGTCAATACAGCTATCAAAGATCAGTACAAGTGTACGGATGCAAGTTTGCTGTGTGACTCTGTTATTGGTGTTTGGCAGCAAAGCAGCTTGTAGAAATTCAAAGGAGTTTTTCTCTGGCCCAAAGGCATCAGTGAGACTGCCATCAGTTTTCTTATCAAACTCTCAACATAGAAGCTGAAAATGTACCGTATACATCCGTTTTCTGAGGCTTATCCAGAGCCAGGATAACTCTAGGACATGGAAGTGTTTCCATGTCAGCTGTGAGACGTAATCTTGCCAGTGAGTCCTTGATCTGCCACAAGGCCCCTGTAGAACCTGTCTGACCTGTCTAGAAGTCATTCTTACCAGATACCCAAAGCAACTCAGCTGGCTCCTTTGGATATGGAGGAGCAGTGACTCTACTCTGAGCACCTCCCAGATGGCTGAACTGCTTGTTCTGTCCCATAAAAGGGAACCCAGCGACTGGTCAGAGAAAGTTCCTTTCCAACGCTTGGTCATTCTCTCCATCACTACCATCAGCGAGGCATTGATTCATTAAGCTTTTGATTAACCGGACTGATTAATCAAAAGCTTTACCTTTCTCTCTTTCCCACAATAGACCATCACAGCCTTCAAATCTGATTTTTTTTTTTTCTATCGTGTGATCCGTTTTACCAACAGAAACAAGCCCCGGCAATACTTTAATTCCTACACTCGAGAAATACTCCAAACCTGGGATGAGTATCCTTTTTGATTTGAAAACCTGACCTGACAGCCTCAGACCTGGAGATTCATGCTTGAATATTAAGTGCCTTATTACCAGCTGGAGGTCTCCTCATGATCAATCCAACAGGACCACATGATCTGCAAAAAGCAACAACTCAACCAAACCAGAAATCATCTGAAACTCATAAAGTTTATGAACAAAACTGGTGACAAACAGTAGCTTTAGTGGTTGGTTGGTTGGTTGGCTGGTTGGTTGTATGGATAGATGGATGGATGGACAAAATTTTAAACTTTAGTTTGTGGTTGCAAATAAATTCAAGTAAAATGAATAAATAAATAAAATAATAACCAACCAAAATGTGTTTTATAATAAAACATTGTAATACTGGTATTTATTTATTCATTCATTTATTTATTTATTAGTGTAAAACAACAAATTTTACATTAGCCGTGGTAAAACACGGCTATGATATCACACAGTTTACTTTAGTGCAATACAGGTAAGAAAAACAGCATTATGAATTGTGCTTTGTCTCCCTCTAGTGGATTATTCGGATTGCACACTTCTAGCTGTATTCTAAAGCTGTGTTGTAATTTATCTACATTTTCTTTCTTTTTTTTTAAAGAAACATTAAACCACGGTGTGGTCATTTAAAACTTTAAATCTGTATTTCTGTGGTAGTGCATTTCAGTCGGCTTGACTGTTTTGGACCATGACTCCTGCTGCCATTAAAATGCAATAAAAAAAATGTATGTATTTATTCAAGTAAACGTCAAACAGAAGAACTATGTCAGTAACGGCGCATATATGATCTTTATTAGGTGTCAATCTGGTGCTCCCATTGGTTCTGTCTTTAGTCCCTGAACCCAAACAGGTGCACAGCCTGGAATCCAAAATGATGCATTCAAGTGTCACGAAAAAAAAGAAAAAAGGGCAACTTGCCTCCATGTAACTGAGGGAGCGTAAAATGGATTATTTAATTTACTTTCGTTTGATTTTATGTTATTTTAATATTGAATGTTATATTCCCCTTAAATAGTAGTTTTTGTATCTTTTCATAACTTTTTATTTGATTATCTTTACGCAGTCACACAAAGCACATTTGTTAATCATAGTAGCTTAGGCTACTTACTCAATATCCCAGAGCTGATTTAGAACTTAAGCTGCATCTTATTTTAGTTTATCATCTTTGTTGACAACTTGGTCATCTTTGTGGACACCCTTTCCGATGCATAAAGAAACATTTTTGTGTAGTTAGAACTGCTTGGTGGATTGTATGCCTAAATGCTATTTCAAAATAAATAACACTTGAGTTATAATAAAAAAAATTAAAAATAAACAGAAACTCCGGATGTTTTTTACCAGTGTCATTTGGGGTTAAACTGACTTGTTAAACTCTTATCTTGAATAAACAAAATTCTGTCCTTGAAAGATAGCCGGTACGAAAAAACATGTTCAATCCAGCTTTAACCATTTAAATCTTTTTAAAGTCGTCTACGGTGATATGCATTTGTAAGCTTTGCTATCATTTTCTGCGGCTATTTCTTATTCAAACTCTCCTGTTAGGAAAAAGTTCAAACAAATTGCAAATGTGAGTCAGAAGTTGGAGTGTGCGAAGGTCACTTGAACGCACCAGGAGACGGTGCGTGCACCGTGCTGACGAGCCGTTGCTTGTGGAAACAGCTGGTGGTTTCTGTCAGCGAGCTCTTCGGATTGAAAGCAGTATTAGCTCCATTAAAAGTTCAAATTAGTTTAGAAACTGACTGAATACGCTTTGCATTGGCTCTCTGTTCCTGTTTCACCTGAAGCCGGGAAATGTCATGTCAACGCCGCGTTATCAAGCAGCTGTTAATTAACGACCGTGTTAATGGTAGACAACTAACGCTCGTCGCCACCGGCTGCTATCGTCAGCTAGCTAACTTTTTGCTCCTTTAGCAGTTACCGCGACTCTGATTTTTTTATTTTTTTTGCGAGTGCAGCAAAGCTGCCAGTTTAGGGTTATCTGCCAGTTCTGAATCAAGGTTTTACGTAGTTTCAGCATGACTCATATTCATTACAAATTCTCCTCTAAACTCAACTACAACACGGTGGTTTTTGACGGCCCGCACATCACGCTGAATGACTTGAAGAGGCAGATCATGGGCAGAGAGAAGCTTCGAGCCGGGGACTGCGACCTGCAGATCATAAATGCACAAACCAAAGAAGGTAAAAAAAAAAAATATGTGTGGAGCGATAAGAGTGTGTTTTTCTTTGCAGCTGTATGACAGTTAACAGTTTAAAGTTTGGAAGAATGCACGTGGTCCTGGTTTGACAGCTGTCTGGTGAGAGGGATTTGCGTCACCCCTTTCAGGCTGACGGGGGTCCAGAAAAGTCAAGCCAGGACAAAAGAGCCTACTGAATGGGACGCATTCCTGCTGCATTTACGCTTCATGCCCCTAATTAAAAGGCCTGATCAGTCGCGTCGTTGCCTTGCATGTGCAAGCCCCAGCAGAGATGTTGGTTAAAAATAGCAAAGGTAGAAAGCAGGCTAGTCAGGATCAGAAGGCTGAAGTGAACAGAAAATGTAAAGCATATTTCTTAGCAATCTTTAGCTAGCCCTTGAAACGTATGAACATAAGTGGAATTGCAGTATATAATGAAGCGAGCTTGAAAGTCAGAAGTGTTTGGTCTGATTTATTCTTTGCCACAGTCTGAATCCTCTTAGACCAACCTTGTCATTTCTTTAAGTAGTCATGAGGTATAGTTCTCCAGGCTTCATCAAGGACATTTCAAAGTCCTTCTTTGGATAAAATCTCTATCAAGAGGATCTCACACTACTTCAATCAAGTTTACATCTGAGCTTTGGGGAGGATTCTTCACTCCATGAGACCTGTTACCACTGATTTTTAGTCCAGTTCTTGTCATTTGGCATGTCTCAGCCCTTTCTCTTTGTTTCCCCTCCAGATAAATAGAATTCCCCCCATCTCCCTGGGGGGAATTCATAAAAGTAACTTTTTGACCTTAAAGATATGTGTTTCTACTTGTTTTGATGCTACATTGATATTTATTATGTACATTCCTGGAGCTGTCACCACCCAGCAGCACCCTGAGGCTGGAAAACTGCAATCTCAACTTCTTTCTTCTGGGGCTCTGTGTCACTTTTCATCTGAGTTTCGCTTCATGTTTTGAAATTGACTCTGTGGGATTCCTCAAAGAAATACAAAAGGCTAATATCGGAGGAAGAGAAAGGGACGACAAGACTCAACATCCGACTTTTATTAGCTGAAGAGAGCGCAGCGTAAAGACAGGATGCAAGATGGATGCTGGGTTTTTTTTTTGTGTGTGTGTGAGAGAGAGGTGTTGGGGTGACAATTTCACTCTTTGAAAACATGGCATACATGAGGCAGGCGGCAAGATCTGAACCACTTTCTAAACCAATCATGTGTTACAGCTCAACAGACCCAGCCAGAAAGTAATTTTAAATTTATTCTCAATGGACTCTACTTTAAAAAAAAAAAAAGCATGAATCTATCATGGAAATCACTACATGAAGAAATCATTGCCGGTAAACACAGTTTGCAGCTCAGTCCACATATGCAGCTTAAATATACAGAGGCCACATGGAACACTTCTGTAAAAACATGAAGTTAGAAATTCGTGGAAATGATTAATTCTTCATCTTCTGGAGTTTCCATGGAACTTGTTCTTAGCACTCCGTTCTAAAATCAGAATTTCTGATGGAAAGGGGGTTTATTAGTACCTATGGGACAGGCAATGTGCACGTTTGGAAAGGCACCATCAATGCTGACATGTATATACTGGTTTTAGAGTAAAGATGCTCCCATTCAGCCAATGTCTTTTCAGGGAAGGCCTTTCATATTTCAGCTAAAATCTGTGGCAACAGTGCCGACCAGATCTTTTACCAGTTTAAACCATTTGGTGCAACATATGACAAAGAAGGTCCAGGACTGTTGAGCAGCAAGAATCCTGAATCAAACAGGAATGGGACAACGTTCCTCCATAAAAGAGCCAGTAACTGGTCTCCTCAGTTCTGAATTTTTGTTGTTGAAAAAGTGGTTGTGACATAACATTTTTTTCGGGATCTGCTGGTGCTATCAAGTTCAAGTTTCCGTGAGAAAGCACTATTGCACAATACTGTGGGTTGCACCAACAAATGTGGCAAAAAGAGAGGAGTGGTGCAGATAAAAAAAACGCCTATTACTAGTAAGTGATAAGTATCTACTAAGATTGTGTCAACATCCTGCTGATGAGCTTTAAAATCCCACATAAGCTCTATAATGACTTTTTCTCAGAAGGCATAACACGATGAAATGAAACACCCTTTCACACACGATTCAGAGATTAGATTTGGAAATACCAGAAAGGAAAAAGGAAAGAGTTTGCATTTAAGTCGCTTTGGATAAAAGCTTCTGCTAAATGACTGTAGAATAGAATAGAATAGAATAAGGACTACTCATAAGTCGTAAAACACTGAAGATCTTTTCATGGTCTCAACTTTGCTGTCATTCACTGTGAAAAAGTTGCAGATGTAATGCAACTAAAACCCTTACACCCTTTTCTTCCTTCTCCCTCAGAGTACACAGACAATGAAGATCTGATCCCAAAAGGCTCCTCTGTCATCGTCAGGAGAATCCCCATCATTGGAGCCAGGTCCAGCTCAAACAAAAAGACCAACAACACGTAAGTGTGTATTTTGGGCTTCTGCAGCTGAATTCCTTCACTGTTATTATTGTTGATTTTCCTGCAATTTTATACTCCACCCTACCTGAGCAAACTGAAAACCACCACCTACAGGTCTGCTTTCAGTTGCGTAATGATATTCTCAGACAGTTTCCAAACACTACGGTAACTCCACACAGAGGCCTAATGCTGTCTATTCTTGTCAAATACGTTTTTATCCCATTTCCACGATGAGAATAGGAACACACTCAGGGATTACCTAGCTAGGCCTTCGTAAGAGAGTCAAAATGGAGAGCAGTAGATCATTAGAACATACTGGCAGTCGTGACTGGCCCCGACTGCACCGTGCAGACCGGTGGAAAGATCTGAGGATGAAGCAGCAACAGCGCTCACAAGATTAAATGCAGAAATTTAATGCCTGCACAAGCAAAGCGCCTCCAAGAAAGGGCTTACCTCAGAACGTATTCAGTGAGGCATTTTCCAAACAGCAGTTACGGATTTATGGGTGAGTTTTGTTTTAATGAAGGGGTAATTTTACATGGTTGAATGGTTAATTAAATAGTCAGTAGTAACTGGCTCATTTTTACAGTAAAGAGTCATTATCAAGTGATTCTACGCTAATGAAGACATAGATGTAAATACTTTAAGTTGTTGTGAAGACAGGTTAGCTTTTATCTCCATGTCCATACGGTCAGGTTCATTGGAAATTCCAAATGTACTCTGTTTTGCGTCACATCACATGTTTTTTAACTTGTGCGTCAGAGAAAAGTTTACATTCAGAAAATAATCATACCTGGCAAAGACTTTGTCTGCGAGGCAAGGAGCAGAAGAACAACATGGACACTTGTTTTGAGCAGACTTTAAAGGAGAACCTCCCATTATCCACACCTCTACAATGTAGTGTAGACCAATTAAATGCTCATACGTTTGAAGAGTAGGCATAGTTCTCCCAAAAAAACTATTATAAATTAAGCCATGTGTGCTTCTGAGACACAGTGGGTTAATGCACGCAGAAGCTACGTACTCATCCTTAAAAATAATGTATGCTTTGGCAGACAAGGTGAAGCAGCTGGATCTTGTTCCATAATATTCTCATAAGTTCTCATTCTTCTCTACTGTAAAGGAAACATGTAAAGCTGAAACATATTTAGTTGATTTTTTTGTAACTCAGATTGCTGAAGTCTCATTGGCTCTGAATGTTAGTTAATCTCTGCTCAGAACAAAAATGTGATTTTAATTTTTTGTTTTTTCCCCTAAAGAGGGACATAAGAAATGTAAAGCTATCCTTTAGACAGTCATACAGAACTCTAGTAAAGAAAAGAAATGGTTTCTTTTTGTGTTTCAGTGAGCGATCAGACGTCCAGGGTCACCACGCCTTCGGAGCCGGCAGAGCTGTACGTAGCCAAACAAAATCTCACAGCACTTCGCCCACAGCTCCGCAGCACACAGACATTTTTGTGCTTTAAATATGAGCTGTTAAAATTCAATGTTGCACCAAACAGACTAAAATACTCGTTATAGCTGTCAAACATATCATATATTAAATATCTGATTATGGTCTAACTGGAATGAAGCCTTTATCAGGATCGTCTATTATTTTTCCTTAAACACTTAAGCTATTTCTTAGTCTGTTACTTAAAGGGAAATGCTTCAAAATCAGATGTTAGAATAGCAATATGCGCGCTGAGTCACACGAAGGGAAAACAGACTATTCTTGTATCTTTATTTTTTTAACAAAAGCTGTCAGGTGATAATCAAACAGACTGCTGTGTCACCAGTCACTGGTCATAGTTAGACTTCATTCAGTATCTTGGGGAGCTCAGAGCTGCACGGGTGGGTCAAACATTATCTTGCAGGACAGCTGCTCACAGCTGATAAACCCAACCGTTCTAAGTTAGGGTTCTGCTGACAAGCATCGCTCAGCAGTGTCTTCTCCTTAGCAAAATCTTTGTTTGAATTTAATCTGGCTACTTCTTGAAATCTTCTATATAGTTTTGGTATACTAGACCGTTTTTAATAAACATTAAAACATTATTATAAAAATAAGTAATATAGGTTCACATCAATCTTTATCTGCACTGTAACATCATAATCAGCACCAACGATGATCTTTCATCCTTTAGGTATTTGAAAATGAGAAAATCTTCTTAAGTTTGAAGAAATCATTTTACTATCTTAATCCCAGTCTTCTTGAATCAAGTGGTTCATTGTTATTTGCTGCTGAATCCCTGTATGGTCTTTTGTTTCTGGAATGGTAAAGAAAAAGAAAAGAAAAGAAAAGAAAGGTTTGACATGCTGCAGTCTGAATCGGTGTGCACTGACCTGACTTCATTTTCTCTCTGGTCTCTCAGTAGGCAAAGTGTCTGCCACTCTTCTTAATACTTTGAGCCTGAGTTGGACTGCATACACTTTTTTTTTCTTTTTCTTTTGTGTTTTTCTTCAATAAAGTAATTTGTATGAAGCTGTGTTATGTATTTAATTTGTGTTTCACTTCACTGGAGAGAAAGATGCTGACAGTCGCAGTTGATTTATCACCTTACGTGACACATTTTTGTGTTATTGGTCATAATTATATAAATAAAGTTTGATATATTGAATTAGATATTTAAATTAAATGAGTAAATTCTCTGGTTTTCATTCCTACTTTGTTTTCATTAGGAAGGTTATTGCAACCATATCAACACTCTATCATAAAGTTTATTATTTACTAAAGATCCACTTTAGAAGAATAGTAAATATTCAAGCAGTGGACAGCAATGTCCTTACTTTATTTACTTGAATGGTCAGCTCTTAAATTCAGGATCCTAAATGTCCTCTAAAAAAAAACTTGCTCATGAATGGTAGCAAGTACAGGTTTTCAAATGTTATTGAAAAATGTAGGAACTGTAAGCTGAAGATTTACTGTAATTATGCATTTTTTTAATGATAGCTGCCTTTCTATTTTTATATAACCCCTGAATTGGATTGCTTACCTGGAGCCTTAAATACTGTCTACAAATCCGGGGTGGTAGTGGTTCAGGTAGAGCAGGTCGTCCGACGACCGAAAGGTTGGCAGTTCGGATCCCACTCCCCCAGTCACCTGTCGTTGTGTCCTTGGGCAAGTCGATCTGCCCCAGGGTTGCAATGTCTACATGTAGCTTACCATCAAGTTTGAATGAGGAGGGAGTGAATAATAGATCCAATGTGCTTTGAGTAAAAAGTTAGAGTTGTCAAAATACAGCACAATATAAATCTAATCCATTATTAGCTGTCGTTTTGGAGTTGATTTTCTGCTGCAGTCTTATCCAGACTTACATGAACTTGTAAATCCCCGAACTTTGTCCAGTAGGTTTGCTGGTATTTGCCCCCTTATGGAACCGTCAGGTGTCTGGTGTAGTTTGCGGGCAAGTCTTTGAACAATTGCCCTGATAATGGAGGTAGTTTTCTTCATGACTGTAAGGTTAAAAAGGCAAATTCTCTCTGTCATGTGTTGACATTTATGGGTTACAAGCATGCACGCTGAGAGATTTTAAGATACAAAATTTTCATAAGAGACTAAAACTTGATTAAAATCTGTAATGCTGACATCTCTAAGACTGTAATCAATGCGCTGTTTATTGGTGTCTCAGTAAAAACTAATGCAGCATTAGCTAAATACAACAGCTGGACGTTGACAACTAGAATCGACATAAAGGCTATGAAAGGGGGAATTTGAAAAGACGATTGATATTGGTGGTTTTACTCAAACTTCCAAATTTATTTTTTAAAGATTTGTGATATTTCACCTAGACACTTTCTTCTGTTAAACAGATTTTGTATTTAACAGATGGTTGACCGGAGCTCTACCAAAGCCTTGTCGTTTTTCACCAAGGTATGCTTTCCTTTCTCTTTTATTGTTCATAGATATCTAAAGTTCTTCTTCTCCATCAGCTTAAAATAAAAATAATCCTGGCCTGGCTTTTTTGTCTGTTGCACACTTAAAATTTGTACATGTAGATCCAAATGGCTAACCTGGTTGATGCAAATGTGTCAGAGGAGGAGAAAATAAGAGTTGTAGCCAATCAGACCTCGTACGACCCCATTAGGTGAGTCGTGTTGTCTAGTGATTTTGTACTGCTCCTTCTATTGATCTTTTCTGTATTTTCCTTCATTGTGCACCTTTTCTCTTTCTCTGTCTAGTTTAAACACAAAGTATGGCACTGTCCTTCCAGAGAACTACACCTGCTATCGCTGTGGAAATACTGGGCACCACATCAGGAACTGTCCAACTGCTGCAGTAAGCAGACGTCATGCAATGTCTCTACATCCATTTAAATCCGAGGTGCCCTTTAGACATGAGCAGAGGTGTACTCATATGTCTTCAAGTTTTAATTGTTGAACTATGGCAGATAGCATTGCAGAGGTTTTCTTTCTTTATTCACTAAATTTGGTAAAGGTCTTGTTTTTCTGAGCTTCAGGTCATAACCACCTCCTGTGTTCTGCAAACTTTCTCCAGGTTATACTTTGTAAAATGTCTTTGATACAATTTTAAATTATTGAATGAACCCCAACAAAAGCCCTACAATGGCAAAGCAGACCCAGACTATGAGGCTTCCTCCACCGTGCTTTACAGTTGGTATGAGGTTATATTGTTGGTCTGATGTGCTTTTTCCTGTGGAAGTAAAGAGGAGAAAAAAAAAAACACTTAATGTTTTTTATAACAGTGGTTTCACGTATTGCTTCAAATGTTTAATTTATTTTTGGGCAGCAGGATAAAAACTTTGAGGCTCTTCCAAGGATAAAGAAGAGCACAGGAATCCCTCGCTCCTTCATGGTTGAGGTGGATGATCCCAACATTAAAGGAGTCATGCTGACCAATTGTGGCCGTTATGCAATTCCAGCCATCGATGCGTAAGTGTGAATCAAAGTGTGTGTATATGGTTTTGTCATTTGTTTCTTTTAATCAGGAAGAAAGGTGATATTTTGGGAGATTAACATATTTGCTCTATTTATTCTGAAAGACAAATAGCTCATGCATCTCTTTTGGTAGTCAGTGTAAGGCCACGAACAGATGGTTAATATAAAGACTGGCTGTGAGACGTGGCTTCCATGTCATTGGTAATCTTTAACTCAGGTTGATTACCAGCATCATTTATAAGAATGGCATCATTCTTATGATAACTCTCTTGGTAATGAGTAGATGTATCCATTGACATTGCTGGTTTCTCTAGAAAGGGGCCATGACTTACATAACAGATGTGTTTAGTTATTAATGCTGAGCCCTGTTCCAGTATTACAACAGAAGGCTAAGTCCAAGATTAATATTTGAACAATCACAAGAGGGTAAACTCTTTTTTAATTTCTTGCCTTTTTTATGACAAAGATCAGTTATGTGTTTAATTGAGGTAATAATATGTTATGCTGAGTGCAAGCTTGACCCTTTGTGACCTTATGTAACATATGCCGGCTTGCCTTTTTAGCTTGAAAGTAGTAAAAACTTTTAGTTCATTTAGAGAAAATAAAAAGGCAATTCACATTAAATAATAATAAATAAATAATAAATAATAATAATACATTTTTAAAAAGTAATACAAGGTTTTACTAGACAGAAGCAACCTTTTAAAACATAGCCTGAGGTTGGAGCTGCTTAAACAAGCAGCTAGAGCAAATTCTGAAGCAGAATTATTGTAGTGGGGGTTTATAAACTGGTGAGAAATCAGTTAAAGCCTGACTCTAGAAAACCATGTGTATGATTAAAACTTGGTATCAAAGGACATAAACATGACCGTGCCTGTAAATGTACTTCCTGTTTTTAGTTGGCTAGCATTTAGGCCTACCTGGTGCTCAAAAGATGTGTGTGTGCATCTAAGTATAATGCAACAGAAGTAGTGTATGTGAAAGGTAGCTGCATTTACTCTCAAGCTTTTTTTGGTATAGCATGTCAGCATGCTCTTAACCGGATTCTGTCAACTGTTGCACCTGATTAAGGCAAAATATGTGATGTCTTTTGCAGTGACATCTGTAATTTGGCTTCTTTTAAGAGACAATGGTGATGCGAGAGTTAGTCAGACTCTCATCTTTGCCAGCTTTAAGAAAATATTTTCCCTGCTTTTATTACTTAACTGTAGCAGACAACTGCGAACTGTTTTAGCATTTGACAAAACTGGAGATTGTTTGATTAAAATGTGAAAATAGTTCTACAGAATCTGCACATTAATGCCTTCACATATGGAACCACGGAATCAGAAGTGATTATTTTATCCAATCTCAATCCAAGTTTTGGGTTTTCTTGTGCCACACCATTCCTCATTCACAAGTCCTTTTTTGTTGTGATATTTAAAGATAATCCTCTGAATTGATTTTAATAAAAAGTAATGTGAATTTATACTGCTTGTATTGTTGTGTGTCCATAGTGAGGCATATGCTACTGGAAAGAAGGAGAAGCCTCCATTTATTCCACAGGAACAACCCAAATCTGAAGGCGAGGATGATCCCATCCCCGACGAGCTCCTCTGTCTGATATGTCACGACCTACTGAATGACGCTGTGGTCATACCCTGCTGTGGAAACAGCTACTGCGATGACTGTGAGCTTCAGACACACACACGGAGACAACCTTAATTCTAACATGTTGGAAGAGGAAGTTAAGACACCTCAAGATAGCGCCACATATTTGTTAATATATCACAAATTATTGCTGTATTCAACAATGATATTGCACATTACATGTTTTCCTAATATTGTGCAGCCTGACACACTTGAGTCTTCACATCTGAAGGGTCTGTTTCACTCAGGTATTCGCACCACTTTGCTCGATTCAGACGACCACGTCTGCCCAACATGTGGCCAGTCAGACGTCTCTCCCGATACCTTGATAGCAAATAAATTCCTCAGACAGGTGAATTGACTGCATGATAAAATAAAATCTCCATCTGATAAGTCTCTTTCTTTAAATTTGGTGTCAAAATGCACTAACAGCATTCATTTCCTTTGTCTCCAAACAAAGGCTGTAAACAATTTTAAGAAAGAACAAGGCGGCATTAAGAACCAGCGAAGAAGCTGCGACTCAGCTCAGTCCCAGAATGCAACTCCAGCTCCAAGCCCTGTCCCCACACCTCCCCCACTCAGTGTGCAAAGCCAGCAGAAGCCTGTCCACCTACTCTGCAGCCAGCAGGTGAACCTCAAGCACGTTTGATCTTAAATCAGCTTTTCATTTGCTTGTTAAATTTCCTGCTCATGTTCAGCGCTGTGATCGTCTGCAAAAGTACTCTCTTTACGGTTTTCATTGCTGCAGATGTCTTTATGGTGATTTATTCTGATTTCTGTTATATTCTGTCTTCTACGTGACTCTTTCCTGGTCCGTCCAAAGGCTGCAAAAACTCCACCATTATCTCAGGCTTCTGATGTTTCCCCTGTAGCAACAGACCCGACCTTTGCTGACAACACGGCTAACACGTCTCTCCAGTCTGTGCAAAAACCTGTGATGACATCTGACAAGTATGTGAACACACAAACTGTTGGATGCTTGAAAAATCACACTCAGATTTCTAAGATGTATCTAAATGGTGTGGGAAAATGTAAATTTTCCTTTGATTTGGTTCATTTTGCTTGTTTCAAAATGTTAGGTAGCAGATGCTCATTTAAGGTTTAAACCAACGTCTATTACCTTAAAACCGTGTCTGTAAGAAGAACCAGAATCAGAACATTTAAAGACAGAAGACAAAATGAACCTATTTGATTTCATTGATTGTGCATGGTTGATTTGGTTTAGCAAACTGTTTTCAGCTACTAGGTTACGTGATTGTGATGTTTTTTTTTTTTTGTTGTTTACTCAGTGAGGCTGAAGAAAAGATGAGCAATGACTCAGCTGCTGCTGACCCTTCTGTGTTGGTTCCTGACAAATCTCCTACCAACGCATCATCACTGGTGAGCGGACGCAGACACGACATTAAAGCACACCAACACGCCACAGAATATGAAATTTTGTCTTGCTTGTGTCTGATCAGGGAAATGATATTCCAGCGGCAGAGCAGCCTCAGACAGTCGATGTGAGTCAGAAACACACCTCCTCAGGTAAGTGACTTCAAAGTGTTTTTTTCTGTTGTGAAATATTTACATTTTTGTGTGTGTGTATGTTTGTATTTGGTTACTTAATTAGTAAAGCAGTTATTCCATACAGTTCAACAGCGGTCTTAAATGTTAGATGGGTAAAGAAAGATGGGAAACATTTTTTTTCTGAATCCACAGAATTAACCCAGAGACTGTCTGGATCACCTGCCTCCTGGGACAAGTATGTGAAGTGTTCGCATTTATGTTTACTGGTCTGTTGTTGTTGCTCTCTGATGTCTTTTTCTCTTGCTGTATCTTCCCATTAGTGCCCCCTCCTCCTCAGGTTGTCCCCTCAGAGGACTGACTGAATCAAGCACCCTGCAACTTAGCACCTCTTCATCATCCTCATCTTTATACTCGGCCACACCTTCACCTGTTTTTCCCTTTCCCCTTTTTCACACATTCATCCCAACTCACCAGCCTCACAACAGTTACCCCCCTGGATACCTACCAACCACACCTGATTGGATGCGTCGCAACCCCCAGGGTGGTCCCATCCCTCCTCTTGGCTCCTCTACCTCCTCTTCCCCCATCCCTGTCCTCATCCCCCAAGAGTGGTATAGGTATCAAAAAAAGAACAATGAAAGGTAAAGGAAATATTCAGCTATATTAATGCAGAAAAGAAATTCTTGGGTTCTTAAAATGAGGTAGATAGGTAATGTAATATAGAACCTTAATTTTCATTTATCTACTTTTCATAGAAAATGTTCTAAATTCTTTATTAAATCAAATTGAGATTGTGCGCAAGTAAAAAAAAAACATCTATATTTATGAAACACACTCAGGCTAGTCGTACACACATTAGTAAGTCATCAGCTGTTGATAAATCCCACATGTTGTTCATGGTCATTTCTGGCATATATGGTAGCAAAACGTTAGAAATCACATGGAAATTACTGATGTTCCTCTCTGGAATGGCCGAGAGAGTGAGGAAAATAAACTTGACTTGAGCGGAAATTGGGCTGCTTGTTGCTGTGGTTGAAGCCAACCAAACATCTCTCCTTAGTTTACTCAGCTCAGTCGAGTTAATTTTTATTTGCTTGGTGCATTTCATGTCTGAGGTGGCACAGTGTGCTTTACACAAAATTAGAACAAAACATTTAAAAAAGTGCCCGTGCAGAAGATGGACATTATTCAACAGTAATTTCATATGATTTATAGTTAAAAAAATCAAATGATGGCAGAAAAAGGAGTGCAGTTAGTGGTTTTGGATGAAAGGAAAATTTTGATTAGTTCTGATTTGGCCAATAGAACTGAGTGTGTTTTGGATTATGAAAAAGATGGATCGTATAAACCAGCTCAGTGATGGTTGACAAAGGCCCATTTTATCATCTACCTCCTATCGGTGATCAAAACCCATTTGGATACGCACCAGATTAATGTTTGTGCTGTTAGTATCTCTTCAACTCCGGCCGCAAAGCGATATATAAACCTTAGGATTAAAAGAAGCTTGAATTTCTTTTTTTGATATGGTGCCACTGCTTAGGGAGGAGAATTTCTCTCTCTTTTCCAATGCATATAATATAGAAAGATATTAATATGATGGTGATTTAAAAAGCTGTAATATAAGGTTTAACTGCTGGGAAAGTGTTGTATGATGAAGACCTACATCATCAAGTAAAACCAGAATATGTTCTCAGGCTTTTTTGCTTTTCTCTTTGCCACACAGGTCACCTCACAGACATTCCTCCTCTCATTTAAACTCCCCCAAATCCAAGTCCTCCCGCCTCTATTCTCATTCATCGAGTCGCTCACGTTCTCGCTCTCGGTCCAGATCAAGGTATCCTTTGCTCCTGATAAGTAAAGAGTTTTGTTTTTGTTTTTTGTAATTTATTTTTCTTCAACTACAAAGACATTTCTATTTGTTTGGTTCTCACTGAAAGTGAAACTTCAGAATTTACAGAAAGTATTTAAGTTGATGATATTTTTTATTTTTTCCCGGTGATCTAGTCATTGTGTTGGAACTTGTTTTAGTTTTACGTAACTTATGTAATTAGCACCGATACCTGCAGTTTATATTATGATGATATTCAGAGAAGTCACTGTTAGCAGCTGAAAAGACATCTTTTAAAAATGACTGGATCCAGGCGGTGATCCGGATTACCCCCAAAAACTGGTTCCTCATTAAATTTCTGAGATTTCCTAAAGATTTCATCAAAACCCTTCCTAAACTTTCTTAGCTATGTTAAATTGGAAATGAGAAAGACTCAAACAAAACGGTGATGCATTGGCGTGTGTCTTATAAACAAATGACTAAATACCTTCTTTTTTTTTTTTTTCTTACATTATTCAGACCTCGCTCCAGTAAGAGACACTTCCGCTCTGATAACCCCAGTTACAGTTATGGTTACAAACGCCCTCACTCCACCACACCGTCCTCATCGTCTTCACCTCGAGGAGGCTACCGTTCCAGATCCAAGTCATCTTCAGACCAACGCAAGACTCGTCATCACAGCAAGAGGTCATCTTCAAGCAGCCGCAGCTCAAAGAGGTGTGGGGAACACTCAGGCAAGGAAACAGGAAGTTCATCTTCATTTTCCCAGAACGCAAACAATCTGAGCAACCTCGAGCTGGACAGGCAACGCTACCTGAAGTGGAAGAAGGATTACCAAGAATGGTATGAGAAATATTTCAGTAGCTATGTCACCCAGTTCCACCAGCTGCATCTTCCACCTCCTCCTCATCCTCAAGACTTTTTCTACCAACCAGAAGAAAACCATGCTGCCACAATGGAAGCTAGCTCCCCTTCATCTGACTTGTCCAGTTACAGCCGCTCCCCTTCTTCTCAGTCCACTAGTGACAGTCACTCTTCACCATCTCACCCTTCAAGTGACAGTGGTTCACCTTATAAAGACAGCAATGCCCGCTCTCCACCCTCTCACTCGTCCAGCGACGGTCGCTCCACACCGTTCAAAGACGGAGCTCAGCCGAGGGAATGTCCGGAAAAGTACAGCTGTCCACCAGGTACGCTAACTAAAAGCAGAGAGGAAATTGATCTGCAAGACCAACAAGCAAGCAAGCAACTGAAACATGAGGAAAAGCGATCAAAGAAACGTGATGGAGGAAAATCCAGGGAATTATCCTCTAATTCTGCAGATGACAGCAGAAAGGACGAGAAGAAATGCAACACTCAACCAAAGGATGGCGCTGCAGTTTGCTCCAAATCAACTACCAGTGGCGTCACAGAGTCTGTCCAACCTCTTCTGAAACAAGACAAGGCTTTGGACAAAGACTCTGAAGGACAAGCTAAAGAAGAGAGAAATTTGGAAAGAAAGCAAGGATGGAGCAGAGGCTCTAAACAAGATGTGGAGAAAAAACACAAAATAAAGCTGAACACAAAACCAGGCAGGGTGGATAGAGACAGAGAGGACCACCCTAGACGCAGCAAAGCTCCTCATTCCAGGTCAGAGAAGAACAGAAAAAGAAAAGGGGACAGCTCAGACCGAAACAAGAAAAAAAGTAGCATTACTGTAAAACCTCAAAGCTGCAAGGACCTGAAAAGCAAAACTACAGACAACCCCGAAAGCAGCGAAAGTGAGTCTCTAAAGACGTTTGACGAAATTAAGCAAAAGGCAGACAAGACGAAGGAGAAGAAAACATGGCGTCCGACACCGACAGACATCTGGGAGGGAGGGATAAAGGTCATACCTCCGAAGAAGATCAGCATCAACATCAACCTAGATTCAAAACAGAAGGAGGGCAAAACTGATCAACAGATCGCAACTAATTCAGAGGTCTGTTCGCCAGAAAACCAGGAGCAGACTGCTGCTAGAGAGGAGGAGTTAAACAAAGGCAAGACAGAAACTGAGGGGAATGAAATGAAAGAATCCAGCCAGGAAATTTTGCCTGAAGTGAAAATAAAACCAGATGAGCAAGAAGTAAGAGAGATGTGGAACAAAGCTGCCTTTGAAGATGTAAAAGGAACAGTGTTGAAAAATGTAGAAGAAGAACAGGACAATGAGAAAATAGCCGGCTTGGATTTATGGCACTGTGCTCTGACATTAGGAGAGGAAGAGGAGGAGAATGTGGCAGGAAAGGAAGAAGAAGAGAAAGAGAGAGATGACGGCAAAGGCCATGAGATGATGGAGTTAGTATTTGCTTCCTATAATGATAAAGTAGAGAAAGAGACGACATGTGAAGAAAAAAGAGATGAACCACGGAGGGAAGACGACGATACAGCGATGTCCAACTTGAAGAGTAAAAATAAGAATCACCATGAAGGATGTAACACCACACTGAATGATAGCAGGTCAGAATAAGAACTGCTCTTTTTCAACAATATGAATTTTTTTCTTCTACTTAACCACAACTACAGCAAAGAAATCAGTACTGTGCAAAAGTCTTGCTGCTTCATTTCTTCATAAATGCAGCAGGTTACAGAGACATGCAAACAAATGAAAAGACATGAATGTACGACTTTTCTTCCTCAATCTGAACCCTCTATATAAAAAAAGTAAAAAGAGGGTTTTTTTAACTCATAAATTGTCCACAGCTTCAGCATTATTATATTATCGGAGGTTATGTAACAAATCTGTTACCTTTTAATTATAACCTTTTTAAATATGTGTATATGATATGTCCAGTAGCACCTCTGTGGCTGGTAACTGTGGAGCTGATGAGGAGGAAGTGATGGAGACTCTGCAGGAGTCTGAAGACACAAAGGAAAAGCTCTCACTCGTACAGGTAAGTCAAACAGGCATATTAAACCTGTGGAAGAAACTTTAATAAAAACGTAGTATTTACTTATTGGTGAGCAAAAGTTTGGGTTTGTTAAACACAAACGTAAAGATGACGCTTAGTGTGACAATTTGTTAAAACAAAAAATTTGATCCACTTAAGAGTCTGTTGGTTCTTGTATGATGAATTTTAATCTTTCTGAACTGATCCTTTGCAGCTTGTTCACAGATTATGGTTGATGTAAGGTTGGACAGTTAGGGCCAGGGTGAAACCTTCAGTTTGCACCAATTGAGATGCTCAATTGTGTCTTTAGGATTACCATCATGTTGAACGCTGTGTAGTTCCAGCTCTGCTTCCATAATTTGATGCCAATTCACGGATTAATGTGTTTCCCAGTTTCTATTGGGTACCTATCCAGTGTGTTGGGTACAACACAAGTCCAAAGCAGCTCAAGAGTTGTTCTTTTCAAGAAATTCTGAACCATCTTTCCCCCAAATGTTTCGCCCCTGCAGCCAAAAAGTTGTTTTTTTAATACTAGTCCCTTGGACAAATTTCTGTCAACTCCTCTTTATTACATAAATTTCAAATTTAGGAAATGGCTGCTTGAAATGGCGGCAGTGGCTCAGGCGGTAGAGCAGGTCGTCCAATGACCGGAAGGTTGGCGGTTCGATTCCCACTCCCGCAGTCAACTGTCGTGCTCTTGGGCAAGACACTTAACCCGCCTTGAGTAAGGAGTGGATCAATAATGGATACAATATGTAAAAGTGCTTTTTCTTATTATTACTATAGTGTTGCCTTTTTAAGACTGGGCATCAGTTATTTTAGTTTTTAGTCCCAGAGAAATATTTTAGAATTTCATGGTGGATTTTAAGAAAAAAAAATAGAAAAGTCTGTAGCCCTAACGAAATGATCAGGTCTGAAACTTTGGTGATATCGCAGAGATCAAGTCTTTTTTTTTTTCTTTTTTTTTTTTACAGAGCTCCTTAACTNTTTTTTTTTTTTTTTTTTTTTTACAGCGCTCCTTAACCGTATGATTGTACAAAACAAAAATATGATGCAGAAAATAAAGTTTACTCTTTTTCTCACTGAGCTGTTTCAGTAATAGAAATAATATATATTGTCTTTTTCACAGGCGCCTTGCCCCAAATGGGACAATGATGAAGAGCAGGGTCATGGAGATATCAGAGCTGAGGCTAACACTGCAGCTCTGTTTCGTCCATCAGTGACTGAGACCAGCAGAAAAGCAGCGGGAGACAATGAACAACAGGGACGAAGGTCAGTGGAGGGAGAGACAGACAAGCACAGAGCAAGAGGGAGAAACAAGGAGAGAAGCTTCTCTTTCTCTAGGTCACTGTCAGATGTGGCTCCCTCTAGTGGCCACAACACAACTGACAGCACTGTGTATGCAGACGGGGACACAAGGACAGAGAGGCAAAGGGACAGAGACAGAAGAGGGGAGAGTGAGAGACAGAAAGAAGGTAAAAGATCAAATCGAGGAGGAAGAGAAGAAGAGAGGAGGAGAGACTGGGGGCGCAGCAAAATTAACTTGGTGCAGAACAGAAACTTCCCCTCCTCTTCCTCCTCTCAGTCCTTCTCTTCCTCAGTGTTACAAGAAACAGAGAGGCGAGGAGGCAGCCAGGGAGGCAGCAAGAGTTCCCGTCATGGCTGGAAATCCTACGGGACAAGCAATGAGACGAGCAGATCTACCAACATGCCTGATCAGAATCCACCCAGATTTAAAGACAAAGACCTTTTTCACCACTACAGTACTCACCAAAGTCTGTCAGCCAACTATGGAGATAAAGGCAGACTTGCAAGGACCCACTACTCCCCACCTTCCCTCTTCTCTAACCACAGAGACTTGTTTTCCTTTGAAACCTCTGGAGGCCCTCAAAGAGGGTTTCCTGACTGGGAATTAATGCGAAGCAAAAGTCGAACTGAAAACAGGGTAGAAAAAGGAAAGTGGAAGCAAGAAAAGATGTTTAAGGCTGGGAAAGATTGCAAAGGTGAGAGAGCGAATCCAGAGATGGTGGCAAGGCGAGGAGGAGAAAGAGGGAGTTGGAGGGAGGGCAAAAGTGAAAGACTGGAGGACAGACAGAGACCCAGCAGCAGTAGCAGCGTCAGCTCATCAGCAAGCCATGAGAACAGCAAAGATGACAAGAGAGGAGAAGGAGGGAGGGAAACACAGAAGCGCAGAAAGGAGAAGAGACAGGCCAGCCCAGAGCTGCACGACAGAGACAGAAGAAAACTCAAGATGTCTAAAACCAACTAAGGAGAGCAATGGAGAGGTGGGCAACGGGAAGAAGACACACTAAGCCCTACTCAGTTATGTTACATTAATTGTGAGAAAGATTTACTTGAATAATGGTTTTCCTTTCTCAGACCAAAAAGTGCCTGGATTTATTTTATTTACTTTTTCTCTTTTTTTTTTTTTTAACCAGGATACTTTTTGTATCACGTTAATTTGTTATAAATGACATGCATCATCCAAAAATGCTAATAGGCAAATTGTGAAGGAAAAGCACTTTACTGAAAATGAATGTCAAAGAATAAAATGCCAAATCTCAGAGCTCTTGCAAGTTATCTTAAGTTTGAGGAAGTTGTACAAGCTTGCGATCCTCTAGGGACTGCCAGCAGCTACGTTTTATAAAACCTGAACCTGTAAGGTTACAGCTCAAAGGAAGTCTTACGCTCTCACACGAAGTGAGTCAGTAATTTCATTTGCCTTGCACAAGCGTGCATACAGAGGATTGTGGAAAAGAAGCTGTGATTACTTCAAATCAGATACTGTGAATATTTATGGTTTCAACCTCTGTGATGTGTTTTCTTTCAGATTTTGTAAATGTTTAATTTAAAGAAATAGCTGCTGGATGGAAATGTATTTACCAGAGAAAAATGTGTTTCCTGTTTACAAAGGAAATAAAAAAAAAAACATAAAATGTGTTTTTGTTTTTTAATATATGATTGATTTATTTCAATAGTTGTCCACATTTGTAATTAATAGTATTTTAATTAAAATGAATGTGTAGCTCATTGTGAAAACGGTAAGACACAAAAATTCTGCATCATTTAGCTTAAAGTTAGATTTTTATTTTTTTTTTCGAATAATTAAATTCTTATTAAATAACAAAAAAAAAAACTTGTCAGCCATGGTACATTCAAGATCCATTTCAAGGAAATCAGCAGATATGGAGATGACACTGGATCTGCTGGTTTACATGTATTGTAGAAGATAGGATGCATGTGTAAGATTATACCAGAATAGCAGATATTACTAAATTAATATAATTTTGAGCGGTTACTTTAAGATTAAATTATTAAATTAAATTATTATATTTTTTACTATGGACCACGAGTCTAAAATAAAGAAATACTACAATAGAGAAATACTATCTGAAGACCACATTTAGCTATTATATGGCCTGTAATGGGTCACTGTGTTAAAGGAGTCATCAGCCAGAAATTGCACTTTTTCAAGTTAAAACATCTATTGGTGTTGGACCGAAGCATTAACTTCCCAGAAAGCCTTACTTTTGTGGACGGGCAAGTTTTTCCGTCTGGGCCCTTTGTTCACAGCAGAACCGCCAACAAGGGTAAAATCTCGCAAACACGTGATTTTAATTTGCTGCTGGGATTTCGTCATCACAGGAGGCGATTTGAATAAGCCAGCCATGCTTTACTGCTGACGCAGCTAATGCTAACCAGAGCTGTCGACGGCTCTGATGCTAACGCTAATGCTAAGGGATGAGCCTAAAAGTTTAACCCCCTGCAATGTACAAATGAGCTCCACGTTTTCTTTTTTATAAGTATGGCGAAGTGCTCTGCCACATAAATGTTTGTAAACATTTTGTTGTAAAAGTGCTTCTTCCACCATGTCGGTATCTTCAGGTTTGATATCAGTCTGGTTCGCTCACTATCCACTGTTCCTAACTCCTTAGTAAGAAAAGTAGCTAATGGCTTTCCTTAAAGTCGCTAATCAGCATAATCAGCTTAGTTGTAATGAATGCTGCCATAAAGAGGGATGTTGTGGGAAAGGCAAAAATTGATTTAAAAAAAAAAAAAGAAACCTAAAAAGGTTTAGAACAGCAAAAATAAATAATATAATTCTGTCAATATGTTCTTTTTTTCATTTTATTTTTTAGTACATTTTTAAGTGTATTTTGTTCTTTAATTTGGAGACTAGAACATGTCTCAACACTTTTAACTTATTAAATATTTTTTGTCCACACTCTTCATTAATAGACAATACTATCTGACAGTAAGCCAGCGCAGGATCATCCAGCAGCAGCTTTGTACGTTTCATTTTCAGCCTGGTCATGAAAAGAGGTGAGCGTCGTCTGCTCTGAATGCAGCTTGGAGTGGTGTGTTGCTGCAAGAAGACCTCCTGAGGGGTCTGCGCAGTAGTGAGTAAACTACATTCACTCACGTTGGCCTCCAATAATACCAGAAAAAGTCGCTAGATTTCTCGCTAGTGGCATTAAAAAAAAAAAAAAGTCGCTACTAGAGGGGTCTGAAAAATCATTAAATATAGCGACAAAGTCGCTAAGTCTGCAACGCTGTCGCTATCACTAAGCTGCTGTTGTTTTGGCGTTGGACTCCGATGCACTGTTCACGTACTGGGCCAGCCCCCCCTTCCGACTCTGGCTTTCCTGCGGCCAATCAGTGCGCACCTCATTACCAAAAGCTTGCATGAACTCAAAGTTGTGGTATGCGCAAAAGGTCAGAACAAGGTTTATGTTTGATTTTGTTTTAATAAGTTAAAAAAAATATTTAAAGACACTTAGAGGACAGTGGATACATGAAAAGACCAGGTGATGACACCTTTAATGTTTGAGCAGTCACATGCTTGTGGACCTCCTTTCTCAATAGTACACTCCACAAAAAAAAATCAAATATCTAAACAACACATCTTAGATCTTGATCAATGATTTGTGCAGCTCCCCCAAGAATATGCCTCCCCAGTCCTACACTGACCCACTGCCAATCTGGTCATGCCGGAAGATGTTGCAGGCAGCAGAACTTTTACATCCATGGCATCTCACGTATGTCACGTGTTCAGTGTGAATTTTCCGTCATCCATGAACAGCACAGGGTGGCAGAGATGATCACAAGTATTTTTTTGCAAGTCTTACTAGTAAATATGTTCTTAACATAACTTATCCAAGAGTTTTTCATGTTAACAAAAATCGATCCGGACCCACTGAGAAATTTTCTCAGCTTTTAGTTCCTCAGTGTAGAGAGAAGGGGTCAATATGCTACACTTGTGTAGGATCACCAGATGTCCTGCTGGTTTTAGATGTTTTTTTGCAACAACACACCTGATTGTAATGACACCTTGTTGTCAAGTTCTGCACAAGCCTCTTAATGACCCATTAATAATTTGAGTCAAGTGTATCCCCGCAGGTAAATGTAAAATCTGCTGGACAGTGGCTCAAGCGGCACTAGAAAAGTCTGTATAAAATGGTAATTGCCAAGAAAATTATCATGAATATTTGGAATAAAGAAATATCTCCTTGCTTTGAAGCCTGGCTCGTAGAGCTCCCCAGGTTGCTGCTGGGTCGTTGTCCTCCTACGCCTCCTGGTGTCGCCTCCGTACTCTCCACACTCCAAACACAGCAAACTTTCTTGCTGATACCTTTAACTGCATAAAAACAAAAATATACTAGTGTCTGCTTGCAGAGAAAGTCTTCTCTTGAATTATTAGTATTAATGCACATTTGCATCAATACTAATAATTCAATGATATGTTACTATGATTTTACTCAGTGGTATAAGTGATTGTTTATTTGAGTTATTTATTGCCTTTTTACAGAAAAATAAAAGTATCCAACATCTAAATTCTCTTTCAATGCACCATTCAATGACTTCCCTCCAGTGGCCCTCATGGGACATGTGGTGAAGGTGCTGGAAAGGCTGGTCTTGGCCAACCTAAAAGACCGCAGGTGAAGGATTTCCTGGACCCCCTGCCTACCAGCCCCATTTGAGTGGTCATTATCCTGCTGCAGAGAGGCCATTTGCATCTGGATGTTAGTGGAACACTGTGAGAGTCACTTTGATTTCTCTGGTGCTTTTAACACCATCCAGCCACTGCTGCAGGGTGGGAAGTTGCTGGGTTTGAGTGTTGAAAACTCTTCAGTCTCCTAGTTTACTGACTTCCTGACAGGCAGGGCACAGTTTGCCCGTCTGGGCAGCGTCCTGTCTGACATGGTGGTTTGGAGGCTCCTTAGGGGACTGTGCTGTCTCCTTTTCTCTTCGCCTTATACACCACCGATTTTCAGTACAACACTGAATCCTGCCACCTTCAGAAATTCTCAGATAGCTCAGCTGATTTTGAATGTATAAGATGAGGAGAGAAGGAGTACAGAGTGCTGGTGGACAGGCTTGTAGGGGGGACTTGCAGGAATCACCTGAATCTGAATGTCACCAAGACCAGAAAGACGGTGATAGACTTCCAGAGTAAGAGAACTAATCTTACTCCACTGAAGATCGTGGGGCAGGAGGTGGAGGAGGATTGTTGAGACCTGGGAGTGACTATCAACCACAGACTGGATTGGAAATCCAACACAGATGCTGTGTACAAGAAGGGGCTGAGCAGGCTCTACTTCTTGAGATGGCTCAGATTCTTCAATGTCTGCAGCAACATGTTGGAGATCTTTTATCAGTCTCCAGTCTCCAGTGTGCTTTTCTTTCCTGCTGGGTGCTGGGGAAGCAGCATTGGAGCCAGCAATAGACTGAACAAAGTTATAAAGAAGGCTGGCTCCGTCATTGGGTACAAACTAGACAGTTTTGAAACTATGGTGGAGAGGAGCCCACTGAGCACATTGGTTTCCATCATGAAAACCCTGACGATGCTCTCCACCACACACTGGTTAGAGTGGAGCTCCTTCTCTAACAGACTGAGACGCTCCGCTGTCGTACAGATACAGAAAATCTCATCTGCCGCTTTCCATCACTCTCTTCAATAAATCACCTCTGGCAGGCAGAGAAGAACCTGCTTAGACACCAGGATGTACGTGCTGCTTGTATCCACTTCCCATTTTATTGTACTATTTTTTATTTATTTTGGTTTGCTAGCTAGCTGGCTAGATATTTTCATACAAAATTGTCTCAGTTGTGTTTTCTTCTACAGCCTTTTCTTGTGTTTGATCTATTATTTATCCGCTATAATAATATCCATTGGTGGTGTATTTTTGCATTGTTGGAAAGACTGATTAGTCACCTTTACCATGAGGTACACCTTGTAAGGATAAAGCTTCCGTAAAATGAGCAACAAAGCTAAATGTGAAGGTAGTGCACCCAAAAAATGTCCCAAAATTGCTGGGATAGGCTCCTGCTTCCCGGTGACCCCGAATTGGACTAGTTAATAGATGGATGCTGTCTTTGACTATATCCTAGAATTTATTCTTTAGATTTGAACATTCTGTGATCGACTGGTGACCTGTCCAGGGTTTACCCTGCCTCTCGCCTGCTAATTCCTGAATTGGAATAAGCTGTACTGATCATTTTTGGTCCCCTGACTGGACATCTATTAACAGTTTTCTACATCTGTTATTTTCCATAAAAGTCAGTTCTCTCCTACTCCATCTGCCCTTATTGTCATCTCTCTCCTCTCTCCCCTTCAGTTAATCTTTCTCCTCCCTTTTTTCCTTCCTTAATATCAGACATCATGTTAGCTTCTCATGCAAACAGCTGTCTGTAAAATCACAGACAGCTACAGAAACACCTCCCCTTACANCAGCTGTCTGTAAAATCACAGACAGCTACTGCATACAGAAACACCTCCCCTTACGACTTCTAGCTACTAATCTACATGCCAGGTAAGGATGCCCACAATGAACACCAAACATTCTTTTAGCTTTATCTTTTCTTTGAACAGCTTGATAAATAATAAAGAGAAATTTACTAGAACAAAAACATGCAACATTTTTTTTTTGTATTACACTAAATAAGAAAAGCATGATCAGTATGGCTGCCATCTGTGTTGGTCTATGTATGTGTGTGTGTGTTGATGCTTGAAGTGTATCCAGGCTTTTCCTGCTTCATTAACTCTCTACAAGGAAGACATGGCAGAGATCCAACCTCTCTGTCTTTCTTTCTGGCTCCTCAATGTTTTCCTGCTGGGACAGCAACCACTCAGTGCCGTGCCAAGGCATGCTGGGATTGAACAGGGGCAATCTTGTGGGTGTAGGATGCCCAGCTTGGCTTGAGTCCAAACCTTTTGATGGAGAGATGCAAGGTCATTTGGGACAGTGTGGCATCTGTAATGCTTTCATAAGAAAAGGCTTCCCCTATGTTGGCTTATTAGGACTGCATGTCTTTCTCAATGGCTACTAAACTTCACCGACTGCTTCCATCAGAGCTATTTTTCTCTTAAAGCTGTCATTGCTGAAATAGCATCCATCTACGCTTCGCTGTGTGCATGTCTGTGAGGGAGAGGGTGCAGCAGACAGACAGAAGTAAACTGTATTGATGATGAGTTAATGAGCACAGACACACAAACTAGATGTTTCCAGGTAGGTCCAGACAACCACAAAGACAAATATAGAAGAACCTCCTGAGACAAACAAACAAAAATAACCCAAATGGAGAGAAGATTTAGATGTGAAAAACATCTGGACACTGGCCAGCACACGAGAAAAGATGAGACGTCAGTCACAGAGTGGTACAGATGCCAGACAGACAAACAGAGATGCAGAAAGACAGTCAGACAGGTGGACCCTGTAGCAATCAGGAGCTACATCCCTCCTGCTCTCCCAGTGTGGCGTGAATCAGAGACGAGGTACGCTTTGTTAGATTTTATATCCCAGCCTTCAATACTTTTCTGTTGCCTGGATGTCCGCTACAGCTTGTTTCTTCCCATGTGCTTATTTTAGTCTTCTCCTTCTTTGTTTTGCCTTTCTGTCTTTTTTCGTCTGCGTTCCCTTCTTTGTGTCCATGATGAGTGGTGACGTCTCAGGGCACAGTGCCAGCGCTGCCTGATGAAGACCAGGCTGTGTGCCCTTGTATGTGTGTGTGTGTGCTGGTTTATGCAGATTGGCTTGTTTAGGGTCTGTGGCAGCTGCAAACACTTGTTTGGGGTGGTTTGGTCGTTATGCACTTATGATCATTGAGTAAAGGACCCTCTTTCAATAAGTATGTGGATAATAAATACACAACTTAGTCTATMCCCGTGCACAATTTTGCAAACTCAAGCTAGAGCTGTTTGTACTGTTGATGCTTTTTTGTTAGTTTGTTTGTTTTCTCATTCAGTTTCTGGGTGTTTGCATGTTGCAAGATGTGTAGATGAGTTCCTGCCTCATTTCAGATGGAAATGTCTTATGTCTGGAACGCTGCATTTACTGGACTGCTACAGATATTTGTTACTTTAAATTGATCTTATACAATAAGAATTTAAAACAAAATTAAGATTAAACCAGCAGTTTTGAMTTTAGGCTTTGACTTTTTACACTTAGAATGTATTTTTTTCAGTAAATGTTCAAATGATCTTATATTTTACCCTGCCACCCTTTCTCTATAAAATGTCTAAAATCATTCAGATTTATGTTTTTAAAACTTTATCAAAAGCAATTTAAATTAAG
>CM047976.1:17113044-17138556 GCA_026261665.1 Melanotaenia duboulayi
CGGTGGTTGGTGTGAACACGGGGTAAGGGGGAGATCGGGGTAAAAATCGGCCTAATTATTCTGTAGTGTGTACTCCGCCTTTATCTCTCTGCTGGTTTTGTCTCCCTCCAGTTTCCCTCTGTCTGAAGATTCAAAATGACTTTAAAAACTGCAAATGCCATATTTAGAGATGGGATATTTATAGGTCCAGTCTCTCCTCAGCAGTCGGAAGATTTGTATGTTTAAATGAAGGTGATGGGCCTGTTCTGTTGGTTTTGTTTAGATTTAGTTGATCATTTTTCCTAAAGAAGGGAATCTTTGCCTGTTAAGCTGTTAAACTGTCAATCTGTCTTGTTTGCAGCTTTGCTTCGGTTTAGAAATCTACATGCATGTTTCATTGTCGGCTTGAAGTACATATTCCCAGTTTGCATGAAATTCTTTTCTGTCATCCAGGAAAAGAAGGAATAGTATAACTGCAGCTTTGTAAATAATAAACTTTATGAAGACTAACTGACTCCTGTTAAGGAACTAGTAGTCAGATATCATGTCAGATGGGTGATTACTGTACCATGTAACTGGCCTGATTTGTTGTTATCCATTAACAGACTCATTTAAGAAGACAAACAGAAAGCATGTGGTCAGTGCATTAGAGGAAAGACGAAGGAAATAATATGAAAGATTTCTTTTTAACAAATTGCACTTTGCTTTTTTTTTCTTGTATGAATTTCTACTTAAAATGGTCATCACAAGCTTACAATCAAGTAACAGTTAAAGACTATAACAAATGTTTAAACTCGTTTGTTTCCAGTTTCTTAAATGTTGACATATTGAACTCTTGAACTTTGGACGGTGGTTATACGTAATAAGTCACTTGCAGGTAAACGCGAGGATCTGAAAAAATAATTTTCTAACATTTGGATTGGCGGATTGACTGGCAGCTCTTTAATAGAGAGTATAATCTTGTAACTGATATGAGAATCAGTAGTTCTGTAAGATGAGATGAAAAGAACTTTTCATTCTTTTTCTCTACTTTTTTTTTTTTTTTAATGGCGCTACCTTCCTTTCTAAGCTGTAGCTGTTGGAGGGCCATAAATGGTCTATTCATGAACAGATGCAGTCAGTGATGTGTATGCATGCACTCCAAGAGGGCTCCCCCTCTGCTGTTGCTGAACCAGAACCATCTGCTGAAGCACTTGATGGCTGAAAGTGAATAGAGGACAGAGGCCTCTTTTTTAATTATTCACACTTAAATAATTCAGAATTAAAGTATTGTCCTTTGCGTTTACATGGAAGTAGTTATTCCGAATTGAGGTTTACATGAAAAACACCTTAAATTGCTTTTATTCAATTCTGCTTAAGGTCTGGGGTTGGGAAAGATTCTGATTGGACAGGGGGTGGGCGTGACTTATTTAGTCTAAAGGAAGAAAACAAACTCCAGTTCCTGCTGCTTTTCTTTTCAGCTACAACATGGAAGACCACATAAGAACCATTTTTGCTGTCGTGTAAATGCTCATGTAAACGTGGCCAGAGAGGGAGAGGTGTGGGAACAGAGGGGACGGGATACACAAAAACTGAGTTTATTAATTTTGATAATAACAGGAGACAAGAAGCAAAAAAAAAAAAATGATATCCATCTCTAAAGTTTAGAGAAGCCAGTAGTGTTGTGCTGTGGTTACAACTGTTGCCTCACAGTTCGAGGTTCCCAGTTCAGATCACAGCTGAGTCAAAAAAAAAATTTTTTTCAAAGTTAAAAACTCAGAAGCTATTCACCACATATAAGCAACGGTTACACAGACTGCTCAGGGTAAATTTGACAGCTCATTTCTAAATTTTTAACTATCCAGTATAGTAAAGTATTCTTCTACTGTACAGCTTCTTTCAGTACACAGATTAAAAATGGTGCCAAACTGTTCAATTTTAACGTTGCAGCCAATGTGTCTGAGTTATTATAGCATTTCCAAGTGTGTCTGGGCAAAGATAAGGTAATTGCTGTGCAGTAATCTTATTATGGGATTAAACTGCAGCCTGCAGTTTTCTCCTGCAGACTAAACGGCACACCCACTAGAGCAGTGCAGCTAAACTTAACACTCATGAAGGGAAAAGCAACTGTGTTATAGGATGCTAATTAGATGTCAGCTGAGCTGGAGATGCACAAATGTCAAATGTTATGGCACATTGTGTTTTTTTTTAAGTCTGACCTGCTTATTCTAGGTTTTTCATTCAAAATCTAATAGACTGTGAATGCAGTTTTAATATTTCTTGGTTCATTTCTTCAATTTCTTTTTTTTTTCCTTGTATGTTTTCTGCAATATTTTAATGGTTATTGCAGTTTTTTTCACAATTTGATTGAAATGCCCTCCTTGAATTTAAAAATAGTTGGATAAAGTTATGGTTTGGGTCCAGACTATTAAGACTTTTTGCATGTGGAATCAGCTGTCTTTACACAAAATATATCATCTCATCAAATGCATTAAACAATTTTTTCATAAAGACACATTTATCTAAAATAAATTTGAGCAATGTATGCAGTACAGCTTTAGCCCTTAATTTTGTGAGCAGAATATTATTCTTGCTCTTTGTCCAATATAATGAGTAAAAACAAAACAGAAAGTCACAGTAATTTATCCTGTTGTCCACAGGGCACGCAGTCCCTGACCAGTGGATGGAAGAGAGAGAAAGACGGCGAGTGTGACGAGGAAGGAGGATAAGAAAATCCAGGACTGGACAAAAGGTGAGAAAATGTAAAGAGAAATTGTTTTGTTTGTTGTGGAATATTTGTGTTTCAGTTCTAAGTTTAAAACAAATGATTACCATGTTTTAGTCATTTTGTTTAGTAAGAGTCACTCTGAACAACTGAACTTCACAAAAGTTGAATGACTCTGATGACTGACTGGAAGCTGTTGCTCAATGCAAGGCCTAAAAGTTTCTTTTGGTTAATGTAGTTCTTTGTCAGGACTCGTTTGGTTTATAATTATCTGCTACTTCTAGGAACTAGCTTTTGCTGAGTTAATTATCCGAATTATGTGCAATTTCTCGGTAGCCAACAGGCCCACTTTGCCAAGCGCCAAATTGTAATCATGACTTATAAAGATGATCATTTTTGTGTAGCAAAAGAATTGTATGTTAGGCCATTTATTTAAAAAAAAAAAAGCTCATATCTTGAAAAGTTTTGTGTAAGGACAGGAAGTTGCCATATGGGATGGAGAGTTGCAAAATGTTCAAAGCACAGAAGGCCTGCTCTTTATATGTTAACATCAACGTGAGAGAAAAACACATACTCGTATTGAGTCATTAAAACATGAATTTTTCTAATTTTCCTTCTTTCTGGATCTGTTTTTCTTCTTTGCCTGGTATGTTTTTCATTAGTGCAGGGTGCTTTGCTCCAATGACAGTGCTGGTGTATGTTGCCTTGTGACGTAGTGGTGTTTTCCATTTGAATAGCTTTTAGTTTCCACCCAGCATGTGAGTAGGAACCTGCTGCAGTTTTAAAGGAAAGTGTCTTTGCTATTGTAGGTAGGAAGTAGATTTCTGACCTTGATTATCTTTTATTTTAATTACATCCCTTTTCTTATTTTTTTTCCCCTTCTCAACTGCCCTGTGTCTGCAGTTTTGTGTCTTTCTCTCCCTCATATATCATTTAGATAAAGGAAGTTTTGAGTTGTGACATATCTCACTATGAACTGTTGCTGCCATTTTTCCTAGATGCTGGTTATACAGTAACGAGTGTTATCACTGTATCTCTGAAAGCCTCTTATCTCTTCTCTGAACTTGTCCAGGTGGAAATTAAATGGGAGGAGATGCTTCCAAGGAACAGAAATGTGCCTGTTTTGTATTTTTTATGTTACCTTCAGGTGAGGTTGTTTAAATAGTTTCACAGCTGCTTTTGTGCTACAGTTGGTTAAGTGGCAGGAAGTAGCACTGTAGTAAAAAAAAAAGCAAAGTCACTTTCTGGAAAACTGAGAAGAATCCACTACAAGCTTCAAAACATCAAGTTGCCAGTGAAAACCAACCACTGACATTGCATAATGGTCAACTCTTTGTGAAGCAGCGATGTAGTTGGACAGATGAATGTGAAATCAATTGGTTGAGTGAGTAATGGACTAGGAGACTGAGTCATACATGAAGTTCATGTTCCTGCACACATTGGCTCTGGTTTGACTTTGGTGTTGTCGGTGCCCCTTCTGTCCCCTCCCCCCCAGCTTGTGTGACGGTGGCAGACGCTTATATTGCTCTTATCTGCCCCGCACACACTCAGCTGCACATGTAATCGTGTATGCTGCATGTTTTGATACGGCTGCAGATATGTACCACAGTCACACCTGCACCTCCATACTGTAAATCCTGCCTTTGCCCAACATGCCCCATGCTCTTTAGTCTTTCACAGCCTTGTTGCATGAAATGCAGGATATTGACCTGGGGACCATGCATATGACTTGTTTTCAGTGCCTGGGTTCCTGGAACTGTTCTTCTTTATTCTCAGAAGTGCATAGTTGAGACACTGGTATGTTCTCTTAACACTGATGTCATCTTGCTTGGACAAGTCCAAAGGAATTAGGGCTGTTCAGGTATGTTGTCATGACAACTTCCCTTACAATGGTTAGTTCAGCTCTAGGAAATGTACCTGGGATAAATTTCCCTAAAAAGTTTTAATTGAGCTAATATCATTAGCAAATATTTAGTTTAGTATATGTGTATAGAGATTTATTTTCAGCCAGTAAGCAAGATAGTGGGGTTGCACCTGATATTGCAGAGCATGCTGTGAACAGATGAGACGGCTAAAATCTGGCTTCTAATTGTATTTTCTGTATTAACTCTCTTCAGCTCTTAAGTCTTTCTGCCTGCAGGAGGGCAGGGCTCCCTCACAGGTGAGGGATAAATTAGCTTTTAATTGTATGTAATGACGGCTACGCCCCACGAAATCTGCAAGGAATGAATATTGTACTATTAAATCAACATGAGTTGAGAAAAGATAAACTTAGGAATGCAACACTTCTTGTTCTGCATTTACAAACAAAAATTTACACATGTACGCATGCACACACACACAGACAGTACACATGCTAATAGTTTATTTTGATGATCAAGTAATAAATGAGTCACCCTGCAGGTGAGCTTAATGAACCATGCATCTTACAAAAAATGTGAATCATGACTTGTTGCAGACCCCTGCCTCCTCACTCAATGCCTGCTAACAAAGCCACACATTTTAAAGAAGATGGATGATGTCAGAGAAATGTTTGGTAATTTATCTTTTCAAGCACAAGTTCAAAGAGTTTTTTTTTTTTTTAAAGAAGTGTAATCCCCTATCGTGATCTCACCTCACCACTCAGCCACGAGTCTGTACCTTAAAACATTTTGTTACTTTACAAAAGGCTTTTAACATAATCGTCCTTACCTCAGGTCTCTGATCATTCTAGAAAGAAATGTTATTCCTAAAAATTGCACATGACTGTCAGTCTGAGGAAAGTGTTCATGGCAGGGCGCATCAATGCTTGATGGTGGACAAACCTCATGCTGGAAATTATAGCAGTAATTAGTCACAAGATCAGACATGTAGTTGAACAGCCAGTATGATTAGTGATGCCTCTACAGATACTAGAAAAACTATTCTCACTTTTCACTGTGAGCTATGGGAGCAGAAGAAAGCGGTTGACCCAGAATTAAATTCAGAAGTCATTGCTCCATTCAAAGTGACCGAGAAGCACCTGAAATGCATGTTTGAGTCTGGCCTTGGTTGGAATCGGGAATGTTGAGAGTAGGTTTTTGCATAAGCATTTATATAAATGGGTTTGTTGTTGAAGTACTCTGCAGTTTTCCAACCATTTGTTCTCACCACAAACATGTATGGAGGTTTTCTGTGGCTACAGAGGACATCATTTACAGTTATACAAACTAACCTGTAATAATTTATCTATCCCCATTTACACGGTTGTATAGGGCTGTGCATCTTCACTGGTCTCACGATTCAATTTGATTACAATTATTGTGTCAATGCTATTTTTGAACTTGATTATTGAATTTGCATTGATCCATTGCTGGAAAATCAAAAAAACATCATTACTATACAGTGACGTTCTGTCATTAAAAATACATTTGCATCCCTCTATTGGTGAGATTTTTGGCAGTAAATCAATGTGTTTTGTCCCTTTTAGTCTTTCAGATAGAATATGGAATATTGTTGGGGTAAACATTTGTTGATGGAAACCCTTTTGACCATTCACACATAAACACTAGCTTGCCAACTGTATTTTCCATAGATCTTAGCCTTAAGCTAACTTGTCGGTTCTTATACATTTTGATGTGTAATTTGAGTATTTCGCTGAGACAGTTAATGTATTTCCAGTGAAATATTTGTCTTTTCTGTATGTTTGCTTAGTTTTACAGTTTTTTTCCTAATTAAGGTTTAAAAACAGATCTTTGGGAGACTTTTATCTGTCTAGCTGGTGCAGCAGGCTACATAAGCCTACACACATAAGCAGCTGCAGAATATATACATTAGTTATCAATTATGTTGCTGCATCAATGCCCAATTGTCCACGTCCGCATTGCAATGCATTGCAGAAATGTTTAAATTCAATACTCCTACTGTTGTGCCTGTATAGATAATATAATATAATTCTATAGTGTATATTTCATGAACATGTGAGCTTTTAAAAAATGTAATTAGTTTTTTCCTTCTTGCTCTCACAGCAAGATTAAAAAGAAAAACATTTGTCCCTGTGGGCTTGTTGTGTTGTGCTTTGATGGAAATGATCTTAAAAATATATCAGGTTTTGGAAACTAAGCATGATGCTTCAAATAGATTTGCTGTTGCTATGCGACAGCAGGACACACGAAGAGAGCCTTTGGCTAAAAAAATTCAGCTGACGACCACTGCACCCAGACTTTTAGATTTTGTTTTGTGTTTGCTTAAATATGAAACAGTCACAATGGATTAATTACATTTTGTATTTATTTACACTTTACCATGTTCTTTAGGTTCCCCCTGGGATTAATAAAGTGTTTGTTTTTTTTTTTTTGTTTTTTTTTTTTTTAGGACACTACCCCATTGTTGTGCTCGTACACGTATGTCACAGCTTTTTAAACCGTCACTGTTCAGATTAATTTATATAATGAGAAATGTTGAAAACAAAGCCAAACACGAAATTGGTTATTTTTTTAACTGAAAAATGGACTTGCGCCTGTTGGCTCCTTTTTTCTTGATCACTGTCTATTAATGGGCTGCAGTGCATGTTGAGAACAGCAGGGACGTTCTTCTGACATAACTCTGATCTGCCAATTAATTTTGACGTTTTAACACCCTTTTCTCTTATGTTTAACTTCTAATATGGCCACTAATTTGTTTACTCACACCCCTTTCTCATTCTGTGTCTTGCCCCTGTGTTTTCCAGCCCCCTGCTATGACTGTAAGATGATAGCAACAATGAAGTTGCTGCCAACTCAGGGGCCCTCATGAAAGCCGTTGTGGGATGAAAGCAGAGTGAAAGAGGAACAAACTGTGCTCTATGTACTGACCTGCTGCAATGAACTTGCTTTTAGGCCTTTTAATTTAGCGGTAGCGTTTAGAAGAAAAACAGACAATTACTAAAATAGAAATTCAATTATTGTGTATGTGTTTTTTTTTTTGTTTATCTTTATCAGTGTGGTTTACGCCGCCTTACAAGGATATACATTTTTTCCCATGTAACTGCTTTAAATCAGATGCTTGGTGTTGACAGAAGTTCTTTCATGTTTGAAGGTTGAGTGAAGATCAACTTGCTATATAAGTCTATGCAGTACTTACCATTTCTGCTTTCTCTGCTTTCTTAATTTTTCAGATGATTGAGTAAATGGGATACGAGTTAACTAAATTAAAATTAGAGGGTGGTTTATTGCATGCCATATAAAGTGATGTTTGTCATCGTGTGTGTCTGGTCAGTTTGTTGTATGGCTAGGTGCTATTAGATTTTTTATTTCTTACATTGCAGTAGGACTGCTTTTTAAATTGATTATAACTGTGTTAACACAGCTAAAGACACATTACTTGGAATTAAACTTAAAAATGGTTAAATGAGATACAATTTTTTCCAAAGGCAGGTATGCATCAGAGGCCCTGCATATTTGCTAGGTGTCCACACATGGGTTTGTTTGTCCTCTTATCATGTGGGTTAGTGAACAGAGAGGTTGCTATTTGAACTGGATGTTTATAAATAGATCTGTGTACTGCAGGCGGGCAGAGAGAAATTACATACTTGGTAACCTGAACTAGGAAAAGGTCGGGCGATGAATACACTAATCTGTTTCCTCTTTTTACTTTTTACTGATTCCTAGAGGCTTGCCCTTTTGCTTTTATTTTTGTTGTTTTACCCCCCTTCAATTATTTTCTGTCCTGTTTGTCCCATTATTGTGCCTTTCCGTCCCACTGTAGCGCTGCCAGCTTTAAGCCTGTCGGGGTAGGCGATCTGACCAAGAGATCATCTGACTTTAAGGGGTAGAATTACGACCACTAATCTGCATCACAACTCTCCCCACAGATTTAGTTGAACTTGTGTGATCGTGTTAAGTTTTGTATTGAGGGCCTGCCACTCGAACTAGAGGTAGAAGACTCATATTCACAACAGATTTTGCTCTTTGATGTTCCTCTTGGATAATCTTGACCCCTGATAAGCTGAAAGTCAGTGTTTTGGTGATCCTCTCTCATTCAGCTGGAGCTGCACCTGGCAAAAGTGGCCTGACTCGTGTTTATCCAAAGTCTTTTTTTTTCCCATCAGAAAACAGTTGTTATAATTAATTTCTATACAGACTGTAAAAGCCTTTATGGACATGATCTACAAGAATACCATAATCACTCACGTGCTAAGATTGTAACCCTTAGCTCGTTTTCAGTGGTGCAAGAAACTAAACCGTTCCTACTGGAAAGCACTTTATAATCATTACCAGTCCTTACAGAGACTGCAAAACCAGCAGTTCAGTTTAAATACTGTAAATATTTTAGCCTAAATTTTAAATATTTAGGCCTAAGTTTTCCATTTATAAGCCAGAGACTGTTGTTCTTTCACAAAGAAAATACAAAGAAAGTGCTTCTCCTTCTGTTGACATGACATTGGTATTACAGATGGTGTTCTGAAATTTGTTTTTCAAATAGATTTTATACGTTGTAAATTAGGCGATTAATCGTATTTATAGGATTTCGAAAATCATAAGAAATTAAACGATCCGATTATTTGCTCCTTCGCAGTTTACTCCTGTGCTGTTTTCAGTTGCAAATCAAGCGACAGTGGCATTGCAGCGCTCTGCTGCGGACTCCTCCCACAGCCATGACCGCTTTGGCCTTATTCAATGCGAGATGCATCACCTCTCAAATTAGACTGAAGAGTCGCAACTAAATAATCCCCCAGCTCCCAGAGACAAAAAGAGATAACAAACGGTATAAACAAACATAACTTTTTATTTTTTTTTCTTCTTTTTTCCCGCCAAACACCAGTGCTGAATTACCACGGTTAACAACCCGGGATTTAAGAACGGTATCACTTGCCAACTTGTCACCATTTTAATGGAGTGTCTCCCTGCGCTGTATGATGAGTGTCGTGAGGGTGTTGTGAAGGACGTGGTCAAGCCACACCATAAAGCTGTATATAAGCCTCGCGCTACATTTTATTGACGCAGATTTCAAGGTGAAAACAAAATGTTTCCAGATCATACTGGGCAGAACTTAGCTGCTGGTCTGAGATGAACAATAGCTGCTTGTGACCTGGATGAAAAGAAAGTAGTCTGTATTACCACAGACATGCTTCCAATCTCTAATTATATGATATAATCGAGATTTCAATCAGACTAATTGTGATTCTTATTTTTTCCAGCCCTACTGTAAACTAAGCTGGCAGTCATCATTCATTTGCTGTCATGTGGTCACAAGAGTTGTTATGGAAAAGTAGTAAAGTAATATTTGTGCCATAAAAGTGGTGAGTTGGTGGTTTAGGAGTGCTGCAGAGACTGCCGCTGTGTGGGTTGGTGGCCACTGCTGTGACTGAATGGTTTATAGAGTGATCTCTGAAGTTGCTGACAAGAGCTGTACACATTTTATTAACTCACTTTATCGTCTCTCTCCTTTTTTTTCTTTCTTTTTTGGATACAGTGCCAGAGCATACCAAGTCAAGACAGAGTCCTTTATCTTAACCACATCCCCCCCTTCCCCCTTCCCTCACATAACATACACACACATATAGTCCTCAGCAATGCCAAGGAGGGCTGATCAGCTTGCTGCCTGCTCTGACAAGCCTTGCCTCCTCACCTCATACCCCTGAGGGTGTGCTCACTGAGCTTTGACCTTTGACCTCCCCTCTGTCGACCTGGGAACCAAAGGTCACCTGTTCTCCACTGAAGCCGGGGACGCCCTCCTGCCCAGCCAAGAGCTGCAGCCATCAGTGGCACTCGGAGGTAAATGGAGGGGGGGGAAATGGCACTACATTGAGTTTAATATGTATTCCCACTTGTTTACAATGTTGTGTAACCTTGACATAAAGCTTGGCCATTTTGACAAAAAAAAATTGAGAGCTTAATATTGAAATGTTTTGAAATTTTGAGTGTCTTTTTGTATTTATGTCCACAACAATTGGGAGATAAGAGCCAAAAAGGGTTTTTTAATTTGCATAAGCCCTGAGAGAGATCGTTGCTCTGATAGTCATCCAAACTCATGAAATGAGTCTGATCTGTAAAAAGAAAAAGTATCCAGTGACACAAACACAACATCCATATCATAAAAAACAATTACTTCTTAAGGGAGTGTGGTGCTTTCTGTGTCTAAACTGATAGAAACTGCAGGCAGTCCTGCAAATATTACTTTGTGGTTCAGCTGTGCTGACTTTTCTCACGTCATTTTAGACTATAGTAAATTGCGGAGGTGTAGATAATGCAGGAACATGCATCCATGCTTTGCTTTTGTCCACTTTTGAATGCAGAAACCAGCAGTGTCTGACTACTAAAAAATTTCTACTTGCAAGCCCTACTTCCTTTGAACTTCTTTGACTTTAACACTCTTTTTTTTGTTTGCTTGATTCTCGTTAGATAACTTGTTTATTCCATCTATTTCTAACATCTCTGCTCTGTTTCTGTTTCTGTCCAAGTCTGTTTGACTCTCTCCCTCTCTCCGTTTCCAGGCATGGCTCCCATTCGGGACTCCGTCAGCCATTCCCCTAATCAAACAGGTGACTACGTATTGCCTTCTCATTTTTTCTTTTGCTCATTTTCTGCATTTCACATTTCCTCAGTGTCTTACTTTGGCTTTATGCTGAGGAATAATCAGACTGGGTCTTGACCTTGACTGATAATGCATTGTATCAGGGCTTATCGGTGAGATAGACACAAATGAGTGAGAAAGTGGGTGTCAAAGGGTGCAAGAGGAGACTTGGCAAGTGAATGGAAACTGCAAGAGATGGCAGCCCTTTTATGTGAGAAAGACTTTGACAGAAAGAAGCAGTGAGCATGCTGCACCTGCATCAAAATGTTGCAGACTTTCATCAAACTGTGGGTCTTTATAATGTTTTTTTATCATTAAAGAAAGCTCAGATATTGTCTTTTCATAGTTTGTTTAAAAAATATCTGGTTGGTCATGATGGTGTCTCAGATCCCCAGCTTCCTGTCAAAACAGCTCTGTTTACACAGGCAAATATTTCTTGGGCGTGATTGTAATCACTCCAGTCACGTTAAAATGTAACTGTATACATGGGCATTAAATAAACAGACCTGATTGCTTGCCTGTTTACATACCAAGAAGTTTGTCACTACAATCTTTTTTTGGACTTAGGAAAAGGTAGACTTCCTGCTAATTTGTAGGAAATAAAATAAGAATGTTTTATTTCCATCTTGACTGCTTAGGCGGCATACCTTTCCCTCTGTTTATCAAGAAGATAAAGTGAATGTTTACACAAGTAGGTCGGGAGGCTGTGGGTCAAATTTCAAGATAATTTTACTGAATTTCCTCCTGAATTTTTCCTGCAGTGCAATGTCTAATTATTATAAATTTCCCTACCAAACTGTTACAGATACATCCATTTGCACATTTTGTTTTTAAAGATTTTTAACCGTAACAATCCCACTCAATTAAAACCGCATTACAGTTGAGACCAATAACAATAGTCTGATCTGATCGTGGTGTTTACATCAAACATTTTTTTAAATCCGATTAAAAGTGATCAATGTAAATTCTAGTGATATTGAATGGAAATATCTTCAGGGCGAAATTTAGGTTTTGTTGGCCAGTGTGTCTTTTTGCTGACTAAAGTGGTTCTTTCTAGTAAAGCTAACATTCTCAGTACCAAAAAAAATGATCATGTGGTGTCCTGCTGTCTTAGGCCAACGCATTACTCTGGTAGACATGGCAGAGTTACTGGAGTATTGGAAATTAAATGGTCATGAAACCAAGATCAAATCTATTCTGTGAAATCTAATTTCAGAGATCATGCCAAGACTGAATGCTGACGATTTCAGGCAGTTAACATATTGTATGCCATCACCTCCTCTTCTTTGATAATCCCTTCCCTCACTTCCTTATGTTTTTACTCGGTTGCCATCGCTCTTGCTTTCCATTTCCTCTCCTGCTGACAGTCATCATCTGCCTCACTGAGTCTTAGTTAATAGCTTTGGCATGATTTTGGGTCCTGCTGTGGTGACAAAATGGTGACAGGTGTGTCCAGGCAATGGCCTGGCATTGATCATATCCAGAACAATTTGGTAGCTGAAGCCTGGAGGGAAAGCAAGATATTTGAGAGGGTTGAGTAGCTTAAAATAGTGCCCTTTAAAGATTTCATTATACACAAGAATAAGTAAAAAAAATTGAAGACTGTAAATAAATTTTTGCAATTTTTCCTGCCATCTCTGACTGTATCCTCTGTCATGTCACTTGTTTTCTCCAGGTCTGGAGCATCCTGGCTTGGACTCGCAGTATGAGCCTTCCCCCTGGTCCTCTGGCTCCCCCTGCAGCAGTGACAGCAACAGCAACTGGGGCAAAGTCCTAGTGGACGGAAGCACCGACAAATCCAATAATCCTTGTTCAACCAGCTCCTCTGTCTGGCCTCCCTCCTCCTCTTCATTTTCTTGCTCCTCGTCGTCATCATCTTCTGGCTGTGGTTCGGGATCAGATCCTGAGTTGGCATCAGAATGCATGGACGCAGATTCTAGCTCATCAGTTGGCTCGGAGAAAAACCTCAGCACTGTTGCCGCAAATACAGTGATGATGATGTCAGCAAATGCTTCTTCCTCGGTGTCCTCTACAGCTTCTTCTCCAACCTCCTCTTTGGGAGCTTCTACCATGATGGTCGGTGTTACTGTGAATGGAGACGGCAACAATCATCAGGTGATTGGTGGAGGTCTGGGAGCCATCAGCGGCGCAAATAATGGAAATATCCCCGGATCCTCACACTACTCCATGGCTGGGTCCAGCAGTATTGGCAGCAATAATATGAGTAACCACAACAACAAAATTGTCGGCGGCAGTAGTTTGTGGGGTGCCCCGTCGGGCAGCAACATGAATGCCACTGGTGGGAGCAACCCCTGTGTTAATGGAGGGTTAAACCCAAACACTTTAAACCCAAATGCCAACCATGGTGCCTGGCCTCAGAATCAAATCCCAAGCCCGGTGTGCCAGGGCCAACGGCCTTCACAGGCTCAGGGGATGAGCTCCAAACTGGTTATGGCTCCGCAGCAAGGCCTCTTGCTGGGCTGGGGTGGCATGGCAGCTCCAGACAACAGCAGTATGATGGAAGACGCTGAGGCAAATAATGGTACGTCGAGCAGCAAGGTGTTAGGAGGCAGCAACAGTGGAAACAGTGGTCTGCCACCTACCAACCTTAACACTGAATCCAATGGACCAAATAACACTATCTTGATGAATACTACTACTACTACTAACACCACAATGACCTCTAGTCCACCAAACTCTACCGCCTCACCCCAACTCAGCGGGGATTGTTCCTGGGGTTCCATTGGAGGAGGAAACGGGGGTCCGCTGGCCAATGGAAACCACTTATCAGCCCCCCAGCACCCCCAAGGAGAGTTGGGCAGTACTGGGGCCTTCGGTACGCCTTGGGGCGCAGCTACCTACCTTGTAGACAAGGGCCCCCAAAACGCAGACACTGTGAACCCCCAAATCTCCTCAACTGCTGCTTTCAAGAGTAATAATAACCACAATAACACTGGGGCCCCACGCTGGGACCAGGGGCCCACCAATAACCTAAACCAGCCTCAGAGCAACTTGTCCTGGGGTGTTGGCTCTAATCAAATCCCAGGCTCTGTAGGCCAAACACCAGGAAACGGAAACCAAACTACTATTGGCCCTCCAGCAGGGATACCTTGCACTTGGGGGAGCAGTGCATCATCTTCTTCCTCGTCATCATCTTCTTCCACATCTAACAACAAAATGTCAAATGGAGACTGGGGATCGACAACTTCTAGTAACAACCACTCAGATGCCGGAAGTCAGAAAGAAAGCTCTGCTAACAATGGCTGGAGAAGCCTTGAGGATGACGCCATGGGCATGGGTGGAGCTGGTGGTGGTGGAAGCCATGGCTTGGGGAATGTCACTGGTGGCTGGGGTCGCTCCGGAGGAAGTGAAGGAAGCGGAGAAAGCTCGGGGGGTCGATCAAGTTCAGACAGGGACAGCAGCCAGTCTAAAGGGGGAAACCGCAGAAAGGGTAACCATTCTGCATCAGTAATATCAGCTCTGACTCAGGCCGACGTGGACCCGAGGGTTCTGTCCAACACTGGATGGGGACAGACGCCTATACGGCAGAACACTGTGTGGGATGTCAATTCCCCTAAAAATCAGCAGCAGGGTCCCAGAGGAGATGAAAGAAAGCAAAGTAAAGGGGGCTCCAGCTGGAGCACAGCAGCACCGGCAGCTCCCTCCCAGACCTCTGCAGGTATGTACATAATGTGCATGAAGGTCATCTTTTATGCAAACATGCTCAATTTTAAATCAAGGCTGCTATTACAAAATGAATAATCTTTCTCCCCCTGATTGCAGGTTGGGGGGGTGGGCCAAGCAGTTCAGGCCCTGATAGGGGAGGTTCTGGCTGGGGAGATCAGAGACAAACATCCGGATGGGATAGTAAAGTCCCTTCTAACGGAGGAAGTGGACAAAGTGGCTGGGATGATGGATCCAGTTACAAGGGCAGTAACAACAGTAACACGTGGAGCAACAACATTAAAGATGACAGGTAGAGATTGTTTTCAGTTGTAGATCCTCCTCTTGAAGCCTGTTTTAAAATGAACTCACCACATTTTATTATTTTCTTATAGGTCCAGCACATGGACTAACCCACACAAACTGCAGCAGAGTCGGGGATCCAGTAGTGGAAATGGAAGTGAAACCTGGGCTGGTGGTGCTGATGGTTCCAGATCAGGGGCCAGCAACCACTGGGGGGAACCTCAGAAAGGTGCAGGCTCAGTGGGCTGGGACAGCGACAGTGACCGGTCCGGCTCTGGGTGTTGGAGCGAGCCAAGTCGAACCAATACCAGCAGCAGTAACACCTGGGTGGGCAGCGGTGGATCAAATACTCCAGACCAGAGCACTCCAAACGCAGGCTCCAACTGGGGGGACTCAGTCCACAAATCTAACCCACAGAGTAACAGTCAGAGCTGGGGTGAGCCGATGAAGAACAACCAGGGATCTCAGAACTGGGGAGGGCCACACTCAAAACCCTCTAATGAATGGGGAAAAGGTCCTGAATCCAACATGTCCAGAGGCAATCAAGGTTCAAACAAACCTACAGGTAGTTAAAAGTTTCCATCATCTTGCGTTTTCATCAAATATTTCAGAAGAATTTAGACTCCTTCACAGTAAAAATCTTTCAGTGGAATAACAAAACAAATGCATATTCGTATTACAGGCTGGCTCGGAGGCCCTATCCCTACTGTAGGTCCGAAGGAAGAAGTGGCCACTGGGTGGGAGGAACCCTCTCCAGAGTCCATCCGTCGCAGGATGGAGATTGATGATGGAACTGCAGCTTGGGGAGACCCCGGTAAACCCTTACCTATAAACCCCTTCATCAAGAACTCTGTCAACTGATAGAAATCATTAGAAATTGGAAGTTTATCCTTTAAGTCTCATGATTTTATCAAAATTTCCCTTTAGGCAAATACGGCAGTGGAGCTGTCAACATGTGGAACAAGACTAGTCAATCGGATCAGGAGGCCATGGGCCCGTTCTCACAGTCCCAATCACACTCAGTGCACAGCTCGATGCAGCATCAAAACGAGGACAAAAGCTGCAGCTCAGGTTGGTTGGAGTACCTAATGATGAATGCATGCACCGCATTTGCAAATGAATATTCTGTATATGTGAGAGAAGGGAAGGGACACTGTCAGGTAGGACTGCGTGGTTTGATGACATGTCACTGAATAATGCATACATCACAGTGAGTTTAGGTAATTTAATGTGTTTGTGTGTAACACTGAGTGCTACTTATTGCTAACTGGGGAAGATGGGATAAGGGACACATCAGAGGCACATTTTTTATGAGTGTTTATATTACAGTCAGAATATTTTTATTGTCATTGCAACAAATACAATGAAATCATTAAATATACCAGCACTTCTCTTACTGTGTTGGTGTGCCCTCTTACTATGGTATACAAAAATAAATACAANGTGTGCCCTCTTACTATGGTATACAAAAAATACAGTATTAGACTGGTTCAAGCCATTTGAGGAAATATTTTAATATCATTGTACATCTTACAGACTTGAAGACCTAAAACATATACACCCATATATTTACTATAAAAACATTAATGAATGGATTACATATAAAATAAAGGAATATGTAAACATTTCACTATGATATGAGGGAATCTAGTCTGGTCAAGTCTGACTGTTAAAAGGGACAAACAAAGCAAGTCTAAACTTCCACACACTCCCAAATCTTGACAATGGTGTACACAATTTTCTCAAAATGTGTTAAGAAAACAAGCATGTACAGTCAGCCACCCCCTTCCTGCAGTACTGCCTGTGTTGCGTTATTTTTTTTTTTCCTAAGCCAGTTGTGTCATCGGTTTGGAACGCTAGAAGCATCCATTTTTCTTTTCTTTTTCCCCTTTTCTTGCTCACCTGCCAAATCTAAAGAAACACACACTTGTGAAGTGTCAGTAGAAAAGTGCAGGAGAGATCATAAGGAGCAGAGGAGGTGGTCTGTTGGCTTCGTAATGGGAAGATGGGAAGTCTAAAAGAAGCAAGGCACAGCTATTCTATGGAAGGAGCCTGAGAAGGAGAAAAACAGGAGGGATTGTTCAGGTTGTTCAGGGTCACTGGTGTAGCGAGCTAACTAATGCAGCTTCACAGACGGACACGAAAGGGGGAGAGGACCACCCAGCTATTGTACTGTTTAAATTAGGTCCAAGTTTTTTCTGGGCTCAGCTCATGTACTTAAATGAAAATAGAACTGTAAGAAAAAATGCAGATTTTTTGTGTGCATACCTTCACAACTAGCAGCACATGCAGTTCTGCTAAAACTCAGCCTCAGTTCATGCAGTATGTGTCCCATCTCTAGCAGACTGCTTAAAATTTGTGTGTGGACAATCTCACATGTGCATGCACAATCAGAAGAGGAACTTGGGAGGCTGAGGCCACCCCATGATCCGTCCTATTTTTACAGGGAGGTATCTCTGGCATCTCCCCCAAACTCTCCTCCTGTGGAGGGAGAAAGTGGCAGGTCTGTGTGGTCAGCTGTAACAAGAGCCTTTTGAACTCACACATGCACTCTCTGGAATACACATGTTCTCACTTCTGAAAGAGTATACATTTAAGTAAACTCTTACATAATAAAGTTGACGCAGGGACATGAGCATGACCTTCTCTTAAAGCTCTACTCCCTGATTCCAGCAGAGGTAAAAGCGAACACTGAGTTGGATCCCGTCCTGTTATGTAAAACAAACCATTTCCAAACACCTGATACGACTTCTCCAAGACCAGCTGCTTTACTGACATGGTTATCAGTGACATTGAGCAAAAATATGATTGCTACTGAATACCTGCTATGTTTAACCTGTTTTAGAGTCCTCTTGAACTATGCCAGGGTTCAAATGTGTACTTTTTTTTTCTTTCTCACTCCAGGTTGGAGTGAACCCTATCCCCAGCAGAAGGAATCCTCATCCTGGGGGGAGCCTACAGCTGGACCTCCTGTAACAGTCGACAATGGGACATCTGCGTGGGGGAAGCCAGTGGACAGCAACACTGGCTGGGATGAACCCAGCAGAGATAGCACAGAATCTGGGTCCCGATGGGGCACCCAGCATAAATCTGGTAAGTGTTCAAAGGATCCTGTTTAATGCAAAAAAATACTTGTGATGGCAGTTTGTCTGTAGAAAGTGTAAAACATGAGCAATGCAAGCATTAAATGTTTTGGTATTCCCTTCTTGAAAGGTCCCAGCACTAAGCCCATGGAAACCTGGTGTGGCGAAGATGTGTCCATGAGCAATAGCTGGGATCAAGAAGAGGAGGTTGAGATCGGTATGTGGAGCAACAGCCAGCAGGACAACAGGTCACATGACCAAAACACCTGGAACTACAAGAATAAAGGCTCCAACAGGGTTTGTTCACCTCAACTTTCCAGATATATACATTTCAAAACATAACATGAAAACATTTGACTTTAGTGCGCTTACTCTGCATTAGTTAGGTTTTTTAAAATGTTTTTATTTATAAGTTCATATGATCTTATTATTGTGTACTATGTTTCAGATGAGTAAACCAGTCAATAAACAAGATGAACCCTGGATGAAACCTTTTATCAACCAGTTCAACAACATGAACTTCTCTGTAAGTACAATCTCTTCAGTTCAGGCTAGTTAAAGGTTGCCAATGATGGACACCTGATCACAATTCTTACTGGTAAAAACTTTGACCAGAGTGTTTCTCACAACTTTCTTCACTGTTAAATTGTTTTGTCCTTGAACTTGCAGAGAGACTCTCCTGATGACTCCATGAAGCCTGGAGCAGGGATGGTGACAGACAAGCGTATGGATATGAGCAGCATGGGAGACTTCAACGGAGTCATGGGGAAGAACCCAGGATCCCGACAGCAGCTCCACAAGGAGTCTCCCATGGATCGCAGTCCTTACTATGACAAGGTATACAGCCGCGGTCAATTTCCGAGCTGTTATAGAGAATAGGTAGTGTATTTGTTGACAATGAAGTTTTTTTTGTTTTGTTTGTGGTTGTTCTAGCACGCTACATGTGCTGTCTTTGATAGATGCAATTATTTTATTTGATGTTACTTCCACATGAATGTGAATTACTTATTGGGCTCAGTCACTTTTTGACTATAAAACAAGTAAATATGCACACTAACAAGTTTCATTTTAATTAAAATTGCGAGTTTTTCAATGAAGTAGAAATGCAAATTCTACAAAATTCAAGTTTGTTTGGCTTTGCTGCTTTCCTTTTCACGTTTAACTGCTGCTTGGCTCATCCCATTTTTTCCTACCTTTTAGCCTTCCTGTTTTTTTTGTTTTTTTTTTCTATTCTGCCAGTTAGTCTTGTTTTTCCTGCTGTGTTCATTTCTCACTCCTCTTTTCACACCTCTTCATTCATGTTTNCACTCCTCTTTTCACACCTCTTCATTCATATTTTTGTTTTGTTTTTTCTGACTTTCCTAGGCTGTGAACTTCTCCTCCAAATCTTTCTCTTTCCCATTTCTTATTCCTTGACTTTCACTGCAAAATTTAACTCTTCTTTTTCTTTTCTCCTTCCCTTACTGTGCTTCTTTGGCTGCTGCTGTGCTTCCTGTCCTCTGTGCTTACCGTCCGTCTGCTGTGCACCCGGCCTCTCCTTCTGCAGCTTTCTGCTTATGATAGCCCAGCTTCTGATGAGCTCTCCTCCAGTCAAAACATGAGCCTCTCCACTAGCAATTCTTCTCAGCCTATCCCTTGTCTAAGCTCTGGGCCGTCCCCTCCCCACTCTAGTTCTGGGGCCGCTCAGCAGGTGAGTGTGGAAGGACGGGGTAGAGGAATCTTTTATTTTTTTGGGGGGTCTTGAGTATGCCGCCCAACTGAGGAACCTAGTCATTGTAGTGTAAAGAAATGTAGTGTGTTGCAAATTTTTCAAACATTTGTGTGTTTTTGTGCTTTCTCTTCTCAGAATGTAAACTCAATGTTGGGTGGCAGCAGCGTAGCACAGGGCCGAGGCGGCCCCCAATCCCAACCCCCTCCACAGCCCAATCTTCGTAACCAAGTGCCTCCACCCATCCTGCCCTCTCAGGTACCAAACAAGAAAAATGGCGCATCATTTACTGTTGTATCTCCTGCTCTTTGGGTATTAGGCTGCAAGAATGTTAATAGTCAGACTGTTTTTAGATTAAAGTTACCAGCCAACAAACAATAAAAAAAAACATCTTTAACTGATGCTTTCAAAAGTTTACTCATGAACTTGTTATTGCTTTGATCCTCATCAGGGGAAATGAAAATGACCCCAAATCACGTGAGACCTGACATTAAAATGTTGTGACTCACTAACTGTTTTTATGTCTGAGCTGCCAGACAAACTTACATAACTGACCAGCGTCTTCCCAGAAATAATGTAATAGCCCAGATATGAAAGCTCTCCTGTAGAGCATCAGACTTCACTTTCATTTTCTGGTTGTCCACGGCTGTTATTTATTCTCCTCAAGGATTGTTTCTGGTTAGGACAACCCTTTCTACTGAATTGCAACCATGAGTAAAATCCTATACCACCCTTTAATGACTAATTTCATTTCAAAACACTTAATGGAAACATGTATGATTCACATGTCGTCTTAGCTGTGTTTCAAATGGTTGCTTCACATTTGCTTTGCTGGGAAATGGAAACCCAGCTGCTCTTTAATATGGACCCAGTGACTTTGTCTGGACTAATGCAGTTCCAGGGCTGGTACTAGTGTAGTTATGAGTTTAAAAAAAAGTGGTTTGTCGTTTTCTACACATCTTTGAAGAAGTTCACCTGGCCAAAAGATTTAATAAAGTGTTTTTCTTAAATATGTTGTGTAAAAATAAGATTATGAGAGAAAAAAACTGTTCTAACTTGAATAGATAAACTTTAGCCTCATTCTTCTTTGGACCCAGGTCCCTCCATCCCTGTTGAAGTACCCAGGAGGAAATGGAGGTCTGAACCCTCTGTTTGGCCCACAGCAGGTCGCTATGCTCAACCAGCTCTCCCAGCTCAATAAGCTGTCACAGCTTAACCAGATCAACCAGTTACAGGTACAGATATGGAGATATAAAGGCATTATGATTCCTGTTAAGAGGGTGAACCGTGCTTGTTTCTGTTTAACTCTCGGACGTGGCTGCTCTTATTTACGTTTGGACTGCTTCTCCTGCAGCGTCTTCTCCGTCAGCAGCAACAGCAGCAGCAGCAGCAGCAGAAGGCTCAAAACCAGAGGGCCATGTCTGTGGGTCGTCAGACTGAACAGGTGCCTTTCTCTACAAAGCTTTAAGATTTCTGCTAAATACCACTTATAGTTAAGCAGTTTTGCAGCATATCTTGTCTGAGTGGTGTTTCCTGTTTGCTTTGCACTGTTCTCTGACCTTCAACCTTTTGTCCCCCAGACCCGTCCTATTGGTTCATCTCCTTCAATGATGCAGCCACCACGACACCTGGACCCCTCCTTGCTGAAACAGGTTCCACCACTTAAACCATACCAGGAGAACTACTTATCCCAAAATAACCCTGAGATGCAGAAGGATGCTCCCACTCTTGGATCCTTCAGCAACTTCCCTTTAAGTATGTAGACTACTAACAGAATTTATCTTTTTTCATTAAGACTATCAGTTCCTCATATTAAAAATAAAAATTCTCATGAACAGGACATTTAGGTGTGACTTTTCTCTTCCTCCATCTTTCACATTAGGCTTGAACCCTAACCTGAATGTACCCCTGGACATGGGCATTGGTGGAAGTAGTGGTGGTGGAGCTGTGAGCTACAAAGAGCCACCCCAGTCCAGACTGAAGAGTCTTTGGGCTACTGAACCTCTGGAGCAGAACAGCAAAACTGGTATATACAACCTTTTTAATATTTGTTTGCACTACATGCCATTTCCAGCAATACTTCAAAGCTTTAGCTGTTGTCATAGTAACAGAAAAAAACACCTTATAAATTAGAAGTGTATCCAGTCTTTCTGCAAGCTTCTGTGTTTGTCCCACAGGTGCTATGTCATCTGGGCTGCGTCTGGAGGACTCTCCCTTCTATGACTTCCTGTCTCCTGGCCCATCTCCTCTGAGTCCTCCCGGCCAATCAATGGGCTCAGTGGGCGATGGTTGGCCGCCCCGTGCCAACTCCCCCCCACCCCATGGAAACACTGTCACCTGGCCACCAGGTACACACACCACCATCATCTTTTCTTAGCCAAACACCTTTTAATGTTTTGACCTGAACAATGCTAACTGCTGTGTGGGCTTGCTTGCAGAGTTCCGGCCCGGGGAGCCCTGGAAAGGTTACCCCAACATTGACCCTGAGACCGACCCTTATGTGACCCCTGGCAGTGTCATCAACAACCTCTCCATCAACACCGTCCGAGACACAGACCACCTCAGGGACAGGAACATTGGTAGGCCACACAAATGCCACCTAAAATTTTATATCATTTCACAAATCTGATGCTTTGGGGAATATCAAATAGCAGAACATAAAGTCTTAACCTAAGCACATCCACTAGAACACTTAACATCCTCTTGATGTTCCCCAGGGCCATCCTCATCACTGAACACCACGATGCCTTCTAACAGTGCCTGGTCATCCATTCGTGCCTCCAGCCACAGCGGTTCCCTTACCAGTACAGCACAAAGCACTTCAGGTATATTTGACACTCATTCAGTTGAGCCTGATGGATTTTACCGTTAGGAATAAATGACCCACTTAAGGTTCAGATGGTTGGAGAAAATGTTGAGCGAGTTTAGCAGAAAATCGTGCTTCAGAAAATGCACCATTTTCAGTGTCTCAAAAGGAGACTTAAAGACCCACTCTGTAACTTTTTGACCTTAAAACTCCACATTCGGGCTTTTTGATTAAACACTGACATCCATTATGTGCATTTCTGATGCCTTTACTGCAGCTTCTCGCGGCTAGGAAACCACACTATGCAACTTTTTAATCCGGGACGCTGCGTGACGTAACAGCCAGAGTTTAGCCTTGCACACGCGTCACAGGCCAGCAACCAGATGTAAAGAAAGCAGAAAGAAAGAAAGCAGCCGTTTTGAAGGTCCACCGTGGCTGACTCAGCAACGAAACCGTACAAAAGATTATTGGAGGAAAAGGGGAAACAAAAGAGGTAGAGCAAGAGATAAGACAAGAATCGACATAAGACGTGGTTTTTTTTTTGGTTTTTTTTACTGGCTGGAGAGAACTCGGTACTGGTAGGATGCAAGATGGAAGCCAAATTAGCTGTTGATGGGGTACGCTGAGAAAATTGCAAAAGTTAACTAGTGCATTTTTAACGGACAGTCTTCTTTCTGCTCACAGCAAGACCCAGTGAGTCAAAGTGGTCTCCTGGCGGCGGTTCTGTGTCCAGTTCATCCCTAGCCCATGAGCTTTGGAAGGTCCCCCTGCCTCCCAAGGCACTCCCAGTAGCGGCCCCCTCCAGACCACCACCCGGCCTCACCAGCCAGAAGCCCAGCCCCGCCCCCTCCGGCTGGGATGGCTCTGCTCTGAGGCTCGGGAGCTGGAGCTCCACCGAGTCCAGATACACACCTGGTAAGAAGAGCAAGGAGACACAATGTCTATTTAAAACTTATATTTTTAAATATTAGGTACAATTGTTATACTCGAATGAGTCTGATCATTTCTAAGCTTAGAGAACATTCCCCACAAGATCATAAAGGCTTAAGTAATTCCAGATAACAATAGTTATACAAATTTTTATAACATGCTCACTTTGCTGGCAGGTATGTGATTGCATACTGTGTGTGTGTGTGTGTGTGTGTGTGTGTGTGTTATCAGGCTCCAGTTGGGGTGAAAGCAGCAGCTCAGGAAGAACTCAATGGCTTGTTCTGAAAAATCTCACACCTCAGGTACTGAACAGAAATGACTTATTTGTGGTGTTTTGTCTGTTTATATTACAAATGTAAAAAAAAAAAAAACAGTTTGACAATTATCAGTCTGGCTCATCCAGTGTTCGTGCGGGCTTTGGTTTTCCAGATTGACGGCTCTACACTGAGGACTTTGTGCATGCAGCACGGCCCTCTGATTACATTCCACCTCAACCTGCCACATGGTAACGCCGTGGTTTGCTACAGCTCAAAGGACGAGGCTGCCAAGGCCCAGAAGAGCCTGCACATGTAAGAGCATCACACACACTCCAGCGTTCAGTTTTACACTTGGATGAAAGCATTTTCTTCAGATCTCTTAAAGCTGCATAAATAATTGTATGCATAGACTCTCTTTTCTTATTAATTTAAAGACAATAAAAAATTGAGGGTTTAATGATAGATGATCCAAGTTAACTGCTACCCTGAAGAATGAATTCACTCCTCTGTGAATGATATTGGGGATTTGTTCAGTCATTTTTGCATCTGCTTTAGAGATGTTATTTGGTTCAGAAAACGTGAGAAATAACCACATAATATCCAAGTGATGCAAAACAAAGTTTACAATATAGAATTATCTTAAACCAATATAGTCAGTTTAGATGGTAAAAAAAATCACTCTTCTCTTGGTTGGTGTTTGCTTGGTTCTGTTGTTAGTCGTGCTTCCTGTTTCCCAAGCTGAGAACACTGACTCCTTTCTAATTGTAGGTATGACACCCGACTAGTTCACTTGCACACACACTAACTCAGCTAACTGCTGTTTCTGCAGGTGTGTTTTGGGGAACACTACTATTCTGGCTGAGTTTGCCAGCGAGGAAGAAATCAGTCGTTTCTTTGCACAAGGGCAGTCATTGGCCACTCCCTCCTCTGGCTGGCAGGCCATAGGCTCTTCTCAGAGCAGATTGGATCAGCCTCATCCCTTTCCTAGCCGCGCTCCCGAACCGAACCAGTGGAGCAGCAGCGATCTACACGGCTCCTCCCTCTGGAGCAGGCCCAACTATTCCAGTAGCCTGTGGGGGAGTCCCAGCGGCACAGAGACAGGGAGGATCAGCAGCCCTTCTCCAATCAGCTCCTTCCTCCCAATGGATCACCTGACAGGGGGTGGAGACTCCATGTGAACCGCCTACCAATCACGAAGGCTGGAGGAAGGGTCAGTAGAGAATCACCAATAATCAACCGAAGAAATGGAAAAAAACATGTAGTTATTAACGCAATGGCACTAGTTGGACTCTTTCTCACTTACAAGATATTCAACAAAACGGGGTCTCCCCTGTGGAATACAAGTTACGTTTCTCTCTCTGCACATATGTCCACTTTGTTTTCGCCCAAAAACATATCAGTCGGAATACTTGAATCATGCAGGCCAATTCTATAATGTGAACGGATGGATATTTGCTTCCAGGTAGTGCTCTTTCAGACCGAAAAAAGCTTCAGTTGAGCTCATTATTATTATCATTATATATTTTTTGTTTTCATTCGTCATGTTTATTGGAATTCCAATTCTTTTT
>CM047976.1:17139157-17153778 GCA_026261665.1 Melanotaenia duboulayi
TATATGATATAAAATCTGCAATATAGAGGGAGCAGCCAGTTTTTCCAGTGTAGCTGTTTACTCATTGAGGTCCTTACTCTGTGTGTGTGTGTGTGTGTGTTTGCATGTGTGGAAGTACTTTGAATGTGATTTGTGAGTTATGGATGAGTACGTGTGCGCTCCTCTCTGCCTTGGCACGCCTACCTTACTGCGTTGTCGTGGAGTTCAAGATCAACAGATAGTTAAAAGAATAAAAACCTGACTTGGGATAATTATCTGGTGATAGAAAAGTGACATTAAAAAGTATTGCACCGATTTATTATTATTTTTTTTTTTTTTCTTTTTTCTTAGTTTTGTTTTAAAACTAAAGAACGTTGAGCTCTGCAGTGCAAAGGACTGTAGCCGCAGCTGGGACTAGCAAGCCCCGCTCACTCTAATATAGGGGTGGGGCCTATCTAGCAAACCCTCTCATTGAGCCCCCTAGTGGGCAGGGAGGGGACAGCACTTTCAGAATAGGCTTTCAATGTTTTGGAGGTGCCACACTGCAACCTCTTGTTTACAAGACTTAGGAGGCGGAACGTGTGTTCATTCTTCATTTTAAAGATAAGACAGAATGAAATATAAGAAAAAAAAAGAAAAAAAAATTAAAATCTAAAAAGAAAAAACTTATAAAAATGAAAAAAAAACAAAACAAAACAATAATTAAAAAAAAATAAATTCTTATTGAGGATGAAGATGATGCTTTGTAACTCTGGGAAATCGGATCAGTGTTTTTGGCCATGGTGTTGGTTATTTAAACTATTCCTCTCTGTCTGCTAAATAACCAGCAATGGTTCTCAGGAAATCAAGCCAGTTTTTCCCCACTTGTAGTTGAATTTAAAAAAAAAGACATACTACTCCTTGTAGGAAAGGAAAATCCAACTTTTAGCACTGAAAATATGTATAGGTCTGTAAGTTTTCTTTTTTTTTTCTCTGCCAAATAACTGCTTTAAGCTGGAGAAGCTCAACACACTGCTTTCAATATGCTGTCTTTTGATAGAGGCGGAGGGTCCCAGCTATGGGAAATCCTCTCTCTCTCTCTTTACTCCTCCACTCCACTGATGTAAAATATGTGGGGAGTGTTTTTTTTTTAATTACCTTATTTTTTTCTGTGAGTGTGTGACTGAGTGGAAAATGTTCTGTCTTGTCAGAATTATAAACCAAGAGAAAGGCGAATCTGTATCTATGCATACTGTAGCCTCTCACATTCACATGGCCTACTGAGAGGTGTTTTTTTTTTTCTTCTTCTTCCTCCCCCCGTGTCTCACAATTGTTTTTAAATGTTTAATGAGTACAACAAATGCAAAATTTTTCTTGGGTTTTCTTTTGTTTTCTGTTTGTTTTTGCTTTTTTTCTTTTGCTTTTAAATCATTGCCACAAATGGTGTTTTGAAAAAAAAAAAAAGGAAGAAAAAAAACTTTAAATCCTGTTTTGGTTGAAGATATTTTAACAGTGCAAAAGTCGTCCACATTTCATTGCCTTGATCCTAATTGTGTCCGAAGATGCAACAACTAGTCAAGTGGCTTCTACCTGTTTACAAATAGAATATGATTGTATTGTTGTACTGTTTTTTTTTTTTTTCTTCTTCTTCTTTTTTTTCTTCCCCTCCTTTGGGTCGGGGGAGGGTGGGGTACTCATTTGAAGTTCCTGACATCATGAATTGTGTGTGTGTGTTTGGATGTTCAGTATGGATGGAGTTCTTCAGCTGCATGGGGCGGGGGGGATCTGCGAGTGAGAACGGCGTGAATGTAAATCCAACGGTGTTTTGACAAAAAAAGAAAAAAAAAAGACAGGTGTGAATAATACATTTTACTTATCTACAAGTGATTGTTAAGTTACTACGATGCACATATTTTTTCGCAGCGAAACGAAAGCTTCAGATTGCGTGAACGAGAAATCAGCATTAGCGAAGCCATGGACCTTAATTTCTTTTTCTTGTGTTAAGCCTGTTTTTTTTGTTTTTTAATTTTTTTTTTTTTTGCCTGCACATGTTACCCCCCACATGTTTTTATTTCAGAAGTAATATAAGCGTTGGCTTTGTTGTGTTTTTGAAAGTTTAGCCGTGAATATTAAACAACTTCAGAGCGTATTTAGTGAGACAGAACCTTGAGTATTAGCCAGACTTGACAGTGGTGTGTGCCAGTATTGAACGCTCTTTACCAAATAATTCAATCATACAAAAGATTAGTTTACTTAATTCCACATCTCTTTGCTTAAACTATATAAATATATATATCTTATTTGTATTTGTTTTGTCTTGTTTTCAAATGGAACATCTGAACTGTATTTGTCGTGTATTTTTGAGTTGACTTAATTTGACAAATTGAACTGAGGAGCCTTGGATTTTTGCACTTGGGTGGATTTGGAGGAAGCAAGCGGAGAGCAGCAGCACAGGCGGCAGGAGGGGTGGGGGGTGGGGGTCACTTTTCAGGTTGGTCTGATGGAAAAGGTGCGCCTGTGAGAGTACTGTGACAGGGTACAGTTAGTGCGTCTGCTGTGCTTTCAGCCGAAGTGAAAGGTGTATATATGTGTGTTTACGTGTGTGACTTGTGCCCAGAGACGATGGTGCTTTGCCGGTCTCCAGCTGGCCGACCGATGCAAGCGGCGAGCCTTCCTCGCCGCCTGAAATTAGCCAGAATGTAGCTGTAACGGTTAAAATAAAGAAAACCGAGCGAGGCCTCAAACCACCTTCTTTGGCACCTCATCGACTTCAGCTGATGCTGCTGGTGCCTGTTACCGTGGAGATGCTCTGTTGAGCTTGACTGAAACAAGGCGAGGCTTCTTATCGGCTGATGGTGACTCAGGCAGAAAGGGTGTGACTTGCAAATCGGCTGCTTTTTCCTGGCTTTTCAGGGACACAGGGTTACATTTGCCTCCTTGCTGGCTTATCTAAGATTAGCTCTCCTGTCTCCAAACCCGCTAAGCTTAACTACAGGAGAGGAGAAGAAAACTGACAAGACGTTCGGGGGCAAGTGAACGCGAAATTGTCTACAGTCCATTTTTGCTTCTTAAAATGACTTTACACTTAGTTTGCTCAGATTTTTGGCCGTCTCTCTTTTTCCTTTGCGCTGATCCAGGAGCAGATTTGTCCTTCTTTACCTTAACCATTACTGGGACAATGGCTGACCCCTGACCAGCAGCCCAGGACGCAGCATTGCTGCACTGTTGGAGAAAGGACAAGCAAAGTCTGTAAAACGCCTTTCAATAATGTCAGTGGTGTTACTGTTTTGGTCTGCGTCATCTCGCTGTCTTTGTCTCGCCTGATCTACTGTCAAACTGCTTGTTTGTGTGTGTGTGCGTGCGTGAAAACCCTGTCTTGTGCAGAAATATTGCTAACTCATGCCAAATCAAGGAGGGGAGGGTAAAAGGGGAAGGAAAGGGATTGAGTTTTGTTTTTAGTTGTGTATGTGTGCATATGTGTATTTAAAAAGCTGGACAATGTTAAATGCTTGAAAAAAAAAAAATTTAAAAGGATGATGTGAGGAAAACCACCATGAGCAATGTACAATCCCCAGGGCTGCCAAGCAGCTTCCCGACAGGGCCAGACGAGGGGAGGAAGGAAGGATAGAGGGGTAGGAGAGGAGGGAAGCTGGCTGGTGATACTCAACTACTTTTTAATATTTAAGAAAAAAAAAATAATGTGACTTGTGTTTCTCTTAACTATCCTGTGTGTAAATGCTTATATCATGACACACCCAGTGGCTCCTACAGTTGATCAAAAGCGCTAAGGCTATTTTTTTTGACAGAAAACAAACAACAAAAAAAAAAAAAACTTAAAAAAAAAAGAAAAACTAAAAAAAAAAACTAAACTGTGAGAATCTGCTGTCTTTGTTGTTTTACATATTTAGTATGACCACACACAAACAAACCCTGAAAAAGCTTTAGTCTAACCAGCACAAAGATGTGGGTAGGGTGGGGTGGGGGGGTAAACAGGGAAGGGGGTGGGTGTCGCTCAGAGAGACTATGCAGTGGAGCGTTGAACCCAGGCTTCCATTTCCACCTCGGGTTTAGATTTTTCTTTTAAATAAAATGAATAAAAAAAAAAGAAATCCCTCTTTTTTCTTAAACACAGCTGAAACGATGGGATTCCCAGTAATATTCCTCAAACGTGTGCCATCTTTAAATCTTACTTCTAATAATTACAACAAACCTTTATTACCTAGCAACCGTCGGGCCAGTTGTAGCAGGAGAGGACAGGTTAAGTTTTGCTAAGTCCATCTCTTTATTTTCACAGCTTGTCTCCTCGTTAGGCCGAGGGGGGAGAGGCCGGTGAAACTGCAAATTTTACACAACTACCGTGTTTTTTATAGAGATTCTATCAATCCACAAAGTGTAGTTGGATCACCTGTAAACGTATTATGCACATTGTTTTGGGGAGACTGTTGAAACTATATATAATATATATGAGAATATAAACATAACTGTCTATAATCACAGAGAGGAAGGCGTCTTCCTCTCCAAACAAAACAGGAAGTACCTTTTTATTTTCAAATGTCTTCCTTGGCTCGTCAAAGGATTTTATCTTAAACTTTGGTGGTATCTGCACTTTTTGAAGGACAATCTTTTATTTGTATGGGTATAAAATTTGACAAAACGAAGTCACCTGATATTACATGGTATAGAAAACCAACTCCAGTGTGCTCTAATAATGAATGTCTCCTCTGATGCTGTCTGTTTGGTTTCATTTAATCTTTTTTTTCCTTCATTCTTCCTTTGTTGCTTGGTTTGTTCTGTATTTTTTTCTCTTATTTTTCTGGATTTTAGTGCTCTTAAGAGAATCTGTACTAAGGTGTAGAGTAGTAAGTAGTAGGTCTTCTGTTGGCTGTACTCGTATACTGATTACTGTTTGTAACCCTCTGGCTCCTGCAGCCAGCATACAAAGCTGTATAACTTGGGTACAACCCATAATAAAAGACTAACAATGAATGCGGTCTCCTATCATCTTTTCCTGGACCTGACTGGGAAGCATAAGCCTGAGAAAAGCTGGAAGGATAAATTTACTGGTAAATGGTAGAAGAACCCTGCAATCATGATGTGGGTTTGTAGCACTAAAACTGCAAATGTTCAGTTCATATTCCCTAAAATGTTCTAATATAAGCTGTTAAATTACCATATGACATAAATGTCAAAAACACCCGTATGTGAAAGCTGGTGTGACAATCCCTTAATGTTCCCACTTATTTATCCACATGAATCCCGGTTAGCACAACTGGATCAACATGTTGCTTTGAGAAGTTTTTTGAGGCAAAATTATCTCATTTCTTTTATAAACGGATGCACCGGTGTTTTCTATGCTGAAGGAGGAATTAAGCTCCTTTTCTGCTGTTTTTAAAGAATCCAGTAGCCCCTATTTTAGCTGCTACTTCGAAATTTCAAGGTCTTTTTACTCAGGAAATAAACTTGCCTCAAAACGTACCTTGCATGTGTTATATATGAAATATGTTGGGTTGATTACTTCTCCCATTTTTTTTTACCAGTTGGCATATTATACATTGGAAAGTCTGATTAGTCATTTGACCAATCATCATGTATTTGTGAAATGAGCAACACAACTACAGGTGTAGTTAAACTAAATTGAAATCAAGTGAAGGCCAGCTGGAGAATACTGCAGGAGCCGCTACACACACATTTAGCTGTCGCTCATTCCTAACACGTTATCTTGTAAAGGTGACTAATCAGGCTTTCCTAGTTTGAAGTTCCCTGTAAAGCAGGGAGTTTAAAACATTCCTACCTTTTACATTTCAGAGTAAATTAATGATCTTTCATTCTGTACTTCTGACCTGGAATACTTAACCCTAAAAAAGTTACCCCATGGGAAGTTGCTTGGGAACTTATAGGACTTAACTCCATAGTAAGTAGGTTACAAATAAGTGTTTAATATATTTTTTTCTTTTCTGTAAAACAGCGTGCAACGTGACGAGTGGAAACTGATTTATTACAAATCTTTTGTTTGCTTGTGACGTCTAGTTGATGCATGTTGGTGCTTTTATTGCTTGTACAGAGTTAAGCTCATTAGAAAACCTTTAAAAGCCACATGAATGCTCCAATGTCACAAGATATCTGAACTGGATACACTACGCCATAACAGCAAGTGTTTATTGATTTATTAATGAGAAATTATACATCAGAACCACAGGCTGAGCTGGAAGAAAAATAAAATCTAAGCTATGATGGATCCGTCTTTCACAGATTTTAATCTTCAAGCTCCCAAGAACATGTTCATTTAAATACAGTCAAACGAAAAGACACGGCAGCGTTGGACACGAGAGCCGACAGGGTTGATGTGGGAAATGGTTCGACACCCATCTGCTTTTCCTGTGGGAAGGAGGTGGAGAAAGAAAACACAAAACAAATACCAATCATATTTTGAAATATCAAATAATAGAACCACAGCGAAATCTGAAGCAGAAAAACGGGAGAGACCTACCTGCCTCTGGTGAACTAGAACAGATTATTCATAAACATCTTTCTTGTCTGCAATGTACTGTACAATCTCCTCTGGAGTCATCAACTTCTCTGCCTCTGCGTCTGGGATCTCAAAACCTGCAGCAGAAAACACACACACAGTAAGCCATGTAAACACTAAACATTAACCCACTTCTGTCCTGACAACCTTACACTTTGAATAAGAAGAAACTGTGCATGACGACGTAGCGAGTTGAAGCCATGCGTTCATTCACGAACACGGAGATGCATCAGCTGTAACTACTGCTGAGCAACACTCCAGCTTTACATCCATCAGGCATTCATGACTAGGTTCTACATCTAATAACACCACTGATGATTTAAACATGATCATTAGGGCTGTCAAAAATAACCCGTTATTTTATATAATTACATTAATTTTTCCTCTTTTATTTTCCCTTTCCTGTCATTCCGTGAATCATGGCGGCTGACAGTGATCAGCTTTTCTGTTGCAAGTACCGTCTCTCTCGTAGCGTTTGTTAATTGTTCAGGTGAGGGAGAGAAAACTAGGGGTTCATGGTTCATACCAGCACATATTTACCCCAACGTGTCGTTTTTGGCAGGACCCTTTTTAAACACAGTAGTTGACAGGTGGTAGAAAGGCTTTATACTCAGCTATCCAGGGTAAAATGCAGTTCTATCAGAGTTTCTTCATCAATATCAGCTGTTTTAACTTCATTTGTCAATATCTGGTGGTTTTATGACAGATATCACCATGGAGACGGTTGGTGAGATGATGCTGCAGTGGTAGAGATGATGCAGAACAACATATAGAAATATATTACATGCTGCATTTACTGACCCTTGGACATCTGATGTTTACTCAAGGGAAGGTCGGTTAACACTAAATATTTATATGTATTGGATCTTTTGTTGATACAATACAGTAAAAATGGGCCAATTTCAGGCCTAGTTGTGATTAAATAATTTGTAAACTGTGATTAATCCCATTAAAAATTTTAACCATTTGACAGCCCTTTTTATTAATACATCCCATTCAAGGTTTTTTTATATCGGCTCTCACCAAACTCATCTTCCATAGCCATTATGATCTCCACCTGGTCCAAGCTGTCCAAACCCAAATCTTTCATGAAGTGGGAGCTTGTCTGCAGCTGAGGGACACAAATGAACAAACAGCTTAGAAACACACAAAAATAGGCTGGTTATGCTGCACCCTCATGATTTGGTTCTGTAAAGATCTCATCTGAATGTATAAATATTCCACAAGTACAGAGATATTTCTTTTAATGACTGCTTATTAACATGGATATTTGCTCATGTAGTGAAGCAAGCCAATCACTCTCACAATAATGAGCTGGTCAACATGCTCAGAGACAAAACAGAATGAACCAAGCCTTATTCTCACCTTCTCTGGGTTGATCTTGTCGTAGAGCTTCAGTACATACATAACACGGTCTTTGATGGTTTCTAAGGTGAGCGGGGGCAGGTCCCCATATTGTCGGCACAACACACCTGCCAAGGAGACCTAAATAGAGCCAAGATTAAAAAGTGTGAGATAAGTAATTGGAAAGGAACCAAAGCCAAATAAGTTTTTAATCCACTAAAAGAAAAAAAGTGCATTAATGATGAAGAGTAAGTTAGAGTTCAGTTGCCATGATGTGCCTTCAACATATACCTTAGTGTTGCCTTGTCATTATTATGGCTAATTGTTTATCAGGGTGTCACGTGACAGTGCATATCATACAATCAAAATATTTTCAAAACACTGAGAAAGAATGCAAAACAATCGTGATATCTATTCCTAATGAATTTGAGCCATATTGCATTGCCAAAAATTATCCACCTGGCTTATAAATAACAATTTATGCTAAACTAAGACTGGCTGTGCAGTGTTAATTTACGCTAAGATTTTGACATGTTGGAGGAGGCAGGTAAGACAAGTACAGCAACAGTAGTGTGTGAATGAACTCTGCTAACTAGCTTTAAATGCTAACAAACTAGCTAGCTTGGCAACAGAGAAGCATAGTTTCTGTGTTATCAAAATATGCCGTTACAATGTGTCATTAATTCGGGGATTACTTCCACACCAGGACATCTTAATTCGAGGCCAAATAAACAGTTGCACGACGTTATGAACCTGTAGCATGGTCCTTCAGCGTGACAGGTTTGAAAGACATCGGTAGGTCACAGCTGCGAGCGCTAGGCCACGGCTGTTCAATGTTAGAGGGGACTCACCCGGCTCTGAACAAGCCACCGCGTCCTCCGGGTTTCTGCCACGAAAGAGAGAGGTCGGTGGATAGTAACTACCGGGGCAACAGCAGCTCTGACTGAAAGGTTACCGGAGCACAGCCTCAGCGAAGGCCGGGCGAGCGAGCGGACACACTGCTGCAGGACACGGGCCGCCATGATGGAGAAAACTTGGTGGATCACCAGCGTGTAAAGCGAAGAAGAAAATCGAGGTCAAGTGCTCCACGGTACGCATGCGCAACTCACAAACCGGGATTTTTATACAGCATATTTATCGTTAAAGTGACTTTTATGCTGTCTGATTTACTAAATATATATTTAAAAACATTTGAAAGTTAATACTAAATTAAATAATGGGTGGTACTACGAAAAGTGGAGCAAATAATCAACTCAGGGAAGGCCAATCGAGCTCAGATAGACTTTTCATAATTACGTACAAGTAGTAGGAAGTCAACTCTGAAAGAACTTGTGCGATGCTTTAAGGTTTGTTGTTAAATGTTTTCTTCGCGTATTTGAGCCCCTAATGAAGAGGATTCTGTACACGAAAGAGTTTAAAGACTTTTTAAACGTCTCCCCAAATTTGGTTCTGTACTGAATAGTCAGAATTAAAGTACGCTGTTAGTATATTTGTTAGGAACTGTAAACGCAAAAGATTCGCAAATGATTCCTGTAATTCCCACAACTCTCCGCTGAGCGGCGCTGTTTCTCACTGACCATAACCGAACTATGTCAGCGTCCTCAAAGGAACACACTTACTCGAAAATGATCTTGACAATGTATTTAAAATATTAATTAGGAAGAAAATAATAAATCGGGTAACCAACACAGTTTTCATAAAAAATTTAAACATAGAATGAAATAAAAATTTAAATAATGTCTAATAGAAGAGTACAATAAAAACTAAGTAACTGAAAGTTTATTTTCTATACCTTCTGTTTAGCAGTAGTAGTATTAGAAATTATTATTAAAAATGAGAACGAGTAGTAATATAAGTTTAAAAGTATATTAATGCATAGTTAGTATAAGGATGACTATCATAGATACCAATGATATTCATTCATGTAAATAACATTTAGAGATTTAATAATTTGATATATTATTGGTCTTTTATTTTCACCTAAAAATCATTAAAGATTTCACCATTAATAAAGAAGCAAAATTATTAATAACACAGTCCAACAAAGCATTTATAAGAAACTAAAAAGGTGTAACATTATTAAGTTATTTATTATTACTTGACCTTTATTTTGCTTAGTTAACTAAAGTAATGAATTAACAAACGTAAACAAGAGTATCACAGAAGACATTAGAGGAGTCTACGCAAACATAAACAAACCAACATGATAGTTGGACTGACAGATATAGCTAAAAAGGGGTTCAGCAACAATAGTTTAATTATAAATAAAAATATAGCTACTATTATATTAAAACAAAAACAGAATTACACATCAATGTCACAGAAAGGGTTTTGCATAGAAAGAAATGTAAAAAATTGTAAATGTAAAAAAAATAAAAATAAATAAAATTATAGTATCAGAAGTATTTTGAACCAAGTAATCCACAAAGTACATAATATAACAAAGCCCGAAGGATGGAACATTATTTATCTTTAGAGAGAGCCAGTCTCTTTTGTTGACCCAAAGCTTAATGGACAGAGGGCAAAAAAAAAAAAAAAAAAGAAAAAAGCTGAATGATTCTTCCCTACATTACAGAAAGACTATATATTAATTTAACATTTAAATCTTTGATTTCAAAAATTCTGCTACTGGACAAATATTATTAATAGTTTTAAAATGTGTTTTCTTGACCTTAGGCCCACGGGCCATTTTATAAATTCAGACTGGGCTTTGTCAATCACAATCNTATTAAGTTATTTATTATTACTTGACCTTAACTGTACTTGACTGTAACCTTAATTTACCACAGAAGGGAAGTTTAAGATTGAGATTATACTTCTCTACTCATCTGCTCATTTAAGTGATATGCTCAGCTACAGCACAGATACTGGTGGATGTAGAACTTGCTTGCTGTATGAACTTAACGTTTTACCTTCTGATGAGCTGACTGTTTTAGATTAGTCTGTGTGCTCATTTATTCCAAGAGGTGATAGTGAAGGACTCCTCATCCAGCTGGGACCTGGGTCCAGACCTTAACCACTTCAGCAGCATGACTCGGCAGGTGTTGCAGTACATGAACCCAGCGGACCATTTAGGTACAGATGAAGTAGAGTTTCTGAGCAAGCACAAAGTAAATGATCATATATGTTTAGGACTTCTTGTGTCTCTACCACACAGATATAAACGTCTCTGTCTGAATTAATGGATGTATTTCAAGCCAATCACAGTATTTTCAGCCAACAGCTGTGGTTTCCACCAACATGACAGAAACCTGAAACCATCTCCTCGTGCTTGGTTCTGTTTTTTAAATGTGTTCTTTTAACCTAAAAATATACTTTTACATGTACTCATAAATAACCTTATACATATAACGATAACAGGAAAATATCACCTCCATTGGTCAAGTGACGGCAGGGTTAGAGCCACTTCCTGTTTCACGGTGAATGATATAATCATCACAGGAAGCCATTTTTATCATGCTGCAAGACGTCAGTCATATCTTAAACCATGAGTTCCTGAAGGATGATATTAATGAGTTTGAATTGGCTTTACAGGTATTAAAGGGTTAAAATGGTGGGACTTCCTGTTTCCAGGGGGCGGGGCTATGGCGTTGGACATGAAGAGGCTTTCTTGTTTGTCCTGGCATGTTATATAAAAATGCCACATTTGATCAATGTCAGTCAAAGCAGTGGTTGGGGCTGATACATTAAACATTTATAGGGGGCGCTATAGAGCCACATAACCAGCATACGTCAATTTGAATCAGTTCCAGGCCTGACCACTGTCCTCCCTGCCGAGTTTGGTGGAGAGCAGGGGTACATTGGGTCAGTTACAAGTACTTCCTGTTTCATGGCGTTCGACCTCATTCGCCATGGTTACATTTGGCGAAGGAACTTGCATTTTTTATTGTGGTATCACGAAAGGCTTTAACCTGAAGCACTTTCAAATGTGTAAGTTTAATTCCTGAGGAGAAGGACCACAGCGTCTAAATAAAAGCATTTCCTGTTGAAAGTGGGCGGAGCTTAGGGCTAGACCAGAAATGGTCATATGGACCTGTTCAGGACCCGACCCTGATTAATCCCTGTGAGTTTGATGGGGATTGGATCAAAAANTGTGAGTTTGATGGTGATTGGATCAAAAAATGAAGGATTTATGATGATTTATGATGTCATGGCGTCTTATCGAAGTTCGCCATGGCCCCACGGTCTCACCCTGCAGCGTAGAGCAACAGTTGTCATTGGATTTCATCACCAACTTGTTTTCTGCTGTGTGACCAAGTTTGGACCTGGTTGTCTCATAAACATCAGAGAAGTGGGTCTTCGATTAAAACCATGACTTCCTGTCGACAGGGGGCGCGGCCAATTCTTAATCCAAATATTGATAAGTACATTAGGATAGGACTGGTNGGCCAATTCTTAATCCAAATATTGATAAGCACATTAGGATAGGACTGGTATCATACATGGCCATTTTGGTTGAGATATGTTGTTTTATGTGGAAGTTATTTAAATTTCGTTTTTCATGGCGAGACATCAAACTTTGAGGCCCCGCCCCCTCTATGCTCTTTCTTCTATTGGAAAACATTTGATAACTTTTAAAGACACATGCCTTTCTTAACACCCTGTGCCATTTTGGTGGCAGTAAAATGAAATCTCTAGGAGGAGATATATTTTATAATAATTATTTTCCTATCTTTAATACTGTGGACATATGTCGGCAGGAATATCAGCCACCAAAAATTCAGCAATCAAAGCCAATGATCCAAACTGACATAATGTCTGCCACTTACCCAGAATTCCCATTCCTCCACCATTCGCAGCAGAAACATTTCCTTCGTACCCAGTCAGCTCTGACCCCCACTTTGTAATAGCCAGCCAAATCGACTTTGGGATGACCGACAATGTTGCACCACTATCTACCAGCAACAAGGTTTCCAGTCCCCCCACTTTTCCTGTAATATATCCTGCAGCCCCATGTCTGCAAACGGAGGCCACTGAAGCAAAATTGCAGACAGGGGCAGGCAGTCGGCCTACTGTACCTGCCCCTTCTAGTTTCCCTGCAGATAGGGGCAGTCATGTTTGATATGTCAACTACAGCCATACTCCCAGTGCCGGGAACCTCCCCCTTTTATACTTCATACCTGTGTGAAGCTAATCCACCCTGAGGCAATCCAGACATTGGCAATCACCNTTCATACCTGTGTGAAGCTAATCCACCCTATTGAGAGGCAATCCAGACATTGGCAATCACTATTAGCCATCTATTTCATAAATAATTTATTACTCTCTCATTGCAATTTTACACTCCTTCACAGATTTAAAGGAAAAATTTGTCAAAACCTTTCACTAGTACCATATATGCATATTCTTAACTGTGTAAATGACTAATATTTAATATGAAAATATCTAATATTTTCAAGAAAATACCTTGTCAGATTTAAGTTTGTGTAAAATTTCTTCATTTTTTCCACAGTCCTGCAGAAACTGCAACAAGGGGTCCTTCTGGCCCTTCATCACAGAGTAAATTGGGTATGCGTAAAAATTCTAATATGTGTAGAACAAGATAAAGAAGAAAGGAGTCGTTCACGTCCCAAGGCTCAATTGTAAGACATACAGTAATGCAAAAGAATTTATAATTACGGTTAAAAGTTTGTCATCTATTATCATCATTTTTATTCAACTTTTTGATTCAGTTGATTTCATTTAAATGTAATGTTTGTTGTTGTAGGCTATGCATTTAATTTCCAATTAAATAGTACACAAACACACACACACACACAGAGCTTTGAAAGCTGATAAAGTGTGATAGGCTACTGAGTCGATCTACAACTTAAAAAACAGGAATTTAAGTGTAACCACTACAGATTTCGATAAATTCAACTCACAAGATGTATCACATAGCATGTAATTACCTTGACTGCAACAGCTGGTGTGGTGTGATATGAAAGATCTCTTCAGGACAATCTATTTAATCTATTTTCCACGCATCGGTCATGTGAGGCCACAACTCAGTTATGTCGTTCCCATCCATTCGTAATTCTTGGCCACGGCATAATTGTCTCGTTCATTGATTACTTATTGTGTGAGTGTGGTAGTTGTGGTGGTGTGTGGGGGGAGGGGGGTTGCTTTCTTATTTTTGTATTACTAAATATTTCAGAGTGCGTACTTGGCTTCTGTAGGCTAATCGAAAACATTAGCAGTGAAATTAATACGCAGCCCCATTTGGAAATCAACAAATTGGAAAAGAAAAAAGAAAAAAAATGATATTGATAATAACAAAGTTTAATAAACTATTTACAATATAAACACAGTTGTAAACATTTATAGTTTTGAAAAAGAAGTGTAAACACATATAAACTATTTACATAGATTGCTGCTGTTCATGACTCACAGTCACTAAGAAAGGTCACACAGCAGTTCTAATCCATGACTACCCCCGTCTGGACCTGTTGTCTCACGTAATCTTTCAGAGTGTAATGAATGTTAGGAACAGTAATTCTCATTGGCCAGTCTGGTATCTGTCCTGGATTGTTCAAACCGGTATCCTGGCAGTGCATATGGTTGGAGATGTGAGCACATAAGCAGACAACAGGCTTATTAAAACAATGCAGACAATCTTTCAGCAAAGATCAGTGATGAACTGAAGTGGTTTGCTCTTATTCTTTACTGATTGGATGATTGTAGTTCAATTATAGTGTCTATACAAAAAAAGATAAAATAAACTAAAATTAGAATCATCAGATGGAAAAAGCATGAACTAAACAAAGTTAATCAGTCCAAAAAAAAAAAAAAAAATCGACCATGCATTCAAACT
>CM047976.1:17159259-17172379 GCA_026261665.1 Melanotaenia duboulayi
ATATATATATATATATATTACACACACACTAATTATGCTATGTATTTGTTTTTTGTTGCAGGCGTCTGGCAACAAAGTGAGCCGACAGTCAGTTCTGTGTGGGAGTCAAAACATAGTTCTCAATGGCAAAGTAAGGAATAAAACACACCTAAGTGTCAATTGGTAGAGCTCAGTGTTGCCAATGTACAACACATAGCTGTGTTTTAAGCGTTGTTTCTGTATGTTGATTCTCTTTCAGACCATCGTTATGAATGACTGCATTATCAGGGGGGATTTGGCTAATGTCAGAGTGGGGAGACACTGTGTTGTGAAAAGCAGGAGTGTCATTCGACCACCTTTCAAAAAGTTCAGCAAAGGGTAAAGATTTCTTTTCTCTGTGAGGAAACTACAACAAATTCATGCTAATAGTTAGATGTGTAACTTTGATTATACTTGTGTTATTCTCTCAAGGTTTTGTTTTGGACATGCCAAGTATTGCTTGAGAACAGCATTACATTTCTATACAGATGATGGAGTTATTAAATATATTAATAAAATTGGTAATTCAATTTAACAAAGTCTGCTTGTCCCTTGAACGGAGAAATGAGCTTTATTTTTCCACTGTCATTCTTTCCTTCCAGAGTGGCATTTTTCCCACTGCACATCGGAGACCACGTCTTCATTGAGGAGGATTGTGTGGTTAACGCGGCACAGATTGGCTCCTACGTCCACATCGGCAAGAACTGTGTTATAGTGAGTGAGATGAGATTGTACAAACCACAAGCTAATGAACATTTAAAGTCAACTGTGCTGAAATAAATGAAGCTCTGTCTAAGAGAGGTGATGTAGTCTCAAATGGCTTCTCTTGCCTGAGGTTAGTCACATGGTAGTCCTGTGGAAGCTAACCGAACAGGCAGCTGGGGTTTGATATTTTACAAAAAAATAAACAATAAATGACATTATTGAAGATTCTAGGGTAGAGCACATAATTTATTTTCCTTATTTTGAGAATTGTGGTAAAGATGCAGACTCCTTCATGCCTAATGAGAGATGAAGTTACAAAGGAAGGTCTTTAGCCACAGGTGTAAATGCAATAAGGACCTGCTCTGTATGCAAATAAAGACGTTGCCTATTTCACACTGTCATATAAGCAACAAACAGTAAAATCACAAATATTCAGTAACTGAATTATATCCTTAATCAGTATTATGTTTCAGATTTGCCAACTGCAGAATTTTCTGTGTAAATGTCTAACATGTGTTGCACATAAATGGTGAGGATTACTGGGATTTGACTGATGCAAAGCACAAGAATCTTGTTTTACAGTACTGTGCCTATAGCCAGTACAATAAACTCCAACAACAATCAAAAGAAAAATGAGGCAACGTCTCCATACTTTTTAGAGTCCAAAAGTCATGAAAGTGCAGTTTAGTGAAACTTTTTACAAAATATGTATATATTTTTTTTCCCAGTATATCCTCAGATTGCTGTTGCTTTATTTCAAATGATCCAGCAGTCGTGTAATCTTTCATGTATTCTCTCATGAGTCACATGTAAACATTATTGATGTGATTTTACTTCTCTGGGAACAATTCTGTTCACTGGACATTGGTTGCACAGCTGGTCCAGGATTCTGTTCAGACTACCAAACAGTTGTATTAAAATTAGTTATAGGCAACCTCCAGGTGTGGTCTGAGTAATCAAATCTGAATGCAGCCTCATTCTATCCTTATTGTATTCACATCTGGATCAAATAATATCCACTAATCATCTAAGGCGCCTGTTAATGTGAGGAAGCCATTAGCCAACAGTTGGAATATAAATGGAAGTGTGTCTGTGGCAACATCAAAAATCACAATGTCAAGTTTATTTTTATTGTTTAAAACTTAATCTTTGATAAACACTGTACTTATTTCAGTCCAGTTTTCTTAATAAGGACAAAGCTTTTAAAAACTGAAAGATTTTATTTCTTGATTTGATGTTTACATTTTGTCTTTGTGTATCCTGTGCAGGGTCGACGTTGTGTGCTGAAAGACTGCTGTAAGATCTTAGACAACACTGTGCTTCCTCCTGAAACAGTGGTGCCACCTTTCACTGTCTTCTCCGGATGTCCAGGTCAGCACGCCTGACCAACATACAAATGTCTCCGCTCTCCCGTCTCCACATTCATGCCTCTAAATGTATTTCTCTCCCCCAGGTCTGTTTTCAGGAGAGCTCCCAGAGTGCACACAGGACCTGATGATTGATGTAACTAAGAGCTACTACCAGAAGTTCCTGCCCCTCAGCCAGATCTGAGTTTCTGGGAGTGTCCCGTGTTCAGCAAGTCACAGCAGAAATCGGGGACTAGCTTAAGTCTAGATTGGACTTTGAGGGCTCACCTTCAATCCTTCATCCCTGAAACCTTGAGTTTAATCACCTAAAGTAAAAACATCAGATTCTAAACATTGATGACAAGAAAAAGCACATCAGAAAAAGTCTGAAACAGCTGCACGTTTGCAGCTTCTTTCAAATCCAGAAATCCTTTAAGAACACTAAGATTTATCACCCCAGATACAGATAAACAGCCTTTGTGTTCTGTGTCAGTCTGTCATGGGGAAACTGAAGGACCTGATGTGAGGATGAAAAGCTGGAGAAGTGATGAAGGATGAGGTAGCCCAATGTATGTAACGCCCATGGACTAAAATGGTAGCAACCATTTTTCATGATGTTGGCTGCACGTTCTACTCCAAGTAAAATGTTCTGTGGTCTTTTTAAAAATGCTAAGATGTTTTTTTTTTTGCTTCCATCTTCAGCAGTGTAACATACTTCATTTAAGTATTAAATTGAGGATTTAATTTTTATTTAAGTTTCAAAGCGCTACAAATTTAACATTTTCTACTTGTCCAATAACTGCATCCAGCACTCAATTATTTAAGACTAAATACATGTTAATGCATCTCAAAAGTCTTGACTGCAGTTATGTTAGAGTTTATGTATACTTTGTAATATACGTCATAAGGACAGTGTTCAAGCCCATGATGGTGATGCAGAGGTGAAATAGTACGGTAAATAAAAAAAACGTGCAAGATTTCTTTTATTCGGATAACTAACTTTAGAGAAATTGAAACAAAAAGATGAGGAAATTGTGAAAAAATGTGTGCCGTTTAGGGGAAAAATTTGCAGGAAAAGTTGTCCATTTTTAAAAGATGTCTTTCTGAATGTGGCTGATTAAAACCGGTTCACTAAATTTTCTGTTGCAATCGTCTGGCGCCCTCTTGTGGTTTGCATCCGGAAAGAATCCAAAGTGAGAAGGCGTCAGACTAATATGTAAGCACTGTTTATCTTTTAGTTTTTTTTCCTCAAAGCTTTTATATAAAAGGTTATTTCAAACTCATGTCAGAGTTCTGTATTGTCCAATCAGATCTATGTAAAGTTTCTGGAGGACTGGAAACGTTCACTCCAGACAAGGTGACCTCTAATCAGTAACTAACAGTTAAAACATTTCATAAAAGGACAAGTTAAAACTGAAAATAAAGGCAATCAAAATTAAACTCCACAGTTTCCTTTTTAATGAAACATAGTCCATCTGATTCAAACTGGTTTTATTTCTTTTACAATGAGAACCACATATACCAACAATTAAATGTTTAGTATATAGATTAGCCATTTATTGGTTGTCTTTAACAAATAAGTATCAAGAAACAGCTGATAATAGCGCTGGCTCCAGAGACATGTGGCATAAGTCTTTTGAAACAATGTTTGTGAAGGCCGTGAGAGGTTCAGGTCAGGGAAGAAACGAAAAACGCCAAGCTTCACCTCTACTGTAACCACAGATTAGCAAGGGGAACAAGGCGAGGGGTGGGGGGGGCAAAACACTGTAGGTTTAACATCAGTTTGGAAAAAGGGAACTTTGAAGCCAAACTGCTGGAGGCGGTGGAGGACAACCCATGTTTTAGTCAGAAAAACGCCCCCCCTCCCTTCAACTGACATGCTGTCATGACATGACACTGGGAAGTCAATTACTAATTGAACCAAACACCCAATTTAGTTTGTCAACATATACCACCAACGCCAGAGTGGAGTGTTGAATACACAGTGAGTTCAGCATGGCAGAGGAAACATTTACAAAGCTTTCCTCTGATTTAACCAACATATGGACCGATCTTCGCTCAGGATCCACAAATCTGTAAACCTCTTTCACTTCCCAGCACAGTATTAAGCTATGAGCGCCCCCTACAGTCAAGACACTGAACTGCAGATGGTTTGAAATGTAACTTTTGGGTACTCCAGAAACTTATAAGCATCCCATGTCTTATGAACTAAACCCAAGACAGTTGAAGCCATCTGCAGCTTTCAGGACACAGTCTGCACCGACTTTGACAACTTATCAACGTTTTGTATAAATAAAGAGACTCTGCAGGCAACTTAAATGTACATGTTTCCAAATGAAAGGTTTCCACTTTAATTTGCCTCATTAAGCGGTTTTATTTACAACCACTTAGGAGTTCCTGATGCAGAACTTCATTTAACAATTCTGAGCTGGTTTTTCTGTCACTGATGAGCCTACAATCATGTGTATGAATAGAAAAGGCAACTTATAACTTAAAAATTAAATCAGTGACATCAGTGTAACAGAAGTTAACAAGCAATGTTATAAGCAACTGAACTAACTCAGTGACAACTAACATGGCAGGCGTCACTGGTGACATTTCTAATTTGCTTTAATATCTGGACAACTCAAGATTTCTTTTAAGTAATTTACTAAGTTAGATGTAAAAATAATAATAATAATAAACAATGCACAAGCTATATTTGTTTTAGCTCCAATAGTCTTTTGGGATGTCAAGAAATTATGAGACCAGTTCGCACCACCTACGTTTACATGGTCAGCAATATTCTGATATTTACCCAGTTACCAGAACCTTCTTCTGAATGAGACGCTGCCATGTGAACAGCAGTTTGATTACCTTAACCAAAACAAAGTCATTTCAATAATTTCAATAAGAACACAATAGCTTGTCTTCATAAGTCAGGTAGCAATAAGAGCTCGGGGGGAGTTTGGTGCTGAACAGCATGACAGTTGTGACAAGAAAACTATTTATGGGGTGAATGAGATACCCAAATAAGCTAGCGCTCTGTGGCCAAAAATAATACATTGCATGGGTGAAAACAACTGAAAAGGAAAACATAATATGGCCATTACTCAGGTTATGTTCAGTTACATGTAAATGGCAACATGAAGTAAATATCTTATGTACAACTCAGCATCATTCTTCAAATATTTAATTTACATTAAAGTTAATAGTCAGAATATTGCTGTCAATGTACACATAGCCTTTTAGCAGGTTACCAAATATATCTAAGCAACTGATTTATATGATGATCAGTGTCTACTGCTGTACTCCTTTATTAAAAAGGATGGAAGGCATAAATTACTTCCTGAAGGAAAGTAACCCCAAGTTGCACCATTGTGTGTTAGGACAATCTAATCCACCCACATTTTATTAATGCACACTCCCCTTTCACATGAAGCAGAGCGCAAATCAACACAGAATCAAACTCAGTCATTTCCACAGTATTTTGTGTGCACTGGTTGGCATGTTTTTTTTTGTTTTTTTTTATACATGTTCAATTATAGTAACATTACTGAGATTTAGGATTTTTTTTTTCCAGCACCACTTATTTTCCAATAAGTTAAATAATTTGTCTGATAGGGAAGGCCAACAGGAAAGGACTCAAGACTCTTCGAATATTAGTGGATGTGACACAGAAATGCTCCACCATATATTACTATACTTAATAAGGGTTGCTGGAATCAAGTGCTCTACTGCACAAGTGGGCCTTACTTAGAACTGGAAAGGCTACAAGTGGAATACAATGGAAGAGCCGATTTGTTTGCACGAGTTAGAGGTGAAAGCTAAGTGCAAAAAAATACTTATTGCAACTCATCAGAATCATCACACGACCACATAAAACAGCAGCTGCTTTCATGATAAGACTAGGGTAAAGGGAGAAAGGGCATCACAATCAGTAAATGGGCCGTCCGATAAGCTGGATCCACACACACAAGATTTCCTTGCAATTATGCTGAACAACAAAAAGAAAAAGTTAGGTGAAGTAATGAAACATTAACTTGGCTATTGCTGCTGCAAAAAGTGGCAACAAACCTACATTTTAACACTGGTGGTTGAAGAATTAAAGTGACTGCAGCAAGTCAAGCCACAAATGAAGCAGAGCAGGAAGCAGAGGACATGGTCTAGCAGCCTGCTATTTGTAGTTAAAAGCTGTCAGCCTAGTAGCCAGAGATATGTAAACTGGTAACAAGTGGCAGATGAGGCTGGGTGACGCCACACATGTACTACTAGGCGAATTAGCTCCACCACTGACAGGCAACATCATTTTAGAGCTGCAATGATGAAGTAACAGAAAACACAGGTGGGCTTGTCTGATCAGGGAGTGAGTCTCGGACAAAGTTAATCCAACATTTGGCGAGCAACTCAATCCGCTGAGTGAAAACGATTTGATCATGGCCCTCACTTCCTTATTAAGGTGGTGGGTGAGGATGAGTGAAGTTAAGAAAGGGAAGGGCACAACCTTGTCAACGATCAAGTGGCATTTGCTTGTCGAGCAGTATGCCCATTTTCACACGAGAACATCCCAGAACTAATTAGTGACCATCTTCATTGTCTCCTTTCCAGGGCAGCGAGGTATGAGGAATGTGTGATGTCCATAACTTCCCACCCACTCGCACACACACACTCATGGTTCTGATTGTGGATCAGTGATCTGTACTTATAGTGTTAGGAAAGGAGACAAGGAATAGAACTCATTCAATTGAACAAACCCAACTGGGAATCTTTGGAGCCCCCCTACCTCTTCTTTATTTCTTTTTTAATTCTTAGCCTATGCATCCGGATGTCTGTCTGTACATCAGCGCATCTGTACCACATAAGCCCATCCGTCCCCCTCTCATGGACTTGGCATTTAAGACCGCCCTCCCTCCCACCCACATAGGCAGGAAGCGTATCAGATCATCCTGTTGCGTTTGTGCGTAGGAGAGTCTGTGATGACATCACTACACTGGGTGGAGTTTCGTTTCCTGGTCCCTCCCCCTCCAGCAGAGGCGGAGCCTGTAGAGTCCAGATGCAGTGCCATCTCTTCCGAGATGAAAGTGTTCAGGTCGACATCTTGGAGCCCGTTGCGCCTGCTACGGCACACTGGCCCTGAGCCAGAGGACCCACCTCCACTTGCACTGCCTGCATTACTGCTGCTCCCGCTAACATGTGTGGGAGAACCTGGAGCACCAGATCGCACACTGATACTTGCCATGGCTCCGCTCAAACCTGTGGAAGGACGAGAAGGCAAAAAATGCCGTTACTGACATTACATAACAGAAATAAGGAAGAAAAAACTAGATAAATCGCACTTCTAAATTATCTTTGGCTAGTTTAACGTAGCTAATATGCAGAGTTCATTGGCTGCAGAAGACCTTTAACCTTCGCAATGAGGAAAGCGCCTGTTCAGAACTTAAGCACTATTTCAAATGATTTTTTGTAAGAGGAATACAACCTTTACAAGGGGTCGGCAACCTTTACAGTCCAAAGAGGCAATTTTCCCTTCACCCCAGCCAATAAATAAAAAAAAACAAAAAAAAAACACCACAAACAAAAAAAATAAATTAAAAGGGCCACAGATGTTACGAGACCATTAAGAAAAAAAAGACAATTTATAATTATCTGATATAGGAAATTTATTGTCATTTTTGAAGAACCACATTTTATCTCTATTTTTAGATGTTAAAACAAAACAAAAACATAAGACTTTTGCAAAAAGAGGATAGACTGACTTTCTTCTATGGGATGTAAATTATGTATTTAAAACTAAAACAAAAAACAGTCCGTAGTTTCCAACCTAATTACAAGAAAAATAGATTAAGTATTCAAGAACTTTTTTTTATATAAATCAATTCATACTTGTGATGCAAGGCATGCATAAAATTCATTATTCACCATGTATGGTCACATGTCCTGAATTTATCATTCAGGGTTTCCTCCAGCATTTTTTTAGCCATATTGGAGAGCTTTACAGCCCTTCACTGAACCTTCACTTCAGCCAAGAAAGAGACAGAGGCTACAACAGCTTGTGTCGGGCAGTGACTAAATTAAAGGTTTAATATGGAGATAACTCAGCCAAACAGCAAGCCCGCTTTAAAGAAGGATCACTAACAGCCATTTTAGAAAAACACTTATCAGCAACTAGTTGAATACTAGATTATCTGTGCACCAGAATAGATAACAACCCATGGATGTTTATCAAGTTAGTGTGCAATTTGTGTACATAAATGACACACACTTTACATATAAATTAAACAATTTTTACATTTACCAAAAACAAATACCACTTGTAAAATACAAAGTGTGTCAGATAACTGAGACAGGAGATGCACCAAAACCTCTTGACAAGAGTCAGAACTTGGATTTCTGTAACCCAACTCATCAAATGCCTCATATGAGCCAACCTAATCTCAGGTACCCTAAAAAGGGCTTATTTAACATGTCAACCCCCTTGAAGGAGGGTGCATCAGAAATGTCATTACACTGTGACGTAACCAAACTATAAATATATACACGCTTCTGCATTCATAAAATAATATAAAATAAATTAACATGACTGCTGATTTAGTCAAACTACCCTCACACAGACGAGGTCAAAGTGAAGCCCTCTTTCTCTATTGGCCAATACACACACACCCAAGCAAAACATACACTTATCTCTGCACCACATGTTGCACAGTAGGATGACTGAAGGACAAGCATGCTATCACAAACACAAACAAACACAGCCTTGATCACAAATTAGTTCTCTTTTTAAGAATAATGCAAAAGACCTCACCATCCCTCTCTAAAGTTTATATCTAGAAACTTTCTGGTGCAAACATACACACAGAAAGCTAAGTGGAGGTTGCAATACTGATCAGTAGTAACACGTGTTTCTATTCTACAGTATACCTGCAACCAGTACTGTTAAACATCTGTTATATCAGTTGTGAGCCAGATTAAAACTTTGTCTTTACCGTGCAGTGCGATGGCCTCCCTGAAGGGCTGGAGGTCTGTTTCCACAGATGAGCCAGTCTCAGCTGGTGAATTAGCACGGCTGGGGGCCACCATGGCTAGCCGAGAGTTGGTCCTACTACTTCTGTGAGGTGGTGCTTTGCCGCACAAGAAACTGATGAGATCCTCCCTACGTATAGTTCTCCGGCGCTTTTTCACCCAGGCCAACATGTCCTGCAATTGATTACGAGAGAAATCAGTCTGCTAGTAAATGCACCATTTTCACATTGCTGAATGCTTTGGTACTTTCCATCACCACTACTGTATAAACATGATCTGATGTAATCTGTGAGCATCTGTTGCCTAAATGGCAATTAACAGGTAGGTGTAATAACCCAACTTGTACGGACACAAAAGCGTTGAAAACAGGTTAACAGACCTACCTTGTTACGACGCTGGTGGCCTATCTGAATACCCCGATCAAAACTTCTCTGGTGGGCTTCCACACTCTCTAAAATGTTTGAGGACAATAAAACAACAGTTAAAAATATAACAAAGTAACAGTAACAAGGTGTAACGTTATTAAAGACCAAAATGAATGTGGCTGGTAACAATCGTTCATTATCAGAAGTACCATGAAAAACTGAGCCCAATCAATTTAGTTTTAACTACTGTACAACACTACTATTACTGTTTCACTAGTAAAAAACAAACAAACAAACAAAAACAAAAAAAACAAACATATTTTTAAGCTCCTAATAACCACTTCTTTATCTGACAAAAACTTAAAGCCAAGATGCATATTGAGTTGCAAAGTGTGATTACGTCAATAAAAACATGTCTACATTTACAGAATCACAGATAACCAGTGTTTATATTGATGATACTAAACACAAAACAACCTTTTAACTGTGGTATGGGTTAGATCAATATATCCTGCTCAAAAGCACAAGGACAGAGAGAGGATATGTAGATAGTTACCTTTGTAAAGGTTGGTTACTGCTGTAGCAGCGTTTTGAAATGGCACCCACAGTGACAGGCCTTGCTGATGGCATACCCTGTCTGTAGCACAGCATGGAAAAAGTGTTTAGTTACTTTACATTACATAACGCTGAGATGTTCAGGAAAACTACTTTGTGATATTAAGAGTAATATGACCAAGGGGCAGCGAGGGGTTTAAGTGAAAATAATTTTGTATCGCCATTTTGTCTCGCGTATACAATTGCAGAGACGGGGATTGGCATAAAAATAGCTTTCAGCAAGCGCTAGATAGCCAGATGGAACACAGTTGAGCAAGAAAACAGCGAACTTATTTGCGCGCTTGACAGTATAAATTGGGGAGAAATGTAATATACAAATGCCAAACTTGGATCAACTACTCAAACTGTATTTGGACATATATACAATATCACTGAAGACCAAGGGAAACTGTAGAGCTCAATAATTCCACGTCGAACAAATATTATCCTCGCCATTTTGTGATTATAACGTTTGCTAAACCCAATTCTCAGAAAACAGTGTTTAAAAGGAACCGAACAGTTGTCTGCCAGTAAGAATATATCTTTAAAGGACACTTCAAGAGCCAGTGGTAACTTGAGTAACAGATGTTAACACTGACAACATACAAGAAACTGTCAGCTGGGAATGTCGCGTAGCTACGATTGTTGTTACCATCGCCATTTTGTAACTAGCCTGGCTAACGTTAGGTTAGCTGCGGTCTAACTTACCGTGAATACTTATGTCAAACTACAGTTAGTGACACTAACTTGTTAACTGTAATTAGTCTAGTTACTGTTTCTAAGTCACTGATGTGAGTGTTTGATGCTATCCCTTAGGTTATAATATTTTTTAACCCTTGGCTAGCACAAGCTAGTTGAATCTAGAAAAAAAAGTCACCTGTAAACGCTACATTCCCTGTACCGGCTAGCCAGTTGGCTAACCAGCGAGCTAGCATTTAACCAACACAAATGCTAATATTAATTCGCTATACCAGTAGGAACGTAGTCAGAACGCTAACAAGCGAGTCAATAACATAATTCCAAAGTATGTGTCCTCAGGCGAAGAAGCAAACAAAGAGTAACGATTTCAACCTTTGTATAACTGTGCCACGGCAGTGGCGGAGTTCTGGAAAAGATGCCACAATTTATCTTGATCGTTGTCGGCCTCCTCCTCGCTCATATCTCTCTGCTCCGCTTCGGCCAAACACTGCCGCTCCCATTTTGAGAACCAGTGCTCGGGTCCGTGTTCCTGTATCTCCGAGTCTCCGTCTTCCTTCTTCTCCTCCATTTAATGCCCCTGAACTCGAGGGGAATTCGCGTCTAATCTTTGAAATGTGAATATATTAACAGTATATGAGTAGTTATATGAGGAAAATCATGAATAGAGCTATATAATGATGTCTTTCGTCCTACAGTACTGCGCTGCCGCCTCCCCCTGCCATCTAAGAAGCTAACCCTAGCTAACTATTTTCCTATTTTTGCCGACGCTGGGATATATATACAAGGCAGACTATCCTGTTACGTATTTTAGCCCTCCCATTATTCCATATCTCAACGAAATTGGCCACTTGAACACAGAGAGGCGGGTCTTAGATCACTTCCTAGAATACGATTGACTTTCCAACACGTCCGTCCTAACATTAACACAAAAGAATCTCTGAACGTATCCTGAAATTAAAGTTTGCAAAAGNTATATTATATTATATTATATTATACACAAAGGACTTAAATTGTTTATTAAAAGAGACAGACTTACTTAAGATCACATCCACACATTCAAACTAAAATTGAAAAAAAAAAAAAAAAATGTCTGGAAAAAAATGGTAACGTAGTCACACTTTTTATGGAGTTGTAATCTAGTCTGATTGTAGTTATGTATTTAATGCACTCAGAAATTTAATCCTGATAAAGTTATCTTGTAATATTTTAGAATATGGTATATTTTATAACTTTATTTACTTTAATCAAGCTCCTTTTTAAAGGTTTACTGTAATTATTGAGCCCGTTTATACACAAGGTTTCTCAAGAGTATTCAAATTTGTTTTGATAATAGTTATCTACATATATCACTTGTTGATAAATTTACAATAACACAAATACAAATTATATAAACATTTTAAAATGAAAAAGAACAGCTCATGTTGGCTGGACGTTTAGAATAGAAATACCAAATAAATTAAAATTTGACATCTTCAGGCCCTTTAGTAGCACTGCGTTAAAAACAGAGATTATTTGTCAGTAGAAATCACAAACTTGGCTCAGATTCAAAACAAGATCCAAAAACAAGGCCTTCTTCTCTGGGCCCAAGCTTAGTTAACCAAGACAAAGTGGTCAAACAGAAGAAAAACTGAAAAATGATGAATGCTGCATCCTTCAGGCCAAAGCTGAACAAGACCCTTTAGCCCGATGAAAGCTCACAGCTTAAAAGCCATCACATGGACAATAACACACTGTATGATTTAAATCTGTATTACAGGGTCTAAAGCAACATGCGATCATCTGATTTTTTGTTTCCAGGGAACACTTTGCTTATTTCAGCGAGACCATGCCAAACCCCTTTCTCCATGAGTTGCAAGGTCGTGCTTTGGTAGTTAAAGAGTCCACGTGTGACAGGAAAGCATTTGAAAATGACTGGATTTGTTATGTTGTTGCATTATTCCTGGCCTTAACTATTTTCTCAAAAATATACAGGTTTCAGTGGATTACTAATCCTTTTATTCTGTTAGGACTTTTACAAGATCTACATAGTTTTTCTGGAAACAAAGATGTTGAATAGGAATACTACATGGACACTCAACAAGTCCATGTGCAACCTACAGTCTGCCTCAGAAAATTTGTAATCATTAAAATAGTCTACTGTAATATAAACTATTTCTAGTTCTTATAGTCTACTTACAGTTTAAAAAAAAAATCAAATATTGAAGGTCTTGTATTTGTACAAAACAAAACTGTAATGCAATGCAGTTAGATCAAGTTATCCTGGGACAATCTACAGGTGTCTTCAACGACATGTTACTTCTGTGATGAGGTTTTGTTGCTTCTGTTTTTAATCAAAACCGAGGAGTTTAAGCTCATAATGAACTAAAGACTCTACATGTTACTTCCTTTACTTAC
>CM047976.1:17172519-17199088 GCA_026261665.1 Melanotaenia duboulayi
AGTAGTAGTAGTAGTAGTAGTATTTTGTTTATTTTAACACTGCAGTATGAATCAGTCAAAAGGCACCAAGCTCAAGGTATTAACCGCTCCGCACATAACACCGTTATTTTTTCCTATACTTTCTGGTGCATTTAAAAATTCCAAAGATAACTTTTTTTGATAAGTAAAATATTAATTTTCAAGTTCATTAGAATCATACAAACTCTTTTGGCCTTGTATTCTTTGGTTCCATTTAATTTTGCTCGATAATGATCCTGTGCTGTTTGTTAACAGTAAATAAATAAATAAATAAATCCATGACATCACGAAGACGTCCTAGTGTAAAACCATGTTTGTCCACTAGATGTCAACATTTCATGAAAATCTGCAGACTGGTTTCAGCTGCACAAACGCCGACATCCCAGTAATGGCCGTTTCTATAAAATGACCGGATGTACATGTTAATGCAAGTTTCTTCTTATTAGCTTTGTTTTGCATGCATTTACTCAATTTAATATTAAATTAGTTTATCTTAAATTACACACATACCTGTAAGAAAAATGATCAGAGCAGAGTTTGCAGCTAGGAAACTTTTGTATCCAAAGTTTATTTTATTATTTTTTTTATTGATTTTTCCCCCGTTTACTGACCTATTTTATTTTTAAAAAGAAAAAAAAAGTAAAAAAATAAAAAAATAAAAATAAAAAAAAGAAGAAGAAGAAGAAGAAAATGAATATACAAATATTACAGGTAGNGAAGAAGAAGAAGAAGAAGAAAATGAATATGCAAATATTACAGGTAATTTGCACGGACGTTTTGCGACAACACAAACAAAACGACACTATATGTATTATGTCAACTTCGAAATATCTTTACATACCTTTTTTCAGTTAAGGAACGCATTCATTCCTGTTAAAATAAACAATTTTGGGACCCATTGCACGTATAGTGGCAAAGAGCCTGTTATTGTCATTCTTATTAGTTTCATTCATAATTTGTTTTTTTTTTTTTCCATTTAAATCATTTAATTTGCTCTTTGTTATTTTCCTTTTATTTGACGCACACCCTCGCTCTGTATGATGTGAACCTGGCCGGGGATGGGCCCGTGTTTGGATCTCCATGCGGATGTGACATTTCAGAGAAGAGCGCGACCGCCATTTTGAGATTTACCTCAGACTCAACACATCACAAACCACGGGAGGAGCGGGTTGTGAGCCGTACAGCTCAGGCCGACGTTGCATGACCGCACACATTCCTCATAAGAACCGAGAGGTTAGTTAAAAATGCAGCGAGGTGCCGCGTTCTGTTGTTCATGGTGTTAGGGGCGGTTTGGGGCGAATTGTTATATGTCGGGCCGTGGCAACGGTTGTATCCGTGAACTTCCAAATTTAACAGTGGAAACTGGTTTGAATGGATAGCTTTTTCCTCCGCTCTCCCCCAGACGAGGGACAATCGGAGGAGCACACGGACTGGGGATATCGCAGGCAAAGTTGTTAAATGTGTCCATAGCAAATGCACCTTTGTTTTCATTTCTGCATCTTATCTCCATTTGGCTGCCTAGTGTCAGGTAGCTTAACGCTAGCTAGACACGGGGTATTTGTTTCTCAAAGTGCAGGTCGTGCTGCGAGTTCCCTTATTGCTCCTCATTTCCCGGGGTAAAACCGGAGTGATTTAGTTCTTTTCAGCGGGCCTCCGTTTTCGGAGCCCAAGTCCATCATTCCCAAGCCCCCGCCGTCAGACAGCGACTTGCACCCACCAAAGGCGCCGAGATTGGGCGAATAGCGAGCAAATACGTCCGCGTTTCTCTACCCGCTCCCCCGCCGACCTCCCCTCCTCACTCCCCGGCGTTGACAGCGGACAAGGCCGAGGTCGTAACAGAGCAGGCCCGGCCGCCAAGGCTCGACCTGTCTACCCCACCTCCGCATCCCACCACACCTCACCAGCAGTCCAGAACCCGGTTCCCCGCCGAGCCGAACCTGGAAAAGGTCGAGGGCAACAAAGATAGCCGGGAGCACCGCATCTCAACCACAACAACAGTTGCCAACATGAACCACCATCACCACACGCAGCAGCAGCAGCAACAGAAAGCCGGCGAGCAGCAGCTCAGTGAACCAGAGGACATGGAGATGGAAGGTAAGTAATTCCCTCAAGATGGGTGACTGGACTTTTTGCAACATGTTTCTTGATTTTATTGCTGCTCGATAAATACACAGCGTTTTATTTATGCAAACTGAGCACAACATTACAGTAAACAACAAGGCCTGAAGCTGGCTGGGATAGCCGGTTCCTTTTTTGCTGATTGTGCGTCCATTGCAGCATACTTGTGCGGAGCTGACCTCATTTTGCGTTATAAGCAACGAGTGCTTTATTTCTGTTATTATTTTTGCGATAAGCAATTCCTTGCAAATGACCCATATACGTCCCGTTCACCTAGATTATTAGAGATCAGCCACATAAATCATTCATTCGGATCCGCTATTGCATTTCTAAACAAACCGTTCAGTTTTGCTCGCGGTGGCTGCTGTGACAAGTTATCCGATGTATTCTGCCAATTCGTCGTCATTTACAATCCACGTGCAGACACCGAAGCCCAGGCATGCTAATTGTTGATCACTTTCTATATTTGTAAACAGTGTAGTTAGTGTTGCAATTCACATGGATTCATTGCAAGGTAAATTAATCTGGCTACCTTTACTTCTATGTAGGATCTGAATCAACATGGTCATTTATCGGAAAATGTTTGCCTCACTGAGATGGACTTTTCTACAATTAAAGGCTATCTTTTGTTAATTTTAAAAACGATAAAAATATAACTTATCAACCCCTGGACATAAAACATTGCGCTAGCCTAAAGGGATGATGTGTTAGCATCGTGTTTATGGCTTTTACCCTTAATGCGGATATTCAAAGTAGTAAAAAATACCGGTTGATAACAGGTTAAAATCTGTCAGATGGGCCCCAGTTCTGTAAAACAAATTGATTAATGTTTTCTTAGAAACAGGAGAGTCTGTGTTATTTCTCTACGTAGTCAAAGTTTGTTAAACGCAATGAACACCGCTAGCCTTACAGCTAATTGGGAGCTAGTAAATTAGCTTAAAGGCCCACTTCGTTATGTGACTCCGCTAGCTAGCGTGCTAGTTAGCTTAATGCTAACGCTCACGGAGGGGGTGTGTGGCGTTCCAAAATGGTGGCTTGTATTTTGTATCGGTCGGCTGTTGCTGCTGCTTGAGTGTCGGGCCTTTGTAGTTAGCCAAGTGTATAACTATTTTCAATGTTTTCTCAAAATTTAAAATACGCATTGAACTGACTGCTGATAACATTATTCTAGTTATATTTATTGTGTATTAACTAGCACTGCTGGTTCCAGCTAATGTTAGCTAAAAAGGCCTACAGATTAATCTGTGGCTACTGTTTGCTAAATAGCTAACGGGAACGCAGATGCGTCAGCCCCGACTTGCTTTTAATGTATTAGGAATAACACGTTTAGTCATTCGCGTTGAAATATAATGATAAACTACATTATTCCGTCTGTCAGTTCTGCCACTTTCTGTGTCGACATTTGATATGTGAGGCGTGCGGCAGAGCTGGCAAGTAACAGTAGTCGGTGCTGCAGTAAGCCAGGCCCGCACAGGGGCAGCGCGGGGATTTGCTGCTTCATTGTATGGAAGACCAAAAGGCATGGAGCTCGCCATTTTTAATGATCTGTGTTTTTGTTAGTTCGATTTGGAGTGAGGGCCAGCCCTTAAAGCGCAAGGAAGCCGTTTTTCCACATTAAACAACGGCATAGCCGGCATTTTTATGCATTTTCTACTGATGTCAACTTTGGGCCATTTATAGGCTAGTGGGAGCGCTCAGCTTCAATGCGTCATTCAGTCCTGGTGTTTTTATTATATATTCTAACTCACACTGATGCCAACTACTGAGCAAAAGAACACACCACAGAATGTTTTATTAAGTTATAGACACATTGAATGTTAATTGCAGAAATGTGCTTGTATTGCATCTGCAGTTTTAAACGTTGATTTTAATACCCATCATTCTTAACAGCAGGTGCATTTGCAGACTCAAATAGCTGCTGTTTCACCGCTCTTGGGTTCTCCTTCAGTCTACTAAAACCTTACAAGGACAATGAAAATGAGTTGTCATAATAAACTGGTCACTTTTCTCTGCCTCCTGATAGTAAGACAGTCAGACATTACGTTTTCTTCATGATGCAAGGCTGCACAGAGTTGCAGTGGGGTTTAACTCTCCCATGTTCTGCATATTTTAGACATTTTGTCTCAGTACAGCACTTTTAACAAGGATGCAAGTGGNTCTCAGTACAGCACTTTTAACAAGGATGCCAGGCAAGTGGTTTTTTGCTGAGATTGGCTTTTAGAACATTTAAAACAAGATATTTGTCAAAATCATAATTCCTTAAAATCATGTGGTTCAGAATTAAGGAAAGTGTTGTAAATTAGATTACTGGAGTGGTAGTCTTTGTACTTTAATTTTGTTTAGGAGGTGTTTTGAGTTTTCACTCTGTTGGTTAATCATTTGAAAAATATACAACTTTTTGTGGTGGTTGCTTCATAATGTATTCTGGCTTCTCAGTGTCTATTCAGTGTAACATGCAACCAATTTCAGTGCTTCTAAATTTTGATAGAACATTTAACACGATTGAAAATCCATTTGTCATTTTCAGTCCAGAGGCTATGAACCTTATTAAAAGTTCAAGGAAGATTAAAATAATTTCTTAAAACTTCTTACTGAAATGGATAAATATGTCTTTTAAGTGTTACTTTTGTAGTCCAGTCATAACAGAGATTTATATATGATTTTGGTGCTTTCTAGGAAAATATTCCTTCTGATGGTCTTTCATGGCTGAAGTGACAAGATGACCTACAGTTCTCTTTTGTTACTATAGCGATGGATCAATGAGTATGAACATGTAAGGTTTCAGAATAGACCGACACAGTGGGGAGGACAATGTTGTCATGAAGTTGACTGACAAGCCCCATTAACAGTGGTGTAATCCAGTTGGGGAAAGTAGGTCAGTCTCCTGAAGGTATTGCTTGGTCACGTTACCTGAAGACTAGCGCACAAGTCTTGCGCTTGCAGCACAACCAGGGAGACAGATGTTAGATTAAATTCAGAGGAGTGATGGAGAGGCAACATATTTGTGGAGATGTCCGGGTGTTTTCTGTCATTACTCATAAGTCTGTCCGATGTAGAACCGTCATCCTCTTCGCAGTGTCGTGGCAGATTTCACTCATTAGCTTCATTTCAGTTGACTCTATCATCAACGCGTTTCGATGGATCAGACTGCACATCAAGCCGTCTCTTTCAGCTGGGATAATTGTTGCCGTCTGTGCGCGTGTGCTTGTTTTGAATGATGACTTGCAGCTTAATCCTGCATTGTATCCATAATTATCCAGCCTACTGTTGTGTTGCACGGCCTTTGTTGTTTCCACATTGACATTCTTTTTCCTGCTGCCCCTACTCTTGTGTACACACACGTTAGGAAAGACTTGTTATGCTGTGTCAGCATGGCTTTCCCCAACTCATTGGTGGAAAAACGGAGAAGAAAAGTTCATTTGATTAATCTTATTTAAGATTTGATTCATTTTTATTACCAGAAAATGTAACTATGATCGCCAAAATGGTGATTCAATTGTTTTGGAAAGATTAGTCTTGCAGATTCTTAACTATTGTGAAATGATTGTTGTTTCAGGAACATAACTAGTAAGCGTCAATTAATTAGGATAATTTTTGATCCTGTCTGATGTCTAGTAGTTAATTCCGTTTCACTACAGTTGGTGAAATATCTCTTCTGTGACATCTATGCCATGCAGTGTTTTTATTTTGTTTCTCCTCTGTGTAGCCGGGGACACAGATGAACCTCCAAGAATCCCGGCCAACCCAGTGATCAATGGTAACGTGGCCATGGCAGATGGACACAACAATACAGAGGAGGACATGGAGGATGGTGAGGATACTTACCTCTGCAAACACTTTCCACTTGACAGTTTGAAAGTTCACATGGTAAATTAGTTAAAAGTAGTAAAGATATAGTTAAAACACAAAATTTAGATATCTAGGTTTAGAGGCAGTGGGATGATCTAAACGTTGATGTACTGAGATGCAGATGCAGACGGTTCGGAAACTGATTCATACATGTCAAAATTGATGGTTTATGTTAATTGATAAGGTTATATTGATGGAACACAAAACGAATAACTTGAGAAAGTGGAAGAGAAGCATTCATGCAGTCGGTAGTAGGGATGGGCAACGTCCGTCTGNCTTGAGAAAGTGGAAGAGAAGCATTCATGTAGTAGGGATGGGCAACGTCCGTCTTTGAGCTGCTGTCCTGCAGGTTTTAGATCCTTCCCTGCTTCAAATGCAACTCATTCAAATGAATGCATCATTGTGCAGAACGTAATAAGCTGATGCATCCATTTCATTTGACTCAGCAAGAAAATATCTAAATATGTCCAAGATCGGGGCTCTCAAGGACCGTAGTTGGCCATTTCTGGTCTAAAGCAGGCACAAAGATGACTGAGTGAGAAATCTGACCGTCATCCTTGACAAAAACTAGCTCAGATGCACGACAAACATTAAAAACCACATTGTGTTTCATATTTGGGAAAGGATAAAACATTTTCAGATGTCCCTTAAGCATGCTGTGTAAAAGTTTTTCCCAACCCGGACATGACAGCAAAACCTTGCTTTGAATTTTAGGAAAAAATAGCTCTGTTATAAAAATAGGATGTAACATCATACAGTCAGCAAGATAATTTTACAAGCTCATCGTAGCCCTTTAAATCATAATCTAACAGTGAGGTGCCCTGAATTTCCCAACCCTATAGTTTGTGTTTGGTACAGTATAAAAGGCTTTGTTTAAGCTCCTCTGGTTTAACCAAATAGGGAAGTCTCAGATACTGGTCCTGCATGAAGGCCAATTCAAAGAATATTGACCCCTCTCTTTTTACAGACACCAGTTGGCGATCAGAAGCGACTTTCCGGTTTGTCGTGGAGCGCTTCAGCCGGCTGAGTGAGTCTGTTCTAAGCCCGTCCTGCTTTGTCCGGAACCTCCCCTGGAAGATTATGGTGATGCCACGGTTCTACCCCGACCGGCCTCACCAGAAGAGCGTGGGCTTCTTCCTGCAGTGTAATGCAGAGTCAGACTCCACGTACGTATTATTGTGGGTTTAGGAATTTAGGGATGTATATGCTTTATATATACATACACTGGGGATGCATAGTGGGATGCATAGTGGGATGCACAGTAATAATAATTTACATTAACCATAAGGTCTAGCATAGGTCTTACTCTTCAAATGAGAAATGTATCATTAAAACTGCAAATTGTACAATTATTATATATATAAATGTGTTGGGCTGGTCCACTATTTTGGCTTGCTGCAAGTTTGCATGAACAAAAACTGCAAACCAAGCTCAGCTTATAATGAACACGCTCTGCTCTGATCCACTGAAGATTAACGCATATTCTCATAACTGTCACAATAAAGACGTTCATTTGTTTAGTGAGTTAAAGGCCTTCAGTGTGCAGCAGGATATGTTCAGAACACATCTGTAATTCAGCCCGGAAACCATCTGGTAAAAAATGGTAAAATGAAGCCGTTGTTTGTACAGAGAAAAGTGTAACTACTACAAATTATTGTCAAATGTCAAAAATCTTAACATTGTGATGTTTGGAAGAGGATTCTTTGTCTAGCTGTGTAAATAATATGTACTATAGCAACTTTGTTTTCATCAGACCATCTAATATTCTCTGTTTTATAGTCTCTCTTGAAACGTCTGGTAAATACTGGCCCAAATGATAAATTATTTTTCTCCAATACCTTTCTCTTTGTTGCTTTTCGACAAAGCTATGAAGCACCAGCGTAATAATTACTTTACCATATAAACTTGTCTTCCCTCAAGAAATGACTTTGAAAAGTTTGAGGCTCAGAAGCTTGTTAAACTAAAAGTGTTTAAGGAAATTGAAAAGAAGTAAAATGACCAATAACTGATTGATAGGACCGGTTCAGATGTTCCCTATTTCTGTTTTTAGGAATAATGAAATTGATAAAACTGTGTTCTTGGGGTTTCAGGTCATGGTCTTGCCACGCACAAGCCATGCTGAAGATTATAAATTACAAAGACGATGAGAAGTCGTTCAGCCGCAGGATCAGTCACTTGTTCTTCCACAAAGAGAATGACTGGGGCTTCTCCAACTTCATGTCCTGGAGTGTAAGTACCGAAGCTTTCCCAGAATGAATAAATAAAAAAGGTGCTTAAAAACTTGAGTTAGTTTATATTAAGATTACCTGCTCAGGTGACACCAGATTTTTTTTTTTTCTTCTCTTCTAGCACTAAGTGGTGACAAATTCTTCTATGACAGGTTCAGGGGTTCAAGTTTAATAAATAAAAACAAAGCGTTAAAAAGAGATGTTTGAATAATATTTAAAACACAAAGAAAATGTGAAAAGAAACTGGTAAAGGAAGGGAAGAAAAAGCAGCAGATGTTAGTGTGCCTGTTTGACATTTTTCAGAATAGCTATGGCAGAGATAAAAGATTTCTTTGTAGATGTTTTTTGGGTCTGTGGGACTTTGTCACGTCTGCCTGAAGGTAGCAACTGACAGGTGGTGTAGAGTGGGTGGGAAGGGTCCTCAGCTATAGAGACATCATAGAAGAATGTTATCAAGGCTGGTAGAGATTACAAGCTAAGGAAACAAGGCATCTATAGTTAAGTTATTTCTTACAATACACATGTTCACACCTCCGTCTGTTGGCCTTTTGTTATGATTAAAGGTAAAATCAAAATGAGTTTTTTAGATATTGACTTTATAACTTGTGCTGTTTTTCAGGATGTGACCGATCCAGAGAGGGGCTTCATCGATGAAGACAAAGTCACATTTGAAGTCTACGTCCAGGCAGATGCCCCACATGGAGTGGCGTATGTTGCCTTGTCTCCCTAAATTTGCTTGTTTGAGGTGCTTTTTTTTTAATGTTAAAATTTATTTCTTACAATCATGAATTTTCTTTTCTTTAACCAGCTGGGACTCAAAGAAACACACAGGCTACGTTGGATTGAAGAACCAGGGAGCAACTTGCTACATGAATAGTCTGCTACAGACGCTCTTCTTCACCAACCAGCTACGACGGGTACGCCTCTAACTGCATGTTTAGAGTTTGTTCTGAAATCATCAGAAAAGGTCTGTCATGGCAAAGCAGTAAAATAAGCAAATTCAGTCTAACCCGTGATTGTGGGGTGCGTCTTCTTTTACCAGGCGGTGTACATGATGCCTACAGAAGGAGACGACTCATCCAAGAGCGTTCCCCTGGCTCTGCAGAGGGTTTTCTATGAACTGCAACACAGTGACAAACCAGTTGGCACCAAAAAACTCACAAAGTCTTTTGGGTAATTTATTTTTTTTTAAACTTTCCTAAAAAGATGAAAGGTCAAAAAAAAAAAAATGTTTAAGTCAAACAATGAAATACACGACTGCTTTACGAGCTGAAATAGCGGTTTCAGAATTATTTTTTGCTAATTAAATGCATCAAGTCCCTAAAATATTAAACAGAAATGCCACAAAGGCTTCCTCATCTTTGCGTTGTATACCTAACTTGTATATTTCTTATGTGAAGGTGGGAAACACTAGATAGCTTCATGCAACATGATGTACAGGAGCTGTGCAGAGTGGTGAGTCTCCTCATAGATTCTCAAAGACTGTGTGTGTCTTTGCTGTGTGATTACTGACTCGCTGCGTGTGTGTTCCAGCTCCTGGACAATGTGGAGAACAAAATGAAAGGCACTTGTGTTGAGGGAACCATTCCTAAGCTTTTTAGAGGAAAGATGGTGGTACGTTTTCTCCTCCTTTTTCCTCTTCTTGTCGGACTTCTCTTGCTACTTATTGTCACATATATTTATGAAATATTTCTTTGTGTTAATAAAAATATACACTGTCTAAAGAAGATTAATGCTGTTATGACCTACGTTTTGCTCAGTAATGTGTGTGTGTATCATTTAGTAGATTTTATAAGCTAGCATGGCACAGGATGCAGCCTGGGACTGCTGGTTTATGAGTAGCAGCAGGTTGAATCAAGATGTGACCCTCTGAGAAATATTATTTTTATCCCTCCTGCCGTAGACAGTCTGACTTTGTGTGTGTGTGTGTGTTTCTGTGCTACTTTCCAGTCATATATCCAGTGTAAGCATGTGGACTACCGGTCTGAGCGGATAGAGGACTACTATGACATTCAGCTTAGCATAAAAGGAAAGAAGAACAGTGAGTAGCATCATGATGGAACATAGTTTTATCGTTTAACGCAGCTAAACCTGGATCTATCTTTGCTTTTCCTTGTTCATACATGAAATTAAAGTGGGAAATTTTACACACANTCTATCTTTGCTTTTCCTTGTTCATACATAAAATTAAAGTGGGAAATAAGGCAGTTTACACATGAATTGGTATTTACACCTTTAGTTTAACATTTCTATCGGTATGAATGTTGCCCTGATCTCATGCATTGCCTCTGTTCATTTACAGTCTTTGAGTCATTCAAAGATTACGTTGCAACTGAACAGTTAGATGGAGACAACAAATACGATGCAGGAGAGCACGGACTTCAGGTGAGTTTTCAATACCTGAATCAAAACCGGTTGTTAGTTTCATTGCTTATTTTAATTTGTTGTAATTTATTTGCTTTATAAAACGTGTTGCCATACTGTATCTGATCATTTCGGGGACTCTAATGTAATAAATGGTGCAGTACGGCAGGATAGGCTCAAATAATTATGCTAAAAGGCTGGGGAAAACCTGCTGTTTTGATCTTGCCAAAAGTTTATTTAATTTTTTTCCCACAAGCTACACTGATATGATTCTAAAACTACATCCTGAGAAATAGTGTCTCTTTTTTTTAAGAGCAAATAAAGATGAAAATAAAGCAAAGTGTGGGGCTGTTGGGATTTGTTAGCTTGAAAATTTTCTTCCAAAATCTGAAAGGCTGAAATTACATGCTCTAAACATGGTCATGACTTGTTTGTTTTTCACTACAGGAAGCAGAAAAGGGAGTGAAGTTCCTTACCTTCCCTCCTATCCTTCATCTGCAGCTGATGAGGTTCATGTATGACCCACAGACCGACCAAAATATCAAGATTAATGACAGGTAGACACACCGGGCATTATTCTCCCACTCTTAATACAGATTCTTATTTTTGTGAGGTTTCATTGTGTCTTACTTAAATCACAGACTGTCTTTCTTAAAGTAGATCATACTTCGTCCCAGAATGTGACTGGATGTAGTTGTAGAGAGCATCTGATCCCTATTAACATGGTTAAAGATGCAGCATAATTCCAGAAATGGCATTTGAGGTTGCACTGAGTGAAAAGCATGGACTGACCTCCTGCCCTATGATTGTGAGAAAGGATGTCACTCAGATCATTTCTTTTAGGCCGAGTTGCTGATTAAAAAGCTTTATGGGAGCTAATGGTGCTTTAACAAGCTCAGAAAATATTTGACATTTTCAGAGCATACACCCATCTGGAGAAGATAATTTTCCTTTGTTGTCTTTTAAGCTGAATCACCATCACTGCACCTCCAGGGGCACCTGCTCCCCTGAGGGCTTGTGTGTGTATATACACTCAGACACACCCATCAGATGTGTGTGGGAAATGGCAGCTGATAAGAATAAAACCTGAGCTTTAACTTTCTTTCTTGCATTTATATTTGTTATCTAAAACTTGACCTCCTTGTATTTTACATATTTTTCCTCATTGCTCACCCACAAATCTCCTTTCCTCCTCAATCTTTTTCATCTTCCTTTTCACCAATTGCCCCTCTCACCTTGTCCTGATCCCTCTGTCCTCACGGCTCATCCTCCCTGTTCTCAACAGGTTTGAGTTTCCAGATCAGTTACCGCTGGATGAGTTCCTTCAGAAGCCCGACTCCAAGGACCCAGCAAACTACATCCTCCACGCAGTGTTGGTGCACAGCGGGGACAACCATGGCGGTCACTACGTCGTCTATCTTAACCCCAAGGGAGACGGCAAAGTGAGTGTCAAGGAACCAATAGTGAGAACAATTTTCATTATGCACCTTTCACCAAAAATTCTTTGGATGTGATGGGGTCATTTGGATTCATTAGCTCTAAGTTATTAGTTTGTTAGAACAAAAAAGTAAAATTATTCTAAAGGTGTTCAGTAATGTATTAGGCTCTTACATATGTTTAATTTCTGAGTCTATTGAATCTGAGCTCCCTCAGCTCTGTTCCTTTAGTGCTTTAGGGTTCATTCACACCAGGATAGATGGATAGCTAGACTTGGTATGATGGGAGACTCAGTTCAGTTGCTTGAAATACTGCATAATTTATTTATTTATTTTTTTAACAAATGTAAACATTCCCAGTGGAGGGTGGAAAACGTATGTGAAACTTTGGACTTAATAACTGGTTGCACCTCCTTTGGCAGCAATAACCTCAAGCAAACATTTCCTGTAGATGTAGATCAGAGCAGCACAACGCTCAGGAGGAAGTCTGGGCCATTCCTCTTAACAAAACGGGTTCAGTTCAGCAATATTCTTGGGATGTCTGGTGTGAATTGCTCGCTTGGGGTCATGCCACAACATCTCAATTAGGATGAGGTCAGGACTCTGTGCCACTCCAGAAGGCATATTTTCTTCTGCTGAAGCCATTCTGTTGTTTTACTTCTGTCCTTTGGGTTGTTGTCATATTGCATCACCCACTTCCTGTTGGGCTTCAGTTGGTGGACAGATGGTCTTAAGTTTTCCTGCAAAATGTCTTGGAAAAACTTTGTTTTTACGTGGATGACAGCAATTCGTCCCGGCCTGAAGGCAGCAAAGCAGCAGATCGTAGGTCCTCTGAGAGCTCTTTTGTCCGAGGCATGTTTCACATTAGGCAATGCTTCTTGAGAAAAGCAAACTCAAAACTGGTGTGTGTTTTTTATAGGGCAGGACAGCTTTAACCAGCACTACCAAGCTCATCACAATGATTGGACCCCCTGGCTCCAATTAGCTCTTGGAGAAGTCATTATCCTAGGGGTTCACATACTTTTTCTGCCATGCACTGTGAATGTTTACAAGTGTTTATTAAAAACATGAAAACACAAGTTTTTGTGCAGTATTGTTTAGGCAGACTTTGTCTATAGTTGTGACTTAGATATAGATCAGAACACATTTTATGACCAGTTTTTACAGCTGTAGGCTAATTGGCACATTAAATTTGTCAGAATTTCAGCATGACGTATTTGTATTGCATTTTGGGGGTAATTTAAAGATATTTAAAATGATTTTTATAAAAATGGTGGTCTTAAGTGCTGTCTGGTTTTCTCCTGTTCTTCTCTTCCCTCAATCCCCTTTGAACCCTTCAACCCCCACCATCTCCACCCACCCCTCTGTCTGCAGTGGTGTAAGTTTGATGATGACGTAGTGTCACGTTGCACCAAGGAGGAGGCTATAGAACACAACTATGGTGGGCATGATGATGACCTCTCAGTCCGCCACTGCACCAACGCATACATGTTGGTTTACATCCGCGAGTCCAAGCTTAGTAAGTCGCTCTCAGAGCCCTTTACAATACCAACGCAACATTTATGTGCCAGCCCTGTGGAACAGTTAAATTCCTTCCTTCCTTGATGATTTATTTAGACATATTTAGCTTAGAGTTCTTATTTCTACCACTTCTTATGTCCCAGGTGAGGTGCTCCAGCCAATGACTGATGTGGACATCCCCCAGCAACTGGTGGAGCGATTGCAGGAGGAGAAGAGGGTGGAGGCACAAAAACGGAAGGAACGCCAAGAGGCTCACCTCTACATGCAGGTCCAGGTAAGGGACCCAGAGTGACTGCTTTAAATGCGGTCGGGCTCTTTGATGCTTTGCAAACTGACAGTACTTTGTGGCGGAAGTGTTGAGCGTGCGTTAGAGCCCGAGGGGCATTGTAGAAGTACAGTCTGCTTAACTAGCAAACAGAACAAACATGTTAACATATAATCTGTGATGCAGTGTGTTTCCCTCAATGCCTCATTAGCCGCCTTAAGAGGAAGTTCAAAGTTTAACATAGTCTCTGTAATTCAAAAACGGTGGTTAGTCGTGTTTCACAGATTTACGAGAGCTCTGTTTTTACAACCTATTCGTGTCAAATCATAAACATCCCAGAGCTGTTAGAGCAGCGTTTTAGAATAAAGATTTTAAAATGCTTAAAGTAAGTAAATTACATTTAGAACGTGGTGGCTGTTGTGAAGTGTGAATTGGTGTAGAAGACTGCGGAAGTGACGCAGGTTGAGATGTGGAGAACAGTGAGTGGCAATAAAGAAATGGCTTGTTAGATGTGAAGGGTTCCTTTCATTCAGATGTTTGCTACTATGTGGAGTTTGGTTTTCCTCTCAAATTTCCTTTCTCATTGCCCATGTTTTGGTTCTTTGTTCGTTTTTATGGTCTATCACTAATGTTGTTAATCTTCCTTCCTGTTTGCAGATGGTAACGGAGGACCAGTTCTGTGGGCATCAGGGCAACGACATGTATGATGAAGAGAAAGTGAAGTACACAGTTTTCAAGGTCCTGAAGAGCTCCACGCTGCAAGAGTTTGTCCAGAACCTCTCCCAGACCATGGTGAGAGACTCGGGTGTTGGCGAGGTGGGAACTGTGGAGGTAGTGTGTTGGCATGCACATTTTCCTGGTGTAAATGTGTATACTGACTGACTGAGGTTTTTCAGAATGATTGAAAAATAAACAGATTTTAGGAGATTTCAGGAACTGAGATTCGCCTTGCAGATTTATTGAACCCTCTAAGTTTTCTTTTATTTGTGGAAGTGGTTCTCTTTAGTCTTTGAACAGCCAACATGAGGTGGAACAATTCATTCTGAAGGAAACTATTGTTACACAACACTGCTCTGAACATGAGACTCTGCCTGCCATGTGGAATATAAACAGCCAGGCAACATTACAGAACTCACACAATAATTCAGTTTTTTTTTTTTATTATTTTCAACAACCTGACACGCATGCTATGATGGCTTGAAAGTTGGCATAAAAAGATAAATGATGACATTTTGGTCTTGGAAAGCGCTTGCCTGATGTCTTACGGCTGACTTTTGTATTATAAACTATCAGAAACTCATGTATTAACGTGCTATAGGGTTTTCCACAAGACCAGATGAGACTGTGGCCCATGCAGGCCCGTAGCAATGGAACCAAGCGGCCCGCCATGCTTGACTACGAGGCTGATTGCAACAAGTCGGTATGTCTTTTTTGTACTTTGAAGAACTTGTTTGTAGGTGTGTTTCCTACATATCTGTCCCAGCATTCTAGTCACATGCTACTGTCATACCTGCAGTGAGGTGAACAGTAAAAGAACCTCAGCTTTAAACTCTGCCATTCTGACACGTTTCTCATGTCCTGTATCTTCGGAAATGTCTTTAAAATGCAACCCAAAATATTTTGAAACAAATTTTGATTACATTAGAATACAAAATCTCTACCTGGAAAAGTAACAGCACATTTTCCCCTTTTGGGACTTGATGGCATCATCGGGGATGCTTTTATGACTAACTGTGTATGTTTGTTTCAGATGATCGATTTGAGCGACAATGAGAATCCCTGGACAATATTTCTGGAGACGGTGGATCCAGAGATGGCAGCCAGTGGAGCTACGTTACCCAAATTTGACAAAGACCGTAAGTTTTACCCATCAGCAGCAATCACATTTAGTCATCCAGCCTTTTTCTTTAGAAGATTTGGTCAAACTGTCGGAAGTTGCACGAGCTACCAGGTGGGGGATCAGCTTGTTTTGGCAATGAAACTTGAAATACTAGAAACGCTGCGTCAGGTTGTAACTGTGGTCTCATTCTGNAATGAAACTTGAAATACTAGAAACGCTGCCTCAGGTTGTACCCGTGGTCTCATTCTGTTGGCATTGTTAACTGAAGTAGTAAAGCCTTTTCACTTTTATTTTAGGCCTACTTGTTTCACTTACGGTATGGCTAAGATATTAGTTTTTCTTATCATGAGTTGTCTTTCTCTAGATGATGTCATGTTGTTCTTGAAGATGTATGACCCCAAAACCAGAAGCTTAAATTATTGTGGACATATCTACACACCTATATCCTGCAAAATAAGTAAGTGGTAACAGCTCCCTAGTCTTCTTTTTTTCCTTATAAAGCTAAAACACTCAGGAGCTTTCACGCGTTAATAGCAAATCTCCAGCAAAATGACTTTTTTGCTCTGTTGCTGTAAACAGGAGACTTGCTGCCCGTCATGTGTGAGAGAGCAGGGTTTCAGCAGGAAACTAGCCTTATCCTCTATGAGGTGATGTATTTCTTCACAATCTCACTTTCTACGTTTCTTCTGTGCTGCTGTCACACCTGAATCTTGTTTTTGTTAGCTTCAGTTTGATGACATTGGCTGTTGATCCTATGCTTTTTACAGGAAGTAAAGCCCAATCTAACAGAGCGGATACAGGACTATGATGTCTCTCTGGACAAAGCCCTGGATGAGCTCATGGACGGAGACATCATTGTCTTCCAGAGGTAAGTTTTTGTCTCAGTCGGTTGTTTTGAAAGTACTGTGATAGTGTTCCCTTTTCAGTAAAATAGAGACAAAGACTCAGTTTTTAGTAGCCATCAGTGATATTGAAAAGAAAAAGCAGAATAAGCTAACATGCAGTGAGTTGTCCTTTGTTTTTGTTTTTTATTAATTGTATTTAAGCATATCTGCCTTTGTGTAAAAGATATTAAAAATCCATAAAATGTAAATTTGTTGGTTGGTTCTTCGTAGCCTCTTTGTATCAAATCTAGCATATGCTGCAGGATGATTGTTTTAAATGTCTTAAACGTGTAATGTTTTTCCACAGCCTGTTTTAGATTTACTGGTTGTACAAATTGGAACCTTGTGTTTGCTTCACTAAAGAATGACCGTTGTTGACGTTGATGAAATGTTTGTGCATGCATGTAGCTTTGCTGAGTACCGCTGTGAACACAGTACAAAGACACCAAACAAACACCAAAACTAGATCAGTCAGTGCCTCAAATCCTCGTCCTTACCTTCCTCCAAACAGGGACGACCCTGAGAATGACAGTAGTGAGCTGCCTACAGCCAAGGACTATTTCCGGGATCTTTACCACCGGGTTGACGTCATTTTCTGTGACAAGACCATCCACAACGACCCCGGCTTCGTGGTCACGCTCTCAAACCGGATGAACTATTTTCAGGTATCATTAGTCGGAGATCCGTAAAAGGGAACATTTGAGAAACTTGGTAGTATGTTAGCATCTGTTTAGCTGAAAGGAAATTCACAAGTTCTCCACATTCTTACTTTAACGTTTGTATGGTTGTTAAAGGAAATTAAATTTTAGTTGCAATTAAGATCTAAGTAGGAAATGAAAACCTGACACACCCGCGGTGATAACCCGTTCATAATGTTTGTGTTGTGTGTTGCTCAGGTGGCGAAGACAGTTGCTCAGAGGTTGAACACAGATCCTATGCTGCTGCAGTTCTTCAAGTCACAGGGGTAGGACGCTTGTCTCATTCACACACATGAGCAATAATAATGCACGATCATGTTATTCTTAGAGGTCATTTGCAAACATTGAAACATTTACACTGCAAAGCTAATTTTGTATTGTTTTGCCGCCTTACATTTCAGAAGGAACCATGTAATGTACAGGAACACATTAACAACTATGCGTTGATGGCATTTAGTTATCACTGGAAAAGTTGCATAACCTGTCCCCCCTCCACCTGTCTTTTTGTTTTTCCTCTTACTCCTCCCTTACTGGCTGCTGCCTATCCTCTCACCTCTGCACATCTCTTCTCTTTCCTTCCACTTGCCTGTTTTCTATGCTCCTGTCTGCTTCTTCTCGTATTTTACTCCGCCTTCCTCCCCCTTCATTGTCCTCCCCCCCTGCCTGGTGGTGTGGTGGCCAGGTACAGGGACGGTCCAGGGAATCCTCTCAGACACAACTATGAGGGAACACTGCGAGACCTGCTGCAATTCTTCAAGCCTCGGCAGCCCAAGAAACTCTATTATCAGCAGGTAGGGAGAGTTTAAAAACTTTTAGTATGTTTGCTTTAAACAAGGTGTCTGTTTTTGGCTATCATAAATAAAAAATTGAGCAAACTACGACTTGTTCTATTCATTAAAGTGTCTTCACATCCTGATATGGTTTAGTTTATTTGCAACCCAGGCCGAGCTAACTGGATTTAGGCTTACCCTAGTAATGCTGCTCTTCATTAGCCTCAGATGTCAGAGCTGGGAACGGGATATCAGAGTCGACAGTGTTCAAGTTGCAAGTCAGAAAGCCAGTAGGGTTTGTTGTTTACTGACCAGACGGGCTATTATTAGCTAATGATATGTTAGGCTGTGTTTTGGACGTCAGTCTGTGTACGACTCAGTTTCTGAGACACTATCTGTCAGAAGTGCTGATAAACAGGTTGATCGCTGCAGCTACTGGCACTTCTCATCTGCCGGGAAGCTGAGCTGGGTTTGGAGGTTGGGACTGTAGATGTGACTTTCAGGAGAGTTTCAAGTAAATTTTGCTCCAAATTCAGATAGAACAAACCTTGATCTCACAGCCCTGAGCTGATGATTAAAAGACAGCTGAGCTTTGTTTCCTTCTGTTAATTCGATTTTCTAAACAAAAAACTGCATTCAACCTCACGAGGCTAGATTGTTGTATGTAAGTGAAGACTTTGAAGAATTACGTTCCAACTAAAGGAACTTTATTTTTATTTTTTTTTACTCATTTAGTTTGAACCATGTGATGTAGCTTTGTTTTTACTGCTTTTCATATGTGGAGGCAACTATAAATGATGAGATGCTTTCCTGTTTGATGTTTGCCCTGCAAGAACTGGTAGTCCGAGCCACCTCGGCTTGCATTTTTATGCTTTCTGCGTAGTCGCTGGGGTGATGCTTTTACAGGGGATTCAACATATTCGTCCGGTTTCGCCGTTTGAATGGAAAATAAGGACGAAGGACTTAAATTCATAGATTGACTTCAGTATTTAAAAACGTAGAAAGCAATACGTGACTTTGTCTTGACTTCTGTGTGTCCACAGTTAAAGATGAAGATTACGGACTTTGAGAACAGGAGGAGTTTTAAATCCATATGGCTCAACAGCCAGTTCAGAGAGGAGGTAAAACACTTCAACAAGACCAGAAAGAAGGAATGCTTTCCTGTTTCTACACACACTTGGCAAAATGTTTGAACTATGAATAACGTGTGTTTTAGGAAATCACCCTCTACCCTGACAAGCATGGCTGCGTGCGGGACCTTTTGGAAGAATGTAAAAAGGCAGTGGAACTGTCTGAAAACGGCTCTGAGAAGCTCAGGTATCCATCTCAGAGGAGTGTGTGTGTGTGTGTTTGTGCATGACAGAAATATGGCCAGACAGCTTTTTACTGATAAACTCAGCCACTCCCTCCTGTAGCTACAGATGTCCATCTTAGGAAATAATTAAAATATCTTCAGAATCATTATCCGGTTTAGTGATATTTCAGCTTAATTGGTGCTTAATAAGCTGCTGAGTTCATAGCACAGCAATAAATGAACAATGAAATGATAAACTTTTGTATGTGAGCTTTTTGTTAACAGCTTTAGTGTTATGTTTTTAAAAGAACTGCTTTAAAACCTTTAGAGCCTCCAGTAGGAGCGACTTTCTCTGCAGTCCTGAGTTCCAAAAACATTTTAATCTGGATCTGTGTTCAAGAGAAGGAACATTTGGACTGTGGTGTAAATGAGATACAGAACAGTTGGACAACTCAGGGGGGAAATAATTTGTGTTTTTTTTTGTTTCTGGAAACGAATCAGTCAGCCTTTGTCTGAATGCACTTACAGTTAAATGATTCTTGTTATCCCCCAGCTGATGTGATTTTATTTATTATTTTTCTGAAAGTCTGAATTTGAAGTGCTCAGACAGCTGCCGCTGCGTATTAAACCCTCTTCTCTTTCCGTCTGTCTGCAGGCTGTTAGAGATAGTAAGCTATAAAATCATCGGGGTTCACCAGGAGGACGAGCTGCTAGAATGTTTATCTCCTGCTGCCAGTCGCACCTTCAGAATAGAGGTGTGTATGTGAGGTGTTCCCTGAGCCACCCTTTATATCGTCTCTACTTTTTAAAAATTTTATTTCAGCTCTTTTATCCCCTTCAGACATATTCCCACTTTAGAAGTGATCAGCCGGAGTTGGTCGGCTTCTTTAGCAGCTGTTCCTCGCAGTATTACTTCTACTAAAAATATTCCACCTCATTTGTGGAGTGAAACATTCGGCTGAATCGCTTCCACCTTTAGGCTACAAGCACCCCCACCCTTTCTCAACTTCTGCTTCACTACAGTGTGGTGTAAATTAAGACCAACAGAGCAGTTTTGTCCGATTTCTCCCTCATCGGACCAACATTTTGTAACCAGTGTCATCTTAGCATCAGTCATTTATGCAGCTTCATGTTTCCTCTTTTCCTGTGTGGGGGGGTTTCATCATTCAGGAGATTCCTTTGGACCAGGTGGACTTGGACAAGGACAGTGAAATGCTAATCCCTGTCGCACACTTCCACAAGGAAGTCTTTGGCACCTTTGGGATTCCTTTCTTGCTCAAGATCAGACAGGTATGCGCGCATGTTAACCTAGCTCACATCGAGTATTCCGGTTTTCCACCCTGGTTCGGAGCTGACTCTGCGTCCTCTCCACAGGGTGAGTCATTTCGGGAAGTGATGAGGAGGATCCAGACCACGCTGGACATCCAGGAGAAAGAATTTGAGAAGGTATGGCATCAAGCTCAGACACTGATGCTTATTTGGTTAGTTTTAGTAAACGATGTCTTGTTCTCAGCACTTTAATGTCAAAGCTGAAGTCAGTACTTGTCTGCAATCACTTCTCTTGCATCACAATGTTAAGCAGAAGGATCAAACTCAATCACCTAGTTGGTAAACGGTTCTAATCTCTTAGCTTTAGCATTAGCAGCCCCACAGCTTCTCCTCTTAAAATCTTTTTTTTTTCCTATGTTCATCTCTCCCTTGAGGGGATGAGCTGAGTGGTTGCAGTAACATGAGCTCATTCCCTTCTATGGAAGTTTGATAACATTACATCCACATCAGCTGTGTTGCGTTAGCAGTGTTTGAGTGTTATTTGAGCATTTTTATAAATGATCACAGCTGGATGTTCTTTACCTGTCATCTGTTTTGTTGCTGCTTCCTCACATTGTAATGCATTTAGTTAAGGTGTCGAACACCGAACCAGAAACTCCTGATAATGATGGATACACACGAAGCATGCAGGCAGCAGCCTGTTGGCATTAATCCAACCAACCATCAGATCTACTTAACAAGAGATTTTAAGTGGAGTAAACGTAAACTAATCCTATTAATGAAAGGAGCAGTTCTGGTTTTTAACAGAAAAATCAGAATTTGATTTAATTGTTTAATTGTTTTCGTCCAAACTTTCTTTGTTACTCGTCATTGGCGAGTTTAACATCTGTTAGATTCTCTGGTGGTCAGTCTGTTTGAAAGTAAAGTCTGATGCTCACAAGTGCTCTTTCACAGCTGGAGCCTAATGAATCATTTGTTTTTCGCAGTTTAGTCCCACTACTTTGAGTTCTCTTCATACTGTGAGGAAATGCTGTTACATTCACTATTAAAACATCATCTCAATTTTCCTCTGGCTGATTTCACCAACTTTTCATTGAGCTTCAGTTCATTTAATGATTATTCAAGATTTTCTTCCAACCACGTTTATGCCTTTAAAGGTGATTCAGACCAGTAATTTGACCCTTTTGAAATAATATAATTTTATATGGGAGCTGTTGGATTAGTTAAATCCAGGTTTTTTTTTATTCTCTCTTGCTAGCCAGTGTAGGTGTTCATAAATGTAGTCGTTGAGGAAGGAAAGTGTAAACTTTTAATACTTCTGATTCACACGCACGCTCATAAAATACACTCAGTAGTTTGCACAAAGTTTTGGCTGCAAGTTTAAGTGTTTAACTGTAGAAGCTTTGCAACAGCAACAAAGGTGCCATTCTGTAGATGCCATTGCTGAGTTAAGCGCATGTCCCTGTGTGTCCTTAGTTCAAGTTCGCGATTGTGATGATGGGCCGACATCAGTACATCACTGAAGATGAGTACGAGGTCAACCTGAAGGACTTTGAACCACAGCCAGGTATTTAGCTGTTGTTTCTGGGTCCGTGTTAACGCTGGTAACTTTAGACGCTCAACGGGCTACAAGCATGGGTGGAAAAATGCATCACGATAAAAGATTACTTAAATGTTTTTGCTGCTTTGGCGTCAGGCCTCTTTGCTATAGCAGTGTGTTGTATGCACAGCTGTCCCATTGCAGGGTTTTTAACAAGTCAAATTAATACAAATGAGAAGTCTGTTTAGTCTGATCAATGGTTTCTTAGACGGTTTGTGTAGAACACATCTGTCTGCTTTGGGACATGCTGATCTTCAGTCACTCAAGGAATTCATGCATGAAGAGATTCATTCTGTTGCTAGAAATGCTGAAATTTATCTGAATAGCAGCCTCACCTGAGAGATGAGTTTGATTTCTGCTGTTATAAATCTGACTTCATGAATCCCGCATGTCCTTTTACAGGTAACATGTCCCACCCGCGCCCCTGGCTAGGGTTGGATCATTTCAACAAAGCTCCAAAGAGAGGTCGCTACACCTACCTGGAGAAAGCAATCAAGATCCACAACTAAAGCAGCCTGCCCCTATTCTTTGTCCCCCTCTCCTGCTCCGCCTCCCTCCCATCCTACTTTAACAAACCATAACCACAGACTGTAACCAACTGTGTGTGTGTTTGTGTGCAAGAGGCTGTTTGGGTGTGTGCGTGTGCTGGAATATGTGTGTGTGTATTCATCACTTTTAACACCCCACCTGGAAACCCTACAGCTCTGCACCGGCACTACGTCTTCAGAGAATAACGGGATGTTTCTGCAGCTGACGGATTATTTCTTCAACCACAAAATAAACTGCACCAACCACCTCCTGACTGTTGATTTTGTTGTACTTTTTTCTTTTTGTCTCCCTCTGCATTTGAGGCTGTTTGTTTTTTTTTTTTCCTGGCATCTCTACTTGTAGACTGCCTGCTTTTTGTTGCCTGTCTGGAAGTGGGAGACATGAAATTGGATTTTAAGACAAAAGAAGTGAAGAGGGAAATGGAATTGGGATGGAGATGTGTATAGTATTTTTTTTTTCTGTCCTCCCACCTCACTCACCATCTTTTTTTTTTTTTAATGAGTTTTGGGGGTTTGTTTTAAATAAAGTTGTTTAAAGAGGAATCGAACGCTGTGTGCAGAGTTTAATGAAAGGATGTTTGAGCGCACTAATGGATAAAGGGGGGAGGGGGGGCAGGCAAGATGGTCGTTTTGCGCAAAATAAAAAAGCTGCAAATTGGCATTCACTCTGAAGTTAACTAGTCGTCCCGCTGAGGTTCTTCATAGTTTCTGCTCCGATCTTAGTGTATCAAAGAAAAAACAAACAGTATTTTCAAGTTTACGCAATTCTTTCTCCTTTAGTTTGGTTGGAAGATTAAGTCATCTTTTGTCTTTATGCAGATCTTGTACAATAAAAAAAATCTGCAAAACGGCATCTGTTTAAAAATAAACTTAAAAAAAAAAAAGAGATTTGTCTATGTCATCTTGAACGTTGAGGATTCTCAGGACTGGCAAATATACATTTTGGCTTTAAGTAAACACACACACCCCCCAACATAACCCCCATAACTCCTTTTATTTTTTTTTCCTTGTTCTTTGTTAAGGTTTATTTGTTCTTAGTCATTCCTCTAAACACACTCGCGCACACAAGCTTCCATCTTCTCTTCAGTCTGTCGCCTCCTGGTGGTTGAGAGCAGTAACTGCGCTGTGCTTGGTTAGAGCTGCAGACACTTTTAGAGCCCACAGATTTGAGGACTGTGTAGAGCCAAAAACAACCAGCATTGTGAGAAACACTTTAAGCCCTATGATTTTTTTTCTTTTAAAGCACAGATGGAATGCACCCCTTATAATGCATAGCTGGCTCTGTAAAGACAACATTTAAGAATTGTATATTTAAAAATATGAACATGTAAAATTTAAGAAACACGCCTTTCTTCTTGGGTACAGATGGAGCCAGGTGTTCATACTTCTTGTGAGTAGGATTTTTTTTTTCTTTCTTTGCATTCTTGATGTACCATTGACTAAATTTTTGTTTTCTGTTACATTTGGATGGTTTTCTTCTTTTAAAACTAACTGCGGTGGTTTGTCTTGTTAAAAACTTAAGTACAAAGATGACCTGCAGAATCACAACCTTAATTTGATCTTTTCCAGTTTAAAATCATCAGTGTAGCAGCAGTGTACGACAACTATTCCTGTATATTGCCTTTTTGCTGGAAAATGTATGTTGAATAAAATTTTCTATAAAAACTAAGCGCGCAGCTGGACTACAATTTGTTTTGTTAGGAAATTAACTAGTAGTAGTAATTCGTTATTTTTCGACTTTTTAAAATTGGGCTTGATGAATGATGAAATGGGCATGGACAGGAGAAGATGAACAGAAATTGACAAGCTTGGTCAAAGTACAGAGCCTCTTAAAGCGAAAACCAAACCGAGGAAGTATTTTTAAGACATAGGGTCTAGAGAATCGGGGCATTATCAAAGTTTTCTAGAAAACTAATTGTACCTCTTACTTTGTTGCATGTGACAATTCGTTTTGCTTGTGCTTCACAGAATTTTGGCATTTTTACAGAAAAAGTTTAAAACCAACTCTAAAACAGGCGGAGGACTCACAGCAGCCACTGGTTCCAAACACAAAAACTTGATTATTAAACTTTATATTTAAGAATAAGAATAGAATATGTGTGTGTGTGTGTGTGTGCATACAATTACTGGAAAATTTTTCCAGCCTGCTTGAGATGACTTAAAACGTTTGCTGAACACATCACTGATACCAGCAGTTAACCGAACATGCATGCTAAGTTCATTTTCGGTCAGTGTTTGGATGTAGATGCAATAATTGGAAATGTGGTTATCAAGTTCCTGCATGTGCGCTACAGTAAATGCAGTATTTCAAAAACATAACAAGGAGCCATGTATCATCTGTATGATATTTTATTAGATAAACATGGGTTTCAATTAGTTAATTATGGTAAATAACGGAAATTTAAGCATACTAAATTTGGTCTGGGGTCAGAAAGTAGAAAACATTGAACTGCTTTCTGCTACATAATAAATTATCAAGCAAAAAGTTGTTCTTAAGAAAGGTAGAAAAAAAATAACAGACTATATATATCTACAACTCTCTATATATTCTATTATTTTAAATTGGTTGATCTTAGCAATGTAACAAATGTTAAATACCCAATGGGAAGTAAACATTTAAGTAATCTAGACAAAACTTGATCTTCAAACATTCATCTGCTCATGTTAATACTACACAAACAAGCCACCTAGGTTCAATTATTATTTTCCATTTCTTACAACCAGAACACAAAACATCAACACAAATATTCTTCCACTGGTCACTCTTACTAGTCTAAATGTCCCTTCATATAGGCAGCAAATTGGGTTAAATTTCAAATGCACAGCCCCTTCACAGCTGATAAAAATCTATATACAAGCCTTCAATTAAGCAGCATTCTGTTTGCAAAGGTTTGTGACAACATGAGAGTTTAAAATAGGAAAGAAAAAGAAAGTGCATTGGGTGTGTAGGGTGTGTTTTAAATGACCGGAGCTTGTGATTTTCAGCATGTGATACTGAAGCGCTGACAGCACAATCACCCCCAGTGTGTTTGCTAATAATATGATGCGGCATGGAAGTCATTCATGTATGATTTTGCCTCAACTAATGCGACGATTCATCCATAGAAATAAGCTACATTTTGTACTGTGAGCTTTCAGTGTCAGAAAATGGCATGACTGATTGTTTTCCATCAGGATATCCCAAAGGCAGATGGTGGTGACAGGATGTTATTTCTTATTTCTATGGGTCCTTTTGTTTCCCTCCCTCATGTCTGTCATTTACAGCATTGTTTCCTCTCAACATGCAGGACTCTGTGGCATCTGGGGCACGTGTGGTGAGCATCCTTGAAGCGTTTCACGAAGAATGGGATCAGGCAGCAGCACAGGACTAACCTGCAACACACATGTACACTCAGTTAGCTTCAGAGCGATTTGATTTGTTTAGCATTATAGCGCATTTAGGGGCCTTTCTATGTGTTTAACTTAACTGAAACACTGGTAATGTTTGACAATACAAGCCCAAATTATGACGGTAAGAATATTCCAATAAAATATGATGATCATTACATTTACTATTATTTTGCAAACATTTAAATTAGATAATAATAAACCATTTAGCATTTCATGCTATATCCCAGTCCATAAAAAATAGGACAGTAAACTGTTAAGACTACTAATTCATCAGGTTGCATCAGTTTAATTTAAATATTCTCTGCATATTATCTATAATTCTCCTGCTGGTGAACATGGTTGTTGCAGTTAGGTCTCAGGGATTGAAGCTCCAGCTTAAACATGCCCTTTACATACTAAAATTCCTTCAGATTCAACGAACCTTTTAANTTACATACTAAAATTCCTTCAGATTCAACAAACCTTTTAACTCTAGTG
>CM047976.1:17199731-17220363 GCA_026261665.1 Melanotaenia duboulayi
ACAGGACACGTAATATTGTTGTTAATGTTGTAAATATGTTATTTTTGTTTGTTTTTCCCAGCACACTCACCCAAGGCAGATGAAGAGTAAGCACATCAACCAGGCATAAGTTCCTGCTTTGTAGGTGACATTTGTCATGACCTGCTGTTGGCAGCTGGGGCAGGTTGTCATGCCAGGGTTGGATCCCAGTCCCACATCATAGCTCACAAACTTTTGTTTGCCATCTGAAGTGTTGGCCCCCGTACCCACGCCTCCTCCTCCACTTGTGTACACTGTCGGAGGCAGAAAGAAGAGAAAGAGGAAACAGAAAAGCAAATTATTAATGAAAGAAACTGAGGCAAAATAATAATAATAATAAAAAAAAGTAACCTCAGGGTTGAATTTACCTGGGGTGACCCGAGTTGTTGAGTTCTCCTCTGAGGTGGGAGGGGTGAATGGTGTGTGGACGTGGTAAACTTTCACTCCACCCCCTTGACCTTCAACTGGACCAAACCCAAAGAGAGAAAAAAAAGGTATTAAAACGTTGGAAGGACAAAGCAACAGAAAGAAGATAGTGTAAATCAGCTGGCTATGAAAATGAGTGTGAGCAGGTGTGTTTAGGTGTACCTGGTATGAGATAAGGAGGGGGTTCGGTTTTTTGACTGGAACTCATTTTTGCTGTAAAGGGAGAGAATGAACAGAAATAATTGGTTACAAGGAGAAAATGAAGACAGAATCCATCATGCTTCATGAAACAGACCTAAAACCTAATGTGACTGCACTGTGTGATGCTGCTTGCAGCCAGCAGATGGAGCCACACTTCACCAAAGCCACTCAAAACATGCTTCCTATGGTGGAAATGTCTGCCATCCCTAACTGACACATATACAACCAAAGTGATGTATTACTCAGCCCAGGGTTAAAATGAACAGCATTGTACGGATGTTTTGTGTCTGCATCAGAGGAAACACCCGGGTGTGTCTGTTAGGAAATAACTGGCTGACATGTCTCAGGCGTGGTCACTTAAAAAAAAATCTTTTAACCTCTTTATTCTAAAATAAATGCTTGGAAGACTTCCCGAATAAATGCAGACTTTGCTTTTCAATTATAAAAAAATAGTTATGTAATATCAGAAAAATCCTATTAGACACTTATATGAACATCCTGATTCCTTCCAATTCAAATTTAAAGACTTAATATAGCTTTTCATGCCATTTTATTGACATTGAGTGAACCTTTTTTGTAACTATTTACCTGACTTAATGTCATTGCTCCATGAAATTCATCATTATTATAAGTTTATGTGCAAAGCTGCCGTTTACAACCAGCTGCACATCGTTTACAGAAACACAAAACACAGATAGCAGCAGCGTGAAATGATGCAGTTTAAAAGATGAAACATCAATCTCAATTTTAAAGATTTTAAATGCATTGGGGGGAGGTATTTCAGGTATTACAGGTGCATTGTTTTGTGTCGAGAGCTTTTTTCCCTCTTTAATGTGGACTTTGAGTTTTGTAACTCTGCAGACGTCGTATGTGTATAAAAAAAAAACTTGTTCCAAATAGTCACAAATAATCTATTCTAATCTATTATTTTTATCCACAGACATCATTTGTATTTTGTGTGTGTGTGTGTGTGTGTACTCCTGATAACAGAAATAACCACAGGAACACAGAGTCAACTACATTTTGTGAAATAGTCACAAAAGGGTTATTGCATCACATTGAAGTGGAAACAAAATCTTCATTTTGTCTGTAAGTCGGGGATAAAGTGACACTTACAACCTCCAGTTAAAACAGCAGGAAAAAAATCCAAATCTCATATCAAACCATTGAACTTTCATAAAGAAGCTAACGGTATACGGTAGGCCAAATATCAATGAATACTTTATTATTTCCTTTATGTAAATTATGTCAGCAAACCACATACAAGCTGTTCTCCACAGCTTTAGAGACTTAACCACAGATATTGATGATAGGAAACAACATTCCCAAACATTTACAGCACTAGAGAGACACGCAACTGAGGCAAAACACAAACTAAACTCAAACAACAGATCACAAAAACCCTGTAATGTTGGTCCAGAAAACAGAATACATGATAATTAGATTATGTATAGTGATCCTATGTATAGGATTTAAGGAGAAAAATGCTGGATTAAAAATGAAACTGAACTATAAGAGCTGTTAGCTCAGCAAGACATTTCATTTGACTTTTCTGCAGCATTTCATGAAGGGAAACATTTCATTTTAATGGTTCCATGTACTTTTCCACTAGTTTTAATATAAGTTCATTTGTATTTTTTTAAGTGAAACCTGATACATTGCTGAAACTAAAGATAGTTTATAATCTTCTTATGGAAACATGCCTTTTACAAATCCTGTTTCTTTGAGAAAGCACATAGACTGAATGAATTGTTAATGGACAAACTTCCTCTCCTCATCTTTTGCTTCTGTTTTTTAAACTTTAATTTCAACCTAAACTTATCCTACCTCAAACCAAATGTTTTCTCAGAGGTCTGTTCCTACAATGTGGCAGTGTGCACAAACACAGACAGACACAGCCTGCATACACCCATATGCTGGTGCAGGAATGTGACGCAGCTGCATGCCTCTCTCTTTGTCAAAGACTGAGGGTGTGTCAGCCAAACCTGCACATGATGAGCTCACACACTGCAGATTAAATGAATACTTTATATTTATCCGAAAACGCTCATTGGGCCTCATTCACTAAGCTTTCCTACTTATAAACATTTAACAAAGATCGTGGCATTCATGAAAACCCTCTTATCTTGGATTTGCTCTTACCTACGAACAAATCCTACAAATACTTGGGAGCAGGCCACTCTTACGAACATTTGAGTGCTGACGACAAAGTCAGGTTTTGTGTTGTTTTCTGCTGTTTTGTTCATTAAAATAAAATAATGAAGTTACAGCAATGATTCGGTCAGATTTTTCCAATAACTTTGGAGAATTCTTATAACTTTTAGTTATTTCCAGATAAACATTAAAATATTGCAGCTCATGTCCCAATGTAAAACTTTTTCGTTAGGGGAAAAATTAAAGTATTTTTCTGTCATTCAAGAACAAGTAGCTGTCAAGACGGGATTTAATTCTATTGCTGGTCTTCCTAACGCCACTGGTGCAACAGACTACAAACGTGTGCATCGAAGCAGCCTCACCAGATCAGGTGTTACACCAAAATCTGTGACCCATCAGAATGTGTGACCACAGGGGGGTGACAGAGTACATTTCTGTGATCGTAGAAAACAAGTGAAGTCTTGAAAACACTTGTATTTAAGTCTGAAATCATTATCATGCAGGTCCAGTAAAGTCACACATTCTGATGGTTATCAGAAACACAGTATGTGACCCTCACACAGCGAGGATCACAGAGGTCATCATTTCCGATAGGAATCAGGATGTGGGACTTTTCCGTATAATGAACTCTGACTTAAATATGTGAAGTGTTTTCAAGAATTTGCTCATCGTCTAAGATGTACACGGGGAGAAATGTACAGTTGCCCCCTGTGGTGACACATTTTGATGGGTTACATTTGGGTTACAGATTTTGGTGTAACACCTGTTACACTGTTCCTCCAAGAATATATGTCCATAAATATATATATATATATATATATCCATAAATGTCCAAGTCACCTGTGACTCCCAGATCCATCTGCTGAATGTGGTTTTTAACAATTAAATTTACTACAACTGTGTCTTTTTATTGTAATGATTAGTTTTATAAGGAAATCAAGGTTATGCCTACGGTGTACCTTTTACCTCCTTTAGCCACAACACCATGAGGTACATAAAGCTGCTTTTATATGATCTAAATCTCACTGTGTTATCATCACTTTAAAAATGACAAGGATCAGGTTTCAGTGCTCATCTTAATCATCATGTTTTGTTTTCATTCTTTTTGTTTGCCATGTTTCCTGATCTGTGTCCCCGCTGTTTGTGTCTGCCAACATCCTGTAAGTTTATGGACATTTTTTGGGCGTTTACATTATGTAAACTAGGACCAGCAGACACATCATTTAAATTTCTGAGAGGTTGTCATTCGGCAATCGAAGCTAATAGATGCAATCAATTCTGTGGTCTACGAACACACATTTTTAACTACAACTTTAGAACAAATATTAGAAGATATTGGTGAACGAGGCCCATTGTGTGTAGTCAAATATCTGGGTTAATCTGAAATAAGAAATTTTGCTTCTTTACAGAAATCTTCAAAATCCTAAGATCCTAATGTTGAAACTACAACGTGTTACAGTTGTTTTCTCAACCCCGGCTGGATATGTTCACTGTCAAGGTTGCAGCTCTGATCCCAGAAGACTGGTTTGTCTGTCACCTGCACCTGTTGTGTTTTTAATAGCTGACAGTGCTGGTTTTTCAAGGAAATGTTTCCAGAAGTTAAAGAGTCCAGTGTTTTCTTTACTCTAAGAGCATGCACTCTTGACACATCCACTCCTTTAAATGGGTGAGGAAATAATACTTGCAGAGGGGCGGCATTGTGGCTGCAAGAAAGTTTGGAATGATGCATTCCAGATCGCTTCATATTTGTAATATTAACATTAAATAAGCCCCCAAAAATATATGAAGACAAACAACAAAGCAAGTAAAATCTGCCATTCATATACAGATGGATGCATAAATCATGTAGTTTTTGTCACCAGATGGGACATCTGGCCAGTGATGAAGACAGATTGGGTATGGCTTCTGAAAATCCATCTGAACACATTGTAGAGATACTTTCAAACCACCTTGGGGGAGATTACAGGCTCAAACAATACATCTTCTGTAGAAGTAGCCAATAACTGGCGCTTAGACTGCACAGCAAGCACTAGTAGCACAAGCACAAGTAGACTCACGGAGGAAAAATTTGTGAGATGTTCAGTTATAATTGGCCAAGATAATGAGTTGCTAACCAATCTAGTACTAGAAAAGAACTAGAAAGAACTGCTGAACCGGCCTCTTTCTGCATCCTGCATCTGAGTCACAGGTGTGGCCTCATTGAAAGTGACATCTGTGTTGTGTTGGTGGGAAGAAGGTTTGCGCCTATCACAATCAGCTGCTGAAGGAGGAGACAACTGTGTTCTCATCTCTTCAGTCTCATGCCATTTTCTATCTGACCTTAAATTAAATTTGAGGAAAAATCAGTTAAAATACTTGCAAAGTATCTCTCAAAACAAAAATAAACCCCCAAAGGTTGTTTAAACAGAAAAATCTTGCAACTGTATCTGATTAATAAGTTTGAAATGATTAAGACTGATAAATTAGATTTTTAAATTTTAAATGCATTTAAAACAATGCAAAACATTTCTGTTTCACTCTATTTAAGTTAAACCAGTAAAAACAGAGAAACAGTGATACAGATGTTGCAGCACTAAACAAGAACTAAAATCATTGTAATTTAAAACTCGCAACAATCACGAAAAAAGTTCACCAGGAAAGCTTCAACTTCTTTATATGAGTACAAATGCCAAACATCCAGATGATGATCTATTTAAATAAATATAGCCTCTATATTTAATCAACTCTCACTACATGACATACTACATGACATACGGATTGCCTACAGTCTTACCTTGGTGAGGTGCTGCAGTCAGTAAGCAGAGATGTGTGTGTGTGTGAGTTCTGACAGACTGTGGCTGAGATGTCCACCTGTCACACTTGTATCTCTACAAGCTTCACCTCCATCCCGCCCACAGCCCTGCCCTCACCAAAAACAAAGAACAAGCAGCGACTATGACTCACCTAGTTTTGATGTAGCAGTCACAGACTGCTCAGGTATGTTTAATTCCCTCTTTGTTTCTAGGAGATTATTTAGGGAGTGTCACTGTGTGTCACTTTCGTATATGGGAATAACCTGTTTCCCTCTGATTGCTTTGTATGATTCAGTTGGCCTAACACAGATTGGAGCCATTGATACGTTGTTGTTGATGCCTAGAACGTAACCCGAAGGCTGATTGTGAAACGGAGTGACACACATTTACATGGTTTTACACACATGAGTTCGAAGTATGCTTGCAAACTAAAAATAACAAACTAATTATGTTTCATACCAATTTTTTAGACCAAAATTTTTTCTAAAAATGAAAACTAAGCATCACACAACAGCAGCCCAGCCTGATAACCCGAGTTTTTGGACCTAAACATTGACTCTGTTTGCTTTTATAGAGAATAGAACCACTGAAGCTAAATGTAAAGACTAAAATCAGCATTTTTTTTTTAAATAGTTGCTATACTTTATAATACAAATCTCATACAGTACATCAACTATAAAAATACAATAAGCTCTGTTGAAACTACTGAAACCTTTTAATTTCCACATCTAAAGAGGCCACAATTTGCTACTATCAAATCTCATGTAACCTTTCATAAAAGCATAATATAAAATGTAGTATGATTCCTCTAAGTTTAGCATTACTCTGTTAATGAAAACAACATCTGGATGAAAACAGCTTAAAACTAGACTTATATCTTTACATCATCTTCTTTTATAGTACTCTACCAACCAATCAGATTTTAAGGTGAAATTCAGTCAGTCATGGTTAATGGGTTCCTAGCTGTCCGGTATGTTGGCAAACAGATGAGCAAATGGAGGCAGTTTACAAATCAATGTGTGATTCCATTATTTGTTTATGAACAGTCTATAAAATCATAGTGGACAAAAGCTGTTTAGTGTTGTTAAAAATTTGATTGTAATAATTAGATTGTCCAGCACAGCTATGGTCTGTTCTTCTCACCTGTTCTTGCTGCTTTTCACCCTGTTGTAGTTGTAACATTTAACCAGTCAGCACATGCGTGAGGATGGGAAAAGAGAATCGGTTCCAATTTTTCCAAAGCATAGGAATCATATGCATTTATATTTAACAGGTTTGTTATTAATGCCAGCAGGTGCTGGTAATTGAACTGATTGCAAATGGTTGTCATACAGGCCTCATAATGATATTAAATCACTTTCAATTTCTAAATGAGACATTGTGATACTTAAAGGATAAATAGATTAATTACAACCACAATCTCTTTTGGAAACATTGTCTTTAACTTGTTAGAATGGAAATCTTCTCAAAATTGGTAGCATTTATATTTTTTAGAAGCAAAGAGCGGACTCAAATACTCTGTTACTGTCCCAAATTAAAAGTCCCCGTGGATTACTGTTTGTACTGCTTCACCATATGACAAAGCTGTCACATTACAAACTAAAAATACTGCACTATGGTAACATTAGCATTATGCTTAGGATATTTTTCTTTGACTATTGAAAAGGATAACCTACAAAAATCTTCTCTCATTTTTCCCATTTTAGATGTTGACTGAGAAACTTTTAACTACAGCTAGCATTAGCTCTGGGCTACTGATAGTTTGGTGAAACACCTTTCTGCCTGCTGCACAGACAGGAGAAGCAATAAGAGTCATCGAGTGTCATCTAACTGATGCAAAAACATGTCAGGTTGAGTTACGTATCTTCTTTTAGTCTGTCACAAAAATAAGATGTTGAGATAGTCTATTTGCTAAAAGGCTGCAAATGTTCAGTTCCCACGCTGCTATTCTAATCAGTTTTCCATTTACATTTTGCCAAACGTTTATTCTGTTTATTAGTTTAATCTGTGTAAAAAAATGGTAAAGAATCAATGTGGGAATTAACAAATAACTAGATTAATAAACATCCATGATAATAGCACTGTTATTAGTAAAATGTTATCTGTTCCCATCCATACATAAGTCCTATGTGTATTGTCATGATAGCAACAAGCTGGTAGTTTTTTGAGGAACTGCACCCAACCTTGTCTTTTTAGTTCGAATACATTTAATTATCAACTTTTTATGTGGTGAAACGAATTCAGATGGAAAGTGAACTCTGGCAGTTCTCAAGTGTTCATGATGTTACGTGCTGGGGTCTCCTAACCTAAGCTAAAAGCTAGCTGGAACTAAGAAACTCCACTACTTGACTTTTATTGAGCACTTAGAGGTTGCTTGTTTAAAACTTTACTTTGAAATTTACATGGCACATTTTTACTTTTGTTGGCTCTATTTCCATTTTATCTCAGACAACATATTTTTCTTTGAGCAGTGTGGAACAGGCCAGCTCAACCACATTTTTTTGCTGTTGGACACTGGAACATTGAGTACTTGCAGTCCCAGTGGTGATGGTGGAGGAGGGGAGGCAGTGGCCATGAGTTCTACTATGTTAGCATTTAAATTCACCTATTCATGGTCCAGGTGAAAGCCTATATTTATGACTGTAGTAGGACGAATGCAGACAACCATCAAGACTTTTTTGGTACTAACAAAGCAACAACTTCTTTTTGCTCCTTCATCTCTGCCTTTTTATGAATCGACTGCCCATAAAGACATGACAGTTTTATGTTTATATATTATATTTATATCATATAATATTCTCAGACACAAAATATATATATAAATATTTTAACAAGTTCCCCTTGGCAATCAAAAAACTATGAAGGAGAGGCTATACTTTGTACTTTAAAAAAATAAAATCTATATGAGAAAAGAAGAAGGAATTGAGCATGTTATACAGAAAGACAGTTTAAATAGCTCTAATTTTGATAGTACCTTTGTGGATAAAGCTAATTGTTCTCAGAGTATTTTCATAAATAAGCCAACAATTTAAAATCTTAGTGTTTTGTTTATTTTCTGTTTATCATCTGCATCACCTATCAGAAAGATCAACTACAGCAAGGTGATGCGTGAGTTTGGGTGTTGCCTCTGTTTGATTTCCACTGGGTGAGGTGACTGAGTCTATGTGTTTCGATGGGCCAGATGGACAACATTCCTGAAAGCAAACCAACCCCATGTACACGACATTTAACCCCCAGGAAGCTGGTGGGTTATCAAATTAAATCTTGACAGCATATATAGGTTCATGTTACAGACAACAAACAAGTTGTAGTTAATGTAATTAGGAGAACTAATCTAAATTTGGTAGAGTTGAGGTTGAATGGTTTCAGTGACTGCTAACGTCCTGTTAACATGAAATTAAGCCCTCCAGATGATGTCCAGAAAAATATAAGACCACTCTGCGTATTTGACAAGGAACATAAAGTGTAGCAAAAGCAGCTCTCCAAAGCTGCACTATATAACTTTCTGACCTAAAAGATATGTGCTTCTGAGTTGTTTTGATGGGACAAAGTGATTTATTGGAGACGTTGTTGCCCAGCAGCGTCCAGAAGCTAAGTTTTGCGTTTTTAGTGTTACATGCCAGCAAGTGGATATCAACACACTGGCTGTTTTTAAGCGCACCATGGCTGATTCATCAAAGAAATGCAACACAACATTGTCAGAGGAAGAAAAGGAAAGAAGATGAGAAAGGGACAGAGCAAGAGATAGGACAAGAGTCAACATCAGACTGACTTTTACTGTCTGGAGAGTTCTCAGAGTACAGATAGGATGCAAGATGGATGCTGAATTAGCCATTGATAGGGGGCACCTCACTGAGGAAATAATGTTTAGAAGTACTTCTTTAAACCAACTGATTATTAATGATAATCAATTGGTTTAGTTTCTTAACCAAAGCATGAAATGTCTAGTTGAGTCATAAAGTGATATCATCTGCATAAAGTGAAATGTGCATAGTACATCTTACTATTTAGAAAGCATAACTTTTCTTTTTTTTTGGATAACTAGGAGCAGAAATGTGAGAGTTCCTGCTGATAGTTTTAAGCTAATTGATCATCACATGATTTAGTGTACAGCTCTCATGAACTCAATTAAAGGCTGAAAGCCAACATCAAAAGTTCTTGTGTCAATGAGGTCTGAATGAAATGCTCCAAAAAATGAGCTAAGAGTTGTTAATCATGTTATTTATGTCATTTGGTAAATGGAGATACAAATATGCAGATGTTTAAGTTCACAACAGCTGACAAATGTTAAAATTACTTTGGAAGTCGACTGTGGGTGGAGGCAGAATGAAAATGGGTGTTGGTTAAAGTCTAAAAATAGCTCTGACTCAGCGAGTATATAAAAAGCTGAGTGAGAGATGTTCACAGTCTTAGTAATATCTTTGTCTACCTTGTGATGTGTTGGCTTCTTTTTATGCTCCTGTGTCGTGTGTTTTCCATATATCTATTTGCCATTTCTAGAAGTCAAAGAACAAAGCACCTGATTACCTGGCTGTTCTCTCGGTGTTGTAAAATGGAAGATTCCATATAAATTAAGTTTGTGTTTTATGGGTGACATTAGTCTTATGGTAGAAATTTAGTCTGTTAAGTTCACTTTCCCACTTAATATTAACATCTGTTACTAATTCTGCAACAACGCCTAATTTCCACACCTTAGTTCCTCAAGGTCATGCAATATTTGTTGCCAATGTCACCAGTCAAGCTTGACATTGCTTCATATTCTAAAATGTTTTTGTTACTGAGTGATAAGCATGGGAAAAAAATATTGCAGTTTCATGTCAAATAATCATTAATAACTTTTTGGGTCATGTAAGGTAATGATTTCTTTCTACCATTTATGGTTTACTGTCCTTCTTTAGTAACATTATTCTGTTGTGCGTCAAGTATTAGATAAGCAATACTTATTCAGTAAAACATCTGCAGCTTTAATTGCAAAATGAAACAACAGTTTTTTTTTAACTCTTCTTTTGTTAACTTTCAAAGATCACATTTATCACTATTATGGACTTCCTTGTCTAACACTTTCATTAAATTAATCATGTCCATTGATTTTAAAAGCTCCAGGACTTTTCAGTCCGCCTCTTGTTTATTCATCGTATTAGTTTTTAAACCAATAAAGCTTTATTTTTAGTGTCTTAAATGTTTACAAAACACCACATGCACAACTGAATGTGCATTTTACATCTTAAACCAGTCACTCCATGTATTATTTAACTTCTGAGATTTGGCAACAGACAGTTCTGCATAGTTAGAAAAACAAGGAATCACTGGACTCTACGTTGGCCGAATCAGAGTCGATCCCGTGACACTGAGTGCTTCTTGCTAAGCTTGCTTAGCCTGTTTGCATTAGTATCAATCCTCTGATGAACCAGTTTTTTTAAATTATCTGTCTGAAATAACTGTATATGGTAAGTTCAATACATGCAAATGCAATACATTTTTATGTAAAGCCTTTGTACACAAATCAGTTAAGTAAACTATAATTTGACAGCTTTATTTGATATTTTGTTAGGTATTGAAAATGAATTAATACAAAAAAAGAACATTGTAAAATATTTTAGTACATACATTAGTTGGTTCATTGTTGTATACAGTACTTCCATGAGCTGACAGTGTGTGGCACACAAGTGCAAATCACAACTTAATAAAGTGCTTGTAAAGTATGTAGCATGGTAACCCAAAAAGAGGATGTTCTGGTGTGTTATTGTAAAACAATGGCATGTTGTTCAAGTAGAGCAATAAATCAATCTAACTTCAAACAACACTGCTAAGCTTTCACTACCAAGGCTGTGTTTAAGATGTTTGTTCAATTTCAGCCATTGTTACATTAGTTTGTGCCTTAGTTTGCACACATCAGTGGTTACATTGACCTTAATGGTGTTTGAGCCGTGCATGACAACCCTCCAGCTAAATGCAGGTGAATGTCTGTTGCCATGGTTGAAAGAAAGAATAAAAGAGTTTAGACTATTTGTGTTAGGTGTGTGATCTAACTATAGGCTGAACAAAAATGCTGTAAGTCATCTGTATTTACTCTGACCTGCATGAAAGACCAGCAGCTGAGCTTTGCTTCCTGACCTCAGTGTTTGATTTCCAACGAATAATATTGTTTCATTATTATTGAAAGTAATCTTTTAGAATTAGTCTTTCATTTCTTTTAGTTTAAACAACAACAAAAACTTATCTGTAGGTTTCAACTGGATTGTGTATCAGAATGTCTGATTGTGAATGAGCGTCCTGTTCTGAAATAGTTCTCAATTTCTTCCAGCGAGCGGCCACGAGTCTCTGGGATACACACGGCGTTGAACAGTAGGCAGAGGACACACACCACGGTGAAAATCAGGTAGGGCACATACAGGCCGTAACTATCCACCAGGTGAGTGAAGGCATGTGTGAGCCCAAAGGCTGTCAACCAGCTGACAAAGACGCACAGTCCCGAAGCCTTGCCCCTGGCAACAAGTGGGAGGACCTCTGACATCAGCAGCCATGTGATTGGGCCCCATCCCATGGCGTATCCTAGGAGACAGTGAGCAATGTCATGATGAAGCACATAACAACACAGATGTTTTAATGTTTTTTTCTTTAAATGGATGTGACAACATAACAACCAGCGTCACCAGTCACAAATAAAAGAGTATGAAGATGTGGATAGATGCTAGAGCTAAAAATAACACCTACATGAGAGGTCAAGAAATCTAGACATGTTGGAACAAGACAAAAATTTACTAAAATCCTCATGTGATAAAATATAGAGATATGTACCAGGCAGCTGCTAAATTAACCATTTAAGGTATTTGTGAATCCACATGATGTGTGTTTATGGAGGCTGGTTGGCTTGTTTTTGTACCTGGGCACTTTTACTTGAAATAAACGTAATGATTTTTATAGATTTGTGTGAAATAGCCTGTGTTAAGCTAAATTCTTACATGCCTGTTATGCTGTCATGGCAATACTGCAAGATCATGTTTACTAGTCCACAGGTGGATTAGCTTGTTTAAGTGGTTAGGTGACCAGCCAATATTCCTTTCTGTATAGGGCTTCTCAGACACACCCTACCTCGCCATATTTTATCAATTATTTTTTAGTTATAATAAAGGTTCAGCAGCACTGGAAACCTTGGAAACTATTGCACATCCATAGTTCAGCCCAAAGTTATCTTTCTCTATCTATACTCTATCTATATCCTGCTCATTCATGTTTTCCTTTAACCAAGACATTAATCGTCAAAATGAGCATTATTAGTCAATACAAATAGCAATAAAAGATATCAGTTTCTAGGCAAATGTTTATACAACCAGTGGGGGCAATTCCTGCTGGCAATAAGAAAGAATATAAGTTAATGGCAGTTCAAAAGTAGCTTCACTTTTTATTCCTAGAAGCTACACCAGAGATCCTAATGTTGTAGATTTCCTGGATAATTGGTACCAGTATGATCAACTATCCAGTTGACTATCCCCACTAACCCTAACCCTAACCCTAACCCTGAAAGTAATGGAGCATGCTGTAACTTACAACTTGTCAACAAAGATTAATGATGATTTTGTCTTTGTTCTCATCTATATAATCATGGTTTTTTTAATTATGTTACTGATTTGGTATGATGGAACTGGATGCACCTCAGACCTGACTGATAACATAAAATGTGGACCCAAACTCATAAAGGCTCTGGATCTTTTCTGGCTAAAAACAAAAAACAAAGATAGGTTAAAGATAGATTGTAAGGAAAAATAAATGTACTCACCAAAGATAAACACAACAGTACTAATGAGAGGAATGAGGCTTGTAGCAGTTTGTTGGCTGGCCTGTAAAGTGGTGCCCAAGTCCTTATGGGAGATGTAGTCCAGACCTGTGTGGTTTAGAGGACCTGGAGTACATGGTGTGGTGTGGGAGATCATGGTCAAAGTCAGAGTGGACGCAAACATCAGCATGCTTGAAGTGTACAGCAGTGCTTTGCGTCCTGCTTTGTCCATCAAAAAGGCTGCAATAGCAACAGCACACAGGCGGACAGCACCCACAATGGCAGCATCGTATCTGACAGAAAAAACAATGACAGGTTGGTGCTTGGGGTTAAAAGAAAAAACAAAATTGAGGTAATAAAAGAATAATTTATTATTAGTATGTGATTTAACACTGTGAGATGCTCAACCTGGGCTCCAAGGAGACTTTGCTCTTAGCAAAGATGGGTTCCAGGTAGACTAGAATTGGTGTGACGCCTGTCATCTGCTGTAGAAAACGCATCACCACTGAAATTAAGATGGGCCGGTAGTAGATGGGGTTAGCCAGCTGAGACCATGTGAGTTTAACCTGTGTGTTGATGCTGTGCTGCATTTTTCAAAGACAAAAGCAAAAACATAACAGCCATGTAATCATATGAATTCATATGAGTTGTAGCTAGTATTCAGCGTCAGAATGAGTGATTCTGTTTTCTCTTACCTGAATGGCACGGAGCTCAGTTTGTGTGTCATAATCAGGTCCACGAAGCCAGCGGAGAGCCTTCTCCGCCTGCAGCTCTCGGCCAAGAGAGAGGAGCCTCCTGGGCGAGGAGGGCATAAAGGCCAGCAACACAACCATCAGCACAGCTGGCACAGACCCTGCCACCGCCAACCATCGCCATGGTACCCATAGACCTGTGCACCACATGTTAACATGAGCACACAAAGAGAAACAATTGTGCAGCTAATATTTCAAGATTTATCAACTTATATGAAAAAAACATATCATGAATATTAGAATTAGCTTAGAAATGTGAACTGTGGGACCTTTATGTGTACCCGTTTAATATGTTTGAATAGAAACAGCTGTATGTGTGTAGTGTTACCAAGAATATAGAGCGTCAGGGTCCCAAACACGGCTGTGATCTGAGGGCAGGAGCCAAGAGTTCCTCTCACCTCTTTGTGGGAGATCTCTGAAATGTAAACCTGTAACACAAACATACAGAACATATTCATACGGTAACAGGAATGTGTAAGTAGGAAAGGCAGACACTAAAAATGAGTTTACTTTGTGTGAAAGTCATTTTGAGGGTTTTATCCCAGTCACCGTATTGAGCTTATATTGACCTTGAGCTTATAGTTTCTTATCTATGTCCCACTGTACTGTAACTCCAGTTACATAAGTGCCATGCTGGTTTTCCGATCTAAAGTCTCACCTTTGCCATATTGGGCTTTATATTATTATATATAATTATATAATTATATATAACCAATTATATATATATATATATATATCTAAAAATGGAGCCGAATGAAGCTGAATTCCCTGGAAGTCACACAGATGGTAAATGTGGAGGTGTTGTTCATCATATTAACAATGGACATGCTCCAGTTATTGGCTGACTTGTCCAATTAATTTTTGGAGGTCACATACAGTACATTTATAAATGAGTTGAAACCTGCTTATATATATATATAAAAAGGCTCTGTAACCATGGTAACCTACTGGAATTGATGCTGCAGTCATCCCTCCGGCAACACCTGTCAGGAACCGTCCCAAGTGGAGCATCCACAGGTCCACAGCTCCCCCCATCAGCATGTACCTGAAACACAGATATTACTATATTACATAAACCACTCAGTTAGAAATGAGTAGTATGCATAGAAAGTAAAAATTATCTGTAACCGTGGAGGACTAAATACAGACACTGAGTAAAACATAAAAACTCTTTTTTCAGAATGCTTAATACATCTGAGTTTTAAGCAAATATTTTAGAATATTCAGAGATACATGCAAAGAAAGCTCCTCTGTGGTTTGTGTTGTGTTAAATTCACTAAAAAGATTAAATGAATGAACACATACAAACATAAACTGCACCCTACATAGAATTTAATGGCAACCTTCACTCTTCCTTGGCTGTTGAACCTTTAGGAACAGTCAATAATAAAAATAAGTTTTATTTACCTACCGAGTATTATTTTGCATTCATATCAATAGCTTTGTCCTCTGTTTTTGTCTACTAGGGTCACTGTAACACTTCAAGTCAGTCGAGTTTATTTATAAAGCACTTTTAAAACAGCCACAGTTGACACAGCATGCAACAGTGAAAGTAAAACTGAAAACAACACATAATATTCAGATAGAATGAGTTAGTTAAATAAAGGGGAGATAATTACAGTGAAGTTTTTCCTCAGTCGACGTCAACCTTTTGAAACTTGGATCATTGAATTTTCTTCTGTAAATCCGCATGGAATCATTGGAAAAATGTTATAATGACGGAACGTAAACTAAAAAAAATGGGTGAATGGGATCCAAACATTTGAATCATGACTTTGATGCTTTTGAAATGGATTGTTTTTTGGATTCTTTTACTTTGGTGAACCAACCAGTCTTTTCTTTAGAAAGACTCTTAATAAGCCCATAAATGTTACTGAACTGTTACCAGTTGACCTAATTAGTTGTAAAATGTCTCAAACAGTGTTTTAAGCTTAGATAATAAAGTTCTAGTTTAAACTTCTGCTGTCTTTGTTCTTTCATCAATTAAACATGGGGCTTAAATTATTGTAAAAAAGTTAATCATGTCTTTACTTGCATTTTGCAAAGTATTGCAGCTTTTTAGGTAAATATGATGAGTGAAAGCCTAATTATGCACAATGTTAATGAGGTAAATAATTGCTTTGTACATATAAAATTTTATATTGATGATGTAATCTTTTTTGTGTTGATATGATGCATCTGGTGAGTAAAATTGTAATTGTTTAACGCCTAATGTATCACAATTACTACACAAAGTTTCTGAGACCTACTGCATCTCTTTATGGTAAAAACTTTGCTGAAATTCCTGTTGTACTACACAGTCTGATTCTTGGCTTCTACATGTGGTGGATTACTTTTGCACTACAATATTTCAGACATATCAGACATAGATATACTGCACATATATGCAAATTATGTTGTTCATTTATTTGTTGTTTCTTATTAATTTACATTTTGTTAAAGGGCCAATTAAATAATTTAAATTAAACATAATAATTTTCTGTCCTTTCATTTCTTGGTTAAAGCGTTAAAATGTTAATGAACACCTATAGTTTAATCTTCACAAATTGATTTAGACAAGTCATTTACCCCTTTTTATGTATTAGTTATTTCCTGTTTATTCTTCCTGTCTCATTATAAAATGGATGACATGACATAAGCCATAGTTATTGAAAACCACATTACCCTCGACATTTAAGCAACAAGGCAGCTTGAAAGTGGACTTTTAAACATTAAAAATAACCAGAACCAGCTGCAATGACTATCGACCAATGCTGAGACCCACCCAACAGTGGAGGGCACTGCTGACATCATGATGCTCAGCTTCCGTCCAATCAGGTCATTGAGCAGCATGGCCCCCAGCCCGCCGGCCACTGCTCCGAGGGAATAGATGGATCCAAACCAGGCAGCCTGCTCTGTGTCCATCCTGAGCCGAGGCTCAGCTTCAGGACTCTTTAACTTTGGCAGGACAGGAGACGAGTAGACAAGAGAGTAACCGAAATTGAAGTTCCCCAGAACTGCTGAGAACACGGCCAGGAACAGTCTGGAGTTATTAATCTGAGAAAAATGGATGTGTAGAGGTTATAATCCACTAAACAAAATACTTGTATTTTATTATAATCCAACACTAATCTATGAACAAATAAATATTTACGGTCTCAGCTCTGAGCTTCTGTACACAGTGAATGAAAAAAAATTATATAATCTACAACAAAGCTGTGTTACCATGTGACAGAAGGCACTTAAATTGAGGCCACAGGCTGCTTTACATTAGTTTGACTCCACTAATAAATCTTTTACATTAGCTGCAATCACTTAAATTTGAAAGTAAAAAGTCATTTTCCTTGCAGCAATTTAGAAAAGAGTTAAAATACTTGCACTTATATTTTTCTTTTAACACAGAATAAACACAGACTGACTTTAATCATTTATAATATTTTAAAATTTGAATAAGTGCACTGTTTCCAACCTTGAAACCAGATGACGTTGCTTTTCTGTTCAGCAGTGGCGTCTCTTCATCCATGTTTGCAGCAGTACAAAAAGTAGCAGCAGTTGTTATCACAGCTGTTTTATTTTATGTAATCCGTTACAGGTCTTGGTTCCCCCCTGAGAAAGACAAAGTATTACAGACGTTTTACATGAATAATAAAAAAAAACCTGATTTTAATAAAAAATTCTACCTTGTTTCTCTGCTACGTGATCACAGCTGAGTTTCCAACAAAAGAATAGAGAGCATTTACTATTCAACCGGTCAAACCATCATGTGTGTAATCGTGGAGTTTCCAGGGTGGCTAAACATGAGGAACTACATCTGGTTACATGAAAAGTAAAACTAAAACTAACAAATGTGTTCACACAGGAAATAATCTTCGATGAGTGCTTTGTTCTCATGAGTCTTTGTTCTGCAGTATGCAGTAAAGAACATAATAAAAGATCATACATGTGAAATCTGCCAAATACTGACACAAGGTGAGCTCAGACGCGTTGTTCTTGTCAGAATAAATGCAGTATCTGATTCCACTTGACCGGGTTAAATGAAGTCGCAGTGTTACAACCAGGCCAGAAAACAGAAGGGAGGGATCAGCTGTTTGTTTCCTGGATTAGGCCATTCATAAAGAAAGCAGAAGAAGAGAAACAGCTCCCCCACTATCAGGGGGAAGAGGAAAGTACAGGCCGATTCTTCCTCCGCTCACACATCATGTGATTTACTGTTGCATTGTTGCATTACCATGGACTTAACATGCGCTCAGTGTGCACAGGAGACTAATTACTCTTATCTGACTGACAGGTATCTGAGATTTTGTCTCATAGGAAGGCACTTAAAGCTTTCAATGGATAGGTTACTTATACTAAAGATTAAATTTAAGAATTACATTTTAACATCCCAATATGTTTCTAATATATTTCTTTTCAATAAATACAAAGCATGAGAAGCATTTTCAGCAGGAAACTAGAGATGAAAAGCTGAGTCCTGTTCAATCCATTTCTATTTCCTCTCATCTCCCCAGTGATGTTCTGGAAAGTGTTGTCTAAGCTGTGGGAGTCTTTGTGTGTATTATGTGAGTTCATGCAGAGTGGCTTGAGGCCAGCCCTGTTCAGCTGCATGTCTTTCCCTGTTACTTCAGCTACACACTTCCAGTCTTCCATTTCCATTTACACCTTCTGCTCTCTGCCATGGGTGGTCACCGGCCCCAGATCCTGCTTTATATGTTTGTTTTGCAACTTCAGGTTGTGAATGTGCAAAGAATTGACGCCATTTCCCAGAAACTACAACAACTTGATGAACAGGTGGGTTTTAATATTACCCAGTGTACTTGTTTAAGTGTATTGTACTTCATTAATAGTGTCAAATGATTACAATAGCCCTTACTGCTGAAAAGAGGGTTATATTGACCTGAATTAACTCATTAAGATCTTAATGTAATGTTTTGAATCTTATGTGCGAAAATGAGGCTCACTGCTCTGCCTACGATTTACTGTATTGTGTTAGATCATTTATTGGATGATCATACAAGTGGAAATTGTAGCTCTGGAGTTTATTCCATGATGACTGAACTGAACAAGGCAACAAGTGAGCAGCAGCATTTTTGTACGGTCTTTAGTGTTTCTTTTGGCTCCTCCATTCTAGTTCACTCCACTGAGGGGACTGAAGACTCCTCACTGCTAAGCTACATCTGCCTCATAAATAAACAATTAAAAAGTCATTTATTTGGGTTTAGAATAGAAACAAATATTATATCAGCTTGTAACTAAAGCAAGATTTGTTTAAATGTACACAGTCATATAACTAAAGGAAACATTTAACCATATCTGACTTGTAAACAACATTTTTGTGTTTCTTTTTAGGTTAAGACAAAAAAAAAAGTAAAATCCCTTCAACAATTGGCATGGTGCCTCATAAATATTGATTTAGAAAAACATAAGCTATAATGGAGCCCTGTGATGGATAGGCGACCTGTCCTGGGTGTACCCTGCCTCTTGCCTAATAGCTGCTGGGAAAGGCTCTGGCCCACCTTGACCCTGTGATAGATGGATGGATGGACGGACGGACGGATGGATGGATGAATGGAGATATGGATGGATGGAGAGTCATAATGGAGCCACCTAAATTAGCTTCACAGAATAGCTGCAACTGAAAGCGTTGCAGCCTGTGACAGTTTATTTTTTTTATCTTGATTGTTCCAAAACGTCTCAAGCAAGGTTTCCTAGTTTTTCTCAGGTATTGACGTAATCTGGTCAATAGATTGTGATCTTTATATGACTAATTTGGACATTTTTGTCCACACTTATATTTGAACGTCTTCATTCTGGAGCCTTTTAAACAGACTAATTTCTGCAACATTAAATTATATCCATGAAACTAAACAAATACCCCTAAACCTCTGTAAAAGAATATTACCCTAATGTGTTTAATGTTATTTTTTTAGATATGGAGTTTATAGAGAATAAAAACATATATTTTGACTCAGTTTTGACTAATTTTGGGCTCCAGGATATCACAAAAATCCAGATGAAATAGATTTTTCCCACTTTACATGTCTTTGTTTATGAGCAAAATTATAGGTATACAACATTTCTGAATGGCCTCTAATAATTTTTCATATTTTCAATAATGCAAAAATTACAGAAGTGGTGGAAAAGTTGCCACATACTCTAAAGTCTAAGATTTTGTATTTCCTTTTCCACCAGCAAAAAAAGGGAAAAGAAAGCTTGAAGTGATAACGTTAACAACTGCTTCAAATTTGCATGTAGTTACTTATTTTGGCAATATACTAAACGTTGCTGAAATTATGGAAAACCTCATGTAGCGATCAGGATGATGACATGTATCATCTCTTTTTGTCCCATGAAAATTTTGAGTATTTCCCCAGCTTTGAAATCAGATTTTAGATAAACTCCTGACATTTGATGGGGCGGCATGGCTTAGTGTGTTGCTGGTTCAATCTCCAGCCAGAGAGCTCATGTTGAGGTGTCCTTGAACAAGACACCGAACCCCTAATTGTTCCTGATGGCTCGTGGTTAAGCGCCTTGCATTA
>CM047976.1:17236112-17248524 GCA_026261665.1 Melanotaenia duboulayi
CCTGTAGGTGGTGAGCCCACGGGAGGAGGTTCATATTTCCTGTTCAGTAAATCTAAACTTTTAAGTTACACTGGACAAGGATAAACCCTCCTGTCGTATGTCAGAGAAATCAGTTTTTCATCTGTAAAATGTTTAGTTGTTGAATCGATTGCTATTCATGTGATGCCCTTTTGTTCCCATTTCTTTGCTATTTAGGTGGAATTTTGGGAGCTCTATTCAATGTACTCAACTACTGGCTGACAATCTTCAGGATCAGGTATTCCTTAAAAAGGAAGAAAACACAAATACAACACCAAATTCCAACAAAATGTTCAAGTTACACATGATCTTAGCTTTGCAGGTGTAGTGTGACAGCAGCACATAGAATAAATGAAGCATGACTTATTTCCTTTTACCCTTTAAAACAGGGCGTGGTGATGGATGAAGTCATTTCAATAGAGGGCTAAAAATAGCTTTGGAGAATATGAACATCTTGTGATTTTAAGCGAGTTAAAAAAAAAAGTCCAAAGTTAACAGGTATGATCACTGGGACTTCCACAGCGACATCTTCCTGGAAGGTGTGCAAAGCTGACTGATCATAAGAACTAATATCAATTTTATATCGAGAACATTCTTAGGATTTAGTTTTAGCCTTTTTAAGTTGCAGGAGACATGTTGACATCAGATTTATTCATGTAAAGTATAAATTATGAAAGAATCAAATCCAACTTTATTGATAAAGCCCTTTAAAAACAACCACAGAGGTCCAAAGTGCTGTACAGAAGAATAAAAGAATAAATCAAAAACAATAAAATCAAATAAATAAGACAAGTTAAAATATGAAATGCAGAGCTGCCATATTGCTCTTCAACTATTGTTATTCTTAGTGTAGTAAGAAAAGATTTATATTTTTACTTACTGTATCTGTTTTATGCTTTATCACAATATACATAATCATGTATATCGCAGGCGCAGAACAGTGACGACCAGAATTATATTTAAACAATAATCATAAAGTTACTAAAAATAATCTAATTTATTTGGGTTACAGTTATTTTTAATGTTTTTTTTTTTTGAGTAAAGAAATTAATGACACGTTAAAACATAAACATTGCATTTTTTATGTGTTAAATTTCTTTTTTAAAGAAGACTTGTTTGTTGGTGTATTAGGTGAAATGAGTGTTTTATTATTTCTGCTTTGTTCAGTCTTGTTTCTAAAAATATCTCCTCTCTGGAGTCTGTTTTTGTGTCACATCACATAACAACCATTCCACTCAACATTTGTGGTGATATGGCCTGAAGAAACACCACAGCTTTGTTTTCCTCTCAGCTTTTTTTTTTCTTCTAACACTCGTACATTTTCATGTGGGCAAATGCACACTGATGTTGATATTTTTAAATGTACCATCTTACAGAGCTGTGATTTGTGTGTGTTAGATACGTCCATCGCCCATGTTTACAAGTGATGGAGGCCATGTTGGTTGCTGCGGTGACCGCGACAGTGTCTTTCACCATGATTTATTTCTCTAATGACTGTCAGCCTCTTGATCAAGACCACACTGTGGAGTATCCACTTCAGGTACACACAGACACACACGCTTGCATCCGTGCTAACGTAATAAAGCTAAACATGCAAAGTCTTGCCAGACACAAATGAGACGCTCATGTAGACTCAGATCAGGCATTTCATTCTTAAAGTAAATCTTGCTTGTTCCCTTTTTTATTTTATTTTGTTTTACTTGATCGCACAGTGTCTTTGTTTTTTTTCTTTTCAATAAGCTTTATTGGCATCTGTCACAAGGACAACAGTACTAAAGGATGTCACTCACAGTTTAGCATTTTTAATCAGATTTCATCACAAGTATGTGATGCATTGTCATGATAGTTGGTTCCCAAATTTGATATTACCGCTATATTTAAAGCATTATGGACTGCTTCTTTTTCCAGTTGTTCTGTGCAGATGGGGAGTACAACTCCATGGCAACAACCTTCCTCAACACCCCTGAGAAAAGTGTGCGTAGCCTCTTTCACAATCAGCCAGGTAAAGCTGCATGAGCGCATGTATAAGCTGAAGAATTGATGTATATAAAATAGGAATCATTGTGTTTTGTGTGTGAAAGTTCCACTGTAATCCAGTAGGAAAGCATATTTCATCCCAGTCTAACAGCTTTAAATGGTATAAATGATGGTTTCCTTAATTAACCTGGTTAAAGTGCTGTGAACATTGTGTGGATGGACTTTTTTTTTTTTTTTAATTATTAGGTTTTACTTTGCTATACTTATGCATGATTTTAAATGGGTAGCTATGATTTAAATAGGTTTAAACAAAGCTGATTATTGAGTATTTGTTTCAGATTGAAATATAGTCTTTAAAAAAATAAGGCCAAAATTTTGAGGCTGAGTAAAAAAAATTGACCGGACTTTGTTTACTTGCACGTCTTCCATTAGAATGAAATGACCCAGACTCCAACACTCCAATGCTGAGCATGTGACAGAGATACAGGAAGCAAGTGTTCAGTGGGATGTCTCCTTTCTGAACAGTCTGTTTATTATCTCTTCTGTGTTTTAAAGGAACCTACAATGCTCTGACGCTGGGTAGTTTCACTCTGACCTATTTCTTTCTGGCCTGTTGGACCTATGGCCTGTCGGTGTCTGCTGGAGTCTTCATCCCGTCTCTGCTGATCGGAGCGGCCTGGGGGAGGCTGTGTGGAATATTGCTTGCCTCAATAAAACCAGGCAGCTCGGTCAGTACACAACACCTCACAGTTCCAGTTCGGAAATTGGCCATAGCCGACAGAGTTGGAACAACAAACCGACCAAAGATATTGTTGAGAATTTGATTTGTTTAGAAGATAAATACATGCAATATGGATGAATTTCCTAATTAACAAGATTGTAAGTGGAAATATTTTATGCTTCCATAGATCTGGGCTGATCCTGGTAAATACGCCTTGATTGGAGCAGCGGCTCAGTTAGGTGAGAAACTTTTAATATTGCTTTTTTCTAAATGAATAATTTATTACTTTGATAAATATTGTGTTAAACTAAAAACTGTAATGCACTTTTCTCCACAGGGGGCATTGTGAGAATGACTCTCAGTTTGACTGTCATCATGATGGAGGCGACCGGAAACGTCACGTACGGCCTTCCCATCATGCTCGTTCTCATGACTGCCAAGATAGTAGGGGATTACTTTCAAGAGGTGAGTGTTGAAGAAGTGATGCTATCTTTAGCTCTTATTTATGTCAGTTTCCACAGCACAGAAATCAAAAGAAAGACCCTGTTTAAACTGTTTAAAAGACTAATGTGACAAAACTTCTATTGTAGTAGATTTTTAATTGTAACACATTTATTACTGAGTAGGAAAATAAAAACACTGGATAAAAGGACAAATATTCTCAGTATATTTGCTGTAATTGACAGGGCCATTTATGCCTTGTTAGTACAAAGCAGCAAAATGTTTCACAACTCTTTTTTTTTTTTTTTTTGTTTTTTTTAAGGGTTTATATGATATCCATATCAAGCTGCAGAGTGTTCCCTTCCTGCACTGGGACGCTCCCGCCACCTCCCACTGGCTCACTGCCAGGTAGGTCCTGTCTAACTTGTTCAACACGCACTTCACTTAATGTCATTTTTACTGAATGACTCTTAAAAGGTATTTTTCACACGGAGGATTTGTGTAATGCATTTATAAGTAGCTAATTTACTTTTCTTACATTTAAATTTCTACCATATCAAATAGTTTTTATTAGTGATTTTGATTTTTCTTTCTTTTTTTTCCCTTTTTTTCAGGTAAAGTACTTTGAGTTTCTTAGTTTTTAGAATCAAGAAGGGAAATCTAGTAGCTGATCTAGAAGCTACTCAAAATAGATCACCAGAGGAGCAAAATGATCTCCATCCAAAATTGCTTCAATCTCCAGAATTTTATAGTGGTTTGAGCAAATACTATAAACTACTTTTTTTTTTGCCACGTCACTTTTATATCAGACAGTTTGAATCTTTTGCTTCTATGTCCTGCTTCACGTCAGCACATTTACAAACATCTCCTGCCATCTTCTGATTATCTGAGTTCATCAGGAGTTTTGTAATTGTAATTAAGTCAATAAATATCTAATGCAGACGTAAATCAATGTAAACGTCATAATGTATGGTTTTGAGACTCATCAAATCATTATGAATTTTTTTATATTGGAGGTATTTTAAATGATGGAAATTCATTCTTCTGTAAACCCATCCTGAGTAGCTTGTAAATTGGTTGTCACCCCATAACTTTTCTTATTATTTCTTCATTTTGTCTATCATCCTCATCACTGTCCCTCTCCTTTTACACACCTCTCTATTTTGTGCATGCTGTCCAGGGAGGTGATGAGTTCTCCAGTCACCTGTTTGAACAGGATCGAGAAGGTGGGAACCATCGTAGACATCCTTAGCAACACATCAACCAATCACAACGGCTTCCCTGTCGTCATACAGGTTTCCAATAATGATGAGGTATGGTTAGAATGATACCTAAGATATGTAATTAAACACTTGATTTTTCTTACTGACTTAATGATACTGCTAGGAGGTTTGACTTTGAATGGAGTTGCACTGAATGTGATTTTAATAATCCTAAAGGAAAATTAGATCAGGTTGATCTTGCAGGATAAGTAAATTTATTTATTTATTTTTTTATCCTTTCCCGTCTGCTCAGCCGGAGAAACTCTGTGGCCTCATCCTTCGCTCTCAGCTCATCGTTCTTCTCAAGCACAAGGTAACATCAGTGACACCTGCAGCTGCGTCTGCTTGTACAGGAAGTGGATACTGTGATGTATTGAGGCACTTCACACAGAATCACCTTCTTGTTATCTGCGGTCCTTTCCTGGCAGGTGTTTGTGGAGTTGGCCAGGTCCCGGCTGACTCAGAGGAAGCTCCAGCTGAAAGATTTCCGGGACGCCTACCCTCGCTTCCCCCCGATCCAGAGCATCCACGTCTCCCAGGATGAGAGGGAGTGTATGATGGACCTGACAGAGTTTATGAACCCAACGCCTTACACCGTTCCCCAGGTAACAGACATATTTTATTATTTTTTTTATTTCACTTTTATTTAACCAGGAAAGTCCCATTGAGAGATTATNCGTTCCCCAGGTAACAGACATATTTTATTTTTTTTTTTATTTCACTTTTATTTAACCAGAAAAGTCCCATTGAGAGATTAGAAACCTTTAAATGTTTTTGCAAGGGAGTCCTGGCCAACAGGCAGCAAAAAGTATCAGTTACAACCAAAGTATTAATTACAACAATGAACAATTAAAATTACTTACAAATTAACAAAAACAGTCATGTGTTAAAGAGGCTGTCTCAAGTTCTCTCAATCTGAATTTAAAATCATTCTGTGAAATAAGTTCTGTTATAAATGCAGTAAAATCCATTAAAAACAACTTAAACTCAGAGACACCGAGCAGACACTGCACATGCTGCCATCTTGGATTGCATCATTATCAAAATTTCCAGCAATGCTGCATATTCCCATCTCTTTTATGTGTTTGTCTCCTCCCTTTCTCCGAAGATTTTCTCAGGACTTTTCCTTTTTTATTAGAAGCTGGACTAAAGCAAAGCATTTTATTTACAGGAAACATCTTTGCCTCGTGTGTTTAAGCTGTTTAGAGCACTGGGACTCAGACACCTGGTGGTAGTAGATGATGAGAACAGGGTAAGAATATGCGTCTATGTTTCAGAGTCTCTTTGCCTCTCTATTACATTCACTTTGCTAAGGGTGTGATAGTGATGTTTGTTGTGAAGTAACATTTTTTGGATTGTTATCCTTTGCAGGTGGTTGGACTGGTGACCAGGAAAGACTTGGCCAGATATCACTTGGGTAAACACGGGCTGGAGGAACTTCAACTGGCTCAGACATAGTACACACATGCACACACACACCCATGAACTATAACCACCTGATGCCTCAGAGGCTGCTCACCACCAGCTGTGCAGCCACAAAGGACACCTTCAAGGCTCCAGATGTTTTTTTTTCTTTGATATAAAGAATAACTACTCTGTTAAATCTATGTGAGATTATAAGGATTCTGGTTTGTAGTTTCTTCAAGTCCTTTTATTATTTACTTTTTTTGTGCTGACTCATGACATGTTTAGTTTCTTATATTTATCCATTTTTCTTGTGGCTTCTCATGTTTTGTGCCCTGTGGTCATACATGTTTCCCAACCCAGTTACATTTATCTGGGCCAAGTGACCCAATGACAGAATCACTTTAAATGAAAGACACGCTGTGCATGATTTCTTCTTCAGCATTGAATCTTCACAGTAGCCTGATGAGACGAAACTAGACTGCAGCACCTGAGTGGCTTACACTGCTGTGGTTGAATATTTAAAGACGATTATGCCCCCTTCTTTTTTTTTAATGTTTGCAATCAAATTTGGCTAATGATTTTGTGAACCTGCAGGCAGTCACACAAGCTCACATATTGGCTCAGGCTACGCTATACATGCCCTGCACAATTATAAATCAAGTTTTAGTTGGTAAATGGAAACCTTTCTGCTTTATGACAAAAACCTTCACAACCCAGTCCGATTCTGCCCCATCTCCATCACCTTAACACTAGATAGTTACTTCGTCATGAAATAACTATAATAATCTGTTATGAAGATGCAGTTAAGTAATAGTAATTGATTAAATATATTTTAAAGTGGCGGAGATGTGGGCTTTTGATGTCCTGCTACTGAATACTGAGACATTTGAAGTGGTTTTCTTAGAAAAACGTGTTCAGGTTCAGAGTTGGGATTTTATCTTACTGACCATGTAAAATTTTAATGTAATCCATGTTTGTGAAGCTTTGCACTGAGAAAATGCGGTTATTTATTGTTGTTAGTAAATGCTTGTTTTAATTTAAGATTAGGGGATGGATTGAGCTCATGTATGGTCAGAGCTTGGGTTTTACATCCCACGATTCATCCTTTTTTGATGTTTATTCTTAGGAATAAAGAAAATGCTTGAACATCTGTCCAGCTACAGAGTTACATCCTCCATCTGTCTTTCTGTTAGCTCTGTTGAGGAAGTATACACAAATTATCGGAGTAAAAACCAGCTTGCTTGTCAAAGGTATGATAATTTTAAGTTATTTCTAAGGGTGTGCACTTTGATCTCCTACTGAAGAAAATTTTGAAGTGACCAAAAGTGTCTTCCTTATGAAACTGTATGAATGTCTTTGAACAGATGTCCACACCGTTATCCAGAGATGCAGAATAGTTTTTTGATTACTTTGTAGATTTGACATTTCTTTAATAATCAGTGTTAGTTTTCTTTTTTTTGTGCACTTCATTTGGATGCTTTAATTTTCTTTCCTACCTGATTTAGTTGTGAATGATGTAAAATAAAGTCAAGTTTTCTCTCTTTTATAACCACTGGATAAGCCTTTTGTGAAATAATAAAGTGGAAATCTATCTATTGTTAGATTTCTTTGTACATTTGATTGGTGTGTTTATGCTTCCCACAGTATCCTCCTCATCATCGTCTAAAAGGTTCATCATTAAAACAGGATGAAAGGCAACATTTCCCCCCCCCCACAATCAAACCTAATGCACTTATTTAAATACAACACACAGCAACACACTTCAAAGCATTTACTCCAAATCTCATTCATATCGTTTTTTGTAGATTTTTGAGCCATTACTTACAGACATGAACCAAATAAATTACTCTTCCTGGATCAGGGATCTCAAATTCTGGTCCTCCAGGGCCACTGTCCGACCGGCAGGTTTAGATGCTTCCCCGATCCAACATGCCTGATTCAAATTAAATGGATCTATAATTTTGTTGCCAGCTTCTGCACAATCACTTATTAATTTGAATAAGGTGTGTTAAAGCAGGAAACGTCTTAAACCTACAGGACATTGGCCCTCGAGGACCAGAGTTTGAGATCGCTGCCATAGAGAGATTTAACGGTGGATTTGGTTTTGAACCTTTCTGAAACAATTTTTAACTAGTTATCTGTAGTGCAGTCATCGCTAGGGATGGTGAAAGTGAAGCTTTGTGGAGAACCGAATCACTTTAACATGTCTGCACTGAAATCAACTCACTGCTTTGAAGCATTTGATCCCGTTAGACCGCTCCATCTGGTAGCAGTAAGTGTGTGATAGATTTGAGGGACGTGTTGACAGGGTTTTTTATTACTTCTCTGATGTCATGGGTCTCATCTTATTTTTGACTCAGGTCTTAATAAGGGATATGTTGTCAACACCATCTTCCCGTTTTCTTCTATCATCAGTATAACAGATGAAAGGAGGTTGTCATCTTAGTTTGATTTAGGGGATGTTATAATTTATAGGGTAAAGTAACTCATATGTAATAACAGAAGCTTTTCAGCTAAATCCATGTTTTGAAAAGGAGGAAAGCAGGAGGAAAAGTTGATGCAGCTGGGACAGCGATGACGTTTGGCATGCTGAAGTAACATCATGAAACAGGGCTTGCAACACTACTGATTATAAGGTCGATAGAGTTGAACAGGGCCTGGGCACGTCACTGTTCATCGCTGCAGCAGAGACAACTGGATCCACTTGCAGATAAAAACATGTTTATGGCTGGAAGAATTTTGGCCACTGAAGGCCACCACCCATTCACAACTGTGATTGGCATTTGAAGTAATGTGCATCTTTACCACTATATGTCAGTAATTCCTACTGTACCTTTCAAATCAATATAAAACGGATCAAATGTGAAGGACGTGGAACTGATGTGATGATTTCTCAGCCCTCCAGCTTTTATGAAGTAAAGTTCAGCTGTAAAACCTTTTGTTGACCTGTGTTGTACAATTTTTACTCAGCGTAGAATTGAAAGTTTTAAAACAACTTCTAGATCTTTTCATTTTGATTTTTTATTATTATTGTCATAGTTTTATCCCCCCTCTGGGGGTCTGGAAGAAGCCCGTTGGACGAGCTGGAAGAGGTGGCTGGGGAAAGCGAAGACTGGACTTCTCTTCTTAGGCTGCCTCCCCAATGACCCCTCCGGGGATAAGGAGAAAATAATGGATGGATGGATGGATAGTTTATATTGGTTCCAATGTGACCTATTGGTTCCTAACTGACATTTTCATAACATACAGGACCATTGTATTGGAAAATTGAGAGTTATTATACAACTAAAAGTCAGTCAATGTGATGTGTATGTGATGCTATGGTCTAAAGTTGTACAGAAGCATTGCTATATAATTATAATTGCCATTGAATGTAGTCAAAGTGATAGAAATACCTGTTTTTAGAATATAAGAAATAACCCGTAATCAGAAACCGTTCAGCTATCTGCAGTTATGACCACCGCATGCTTCTCAACTGCTCTACAATCTAAAGAAGATGAATCCTGTCACCTAGAGGACCGATGACACCATTGCAGCTTTTCTAGTCACTTGTGTGCAATGGGAGGGAAAACACAAACACAGTAAATTAGTATCAACACACACTATTACTTTCCAGAATATCCGTTTCTCTTAAATGTGAAGGTTTGAGCTCATCCCTGCTGTAGGTGAGCTTGTTCACTCTGGTCAAAACATCTCTTTACTATCACCGTTTCATGGTCTGTAGTGTCAGGTCAAAAGGATGTACTATGAAGCAGGATGAATAGCTTGATATGTGTGTAAGTGGGTGTGTGGTTATGTTTAGGGTCAAGGTTTTCAAGCCATGTCTTTTTTTCCCCACACTAAAAAAGGATCAATTCTCCCACACATGCATCAGAAAACCACTTACACATGTACACCATGAGCATAGCTTACATTCTGCTGTGCGTGCACGGGTGTGTGTGCACTTGAGCTAGAAAGCAATTACTACAGCTCATCTATCCACAGCTTAATGGAATAACATGCCAAATCAATGGGGATTACATTTGCATATCCACTGTGATATCAGTTTGTGAAATCAGTTTGAGGGGGATCACAGTGAGGGATAATTGCATTTACTGTTTTCCTTCATGTTTCATTTGACTGCAGTTTAATAAATACCAAAATTGATATGTAGGATTTTTTTCTTTCAGGAGGATAAATCATGCAAATTTTCATTTATGTTTAGCACAACCTTATTTGCACAAACCACAACATCTAGGGAGCTGCAGATTTCAGCATCAAGATAACTGCAGGATCAGTCACGGTTGTCCTGTGAGAGTAGGAACTTAGATCTGAATGCCAAATGAAAGATTCTTACACTGAGATACACCATCTGTGTTTGGCATGTTCATGCACACATTTTATAGATGACACTCACCCCACTAGGGACCACTACTGCAGCTGATTTATTTTTTTCCATAGAGCAACAAGTATATTTTCACTTTATAGCACTGCTTGTGTTTTAACAGAGACACGCTGCTGAGACTCGGTAACTGGTAGGGTAATGAAGTCACCTTAATCCAGATTTTACTGTTAAATGGCTTGTAAGTGATATAGGCTTATTCGTCCTAAGAAGCTTTGTTTGAAGGGTTTATTTTATGGAAGCAATCATTTTAGTAATACTGTGTGTACATTTTTCTGTACTTGACAATCTAAAATAAAAGAACAATAGTTGGTATTGCTCTGCAGCTTCTCCTTTTTAGTGTATTTAGTTGCAAAGTATCCCAGGTAAAATCCCATGCAATGGTTTGGTAATGTTTTGAGAGGGAAATAAAAAATAGTACACTGTAAATACCAAGTGAGTATTTATAAGGGCCACTAATGAAAATAGATTCAGAATTAATTAAAAATTTAAAGTCACCAGCTATTTGAGGATGTTAGATTTTGGCAATGAGCCCATATATCTGAGGAGGGCTCATACACAAGTCCTCATTACCTCCCTACTAAATTAACAAGCACTATATTGCTGATTTAAGACAAGGCAAATGTATTTGCATAGCACATTTCATGTACAAGACAATTCAAAATGCTTTACATAAAACATTAAAAGCATTACAGCAGGTTGCAGTCAGGAAGCAATAACAATTGCATTAAAAACAAACTTTAAAATAAATATAAGAAATTAAATAAAAACAGAAAGAAAAAAGATAAAATAAAATAGATAAAATGCAAGAAATAAAGTTCCAGTGTGTGTTTTGATAAAAAGCAGCACATAGAAAAGATTTTAACCCTGATTTAAATCTGCAGAGAGTTTCAGCAGACCTGCTGTTTTCATGTGAGGAGCATAAAAGCTGAACACTGCCTCTCCATGTTTAGTTCTGACTCTGAGAACAGAAAGTAGACCTGACCCTGATGAGCTGAGGGATCTGGTTGGTTCATAACAAACCAAAAGATCCAGAGTGTATTTTGGTCCTAAACCATTCAATGCTTTGTAAACTAACAGCAGGATTTTGAAGTCAGTTCTTTGACAGACTGGACTGGAGTTACAGACGTGGACTAAATTGTTGGTACCCTTCGGTTAGTGAAAGAAAAACTCACAGTGGTCACAGAAATAACTTGAATCTGACTAAAGTAATAATAAATAAAAATTTTATTAAAATCAACCAATGAAAGTCACACATTGCTTTTCAGCCATGCTTCAACAGAATTATATATATATAAAAAAACAACAAGCTCATGAAACAGGTCTGGACAAAAATGACAGTACCCCTAGAAAAGACTGAAAATAATGTGACCAAAGGGACATGTTAATCCAAGGTGTGTCCACTAATTAGCATAACAGGTGTCAACAATATTGTAATCAATCAGTGGGCCTATATAAAGGGCTACAAGTAGTCACTGTGCTGTTTGGTGACATGGTGTATACCATACTCAACATGGACCAGAGGAAGCAAAGGAAAGAGTTGTCTCAGAAGGTTAGAAAGAAAATTATAGACAGTCATGTTAAAGGTAAAGGCTATAAGACCATCTCCAAGCAGCTTGATGTTCCTGTGACTACAGTTGCACATATTATTCAGAAATTTAAGATCCGTGGGACTGTAGCCAACCTCCCTGGACGTGGTTGCAGGAGGAAAATTAATGACAAATCAAAGAGACAGATAATACGAATGGTAACAAAAGAGCCCAGAAAAACTTCTAAAGAGATTAAAGGTGAACTTCAAGCTCAAGGAACATCAGTGTCAAATCGCACCATCCGTCATTGTTTGATCCAAAGTGGACTTATGGGAGACGACCAAGGATAACACCATTGTTGAAAACAAATCATAAAAAAGCCAAACTACATGTTAAGAAGCCACAAAGCTTCTGGGAGAATGTCCTATGGACAGATGAGACAAAAATGGAACCTTTTGCTAAGGCTCATCAGCTCTACGTTTACAGATGGAAAAATGAAGCATATCAAGAAAAGAACACTGTCCCTACTGTGAAACATGGAGGAGGCTCTGTTATGTTCTGGGGCTAAACAATAGTATCTCTGAGTGTATAAACGCACTGGACAACTCAGTGACTGTGTCAGCATGCTGAGGATGAGGAATGAAGAGTGATCAGACGAGTGTGATTCTGCAAATGA
>CM047976.1:17249840-17268806 GCA_026261665.1 Melanotaenia duboulayi
AATGAATGAATGAATGAAAAAATAAGAAACTGTTACAATTCTCACTCCACACCACTGAAAGGTTTTGCTGTGGATCAGTCAGAAAAGAAATACAAACACATCAACTCACTCATTTTCATTTTTGCTGATAATTATGGTCTCTGTAGCCACACAGATCCATCCCTCAGTTACAGCTAAAGCCATTCCACTGTGTCCGTCACTTGAGCTTAAACAGACTGTCAATAAGAAATGTTTCTACTTACAGTTTTTATTGTAAGAAATGTGGTCAACTTCTAATTTCACAGCAACCCCCAATGGTCAACTAAATTTTAGCAGGTTTTTGTAGCAGCATTTTTACATAGTGTACATATTGTAGGACAATCTACGAATGGGATTAATGAGGGATATGTGCACAGACTTGTATAAAAAGGAGTGTGTCTTATTGTCAAGTGGGAGAAGCAACTTCCTTTTGTGTTTGAAAGCATCTGTAACTGCTTTAGGGATGACTGGAAAAACTGAGGAAAGTCAAAGGGAAGTGGAATAAAAGAGAGGGAAGAAAAAAAAAGATGTGAAAAAAGGGGGAAAAAGGGCCAGAGGAAAATCAATGACAGTCATGACTGAAGCATGGTGCTGATAGGGCGTGGTCACCAAAAGACAGGAGATAAAGAAAATGAAGACAAAGGACTGGAAGAGAAGAACTAAGATTGAGATAAAGGGAACATTGGGATGACATAGTGATGAATAAGTGGAGGAGCCGAGTGGACACCGCATGAGATTTTATAAAAGTGAAGACAAACAAGAAGCACGCATGAAAGCATGACAGAGTTCGAGGAGTGCATGAGGTGTGCAGAAAGAAAGGGAGAAAGAGCCAACCAGGGAGGCGAGGATAGAAAGAGGGAGCGAGGGGGGAGTAAAGGATGAGCTCATTGCAGTCACTGGGCTGATGACACGAGGAGGGGAGGGAGGGATGCAGGAGGGGAGGGGTTCGCTGCTTGTCTGCGAATCAATAGCCAGCGTCTGAGTGCCGCACACACACATGCATGCATGCACACACACACCTCCAGACAGCAGCCGGCTAAACTAGCATCTGCCTTCCACTGTAAGCTTTTAGCATCTCTGATGCATAAAAAAAAAAACAACAAAATTTTAACCTTTTTATTTTTATTTCCCTTTTTCTTCTTTTTCATTTATCCCCTGAACTCCAGTTTGAGAGCGACGAGAGGAAGTAGTGCAGAAAACCAGCTGATTCTCATGTCTGCTGATTCTACCTCACCCTCCCTCCATCCTCCCTCTCTCAAGCTCACACATCGCATCCACACCCACACCCAAGGATACCCTCCTTGCTTCTCTACCGCTGATTTGCCTCACTCCAGCCTTTTCCCCACAGCTTTTTTTGTCTTTCTCCTTAATCCCTTTTACTATACATATATTTTTGTCTTATTTCCTCTGAGCAAGAGATCCTGGCCTGACCCCATTTCTGTGTGATTAAAGACTTTGGTGGATGCTGTTTTGTTTTCTAAAACCATCTTTAATCTCCTATTTGGTGGTACCTGTGGAGGTTCTCTGGTTTTTCTCCAGCCAGCCGTCATACAGAGCGCAGCCCACAGTGAGGAACCATGCTGGGATTGGACGTGTGTGAGTTTGGGGGTCAGGTGCTGGAGCTGCTGTGGCTAACCATGTGCTATAGAGGTGAGGTGAACGAAGGGGAGGGCATGCATATATCTGTGTGTGTTTAGAATAACTTTAGTCATTCAAGTTCCACTTCTGATAAATTAACTTTTTAATTTCAAAAGCATTTTTTTTCTCTTTCATAATAAAATGTAAATGTTGTGTTTATGTGTCAAAGGATGTTTTTGTGTATTTGTGTGTGTATGTGTGTGGTTTTGTGTTCTAAATGTCTCAATCCTGGCGGGTGTGGACAGTTTTATGTGTAGCATGAGGCACTGCCAAGACAACTCAAAGGTGATCAAAAACTATTGATTGCATCCCCGGTGTGTGTATGTGTGTGTGCTGCTATGCTTTATAATTGCATTCTTGTTCATTCAAAAGGCTGCGTGCTCATGAACAGGCATGATGTGTGTTTTAGAGAGATGATACAGCATATGCAGGAGCCAATGATGTCACCTAAATCTCCTTCAACATCTAACAGCATTTTTTTTCTTTTGTACCTCCAACAGCACAATTTATACAAGACAGCTGTGTATGTGTGTGTGTTTATGTATGTGTGCATTTGCATGCCTATTATACTGCAGTAGTGTTGAATAGTAACAGATGGTGGACCTGTGCTGGGGTTTCCCTTTACACAGATGTGTGTATATGAGTGTGACTTGCTCAATTACAAAAAAACAACAACAAAAGGACAATGGGTGAAATAAATGTGGGATAATTTCTTGATGTTCTTGCAAGTGAAGATGTGATGTTGTCTTAGAACCAAGAACATTATAAATACCAAAGACTAATATCTCTGACCACATATAACAGAAAAAACTGCACGTACGTTTTCATGACAACACAATAGACAAAGTTATTGTGTTAGACTGACCAAATCTGGACACTTAAAGTACATTTAAGTATGCTAGTCCAGTGGTTCTCAAACCTTTTTAAACATCGTACCCCTGTGGAATAAATTTTCACCAAGTACCCCCTAAACCAGGGGTGTCATTTTATTTTAGTGGCCATATACAGTGCAATTTGATCTAAAATGGACCGGACCAGTAAAATCTCAGCATAACCAACTATAAATAATGAAAAATTCACATCTTTCCTTTTGATTTAGTGCAAAGAAATACAAGTACATTATCACGATGTTTACATTTAATGAAGTAGACTTTTAGAAAACATTATGACACATATATACAGAAGACTCCACTTGTATATGTGTTTAACGTTAACCTGCGTAAATACGTATGTTTGTTAGAAGTTTTGGTTAAAGCCCACTGCCCACATACTCCCCATGCGTTTTACATTGGCACGGTTGTTAGGCAATACAATCACTAGAGGGCAGTGCAGAGTTCAAAGTTCACGTCTGTGTTCTGACATCAGTTTCACCCAACAGCAAACAAAGCAATGGTTCTCTGTCCCTATATCATCATTTGCATGGCCTTTCCTAAAAAATAGTTCAGCCATTTCTTCATTGTTCCTTTTACTGGTTGCGTGTGGGCTATTCTGGGCAACACCCACAATTTCTGATGGTAATGCTCCATTTGTTGCATTTAGTTACAAATTCACAAGTTCTCCAAAAATGTACTGAAATATGTACAAAATGAATGTAGATGACAAATAAAAAAGTTTGTATATTCATATTTAATGGTATGCATAACAGAGTCCACATCTGGATGTTTACTTTATGGATTTCTTTACCATGATGTCATATATCCTCCATGCATTGTTTTCCCAGTGCCTTCATTAGATAAGAAGGAGAAAAAGTGCTGCAGTCAAGTAAAATAAACTATAATACACAGTCAGCCAAACTAGCCTTTTAGAAGCAGTATACATTTATCTGTAAAGATAAACTAAAATTTCTCATTTCTTAGTCTGGAGGCAAGCACTTTATTATGTTTGAATAAAATTGTTTAATTGAAATCAATCATCACTGTGGAAGCCTTCAGAAATGGGATTTTCCTCTTGTGCCTGATAACTCCACACTTTAGTCTTTGCATTAGGGAAAATTACAATACCTCCTCAATGCTGACATCATAGCCAATAGCATGTGTAAGGATGATGTACATGCTATTGTCATGTTAGTCAGCAAAAGCAGTAGATACAGTTTAGCCTATCAAATCGCAAAGACCCTTGGCAAATAAAGATTACCAAAAAATAAAAAAAAGAAGATGAGATTTTAATTGGAACGTGGGAGGTGGTGAGCAAAGGAAAATTAACAAGACTAAGAGGCAAAATGATGAAGGCAAACAAAGAGAAGAGCTGGAACATCTCCAGAGAGATTTGGTAGAAGTGGGAGGACAAGAGGATAGAAGAATCGTAGGAGTACTGGGAGAATGAAGAAATAGGAAAGAGAATTTGGGAAAATGTTAGAGGAGGGAGAAAAACGTATGTGAAAAGAATAAGAGAATGGAGGAAAGGAGAGGAGAATTGGTTGTTTTAAGGGAGATGGATATGGGCAGTAAAAGCAAAATCAGGGAATTAAAGGTTAAAGTCTTGTCAGTAGCTGTTACCGACAGCACAGGATATTTTACAACGTGTGTGTAGAGAAAGACTGGGTGAGGCCCAAGTGGCTGAATGCTTTTCATGAGCTGTCAATCCACAGACGACAACTCAGGCAGCGAGCAGCCGTCCTTATAAAAGACTATCTGAATCCCTTTACCACAGTCTGTCTTCATTTTCTTTTTATTTTACAACTCACTTTATTCCCTCTTTGGTCTCTTTCATTCCTTTCTTTTCTGAACCGGACTGATTCTCGCTGCTGTCTCTTTGTTTCCGTACTACCCTCTCTCTCCTGACGTCTGCTTGATATTCTCTTCCTTCCACCATCTCCCATGCCAGCGAACAGAATGCAACCTGAATCCCATCTTACTTCTCTCTTTACCCTCTCACTGCCACTGCTCACGCCTCCGCACTCACAATGTCAGCTTGTCAGATGAGAGTGTTTAGGAAACCATGCTGTATCATCTTCTCACATCATTCCTTCTGCTTATTTGTGTCCCATCAGAGATAAATGAGACTGTATGGGTGAAAAGACACATATGAGACCTATTGAGTCAGTCAATTAGACAACTTGTCTCATTAAGGCTGATAGAGTGTGTGTGGGCAAAATGTTAACATACAGACTGCTGATTTTAGTCCTTATTAACTAAATCTGATGCAACCAGTGGAACAAATAACATCATGCATACGACTCGTATGATTAATTACAAAGAATGGTTGTTGTTTTTCATCTTAAGCTGCTCTGACATAGTCAACTAAATTCTGTAATATGGGGCTTCTCACAGATGTTTGTGGCACTGTCACCAAAGACAATCTTTTGATAGTATTTTGTATTTTGATTGCTTCCATTCAAGAGGCCCAAGTTTGTCTTTGCCCCGACCAAATACTTTATACGACAGAGAAACTGATGGATATTTTAGCTACTAGATTTTTTTAAACTAGTGTTGTATTATGCATCATTGGAAAGCCTGATTAGTCACCTTTACAGCAAGGTATATGTTGTAAGAATGATGATTCTGTGGAATGAGCAACACAGCTAAATGTGTGGAGAGCAACCCCCAAATATTCCCCTGTTGGTATTCACACTTGTTTGAGTTACAGGTGTGTCTCAGATGTATGACTGGAACCTGACTGATAAACAAACATATCAGAATGAGATTCTGGAGCAAATGGTGATCCCATATCTCCCCTGCAAAAATGAGCTATGTTAATATGAGTGAAAAACTTTTAAATTAAGTAGACTGAGACTATAATCAGGTGAAACTATCTGTCTATGAAGTGAGGTAATTACACTTGGTAACATTTCCTGAAATAATAAAAAAAATATAGACTTTAGACAAGTGAAATATATCTTAAAACAAGTATTGAAAGACTTGTTTCAAATCCTTTATTACGTGAAAAAATATATATATGTTATATGTTATATTAAGACATCACATGCCTGGTGGAGGAATGTGATGTCTTAATATAACATCACAATCAACAAGTCACCCTTCCTTTGGTACAGTCCTGTTTAACCCCTTTGTCCTCATCACAGCACTGGTTCTCACTTATGTAAATTCGTGTCATGATTTGGGTCCTGATTCTTTCTGGGATTGAGCGATCAAGCAGCTGAAGGCGGTATCAAACAGAGATTTTTCAGAGGCAAAACAGGTTAATCCAACCTTTATGTAAGTCATGAACTTTGTAAATGCTAACTAGCATAGAGCTAGCAACAATAAAATTCAGGTCAATAATTCACACCATAAGCCGATCCAGCTGAAAAACCCCCAAAACAAAACAAAAAAACAAACAAAAAAAGAAACAAACCAAAACAAAACAAACAAACAAACAAACAAACAAAAAAAAAAAACGGTTTAAATCCCAGCCAGGGCCTTNAAACAAACAAACAAACAAAAAAAACAGTTTAAATCCCAGCCAGGGCCTCTCTGTGTGCATGTCCTAAGAAACTCCAGTTTTCTCCTATAATCCAAAAACATACTTTTTAAATTGACCCCAGTAGTGAATGTGATAACGCCTGCTTGTTTGCCTCTGTGATAGATTGGTGATCTATCCTGGGTGAACCCCATGTTTCGTCTAATGGCTAGGATTGCTCCCAGCCTGTCTGTGACTGGAATGGGATGAAGCTGGTATAGAAAATTGATAAATGGATAATACTCTTGTAATTTTTTTGGTATTGTTCAGCTTGATTTATTTTTGTTTGTTTTTGTATTCATAATTACATAGGCTGGTGTCTAAACAGCCACGTTAGAACTTCTAGGCTCCATGTAATGACAAACTATTCCACCACCATCCCCTCCTGCCTCTACATACAGACTTTGTCAGTTGTTAAATTTCCTTGGATGAATGAGAAAATGTGTCCACAGCAGCAAAGCCTCTAAATGGACCTTTCGTTGGTATCAGCAGTGACAGCACAAACAAAAGCCATCCTCAATATAGGTCTTCTTGTATGCTATAAATCAACCAGTTATTTGACTTTGAAATTGATCATAGAGTTGCAGCACCAACCTGGTTACTCTGAGGTTTGATGACTGTAGTGAAAAATATGTTAACCATGTCAGTTGCGGACTAGCATGCTGCTTAACGCAACTTTGAAATGGCATGTATTCAAAATCTGCGGTGAAATGCTGCATTCTAATAACTATTGATTGAGGAGAAAGAAGAAATATAGTGATTGTTCTGTGTTCTGAAGTATTAACATGTTAAATGTGAGCAGAACAAATGAAGCAGTATCACCACTCTCTGCAGGTGGTGTCATGTATTATCCTTCCATAAGGAAGAAGTAATGTAGCAGTCATCTGCTACATCATGTTTAGCACTGATAGAGTCTTATGTATCCTGTGTTGACAGGGTGTTTGGAGCTTTTCTTAAGTATATTGCAGTTGACAGATCATTGCAGTTTTGTTGTGGCAGGAAAAAGCCACACACTATGCTCGGCTGTCTCTCTCTCTCTCTCTCTTACACACACACACACACACACTGACCTGAAATGCTATTGTGTTGATCATTCTTCCTTTACTGCCTTTTCTTCATTGTAAAATCTGGTAATGGCTTTGCAGAGGCCTAAGAGCTTCCCTTTTATCTTCTGTTGTGTCTTTTTATATATAAGTGTGTGTGTTTTGGTTTCCCAGAGGCCTTGTTATAGTATTAGAGTAGAGCAGTGACAGCAAGCCTCAAAGGACTATAAAAAAAAAAAACAGCAAATCAGCGCTCAGGGTACAAACACACACACAGACAGAGAAAGACTCACACACAGTTGACACACACATAGAAACTAAGGTGGCTTTCTGAAACAGTAAACAGTTATCTGGGTTAAGGGAAGCGGATGCAGACAGGAAGCAATTATAAAAACAGAAGTAGGAGGACTGAGGGGGCAAAAGAGAGCAGTTCAGCTTTGTTTGCTGACAATCAGATTTCACATTTCCTTTCCTTTTACATCGATATGCCCCATGCATGGTACAGGAATTTAAATTGATGTCAAAACTAGCCAAATTTAATAAAAGAGCTGTCATTGTTCAGATGAAAAACAATAATAAAACAACAAAGTTAAAAAGTCAGCTTGTCGTTCGTCTGCTTGGACTGACAAGAAGATAGAGTGCACTTTTTTTCTCTAGAGCATCTTTGTCCCAAAGTAACAAAATCTCCGCACTTCCAACAATTTATTTTCTATCTAATGATAACCAGTAAATCTAAATAATGCGTAGTAAAACCAGAAATTGATGGGAATTATTTTGCCATAAGCTACACAGAGTTTTAAGGTGCAGTTTCTCAGCCTCAAGATGCTGCAGGGCATGACGATCCCAGGAATGTGCATAATGAATATCAGTGTGCTATCAAAAACAAGTTAGATGCACAGAGTTTTAAAGATGAATTGTGTAACTTTCCAATGTCAAAATTCTGCATTACAGACTCATTTGATGGCCCAGTGACATCTATTACGGGCATTTCTGGAGTTTACCTTCATGACAACTGTGAGGGGGGGTGAAATTTTTTCTAACTCATCCATTTGGATGTTATTTAATCTAGAAATTCGGCATAATTAGGGGTGTGTCCTTTTGATTGACAGGTATCCAATATCTGCGGAAAGAAGGGAGAGTGTAGCACAACCGTGGTTTTTAGTCAGCTAACAGCACACCTTAGCTCGGGGTTAGCTCTTAGCTAAAAGCAGCTCAGAGTTTGATGGTTGTCAATCATCCACTCCTACCTTCACAGACCATTTTTGGATTTTCTGGAAATAACGACATGCGTGACATTACCAAGATGGTGACATTGGGAACGCCCAGATAGCTTTACTTTTCCTTTCAGGAACCTACGGCTGACGTCACGGAGGTTCCATCGACCTTTTATCTACAGTCTATAGTTGCTGCCCAGCAGCATCCCGAAGCCGTCAAACTGCACGTCACACCTTGTGTGAAGGAGAATGTTTATTAAATAACTTTAGAGACTTATGTATTTGCTTTTTAGGTGAAAGGTCAAACAATTTAAAACTCTCAGACAAGCACACAGACTCACACGTCTTGAATTGTTGGTCTTGGCTTGTTGTAACTTCTGTGAACCTGATATTCTTTACTCCATTTTAAGGCATTAGATATGTTTGTTACCACAGCTCTCTCTGTCTCTCTCTCTCTCTCTCATACACACACACACACACACACACTCGGCTTGTTGTAGTTTCATATTTATCAGCAAGAAGTTATGCAACTTCATTCTTAGCCAGTAAGCACCACAGGTTCTTAAAAAAAGGAGGAACTTTCCAGGACTCTCCAAAATTCTGCTGACTTAGAAAAACACATAGTTTAAGGTGATCTTTGGCCATGCCCCTAAACTATGCTTGGGTAAAAGAAAATGTGATTAAACAAAAATATTCCTAATAATGTCTTTGGATCATTCAAAGCGATGTCACCTTTTCTGTGCAGACATTCCTCTTTCTTGCCTGTGACTTGTACCTTAGTGTGAGTGTGTTTTTCAGATCTCACGTGACGAGTATTAAACCTCCCCCGAAGCCTCGCAAACAGATTGCTGTGCCGATTTTCTCTAGAAGTGTTGGTTTAACTGTAAATGCCTGCAGGAAAATACAAAGTCCTACCTGATGGCTTCAAACAGGCGGTGAAGTCTTGCTTTAAACTGTACTAAAAATGTTACTTCTGCCACAGGTTTGTAAAGACATGTTTGAGGAGATAATTCTGTTCACTTAAGAACAACGAGGGAGGAAGATCGATGGATTTGGAGCTGTTTATTAGGATTTTTCTTTCAGTCTGGTTAAAACCAGAGGCTCTTAACATATTCATTTAATAATAATAAATTCGCACTCTGTGGAGAACTTTTTGTAGAGGTGGTAAGCATCTTGATCAGTTAGGATATTTTCTTTTATTTCCCTCCATTGTCTATAGAGGTTTGTTTCTGCCACTTTTAAATTAATTTGGGTTTTTTACACTTGCGTTTTGAGTCTGTGTAGTAAAAAAAAAGATGGTTATAAAAGTGACTGAGGCAGCTTATTGAGCATCAAAGAAAATCTGCTAGTTAATTTACTTGTTAATATCTACTAGCAGATGGACTGAAACAGTGGGAGGACCACACACACACACACACACACACACTGATTCACACAATACGGACAAATCTGGTTCTGTTAGATTTTGTTTAACTCTCAGTAATAACATTTAAGAAACCAGAAGTCAGTTCAGCTTTACCTTGTTTGAGAGTGTATTTCTAATTATTGTTTTATTATTTTAAACAGCTATTTTATATGTATTACTGACAGAGTGCAACTTATGTCAAAATTGATCAGAAACGCTGCCAAGTTAAACAGGTTTCCACTCTCACACTCTTTGGTTAAAAAAACCCCTCCAGTACTAGAGACTGGATCTCTGTGGACTCAGCCCTGTCTTTCAAACTGAGTGGTAATTGATTCGGTTAGTGTGACAGGTCAGCAGTCTTCAGTTCAAAGAGCAGCTCTCAGATGTCAGACATGGAACTGGTTTTAAAGCACTCTTACTGGTTAGAAACCTGCACTTACATGCTGATGCGGGGGAAAACTGCAGTTTGAAATGTAAATACAGCCCAGTGAATCATTTATGAAGGCATGTATCATCCATATCTGGCATACAATGTGATTTTATATGTGACTGCGTGGGTTAGAGATGTTTTTGGTGTTTTCATATTGAATAATTTACTTAATCACTGAAGTATGATGGGCTTGGCTTTATTTCTAGTTTCTAACAGTATGGAAATATTTTATATATAACACTCCACAAGATTTACACTTTGAATTTGTTCCTGAGTGGCAAAAATTTGGAGAAGAAACATGATTATTAATTACATGGATTTAAGAAGAGGCTGGGTGGTGAGAATCCTGCCTGTTTGCTCATCATTTCATTTGGTGAAGGGGTTTATCCAAAATGACCACAGAGACAAATAAATCTTAAAAACTGACAACTGATGTAAAAGATTTTAAATAGTTTTAAGTTGTTGCAACTATTTGTAAAAAAACATTCTTATTACAAGCTATAACACAGCCAAAATGATCACCAAACAAAAATGCTTGAGGAGGGATAATGAGGAAGGACGGGATTCCTTCTTATAATTCTGTGACAATAGCAGTCATGTAGCATGTTTTCCATTGTTCTTTTGCTTTTTGGCTTCAATCTTACTCACAAGTATTATAGTTGTGAGTTTAAAATATAATCTTAAAGCTGAATTAAAATACATGGTTAGGGTTAGATGATGCAACAAGCTTGGTTTGGACAATGTGACTTTACTATTCTTGGGATGAGAGTCTGCTCTCATGGAAAGAGCTGCTTATGGTCACCATTTCTAACCATATATTGACACTATTGTGTTTGGACTGAAATAGATTCCGAACATTTATAAGGTTAAACTGTGAAGAGACAAAATGACAATAAACTGTGTCTTCATGGTTTGAGGTGTTTTTGTCTTCTTCAGCCTGGATATCCTGGTCATTTGTAGCGCATGTAAGGATGGTCTGACTGAAAATCATTTTAAATAAAAACAAGAAATCTTATTACAGGATATTAAACCATAAAGAACCGAAAATTAATACACACATGCACACAGTGTTTCTATTCTTATATTCACTGTGGCGTCACTGGAGGGAAAGGTCAAAACTGTTGCCATGGTGATGGGCAAAAGTAGCCATTTTTGGCCTTGACTGGGTGGTACAAGTGTTGACAAGAACACTTGTTTGTGTTTGTGCATGTCCAATTACCTCCACACACAGCTCTGAGGTGATGAACACCGTGTCTTCTCATTATGAGCAGTAAAATAAATCCAGGGGATATTACACAGGGCTGTTACAGCACGGTAACCAGATTGTCCACAGCACAGTTTGAAAGGGTTTCACATTCTCCAAATAATTGGAGCCCAGAGGTATGCACTGTGCATTTGTGTCTGGAATCTGCAACAAATGTAGTTTGAGAAAGTGTAGAATCATTTTGCCAAAAGTTAGTCTGTCAATTCGGTGATAGTTTTACAAAAATTGTCATAATTAATCACTTTCATTATTACATTCTGTGAGCGTTCAGTGTGTGGAGCTGCACACATTATCAAATGTCTGCAAGGTTTAAAATGTAATCAAAATCTCTGATGAAATCAAACCCAGATGGCTGGTGTTAGCCTACGCTAATATGCATCATGTAGGGACCCTGAACAATCTTGGCTGTGCTTTTTGAGTGTTAAGACACTGAAATATAATTTAAAAAAAAAGTTCAGGATGGTGATACCTGCTGTTGAAAATGTTTTCCTTTTCCTCTGTTCCAATTTCTGGATCTGTGTTCCGATTTTCTTTAGTGTTTTGATGACTGTATTATAAACTGGGCACATTTTTCTACAACAAAACTGCATCATACTGAGCTATCATGTATAATCTGCTTAGAGTGATCATTGCATTATTATTCACTATTTTACTAGTTTTGTTTTTGTTTCTACAAATAAAGTAGTTTGGGACCCTGTGTTTTACAGTCCTTTCATGCTACTACAAGTATCAAGTAAAAGCAAACTAAATTAATTTTACAGGTAAATCTGAAGTTGCTGTAATAGTTTACATTTTCTCTACATTTTAAATTCTTTTTTATCCTTATTTAATACTGCAGTGTGCAAGAGTACAAAAGCATATCTCCAATCTTCTACTATTTACTGTTGAAGGTCTGCTGGCTGATAAGAATGATCTGCCTATCGAGGAGGAAGAGGATGAGCGAAACCTCAACTACAATCCCCCGGCTCAGAAATCGCTGCAGGAGATTCAGGAAATGGACAAAGATGATAAAAGTCTGGTGAAGTACAAGCAGACCCTCCTGGGACCAGAAGCAATCCCGACAGGTATGTGTGTTTGTGTGTGTTTGCTTTCCTGTGGAAGAGGTGGTGATTTACAATGATATCCAGTATTACTGCAGATTGAATGATAATATTCACTTATTATAACAACCTGCTGCATAACTCTGCAACAGACCTGCTGGCCTCAGCATCTTTCATCCAGCCTCCAGGCTATGACAGCTGATATCAGGAAAATATCCCTCACTGCAGCAACTCAACACCACCTTATCTACAGTTTAAGGCCCATCTATGCTTCCTCATGTGCATAAATCAGGATGTCCATTTCAAACTTGGTAATACGTTATTGTCCTAATTTTTCCATGTGTCTTTTGCAATTCCTTCGAGTCAATTTAGCCACTAGTGGCCAGTGCTGAGTTCAGAGTTCACTCTTGCGAGCCGCCGTCCCTTTCAGACACCCTTTGGCGGCAGTAATGTATCATAATAAAGTTGCTTCAAACTGCCCAACATGCCCTAAACACTTGCATACAGTTTTTATTCAAAAGCTTGCATAATTTGTAAAGTTGCTGTCCTCGTCTTTATTCATTTTCTGCTTTTTTGTTCCCTTGCTGATCCTCTTCTTCTCTGGTTTGCTTCTTTTGCTGGTCGCATGTCAGCTATTTTGCTCAGCACTGCCCCCATGATTTCAGGTGGTATTGTCTCGTATTCTGTGTAAAGCGACGGATAACTAAGCTCCCTGAAAACGGACCAAATTACATGTGTAACCAACACAGAAGATGGAGGAAACTGTCCGTCTGCGTATCCATCTTCTGCTTCGAGCATAAATGGGCCTTGAGTGGAAATAAATTTATTATGAAGGGCTTTAATCAGAAAATTGAAAAGCAGATAAGAAAGGATTGAGTTTATTGTCAAATAGAAGCTTTAAATCTAAGTTTTCACTTTGAAACAATTATTTTTTCCCCACCCAACTGGTTCCAGTACTGACTCAGAGACAGAGGCTAACTTTGAGCTATCTCTTCATTTTACAAAGGGCTACAGTAACAAACAAACAAACAAACAAACTGCTGCTGCTATGCTGGAACCAATTTATTTCTGGGCCAGAGCAAAGAACCTCTTAGCTTGTGGGCTGGGCTCACTAGACCTGTTTAAAAATGTCCCTCTAATTTTCCTGCTATTTAACATTTTGTCGCTAGTTGCATCTTAGTTGCATGTTTGCTGCTATGTCAATCAGCATTATTGTTGTTTTTTAATAGAGTTAGCTGGGATTCATACATCCTGTTCAGAATAATATGGGTAAATCAAGCTTGTGTCGCAGTTAATTTACATGGAAAATGTTTTGAAAACACTGGGTGGCTTTGTAGAGAACACTCACAAACACCAACTGTTGTTTAAGACTGTGGTTTAAAGCTAGACTGGTGATCTCAAGACATTAATTGGCCGGGGAAATGAATTTAAATACTGCAAATAAAAACTCTCCATGCACTGTGGTACTTTAAAAAAAAGTCCTACTACACTGGATACACTGGAGAGAGGGTGAAAGAGATGTTAAAAGTGAGATAGTGATGTGATTCTGTAGTTGATTCCTGACTGTGGAAAACCAAGCCACTTCTTGTTCAAAACCAAGTTTTAACCAGCTCTAGAGCCAGCCCTGAACCAGAACTGGAACAGCTTTCATCTAAAAAGGAAACTTTTAAATTTAGACAAATTCTTAAATGTAAAATATAGTCTAGGCAGCAGCTAGCAGGCTAGCAGCCGGTGCTAACAGCTGCTCACTGGCTTGCAGGCTGGTTGGTGGCACATTTCTAATACTGTTTTGTTAAAAGCAATAGAATGTAGCTGCATTACGATTCAGATACTTCAAAATGCACTTCACTTCTGTTGTTTAGTATGTTTCTGGTTTTAAAAATGCACTACAGAACTTTTGCAGATTTTCTCAGATTTTCCTATCGACAGCTAATCTGGCATCCCTCTTTCATCCTACCTGTACTGTGAGCTCTTTCCAGCCAGGGAAAGACAGTCTTATCTCTTTCTCTGTCCCTTTCTCTTTTACTTTTCCTCTCTTCCTCTGACAATGTCTTTTTGCATTTCTTTGCTGAATAAGCCAGCTGAATAATGCTAGCGTGCGAAGCAAAACTCATCCCGGTAGAAAATGTTGTATAGTGTATTTTCTTTGCCTCAGTAGGCCTACGGTACTGGGCAGCATCAACACAAAAATGCACAATAGATGTCACTGTACTGTCAAATGAGTCAGGAACGTAGAGTTTTAAGGTCATAATGTTACATAATGTATCTGTAAAGTCACAGTTGTACCAGCTGTGGAAGCTAGCTGCTGCTCAGGGGAGCTTCTCCACATAGCTTGCCTTATTTGGTTCCCTGTAACACATTAACATTATCTTTTAAAAAACCCACTCCACTCCAGGATTGGTTAAACCACCTGATGCAAATATTTTGGAAAAAGTATGTGTATTTTGTAAAAATATACAGTCTTTCTCTCCCCCAGACCTCTCAGGGCCTAATGTCAATGTGACCAGACTGACCCTGCTGTGTGACAACGCTCCTAAACCAATCAGTATGGACCTTGCAGGTAAAACTCCTTACTAATCCACTAAATTTTTTCTTTTAATTAAACCCTGGCTCATTGAATGTGACTGTGTCGTGACACATACTTAGGAACTGCCTTAGAGCAAGGCATCCTTACCCAATGTGCAGCATTTTGTGTGCAGTGAGACTGCAGTGGGTGTGTCTATGTAAGAGTAAAGACAGCAAAATGTTTGCACAGAGAACTGTAATAACATTCTTCCAGGGTGAAAAATAACAGCAAGAAAAAGAAAGGGAAATGATTATCTTTTATTCTGCATGTGTTACATATTTGCTGTGTACAGATATTATGTCAAGTTAAGGAATGCTTTCATTTGCATAAGTGCCCGGTGTTTCTTACAATCTGTGTGTGCATATTTCTTACTGATTTTACCATGTGCAGAATTAGCTTTGCATTTTCCCTGTGGGATGATTTCCCTCAGTATAGTCACAGTTACATTTATGCACATTCAAAGACAAAAAGATGTCATTACCAGCTGCTAATAGGAAAGGTCATCTGGTTGCTAGGCGATACTGACTTCTTACTGTGTAGTTTTCTCTGGTACAGACACAGAGTGATGGAAAGCATCAACGAGCTTTTAACGTTCACATTTCAGTGTGTAATCGAAGATCAGCTGAAAGGCACCAAGTAGGGGGGAGCAGATTGTTCAGTCCAGACAGATCTACAGCTTAAATATCTGGTCTCAGTTAGCGATGATGGAGAGAGGAAAAGATGGTTTGAAAATCATGACAGACAGATAGACTCCAGGTTTGAAAAAATGATTAGGTCATAATAAATGTAACTGCAGCTAAGGCTAAGGACTTCACCACAAACTGCATATAAACGAGTTAAAAACATGTTGGAGATTCAACGCAGAAAGTAAAGGATGTAGCTTTAACATAGGCTGTATAGCTCTTTTAATACAAAAAACTGCTAACACTTGCTAACATCTCGCTTTAACAGTAATTGTATTTAATTGACAGACCACCAGATATTTTGTGCCCCATTTGAAAACGGCATTGATGGAAACACAACAGATGGGGGCACACCTAATTTCCATGAAGGCACTTAAGTAGTCACAGCTCCATTTTTGTTTAAAGAAATATATATTTACTCATCCTGACATCTCAAAAGGATGGTTTGAAACTGGTTTGACACCACATAGATCAAAAACGTGTTTTTCTTCCAATGTCAATAGAAATCTCTTATTAACTTTGCATAATCTACGTTCAATCAAATTTAAGTGGCAGAATTGGCTAACAGATTTATTTGATCCACTGGTCAATGCACAAATGTAATTTAAACTTTAACATTTTGCTCTGATCCATATCAGTTTATCTTTGTATCCCTTTGCATTCTACTCACTAACAATCTGGCCATTTGTTAAGTAGGTCTGTACCATATTGTATCACATTTGTCATAGGTGATAATGGAGGACACACTTGCTACTGATCATATCATGGCCATTCTTTGACTTCTGATGTTTGAGTGTTTTAAGGACTGTTAAGCTTTGAAAGAATAAAAAAGCAAAAAGTCCTTTGAGTGAAATGGTCCTATCTGTCATCTGTTTATACCCTTGAATACAACTCATAATCCCCCTCGACAAGCTGCTTGAGGTAAATATACCTCATATAAGCGGACACCCTTCTCAAGTTTATAGTCCACATTGGGAGGAAGAAGGAGCGGTTAGATGAAGAAGCTAAATGCTGTAGCTTCAACCATGTGTTAAACATCCAGGGGCACAGAGATGACAAATAAATTTTAATCAGTTATAGGAGCAAAGCAGACACAAGACATGTTAAAATGGCAGCTCTGATCAGAATTGTTTTACTTGCATGCATTGCGACTGAAACATGTATCTTGTTTTTACAAGTATATGACCACCAAAACTGAACAGATAGTTCACTTTTACACTCTAAGTTTGAAGCAGTGGCTCCCAAGCTTTTTCTGCTGGGCCCCCTTCTCATTGACAAAGATAATGTCAAGCCCAGAAAACTTGACTTTATGTTGTAAAATCACTTGGGTAGGGCTAGAAATGTCAAAAATACATTCTTCTTACAACAGCACTGTCACAGATCCCATTTTTACCTTTATTATGCATTTGCTTTGATGAGCACTAGAGGTAACGTAATCAATACAAATGGAAATCAATTATTGTCCCAGTCTGCGTACATGCAAATACACCACATGGACACATTTTCGGGAGGAAGATGTGCAAATTGTTTCATATCATAACATTCCATCTAATAAATAATTTTTTTTTATTTAATATATTTATTTTAAGAAAAATATGTGTTGATTAATTAAAAATAAAGAAATATTTCTGAATGCAGGGTGAGAGAAACACATCGTACAAATCCATGGTATGGTTGCAGTGTAATAGTCGGATGGTGTATCATGTTGCAATTAGAAAGCCAAGCCTGCTGGACTGGATCTGAAATGGACTTTCCATTGGAGGTTAAATGCATTAGAGATCCCATTATACACCGTTGATGTTACTGTAAAAGGAGAGTGAAAATGAAGGGGTGGCAAAACAGGGTCAGATACAGTAGTAGAGATGACTGCTCTGCACTCTGAGCGCCTGAGTGGAGAGGAGGAAGGAGACACTCAGCCTTACCGCACGCTTGGCTGGTCATCCACCTGAGACCTTTCACTTTTACAAGGGTGTTTGGGTCTGTGTGTTAAAGTGAACCTCTCAGATCATAGCAGCTCCTTCCTTTACTCAGGGGTGGCAGTCTCTGTCACAGTGAGTGTCTGTCACAACAAGTGAGGTGAAAAGAAGCCAACTGCTTGAGTATGTGCTCCGGGGTTCAGTTTTAGTTTGGGCAGATGTGTGAATTTGTCAGAAATTATGTTACCGTGATAGTAAATTCTATTTTGCTTGAAATGGAAAAAAAATCATCTGATAGGTTGTTCATGTTCTTGTAGAATAACATATGGATTTATGAAATTTGTAAATTGTTGCATTTTGTTTTTAGTTACATTTTACATATTATTCCAGGTTTCTTGGAATTGGGGTTGTACATAAAATAAAAAAAAAAAATAACAGCACATCCATGTTGTAAACCCCAGAAAGTAGACATGTAGGGCTAATGTAGATTTGAATCAATCTGTATTGTGCTTATGTTTTTGCACTTGTGGTGACTTTTAGGAATGAATTTCCACTGGAGTTCATACATTATCTTACTAGTAATAAAAATGGTGATTTAAGGTATGAGTCAATTATTTGAGGTCAGACTGACTCTTCTCTAATAAATTTACAAGTGTAAATACTTTGGCAAACACAGAGTGACATGTACAGTCTGCTTAAAACTGCTTTGACTGTTACATATTATGTGAGTTTAAGATGTGCTGAGACATATGAGACAAAAAATATTCCAACATTTCAATCCTGCTTTCCAACACATAAAATAACATTAGGACATAATTTTCTAAAATAACTTTTACAGAGGTTTAGACCTTAGGTGAAGGCTAAGTTTATTCATAATGAAGTAAGTCCAGATGAGGATAAAAAAGGATCAAACTTATGTGCTTTTGAAGACCGAAACGCAGACTTACCAACTGAGAGGGTGAAGATCAAAATGACTGAAGAACAGACCCAAAAAACGGTGCTGCACAGGTGGGTGAAACAAGACAGGTTAAACTGAGCAGAGCTAAGAAGTAACATGGGTTGGAGATCCCACAAGGAGCTGGGAAAGGACAAAGAACCGGGTTGTATTCATACCAAAAGAAATGGTCAGCGATCAGTATCTGAAATCTAGTGTGAGGCACAGACACCAGATTTCAGCACAACACTGGAACACATGAGGGAACGAGCTTCTAAACAATCAAACAGGATGCAAAGCTAAATAAGGAGGAAGAAAATACACCACATGAAAATCCAAATAAGAAGTTGAACACGGAAAGAAAAAATATGAAAAATTAAAAAGAAATGAATAAAGTAGACACCAGTGAACAAACAT
>CM047976.1:17274994-17288484 GCA_026261665.1 Melanotaenia duboulayi
GATGTAACAAAGGCATGGATCAGTTTCTGAAGATGCAGTTAAAAAGATAAAAAATATAAAACTTATGTTTGAAATGACTGAAGGTCATTTCTGGCTGTGGAGGCAATCCTGTGTGTTTTTGGGTGTGCTAGCTGCACTGCTCTCATAGTGGCAGTTTAGTCAGTTCCTCTAATTCTGAGTAAAAGGCTTCAAGATCACTGGATGGTTTAAAAACTATATTTAGTCCTTTTATTTTTGTCTCGTCAAAATTATAGCTTGTAGAGTATGCTGGTTATCCAGCCAAATGCCATCTTTAGCTCAGAGATTGCTGTCTGTCACTGCTATGCCTGCTTATTGTTGGAGAGATATTCCATTATTTCATTCCACTGAATCAGAATAAGAGGTATAGGAGTTGTATGTGTGTGCAACCCTAGTGAATAAAAAAACAAGCCATATGTGTTTGAACACATTAAAAAATAAACTAAGATGGATCTTTTACACTCATCGGCCACCTTTTAGATACATTTATTCAATTGCTTGTTCACACAAATATCAATCAGCCAATCATAAGACAGCAACTCAGTGGATTTAGACTTGTAGACACGGTGAAGATGACTTGCTGACGTTCAAACTCAGCATATGAATGTGGAAAGAAGGGACTTTAAGTGACCTTGAATGTGGCATGACTGTTGGTGACAGATGGGCTGGTCTGGAGTGTTTTAGAAACTGCTGATCTACTGGGATTTTCACACAACCATCTCTAGGCTTTACAACTTCATATAAGCAGTAGAAAATTGATGGATGGTCGAAAATTGAGGAAATTCCCAGTGAGTGGCAGCTGATTGCACAAAATTGTCTTTCATTGTTGATATCAGAGGAGAATGGGCAAACTAGTTGGATATGAACGAAAAGCAACATTAACTGAAAGTGCTGGTCACAACCAAAGAATGCAGCAGCAGAAGACCACACTGGGTTCCACTCCTGTCAGCTAAGAACAAGAAACTGAGGCTTCAATTCACACAGACTCAGCAAAACTGGTCAATATTAGACTGGAAAATGCTGCCTGGTCTGATGGCTCTCTAGTTCAGCTGCAACATTCTTATGATCGGGTCAGAATTTGGTGTAAAGAACATGAACGCATGGATCCATCCTGCCTTGTATTAGTGGTTCAGGCAGCTGCTGGTGATGGTGCAATGGTTGAGGGAATTTTTTTATTTGTGCCATTAGTACCAACATTGGATTGCTTAACCCATAAGAGCCCGACATATATGTTACATACAGTATCGGAGACGGTTTGCTTCAATTTATGGTATAAACTCTGTTAAAAATCCNTTGCTTCAATTTATGGTATAAACTTTGTTAAAAATCTGGTTGACCACAATCTGACCTTGTCTTCTGTCCCCTAACAGATTCCCAGAAGTGGAAAATCACATTATAATATTTTTAATGTATCACATGGTAAATGGTAGATACCCCTCCCCAAAAAATGTTAATTTTTTTGTTACATTCTTTAAAGGGCCAAATAATGACCTCATATTAAAAAAAAATGGACTTTTCTTACCAGTTTTTCTTGGGTCGGGCCGTAATGTGGAAAACACCACAGCCTGCCTGAGTATTGTTGCTGACCAGGTCCATCCCTTTATGACCACACTGTACCATCTTCTGGCTAAAATCACCTCAAACTGGTTTTCGAACATGATAATGAGTTCACTGCACTCCAGTGGCCTCCATAATCACCAGATCTCAATACAATAGAGCAGCTTTAGGATGTGGTGAAACTCGAGATTCTCTTCATTGACGTGCAGCCAACAAATCTGCAGCAACTGTGTGATGCAGTCATGTCAATATGGAGCACAATCTCAGAGGAATGCATCCAACAGCTTGTTTAATCCATACCAGGAAGAATTAAGGCAGTTCTTAAAACAAAAGGGGATCCAACCTGGTACAATCACAGTGTATCTAATGAGTGTCATATTTTTATTGTTTTCTGCTATCTGTGCAATATTTAAATTAAGCATCAACTGAAAATTGAATGTTTAGGGTGTGTCTTGAACATATGCATGCATACATACATGTGTGTTTGTGTGAGTGAGAACAGGTAGACATGTCTCCATACTGACCTATTTTCTCTGTCAGACACTCCCAGAGGAGGCCAACATCTTTCCTCCTCCCTTAATCTCTTGAGACGAAAGAAAGCAAAAGAGGAGATGAATCAGAAAGAGGATGAAGAGGGGAGTTACACACTGCAGTTCTCAGATAGTGATGGGTTGAATTAAAAGAGACTGGAATAAAGATGGAGCAGTGATAAAACCAAGCAAAAAACCTCAGCTCCTAAGGAATCTTTTACTTTATTCTATGGTGATTTTTACAGTGTATAATTTGGTCCTGAAACCACAGAACCCAAAATTCTGTATTATAGTGCATGCATGTAGGAGAATTTCATATGATAACAGACTTGTGTTGTTTGTTTGTTTTACTCAGTGTTCAAATGTGTCTAAAGGGCACATATTTATTTCTAATACAGGGACACCTAACATTTCTTTTCCCTATGTGATCTGTATGTTCCTGGCTCTATTTCTTCCTCTTCATATCACATTGCTGCCATCTAGTTAGTGTTTTTTTTTTTTTTTTAGTTCACCCCAATCCTTTATCTATCCGTCATCTCCTTGTCTTTTCCTTCCTCTGCCTCTGTCTGTCCATTAGGAAGCACTCAGGACTGATGGTCGGCTTTAAATTGACATATAAAGTGATTAGACAGTGGATGCATTTCTGATCGCTGTGTGCTTTTACAGTAGCCTAAGGTGCTTCCCCCCCCCCCTTCAGTACGAACTCATCCAACCCCCACAGCTTAACTGAGACAGTTAATTGTAAATGGGAGATATTCAGGTTTTATGAGAGAGAAGAATGACTGAATAAATAAAAAAGTTGCATGGGAGGATGAATGAGAAAGAAATCTCCTATTGAGTTGCATTTAACTTGCCTATGATGACTTCTTCATTGTGCTGAGTGATACTTCCTTCTGTCTGTGTGCAGGAGATCTGAGCGCTCTGAAGGAAAAAAGCTTCACCTTACAAGAAGGAGTGAAATACAGGCTAAAGATACACTTCAAGGTAAGACAGAGAGATTAAGTTTAAAGTAAGAATGGAGAGATGTATTGTGCGTTATAACCTTTGTGCTGCGTGTGGATAAAAAGGCAGTTACATCACATATTCACAGTAAGTAATAAAGAGCTAGAGGGAGAAAGACAGTGATGAGTAAGCTACCATGGACGATAAATTCAAACCACAATATCAAACAAGACCATTATTGTTTTTTATGAACTCTTTAGTGCTGTACAATTTTATGGGCAACTTCTATTTTGTGCCTGAAGGGATTGAAGCTAGCTATAAAACCTCTCTTTAAATATCAGTAACTTTTCCAGAACTGACAATAGTTTATTTAACATTTTTTAAAATGGTGAAGGTAATTTCCTTCAGTTCGATTGTGTTTTGGCTCATAATAGTTAGATGAAACTGCAAAAATTTATTTTCCACAGGGGATGAACCTTGCTTACTTTGGTGATCTCTTGCCTTTCCCTTTAGCACCATATATACAGTATGACTTCCTAATTTTTTTCCCCTAAATGTCTGGACAGCCCTTTGTTATTGGGTGGGGTAGCTGTGGTGGCCCTGGCCTGCCCTGATCTGTGCGGTTGCTGTGGTGACGCCCTCTGTGGTCGTTGGTGAGGTGGCTCGTGGTTCAGACAGATCCCCAAGATATTGTTTTCTCACCTGAGCATCAAGCCAGATGTTTATCTCCAGTAATGTTTTCATATTGTGTCTCAGTTTAAAGAGACATAAAGTAGAAGTTGGGGTCTATGTTTGTGCAGAGATGGGTGGGGGTTGTATATGTATGTTTTGGTGTGAGTGTGTGTGAAAGAGAATGATCATGTTTTATAGTTGAGTCTGTGAAGGTTTGTGTTTTATACATAACATTAAGAAATAGTTTTCATTATATCAAGCCCTTTGTGCTGCTTTTGATTGATTTATTTATAAATTGTGGTGTGATTTGATTTTATTTACATAGAAGCTTTCGTAATGGGCAGAAAGTGATTAAAAATATATTCTTGCATTAGATCTGACTCCTGATGTGTGGATCTTTGTGTAATTGTAGGAAAACTTAAATTTACTTGATGTGAGAAGTTAAATGTAATATTTTGATCAAGCTAACATATTTACATGCTTTTGAAAAGTCTCGTTTGGGTCCGACTGATGAATATAGGGGGAAATAACATAGACTCTGCAGTGCTGAGGACACCTGCTGGCCATATTTGGTCACTGCAGCCTCCTCAATTCTTGAGATCAGGATGCTCCAAATTTCATGAAACCTTTAGTTCTGCGTCTGTTGAGGGCCTGAAGAGTTTTCTAACTGGAGAGAAATCAACTGATAAAACGGTGTGTTTGCAGGTAAACAGAGAAATTGTTTCTGGCCTGAAGTACCGCCATGTGACCTACAGAAAAGGAGTAAAAAGTAGGTTCAACCAGTCTTCATTACCATCATTACATACAATTTGATATTGGATTTTTTTCTCTTCAACTGCATGTGTATTTTGTATCATTCCTCAGTGAATAAGGTGGTGTGCATGGTGGGAAGTTATGCCCCACGGGCGGAGGAGCAGGAGTTTCTGTGCCCGGCTGAAGAGGTGTCTAAAGGCATGATGTCTCGTGGCCAATATCTGATCAAGTCCTGCTTCACAGATGATGACAAGAACATCTATTTATCCTGGGAGTGGAACCTCAACATCAGCAAGGACTGGAATTAACAGGGTGGGAGAAGGATGATGCTGCTCTCCTCCCTGTTTTCCCCTCCTGTTCTTCATCTCCTCTTGTCCATCCACTTTGCCACCTTCTTCCTCATCATCCTTTGAGAGCAGCCTTGCACTGGTCAAGACAGGAAGCTCTGTTTCCCCTCTTCATTGTCCATTACCTATATTTTCTTTTCCTCATGTTTGTTTAATGCAATCATCAAGAGGAGAGAGAAGAGTGGAGATTCTCCTTTTCTTTTTCATGTCAGGTTCATCCCCTCCTACATATTCTGTCATGCAGGTTAAAGGGAATCTAGTTGGAATAACAAAGTTGTCATCACACTGCAGACGGTACTGCTGCCTGCAGGGCTCATTTATTATGATTTATTGCAAACATGTGTGTCATAGAGTTCATGACTGAATAACCAACTTTTCCAAAGAGATGATAAATCCAAGAAGGACCTGGACATGTCCGAACATTAGTTTAAAGAGGAAGTCAGACAGATAAATGCTGGTGGGCTAAAGGCAACGCAGCATAAACTATGCACGTCTGTGGCGTGCATAGTTTTTGATTAAGTGTCCCATACCTCCAGAATACCACCAACTCAGATGCCCAGCATGAATAAATGCACAAAAGGAGAGATTTTCTTAATTTGGTGTTGGTAGTTTTGGTAGTTTTAAAGCCAACACAAAGGCCCATCGGCCTTATAAAGATTTTGAGGAGGTGATCTATGCTGTGTTTGTGAAGCTGCATTCCAACCAACAGCACCTTGAGCTTATCCTGAAGCTATAAGATTATTTTATTTCTCAGTTTGTTTCATTTCCACTGAGGTCTGCAGCTCAGGGTGGATTGTAAAAGGAGTCTTGGTGCGGCCCTGCTGAGCCTACGGTTAAAAAAGGAAAACCACTTCAGCCGCATCTTTACAAAATCTGACAACTTGTACATTTCTTTGGGGTTTGGTTTTTTTTTTTATTTGTGTTTTATGACAAGACCACTGTGAAAACATCAGAAATGCATATTTTACTGCTCTAATGTCAGAAACACAAGGAAGTGCTTCTCCTTATGTCCTTTAGGGTTTTAGTTTTTTTTTCATTTCTTTGGTATAATTTAGAGTTAACAGAAGTAGTCAGTCACTATGGATATTAAACCTGATGTGACTGAGACAGACAGGTGGACAAAAAACACTGGGAATGTTCAACCAATTAGACATGTCCAATGCTGCAAGCCCAACCCTAAGGTTCAGGGTATTCTCAAAGGTACTGGATCCATATATCAGGACCCTTTTAATGTCTGAAATCTTGCTCCTGGAGCTCTGTTTGGGTTCTGTTTCCCATAGTGGGAATGTAAAGGGGATAAGGAAACAAACCTCCTGAAAGACCCTGGTTCCTGGAAAAGGTTCTTGTGGTCAGAAAGTTATCCATGGATCGGCTGCAGCTTGTCCAATATCAGCTGTTCATGGAGGAACAAAAAGAGACTACATTACTGTTGTACTGTCCTCCTTCCACTGGGATTTGATTTATTTTTAAAAAGCAAACATCTTTGACAAACTTTTTCAGTATTTACTCTCAAACCAAAAAGATGACAAGGTTTAAAATAAGAGGGGATTTAACCTTTGCACCCCACCACCTCACATCAGAGCTAATCAAAATTGGATGCTTTATTGGATGTGTAAATAAAGTTGATTTGACAAAGTAATCCTGTTTTGGTTTCCCCCCACGTGAGTAGACATTTAAAGAGTTTAAAGCTAAATGTGCTGAATTGGACTGATTTTAATTCAGTGTTACACCGCTGGACCTTTCAGTGAATGACAGAGAAGAACGTACATTAATATTTCATGTGCTTTATTCTCTTGTTATCTTATTTAACCAATGTCCCGAACATCATGTGCTACCTTTTCACAGGGATCAGTAGAGGAGATAAATTTTTGTTTTCTTTATAAGAACAACTTTTTTGTCCGTTATTTCTTTCTTACTAACATCCCAATTTTCATTTTCCCCGTTCCATTTATATGCATAATCTGCTTATGAATTTGGAGAATATCTAACAGCTCTAAAATGAATCCAAATGTCGTCTTTTAAAAGCATTCCTAAGTCAGAGAGAACAGATGAATAACCTCTTCACACACAAGTCTGAGTTGTTTAATTGTGTGCTGTGTGCTTTCAAAGCGCTGGCGTTCCTCTTCAAAAGAGCGCACCAGTGAAGGACTGGAACTGAACTGTGTATATTGTAGAAAGAGATGCATGTGTGTGCTTTAAGATTTGATACTACTCGCTCTTAAACAAATGAACAAAGTCTGCTTTTTAAACCTCTCTCTGATACTAGGGAACGGAAGTGTGAATGAAATCCTTTGAAGTTAAAAGTTACAGGGGTGCTGTCTGAGCAGTACATAAAGGGATTTATGGATATCCCTTAAAAAATAAGCAATGTCATTACTGTGCTAAATCTTTGGATATGCTATTGTTATTGTAGCTGAACATGATGAACACTGAAATACCATTTGAGTGAATTGTTGTGGTCAAAGACTAACTGTACATGTTGGCTAGTTGGGTGTTGCATGGTTTAAGAAGAATCCTTCTTTCCTTTTATTACATCTTTAATCTCAAATTTAACGTGACTTAAAAATAAAACAAAATAAAAAAGAATGTCAGGTACATTTCCACATTTTATTGATCACCATATTCTGCAGACACAGTCTTTACAGGGGCGATATCTGTATCTGCTGCCTGTAATAAAGAAGTGCTGCATCTTCAAATATTGGTGTCAATCCTTGTATCCTGTGTCGTTTAATAAAAGCATTTCAAACAACCAGCTAGTTGTCTTCTTTGAAAACAAATAACTGAATGAAGTTAAATATTTTTTTGTTAAGGTTTAACAATGCAGCCATGGTTCTAAAAACGTTGAAACGCCGTGTAAAAGCACAATGCAACAGGCTTTTAAATAAATTTAAGGTTATATTTAAATAAGAGTACAGAGAGAACATGCAGTACTTTGCAGAACTTTTTAAATAAATCAGCTCTTCATATATTACATGGAAAACAACACGCGCAAATCCAAATGGATGTACAGAATATAAAGGTTGTAGCACCATAACAAGCTTAAAAGTCAATATTTGGTATGAATTTATTCCTCAATACAATCTGAACATTCTTAGACCCCCTTTTCATTTACAACAATAACTCAACATAGAGCACAGTTTGGGATGAGCAACACGTTATCATAGAGCACAGAGAGGAAGACAAACACATGTACAAAATTTTAATTTAACTAACTGTATTACAGTTTTTGCTGCACCTGAAGCCACTGGATCCACTTGCAGATGAAAACAGTCTGGAAGAATTTTGTCCACCGACAGCCACCGTCCATTTACAACTGCACTTGGCATTTAAAGTTATTTCTAAGCTCATACTTACCACTAGATGTCAATTTTTCCATGCTGTGCTTGTTTAAACAAAACAAACAACCTGTCTTTTTGAAAAAGGTCAGGCATGAGTATTAGACTGAAAAAACAGCCAAATGTCCAGAGAAATGGTTCAAAAAACCTGTAGAAAGCCTGGAAAACTATTGCTCAAGACTACCTGAAAAGACAACAAGAAAGTCCGGGTGCTTGGAAGGAACCAATCACAGGCTAATTTGAGGCTTGATGACATCTTTAAACATATATATATATATATATAAAACAGATTCTTGAGTCATTTTTAACTTTTTTTTTGTTTATTAAATGTCAAATGATCAGAAGTAGCATGACAGAATGTACAAGGTCAAATAAATACACTGACATTGAGATTTGAATATTTTATAAGGGTTATGAAGAAATAAATCTACTTTCTTCAAAGGCAGAGCATGTACGTATGTTATGGTGTTCTTGATAATAAAGAAAAGATTCCAATCATAGAAAAACACACAGTATGAGATGAAAGCTTTGTCCTGCAGTGTGTTAGGCATGCTTTGCAGAATCAGACTTTGCTTACATAACTCTTACATAACTACATATCAGATACACTCATACTCCTAAAGTTTAGAAAATGTATCTCATTCTGTCAATAGCATGGTATACACAGTACAATAATGATGTATAATGTGGGTGAGCTGTCTGTTATAAACGCTAATGTAACTTTCCCAGCATGTTTTTAGCTAATTGATAATTCTTTGTACAGTAAAACAGTGACAGTTGTGATGCTCTTACTTCTAATTGAGCAGTCAAGAAAATTCTCATGAACCTGGACTGAATGCCAACCTATAACAATAATCAGAGTAAAGCTCAGGCAGAATGAAGATGCCTCATATGGTCACCTCAGTCAGAATATACCAATACCATCCAAACCTATCAGAATACATTAAGAATCAGGTGTTGAAAACCTTTTGATAAACAGATCGATAGAAAAATATCACCATGACATGCTAAATTTCAAGGTAGGTGGAAATTTCCCCTGCAAGTCTGAACCACACAAAACAAAGAAGCCCTTATATTTAGGTCCTGTCCTTCCTAACAGCCTGTTTTCAGTTCAAGAAAGCTGCTCTATGTAGGCCTAAATTAAAAGCAAAGTGACAAAAAAAGTTTTAATGAAAAGTCACTAATTCCAATGGGAAAATGTGCGTGTTGGCTCTCTTTGTCCATGAAAAGCGTTGTGTCCGGCTCATTTGTGGGTCATTGCAGTGGTGTTATTGCTTCTGAGTGCCTGTTCCAGCAGGGCTCGCTGGGCTGTGGCAGGAAGGTACAGGAAGGAGTAGATGAGCACCAGCAGCAGCAGCGCCAGCAGCAGAGGGAGGCCCCAGTCTGATGTCATTAAAGGCTCATCACAGCGAGCCTGCAGAAATGACTTATTATGCATGATGCTGGATATTTACCAGGTCGAGTTTTACCTTATTTAAGTTATCAAAGGATGTTGATGTTGTCTTCTTTGTTCAGTCTTCTGAAATACACTCAGTCTATACCACCAAAATCCACATGGAGTTACACCTGAGTAGGAAATACACCACAATAAATGCAAGAATAACCTCACAAAAGGCTCGTATTGCAGGTTTGAGCTCCTTACCAAGCCTTGAAACACTTAAAGATCCAAAGAGGGCAAGGAAAAATTGGAGTAAATGTAGTAAATTTCATCCAGCGTATCCTGGTCTGTTTTCAATAGACAAAAACCTTAAAAGGCAAAAGAAAAATCCTCATCCAACATCTGAAGTGTTGTCTTTTTTTTTTAAAAAGCTTTCTTACTCAAAGTAAATCTTTCTGAAGCATCTGCAAGGTTAACATTTCTCCTCTTGATCTACTCTGTCATCCATCTGAAGCGTTTATGACTTCCTCTGTAAGCCTGCTGTCATGCGCATCGTTACGTGTGTGTGCCTGCAAAGCTTATTGCCAGGTAAACACACCAATCTGCCTCTGAGATGTTACGTATAACCAATAACAATGACACAAGGCCACGTGATTTTAAATCTTACACATTTTCACATACATACACACTCATATTCAAGCAAAACCAGACTGTGTTATCAAACGTGACTTATATAATCAATCTTAATCATCTGAGCTCTAAAACACTCATACCTTGCTACGATCAGGATTAGTCCCTGAAAGAGTCTGCACGTTATTCACCTGTGGTTCAGCACAGTGTGTTCCTGTCTGTCATCACTAAATATATTCGCTTAAGGCAATATGAGGTCCTAGTGTGACATCAGGGGAAATTATTAGCATTTGTCCTAGGAGCTTAAGTAGAAACCAGCTGGAGTGTTTAAATGCAAATTGTCCAGACTGGTTGGTGGTAATTTCCAGGTATTTATCCTTTTGTGGAGCCACTAACACTTGGAGAGCCACAGAGATCAACTGTGGTTTGTTTACTTTTACTGCAGGCCACCACATGTGGAGTGGTTTAACTTAGATGACTGCTTTCAACCCTTTCTGGGACATTTATCTTATATATTATGGAATATGTCACTTTATCCTTCAGACCACTGAATCATTACTTAACACAACTTTTTCTTACAATATGTCTGCAGCAACAGATTGCTTTCCTTGGGTTCACACACCTGCTCAGAGTGAGAAGATCTGTGTAGATTTTGAGACGAAAATATTAAGTGTAATATAGAATTAAAGGCGGTCTCTAGGATGTCATTTTCAATATGTATATGTATGTTAATGGTGGTGTGGTGGTTAGCACAGCAGCCTCACAGTAAAAAAGTTGCTGGTTTGAGCCTCGGCTAGGGTAAGGTTTGAACCTGGGGGACGAAGGCCTTTTCTGGGTGGTTTGCTTATTCTGCTCGTGTATACGTGGGTTTTCTTCGGGTTCTCCAGCTTCCTGCAACCAAAGATTAATTGGGTACTGTGTGTGTGAATGGTTGTTTGTCTCTTTCTGTATTGGCACTGTGATGGACTGGTGACCTGTCCAGCATGTACCCTGCCTCTCACCTGTGAAATGTGACCTGTTATGAACTAAGAATGAACATGCATGTTAAAGTCACCCACTATAATAAATGTATCTGGACTCAGCACTACTCAGTCCTAGGAGTGCTGTGCCACTTCACCTGTATTCAGCACTTTGGTTCAGAAAAACTTAATTAGTTCAGTTATTGTTAATAGGGATGAACATTACAATGGGCCTTCACAAAGACCACCCGGTTTCCTCTTCTGTAGAGGATAAGTTCACCCAGAGTTACCAGCCACAGAAACGGCAGATTAACGATACCTCACTAAAGGCCACACAAGTTGAAGTATCATCTGTTCAGCTGAGAGTCACATGAATCAGGTCTTCATGGTCAAACTTCTGCAAAGAAGCCACTTCTGGGGAAAATAAACAAGGTGAGAAAGGAATTTATGGGGCCAAGAAAAGCAAGGGATAGATATTAGACCAGTAGAAATCTGTCTTTTGGTTTGATGAGTTCAAACTTGAGATTTTTGGTTCCACCCACCGTGTCTGTGTGATAAAGAAAGAAATTTGGATGGTGTGGTTCCCACCTTAAAGCATGGATGAGGAAATTAGAATTAGATTAGATAATGCTTTATCATTTGTTTCTTAACAAGGCAATTGCCCCAAACACGTCTCCATCTTATGTAAGGGCTGACTAACAAAGAGAGCGATTGGTGGTTTGTGAGGCTGGAATCTCCAGTCACCTGACCTAAACCCCAATGAGATGGTTGGGATGTTTTGCAAGCAGGGTGGAAGCAACGCAGTCAACAAGTGCTTTGAGAATTCCCGCAGACTGTTGGAAAACCATTTCAGGTGGCTACCTCATGAAGGTGGTTGAGAAAACGTTGGACATTTTCCTCATTAAAACACACTTGCGTACTTGAAACATTCAGGCCTGATGTGTCAGACTCCCCAGATGTGAGAGCAGCTGGTTCAATCTACAACAGGAGAATACTGCTACCTGGTGGACAGATGACACCACAGCAATTTGCAGTTCTAGATATCAACCAGGCCAGCTGACAGTCTTGCCTGGGCCCAGGAAGAGATAATATTGTCTCGTTGGCTGCGCTGTATCTTGCTGTACGTGGACTTTTCTAGTTCCAGCTTCACTGTTACCGTTTTTGTGTCCGGGGTGGGGTTCTTGAACACTATTTCAATGACAAATAGGAAGAAAACAAATAAAAAGCTTTTATGTAACTTAAATATTACATTTTTCTTTCCACAAATAGACCTTTTTTGGCAGGCATGCCTCCAACGCTTGTGTTCCTCCCTGACAATGTCTCTTCCTGCTGGATTTCTATAATGAAAACACACATCACAATGAATGTTTAGCTGAGCCTCTATTCGCTCACACAGTGATGGCAAGATGTATAAAATGCTCCTAATCATCCTGGGATAAAATGTGAGTCTGCTTGTTTATTATGTTAATGCAATATACAACAAATTTAATCTACTAAGAATTACATTTTGTGGTGGTATCTATTCGAGAAACTGAGTTCTTATTTATTGCTACATATTTTAAGCAAGAAGAAGCGATAGAGACAGAGGAGCACAGCTTCCACCAACTCTGAAGGTAAGACCAGGTATCTGTGAATCGCAGTATGCTTGAAAACATGAACATGTGACCACAATAAATCATATTTGACTCATTGGATTAGATCAGACTGAACAGTTTTCAAATATTTTCTTGAATTTTCTCTTTAACTGCTGCTGTTTAGGAAAATAACTCAGATTGACACAGTTGTGTAACCATGGACACCACAAAACTCTCCTGCACACATCACTGAGTAGTTTGTGTTTTAAGATTGAAAAATGTGAATATATGAGCCATGAAATGTTAACTTTTAACCTTTATCTCTCATTTTTTTTTTTTTTTTTGTTGTCATTTGGAGGTTTCTACAACAGAAAATGTACATTTCTTGGTTTAGAGAATGTTATGTAAGATTTCCTTTAGGTATATCCACTGGACAGCTCTTGTCTTCTTCAAAGAACCAATAGCCATTCTAACTTATGTGTTTGTGATATTTATCATTTGAATGTTCCCGGAGTCTGGACTGAACTGGAGAAACGACTTGCTTTTAGTTTTGCTGCCCCCACTGCTTGGAGCAGCTTAAAAAAATGACCTGAAAAAGTCTTTTTTTTTTAACTTTCCAGACAGCAAGAATCTTTTGAACAGTACTTGTGTTTTTAATTGTTACTAAACCAAAATACTCGCACTAAAATAAATTATTCTTTATTGTTTTAATGTTGTTTGTAATGGTATTTTTTTATGATGCTGCCCTCTTCCTGCAAAGAAAATCTCAAGCTCCATGGGAATTTTAAACATTTT
>CM047976.1:17289618-17301827 GCA_026261665.1 Melanotaenia duboulayi
GACTTTGTCCATGTATTTAATTTTCTCTACATGATCATTTCTAGTAATAATAAAGACTTGCTGCAAGGAAGTTTGATATTCAGGTTGATAAAATCTTTTTTTTTTTTAACTGTGTTTGAGCCTCTGGCCCTATCCATCACCATGGTTACACCCACTTAATTATTCCCACTAAATTATTACCTATGGTCATAGTCTTGCAAACTAATACATTATGTAAGGACTTACTTCCTTAGATGAAAACAGTAGCTGAGGAAAACCATGAACCATGAGTTCATTCTGGCTGCAGAACTGGAAGCTTCTTTGCAGCACAATAGTGTTTACACCAGAATAACTCCATAAGATTGTTGGGGCTGGCTGCCGTTGTTGTCTGAGTCAAATTACAAAGTTAGAATGAAACGCCCCATAATTTCTTAACAATACAGGTAAGGGCGTGTCTCAGAGATTCTTTGGAAACTTGGAAATATCTGAGAGATCTTATTAATTCAGAAAAAAAAGATGAAAAATTATTTTAATTTAAAATAAATATCACATTAATTCAGAAAAACTAAACATTGAACTATTTATGTAAAATTAATTTTTTTTTTATTCAAATGAATGCAATAAGACCAGAACACCTTTTTCCATTAGGTAATCAAAAATAAAACAATTTTTAGTTAACAGCTTGTAAAAAAGCACCATAACTTTTACAAACTCTTACAAAGCTATTCAACTTTGTCTGCAAGGAATTGTGTGACAGAAAATTTTCCTTTCTTTCATTAAGAATGGCCCTTTGTTTCCTTTGTTGAAGGAGATAATAAAGTTACCCTTAAAGCTACATTTTATTGGTAAATTTGAAAGATACTGTATAATTAGCTTGTATCACGTCTGCTGTGTAGATACTTCAGGCTCTTTTTAATGAGTAATCCTCTATAAAAAAAAGNAAGGGGCTATCCATTCAATAAATTCAAAAATTCTAATTCAAAAATTCAAAGACCTCCAACCCTAACCCTCATACAGAACGACCGAAGGTACATGTAAACACACCCAAACACAAGGCCAGAAATCTATAGGAAAACACTGATACCCAAGTTAATATGATTAAATTCTTTAATTAAACCTTTCTTATTTTTTCTCAACACTGTGAAGATCCTAAATGGGTTAAGCAAAGATTCTTAGAGATCAGAAAGGGCTTGGGTGTAAAGATGTCTGTATGTGTATAGACAGAAGATAAGGCACATTACTTCAATGTACACAGCAGGCTGTCCTCTGAATGCACATGTGCATAGTATAACTTTGATTTTATAAACACATTTATTTCATTTTTTTAATTATGGCTGAGTAAAGAAATAGATCTTAAACTTAACCTAAACTCTAAGCCATGCGAAATACAACAAAGACAGAAAAAGTACAAATACATGTGTGTCTAGTTCATAAATGTAAACGATCTCTTAAAATCAAGTTAGATTTTACACCACTTTTAACCTAACAGCCAAGTTTAATCTCTCTGTGTGTATCTCTCTGTGTGTAATCGGTGTAATCCTATACTCTCTTTTCCAGTGTGTGCACATGAAGAGGTTCTAGATATAGTGATGCGACCAGTTGGTCTTTCTATTTAAACCTGTGACAGAAAGTACAGAAGTTAAAACGAAAGGGAGATGTAATGTAAGAAGAGGGAAGGTGGTGGGAGGGCATTAGCTGAGTCTGTATGGAGCAGACTGTGTGGGGAGAGGAAGACAGGAGGTAATATTATTGATAAATAATAAAAAAAAATCTGATACCATGATGGTCAAATTCTGAAATAGGTCTGTTTTTTTTCAGATAGTATCTTAAGTTTTTATACAGGTGTTGAATTTAAATGATGTGGATCCACAGACGTACATAAAGAAACCAATAGATCACTTTATGTACATGATGCAAGTTTAATTGTAAAAAGAATACATGGATGAAATAGCTTATGTTGCAGATGAGTATAGGGGTCCAAAGATCAGCAGTTAATTAAGAAAATCATGACTCTATTATCTGTCTTATATAGTTAATGAGAGCAGAAACAGGGCTGATATCATCACTGCAACAGTAATTCGTGGTGAGGAGGAAGAGGAGCAGCTCAGATTGCAGCTAATTTGACACTTGTTTACAGATTTATCCTGCCATAGGAAGATGTAACCAAAGATACACAGGATATATCTTATAATTGCTTGTTGGCTTTATTGTTTTCACTCAGCCATGAACAAGTAAAGCATACCAGGGCTTCTTTTTAATTCTTTACCTATTAAAATAATAAAGTTAAAAAGAACTATGTCGTGCCCTATGTTCCTATGAAACCCTCTAAATGAATTTTTAGAACTGCAACCCACAACCAAATATTAGATTTATGGTTTTAATATAACAAATTCCTGTTACTAGTTCTTTGTGTTGAACCACCAGAGATCATTTCCAGAGCAGAGGGTCTTTGGTGCTCTCTCTGAAGTACTATGTCTGGTTTAAAATGAACACACTCACAGCTGAACTTTGATTTAAATCAGCTGCTTTTTATGCCTGTTGACCTCTTTTAGTTTATCCTTTTGATAAATTCATGTACAACTTTCTGACTGATACAATGCTGTATTCAAAATATCCACTTGTTCAGTCATTCACTCACTAAACAGTGTTCACCACAGTGGACTTAAATAATGGGCAGGGAGATACTAATGCTTTTCAGACACTTATATGTAGCTAAATGAATAACATAAGATCAAAATATGCTTCCTGCTCATATTTTAAGTCTTGCAGCAGCCATTTTCAAATACTACGAAAAGCACAATACTTAGTTCTGAAAGTTAGCACAACCTAGCAGTAGTTAGCATTGGCATGCTTCATTAGCTCCTGGCTTCAGGGTGCAATCTATTTTTACTGATATAGTGTATGTAATCTTTCCCCACTTTTTCTTTAGCTAAGTGACATAAATGTGGTGCACTATAGAGTAATTTAAAGTTGGTATGTTAATATTTTGATTTACTAAAAGCTGGAAAAAGGTTAATTGCTTAGTGAAAACTGTTCAAATGTGCACAAATAAAATGACTTGTGCACACTTCAGAGCAGTCTCTCGGCAAAACTGGAAGTTGTTACAACATAAACTGAACATGTAAATAACTTCTTAGGAGAATACACTTTGTTTATTAAAAATAGCTTATAAACTGCTGTTGCACCACAGTTAAGATGCTATAAAGTCCACATTTAGAGGTCGTATTGGTTGGGGGATGGAGCTATTCACACGATAAGCTGAACAGCCATGTTTTAATACTGTCCCAACTGCTGATGACTTCCAGCAACTAGACTTTGACAGACACTTGAAGTTATCAGATGTTTCGTCACTGTTACACAATATAATCGGGTGACCAGATTTGAGCTGGTGAAAGAGACGACACTGGTTAGCGGTGGGGATAGGTTGATTGGTTGGTTATAGTGTAGTGTATTACATGTAGCACCATGACCATGTGAATACATGCAAATGTGTCCACAGTCAAATGAGCATTGTTCACCTTTAGGAACATTTTGGCCAATAAGCTACTTTGCACTCTACTTTTAATCTTTTTTTCTTTTTATTAAATATATATTGCCTACATAAATCAACAACTTCTTCTTTTAGCTTTCTCTTTTGTTGGACAAATATCAAATAAAGCGTAGGCCTAAATGTTTGAAAACAATTACTATGACATTTAAAGTGCTCGCCCAGTGTTAATTATTTCTGTTCAGTGATTGTCTCATTATAAATCAATAAAAATAAGATTTCTGCAAAACAAAGAAAAGAAAGTATGGGTGTTGAAACCTTTCCCACTGGAAAAAAAAAGTTTGATGGGCTTTGCATCCCCCATGGGTGCAAAGCTGGTCTGAGACTTTTGAGGAGGGAGAGTCGCCCACACTTTGTTCGCAGTTATGGCCTCTCTACAGTGTCTGCACTGTGGCTGATCCCCCCCCCAACCACACACACACTCCTTGAAACATGACACCAGCTGTGAGAGAGCGAGTGTGGTTAAAATAGAAATAAATCTGATTTGGAAATTCCGGCAGGATGCTTTTTTTTTTTTCTGCTCTCAAATAGAGGACTTTTGGTCACCCAACCATACACACTGAAAACATGAACACTGACAGTAATGATAGATTGCATCAAAAAATACTTTCTGGGTTTAAAGGTTGTGGTTGAGTCCCACAACTTTGGCTAAAAACAAAAATGTGTCGGTCACATGAACTAGACCTCTGATATTGCAGCTGTACTGGGTGGCACACATGAACTGAGGGGCGGTCTTATTCAAATCGCCTCCTGGGATGACAAAGTCCCAGGAGCAAATTAAAATCACGCGTTTGTGAGAGTTTACACTTGTTGGTGGTTCAGCCCTTCAAGAATAAGTTAAAAAATAAGTTTATTTCAACCAGTTACTGTACATCTATTCAGTCACAACCCCACAGCTCTTGACAACAGATTAAGTTTATGCCTTGTAAATCAACAGCTCCACATTTTTGCTGAGCTCTCCCTTCACCATGAAAGACCTCATGCAGAACAATACCTCCCAAATATGCCCGTTAATCTCCTGTTCTACTCTACCATCAGTCGTGAAGAAGAACTGGAAACACTTAAGGCAGCAACTTGCCAACACAGGGAGGGCAAGATGCTAGATCCTAGATGCTTCACGCTCATCTGAAAGCTTGATACACCTCACAGATCAGTTAATAAAAACTAGATTAACATCTACCTTTTCTTAAATAAAAAAAAAGATTTTTAAATGTGTGAGAAAGAAAAAAAAAGAGAACATTGTACAGTCCACTTTGTGCAGTTTTTCTGGCTTTTTGTGGTTTTTACTTACTGGTAATATGTGGACACGCATTCAGCCTGTGAAAGAAATAAAGATGTGCAGCTTTGATACAGTCTTCCACCAGAAATTTTACGGATATATTACATAGCAGAGCACATTGCATGTGCAGATGCTCTCTTAGAGGAATTAGTCATACACCCACACAAGTAGCACAGCAGGATAATCCCAGTGTTCTGGTTGGGGCCTTATCTGAGGGAATGGTGGATCAGAGTCTTGATTGGTTTCCCCTCTCTTGTCAGACTAGTTCTTTGCTTGAAGACAAAACTTCTTGCATATTAAAACCTTCTTTTAGAAGAAGAAACACAGCCATGTGCATATTTAACACAAAGTGTCTTGTCTGTAATCATCTAGTCATTTAGCTGTATCATCATGTGTATTGTATTTTCTTTTAAAAAGTTTTTTGTTTTGAAGCACCACTGCTTAGCCATTTTTTCCTAGTATAATGTGAACATGACAAGTACCATCAGCTCCTTGTAATACTTACTGACAGATGAGAAGAGAGTGCTCAGGTGTTTCTTTTTACTTTTAAAGGGCCCTCTCTCACCTTTTAATGCCATGTCATATTAGGTGATGTCTCTTGGGGCAGAACCTTAATAATAGAGATGAGCGGAACTGTTGGTGGAGGGGAATAGGTGTTTTATGATGATAGACATGGACAGAAGCAGATATTAACACTGGAGGAAAGTAAGAGTGGCAGCTTTAGCCCACTATAACCTGAGGTGCCCTTTAAAAAAAACRTAATAAAAGCTGAGCATTGTTGAAAACAATCTCCTAACACCTCAGGTTTTCAGAAAGCCTTGACAGAATTGTTAATGCTCACCAAAACCTCTGATTCTCAGTCTCTGAAACAAACAAAAAAATCTTCTGAGAGGTTAACCTTTTGCTTTAATTAATTTAGTAAATCATGTTAATTTGTACTAAGAAAATAAAATTATAAAAAAACTAACTCAGTTGAACTACAGTATATTTGCAGCTATACCAACGGTTTTCAAAGTTTTGTTTTTCATGACTAAAGCTAAAAAAAAAAATTGCAAGAAATATCAATCAAATAATAAAAAAAAATATTTTAATCATTCTTTTCTTTGTTCTTGTCAACACTAATTAAAAAAAAAACATTGGGATGCTGTGTAACTGTAAATAAAAATAGAATGCAGTGAGACATTTTCTAATTTCATGGATAATAGCTCATTTTGAATAAAATGGCAACACATCTCAAAAAAGTTGGAGCAGGGGCAAAACATTTGACAACAAATCCGGTTAATTAGCAACAGGTCAGTAACATGAAAAAAGGAGCATTTCAGAGAGGCATAGCCTCTTGGATGTAAAGATTGACCAATGTTAACCAATCTCTGACAAGCTGTTCTTTAACATTGAATTGTAAAGTACATTATCTACAGTGCATAAAATCATCCAAACATTCAGAGAACCAGGAGGAATCTCTGTGCACAAGACTCTGTGCTGTGTCCTATGAACAGTTCAAAAAGCCTGACTCTCTGACGGTATGCATGTAGTTGCATTACAGCTTATGGTATGGGCACATTACATATCTGTGAAATCTCCATTAATGCAGAAAAATACATAGAGGATTTCCAGCAACATCTGCTCCCATCTAACATTTCTTTCAGGGACGGCCTTGCACATTTCAGCAAGACAATGCTAAACCATACTGCATCCATCTTAACAGCATGGCTTTGTAGGAAAGGGGTGCAGGCAGTGAAATGACTTGTCTTACTTGCTAATGATGTTATAGCCATGGGTATAGCCAAAAAAAAATTTTCCACCAACCTCTGAGACTCTAAATATGGACTAACCCAATGCTAAAGTATTGCTAAGGGGTGCTAACCRAACATCAGCAACTTCAAGCAAACAATACTCTCAATCTGACTTGACCTTGAACGTGGTTATCAGGGAACRTAAACAACAGACGTAAGCACAGAGACAGCTAAACAAATAAGTGAACAAAACAGAAATGCAAAGCTGCAGCAGGTGGTCTGTTGTTTGTGTGTATAATGGTTTTAGGAAATGACAACAGAGAGAGATGTGCTCACACAGGTGCATATCACTGACACCACTCTGAGCTGAGATCAGAAGTGCTAAGTGAGAGGAATTTGGTGAGGAGGACGAGTGTGAGAGGCCGCCGTTGTGCGTATATCATGTGCGCCTGTCCGTGTCTGTCAACGGTTGAATGACTGAATGCAGCAACAGCTGTGACAAGCTGCATGATCACACATTCACTGACATTTGACACACATGAAGGCACACACACATCTTAGTCTTGCGGCGACGAATGAAGCTCTTCTACAGCTGCACATTAACTCTGAGAGTTCGGATTCACATGCTCCAATTGTTGTTCTTTTAAAGAAATGGGTGGAATTTATTGTTCTGAAGTCTTTTGATCGTCATTGACTGGTGAAAGGTTGGCAAAACCCTGACTCTTTACTTAGATTTCTTCACTTTGACGGATATATTTTACCCACAACGATGGAGTCCCGCAGCTTAACTTCATAAGTGGATTGCATTGCTTTGTTTTGTGGATGTACAGACTTGTGTCCGCAGAAATCCAGCACCTGAACATGAAGCTGCTTCTTAATGTCATTATTCTTTCTTGGGCGATACAGGCTGAGTAGCTTTTCTCTAGTTTGATTGCACTCACCATGCTGAAGCACCTGCGGCGTGTCCACATCAACCCTGCCCCGTTCAGCCGTCAGCCAATCAGCAGCAGCATGGATGAGAGAGCCATACGGTTTGAGTTAGAGCGCCAGGCCTGTCAGAGTCTCAGAAAAGGTGGGATACCTGTTGATTGTCATGCTTCCTGTTGCACATGCAACACATGTTTTAGCAGCTTTTTTATTTTTTTACTGATCTGCATTGTCAGTTTCATTGGTATATTTAGTCCAAATGCATTTCATTACATCACAAAAACATATCAAAATGCATTCTAAGTATTAGTATGTAAAAAAAAACATGCTCTGAATAGGTCTTCCCCCAGGTGCCATCCAGGCTTATTTTTTGCGCTGAGGCATGAAGTGGATCAAATGCTCTACACGTGGCTGGGTTACAGTTGGAGCTCATCCAGCCTGGGTGCAGCACACTTTGCCTTGAGTGCATGAACTCAGCAACCCACAGTGCAGCTGTAGTGGTGGAAGCCTAATCTCATGAGTGAAAAAAAATTAGTTTGGATGGTTTGAGAAGGGACAGATTCCAAGATACTTCCAGGTGTCTAATATGATCACATTGCGTCAATTACTAAAAAGGAGATTTAAAAAGTTTCTTCTCATAAAAGATTTCAAAAACTGATACCCTCCTTGATTTCAGTCCATAGAACTCCTTTTAGGCATGACCGTAAAATCATGAGAAAATTTACCATAGTATAGTCACCAGAGTCACAATTCTTCTTAATACTTCTCCATCTATTCAAGTATGTGTCTTTTGCGTGCATTTTTCTTCATTATGGAGACCAATGTCCAGCAAAACACAAATGAATGATGACCTCCTGTAAGTGTGGAAATCAAATAGCAGGCGATTTCTAATACATGTTTTAGTGTGAGTTTCTAGTTAGGTGTGGGATCGGAGTAAGGTTTAGTGTTTGTGAAATGTCCTATGAAGATATCATTAGAAAAATAGGTACAAATACTTCTTTTAAGATGTGAACCAAAACTTATGAGGACTTCCTACGTTATAGGGATTACAACTATATATATACACCCATTCTTTTTTATGAATAAATCATGCATGCAAAGACATGCATGTTTGGTTAACTTCTGATTGACTAAAGAAGCTACCATGCACATATGTCTATCACTAGCACTTTGATGGACTGATCGGCAACATGTTGAGACTCTGAGAAAGAAATAGGGAGTTAATAGGGTTGGAACTTAGAGTTTCCATGCTTTTCAGTATCATGTTTATTTAGTTTTGTTTACCCTGTGAGTCTGTATGCAGTAATATAATGATCAGTAGAATTGATTGTCTAACAGTGTTGAGAAAATGTTGACATGCTGCTGTGCGGTTGTATTTAAACAATGACCATTCTCTTTCAGAATATATACTGTATCAGCATATTTCATCATTTTTCTCCTGTCTCCAGGCACAAAATGAGTTACTGTGAAAACAAGTGCTTTGTGTGTGACTGTGCAGGTTGGGTACATGACGTGCATGTTTTTGTGATTGTGTATTTATGTTCACACAGTGCAGCTGCTGTAAGCTGTGTGCCTGGTTACTGCCTGCTGCTGTTTTATTTTTGTGTATTACAAACATAATGATTTGGTGTAATCTGCGTATGTGACAATGTTTGTTTTACCAGTCTGCTCATGCTTGCCTGCAGGGACCAGCTAAATCTTTGCTTCTGCCAAGGGGGAGAAACTGAGCTATCCTGCTTCGGCTTCATCTTCATTTCCAGAAATCAAAGGCATATGAACATTTTTATCGCAGGGCACACTTCACAGTTTTCTGGGGACAGAAAATGTAGGCTTTTCTCAATCCTCTGAGTATACATTTTTTCTGTGGAGTTTATAGACGTGACGTAAATAAAGAATAAAAGAGGGGCTGATTCATGACAAAGATAAAAGCTCTCTGCTCTCTGCTGTCTGAGATTTAAAAGGCATGAAAAATGGGGGGAAATAAGTGACAAAGCTGGGCTGGAGTAAGAGAGAGAAGGCAGATTTGTTTTGGTTCTTGAAGGAAACCTTTGGTTTGTGTAGGGGAGGAGCATCTTCTACAGAAATCTTAGAGAGAGATTTGGGTAAGATTAGGGCAAAAAGACTGAAGCAAAACAAATTCTGTTTAGCTATAACAATATATATATAGACTACATTGTAAAAAACATCTTGATCTGTTTTAAATATTTTCTGCCTTATTGTTAAAACTGTTTATTAGGGGTATGTTTTTCTCCCCCATAAGACATTTAAATACAAACCCTGTGTTGTACTGAAATGTATTCATGAACCTGGTTCGTTACCCTTAACTACATGTTTTTTTTAAATAAGACACCAGGAAATCCCTTGTGTTTATGTTACTTGATTTTATTTCATTTAATTGCAAGCTTTGATTTACAAGTCTGGCACATGAAAAACCTTCTAGTTGCCATCTTTTACCACAGCTTTCATGTTCAGTATCATGTCACCAAAGAAGTTGTTCTCAGTCACACTGACAGTAAATATAGAGCAATAAATTGGCAATTTGATGTAGTGATTGATGATTGCGACTTCTCAAATCTCTTCTTACCTAATGTTCTGAAAGGTTAAATTGTGTGCACGCCTGGTAACTGACCTGCATGGTCCCATTATGTTTACTCTGACATAAATGCTGAAATTTTACTTTGTGAAAGATCTACAGCAAAACTGTATTAGCTGATCTTTAATGGTAAAAAAGGGCCAACTTCTTGTTGATGGCACATTTTATTCAGTCCAGGGGTATCCAGTATCCAAAAGCATATGAAAAATTAAATGAGGGGCTCCATAAATGCTTAGCACAAGATAAACATATGTTTTTTTTTAAATATGAATAATCCAAAGCTACCCAATGGACTCACAAAACAAAAATATATGGTGCTAAATTAATACATTACATCCTCTTTGATGTGATTTCAGCTCTCTGACTCACTATGCAGTTAGCTTTCTTTTATCCTTAATGCTAGCAGTGAACGTTAATTTACTGTTAAATGATAATTACCTGAGCTGATGGTACCTTTAAAACAAGCTTTTCGAGCAGCGCTAATCAGTGTTTTCTGAAGCACTCTGTCAAATGACCGTGTTATGTGAAATGAGTCATTAATAGTGGCTAAATGTTTTAATCTGTTTACAGCTCATCACTTTTGTTGTCTTTCAAGACTGGATGTATCAAGCACTTGAAGTTCTTTCAGGTGCAGTTCCTGTAAAAATCATGTGATAAGCTCATTCCTTTTGGTTTATGAACTTGACTGCTGATCAAGTGATGCTATGCAGAGGCTGCTGAAGAAAGAGGAGCTACAGTTTGAATGTCATATGGGGTGATTAACTTCAGCCGTCAGGGTACAGCCGTACATTTTGACGTTATGGATTTGTCCTTTCAGATCACTGATCGGACATAATGGTCCAGCAATGAGCTGTTTTTCTTTTGGGGTGGGTTGATTAATACACTTAAGGTAATAGTGTGTGTTTAGAAAAACTACATGGTCATAGAGTTGTGAACTAATATTGGAAATGCACATGGTTAAGCTGCAGTGGGGGGGAAAAAAAACCCCTCTCTAGCAAAAGTGTTTCCAGTTGCCCTATTTTATAATACTATGAATTGGTTAACTGCTGATTTTGTGACACAGATTGTACAGATACTATGCAGAAAATCATTTCCTGCTCAGTTATAATATATTTTGCAGATATGCGTATTCTCTAAGGAGCTGTGAAGCTGGATCAGAACAGGTTTAGTCGTTCTTCTGAGTCTTTGACAGAAAGAAAATCATAATCATGTGAAATATACATTGTGTTTCACTAGTTTTTCTGAGACTTTGATGATCAAATGTCATGGGTTTGCGTGTGCTGCTATTAAATAAAAAAAAAACAAAACAGGAAACTGCGAGTATGCATGCTCGTGTGGGACTTCCCTTTGTTGTGTGACACAACTGTTTTTCACAGAAAGGTTTGCACATTTCAACTGCAGCTTAAGAGAGTAGATAGCAACTTCAGAACAGATTAAATATAGTATTTATTACCTTTTTCTGTTATTTACAAGGATTTTTGTTGGTTCATTTAAATGTGTGGCCACTGTATTGACTTATTAATGTCACTACTTAGGCGTCTCTGTGTAGAAAAGATGCATCACCAGGCTTGATAGTTTTCATTCAAAATTCATAGACGTTTCTGTCCTCTTCTTTTTTTTGTTCATTTGCATCTTGATGTGCAGTTCTCCAACTGAAGTTAAAGCAGAGAAGAACCAGAGAAGAACTTGTCAGCCAGGGGATCATGCCACGTAAGTACATGTCATGGCAGTAAACACACGCTTTCATGAGATTTGTACAAAAGTTAAGATGAGCTTAGAGTATAGATTTCCCAGTGGATCCCTGTAAAGTAGGCTGTTGACAAGCACAGAGTAGAAATATATTCAATTAAAAGGGAACTGAATAAACAGCTAATTACTTCACACTGAGCTGGAAAGCAAGATTGCCCATCAGTCATTGCTAGTTTTGCCAAGGCTGCCTATTGTAAAGAACTTGGGGCTTGTTATTATGTAAAGTAACTTGCAAATATTGTCATATATTGTCAAATATTGGGTTGCAGGTTTTTGGCTTTGTTTTTTTTTTAAGTGTAGCTGCTTATTTAGTCCAGTTCTGCTCACTTTATGAAGCCTTCTGGATTCTCGCACAGTTGTCCATAGTAAAGCTGTAACATGACTGTGGAATGGGTGTTCTAA
>CM047976.1:17301996-17312025 GCA_026261665.1 Melanotaenia duboulayi
GTATGTGTGGGTTCTCTCCAGGTTCTCCGACATCCTCCCACTGTCCAAAGACAGGCATGGTAGGTTAATTAGTTACTCTAAATTCTCCCTAGGAGTGAGTGTGTGAGTGGTTGTCTGTCTCTTTGTGTTGGCTCTGTGATGGACTGGTGACCTGTCCAGGGTGTACCCTGCTTCTCACCTGTTAAATGCTGGGTTAGGCTCCAGCTTACCCACGGCTCATAATAGACTAAATGGAACAGAGAATGAATGAATGAATATATTAGTGCTGGGCAATTTTTTAATTGTGATTAGAATCTCACATCTTCTAGATGGTGAGGAGAGCACCTTCAGTGCTTCATGATCCAAATTTCTTGCCTATAAATTCTCTAAATTTCCGTTCTTAGCTTGACTGTTTAGCTTAACCGCTTGTGCCTGCACCCTCCGCTGCCAGGAGTTAAGGGGTTAACATCTGGTTTTACGGGTGTAACATCAGGTCTGTAAATGTAACTATAAACATGTGTGGTATCCACAGCAAGTCCAGAATCTCAGCTAAAAGCTCAGTAAAACAATTTCTATCACCACCAAACACAGTTAACACAACAAACAAGTATGTACACAAAGTCCAAAAAACTATATAAACACAAATTATGGCTCCTTGTGTCCAGCTGACGGCTTGAACATGGACAAACAACTTCTCTACTGACAGCTCGCATCTCACAGATTCCAAAACTGTAAGTTTCATTGCTATGATTTACTGAACCAGAGGCAAGGCTTAATTTCTCTTTCCCAATTGTAAAACATAGTCATAAAACACATTTCATCTTTTCTGTCTTGCCTCAAAACTTATATCCACCAGGATAAGCATTTAGATAAAAAAGAAAAGAAGAAGAAAAAAAAAACTTTTCTCATTGTCTTTTGGGAGCAATTTCCTGTCCAAAAACCACAATGTTCTGTCCATTTGCATGGGTTTTGATGGACAAAGAGAATTCATGGTTCTTTTTCGTCTTTCTTAAGTGCCAGACAGAAAACTTGTTTTCATTTTAATAGACCTGCTCTCTCTATCAGATGCTCCGCTGCAGCAGGACAAGAGATGGAGGAAGAGACAAGGACTACAAACCTGTTTCTCTGTCTTGAGAGCCAGTGAGCAAGAACTTAAAAAAATAAAAAACCCTGCCTTAACACCTGATAAAAAATAATTAACGTCATTAATCAAAGGCTCAAAGGCATTCTGATGATGCTGATACAAAACAAAAAACCCATTAAAAAGAAAAGCAACAATGAAAAGCAAACTTTCTTATCCATGAAGCTAACAGACAGATCTGGCAACATGCTTTTGGTTCACATTAGATATAGAAGACATAGATTCTCTTGTTTAATTAGCAGTTATGATAAATTACTTTTGTCCATGTCTCTACAGATGAAATTAAACTGATATTAAAAAGGTTTAGAGGTTTAAATTAAAATTCTATAACATAGGAATATCTACATGTTGGAGTTGCTCTTTTAGTTAGCATTGCGAAATTTTTCTGAAAGAACTTTCTGAAACCTAGCTTCTCTTTTTACACCTCAGCTGTTTCTGAAGTGTTTAGATTGTGGGTGAGACATTGAACACGTCCCCTAATGGATGGTCGTTTCACTCATCAAAGAGATATGAATCATCGTTTCGCAACCGTCACCGTGAATATCTTCAACTCGCTTGAACTGACTGAGAGCAAATTTTCTCTTTGATCATTAAACTGAAAATGTTTTGATCCTTTCGGTTCTTGTAAGAGCTGCTTTATACTTTTGGCTCCATTTCACAAACCTAATTGAGCTGCTGTTCAGCACATGCATTAATACAAGTGAGTTCTGCAACAGTTTTGTATTTAAAAAAAAAAGTTATAATGACAAATAATCCCTGCTAATAATGCTCATGTTTTATGCTGAAAATTGCTTGCCTAAGGGCAGTACTTTAATTTAACTATGGTTCATACTTTGCCCAGATAGTTAAATCATGGTACATTCAATTCTACTTTATTAGACATTGTTAGAAAGAAACTTCCAGTCTGAAAACTATTTGTGTCCTCCCCTGTGCGTTCACCTCACTGTTATATCCTTGTTATACAAGATCATATTCTGCACCACAAATACATGCACAAATTATTTTCCCCATCATTATGTGTTGCAGTTATAATACAATTGCCAGTTCTTATCTTGGCTGGCAGACAGCGAGTAATAACAAGTGCTCAGCCCTAATCTAGTTTGAGAGCTACTCCAAAATGATATATACAACAAGCAATTTCACATTGTTAACAAAGAGCAGATACATGCTGTGGTTGCGTTTTTTTTATCGTCTTGTTATTGTGCATCAACCACACGGAGTTGTGAAAAATGGACTAAAACAGTATGATTGTGATCAGGCTCAGTTTGATATCTGTTTCCTCTACTCTGCCTCATTTTAAAACTAGCTACAAATATCAAAATCTTTGTCTGTATGGTTTAAAGAATATTAAGCTGTGCCCTTCTATGCTTAAGGCTTGTTATTTCTGTCAGGTTTGGGCAGTGATAAGGAGAATAACAGTCCAGGGACTGCTGAAACTTACACAATGATTTAGGCCCAAATACACCATCTTATCTTATCCGCTAATGAATATGATTAGTGGTTAGCTAGTCCTTCAACCATGGAATTGTTGGCCTAGATAAGCACAACTTCACAGTGTTTTGTAAATTAGAAACCGTTTCCCATAGTAAGCTTTGCATTCCTACAACAATATTGTTAGACCCGTAATTAACTATTAGTCTGCTACGAACCAGGGTTCAAGCAACATATTTAGGTTTGCATTTTGAATTTTCACATTAGATAAAGGTTGATGTAAATGGCAAAAAAAAAAGAACAAACAAAAAAATAATGATGTAGTTCTGCAGGCGATATCTTCTACCTTGAAGTGGTTTAACTTTTCTGAAAAAGTTGATGCATTAAAGATTCCATATTTAGTAAAATCCCCTCCCCCCAGCTAGCTGAGCCTCCCTCTAAAATCATCAAGCAGGCATCAGCGAAAGCCAGATCTTCTCCCAGAGAAGAACGTGGACAGGCACCACTCATGAGCACTAAAAGGTTCAGACACACAAACAGCCCGTTCTCAGTAGAGCTTACTAGAGCCACTTTTGGAATGGCTAAAATTAAGGGCCAAGGCTGAACTTGGGGTAATACACTTTGAAAACAATGTTGTTGGACCTCTGACACCCACATGAAATTGTTGAAAATATGTATGATATGGACCTTTAAAGCATTTGGAAACACCTGTTGTTAATCACTTCTGTGGCACTAACTCACGTGACTGATCACATAGAAATTTACCTGTGTCTGGGCCTTAAGTATATCCATGAGAACGAAAAAAAAAGCATGTAATGGGAGTTACTGGTAATATACTTGTTTAAGTGTGCATTTTACAATATAAATGATTTAACACTGATAAATCTACATGGTTATAGTTTACAGTATTTAATTATTAAAATGTAGCCTAAAAGAAAACAACAGCCAGCATTGCTATTTTACAGTTTAAAACTAAAAAAATTGTTATGCTAATTCATATTTGACCTGTGGACAAAAATAGCTGTTGCAAGGTGTTTTTGGTGACAGTGGGTTTCAGCTTCTTCTTTTCATAGACATGCACAAGTGTGTACTACTATTTGCAGTGGAATAAACAAGCACACTATCACCTAATGTGTATGCTAAGTGAGGGTGCGTGTACAAATTGTACCTCTTCTTTAAATAGTTATGTAAGCACTGTGTCTGTAGTGGCAGGGTTACATACATGAAGCACTTACTGCGGTTTACAAAATCATATGATGTCCTATAGGCCAGTGAGTCCCAGCCTATTTGCCTGGATAAAAATTTACCCACATCTACCTCAGTTCAAAAAATGCTGCAACACTGTAAAATATAAAAAAAACAGAAAGCTATAATTAGCTAATCTCATGAGCCCATATTTTTTTTTCAATAGAACCTAAGCAACACATCAGATGTTGAAACTTAGACATTTTATTATTTCATAGAAAAGTTAGAATTTCATGGCAGCAACATATCTTATTCCAAAGAGACAAAAATGTTGAAACAGGGAGACCAAAAGCTGGAGAAGTAATCGGCCCAAATCAGAAACAACTAAAGGCGCATTTGACAGCTATTTAGGTTAACTAGTAAGAGTCAGTAACGTTTAAAAAGAGCATTTCAGAGAGGTGGAGTCTCTCAGATGTAAAGCTGGGAAGACATTAACCAACTTCAGAAAAATCTTCCTCAATGTAAGAAACTTGTGAAAACTTTGAAGATCCCACTATCTACAGTGTATAATATCAAACGAATTAGAGAATCAGGAGGAATCTCTGTATGCTTGGGACAAGGTCAAAGGTCAAAAACTGGATCCCTTAAGATCTTTGTGCCCCCAGGCAGCAGTGAAATAAAGGCAAACATGATTCTCTATTTAGTTAGGTTTTAGTAAAAACATTCATATTAACACACACAAACAAGCACACACACAAAGAAATTACTAAAAGTTAATTGACCTTTTCAGAGGTACAAGTTACACTTACTGTACTTTCATTAGAATAGGAAAAAAAAAAGAAAAACCCCAAAACTAAAGACACCTTGCACTGGATGTTTCACTGGAACATGTAAAACAGGGGGCCTCCTGCGGGCCCCCACTTTACCAGAAGCAGATGTTTATTCATGCATGAAAAATATGTTTCATGTATTAGAAATACATGTCAAATGTGAAAAAGCTCCAAAAATGCACATATACATTGATAAGCTAATTAGTCACTACCTTAATGACAAGTTCTGATGGAGAACTACCATCATCAGTAGAATGCCTCTCTTTTTTTATTTATTTTTATTTTTTACTTTTGTGGTGTTAGAGGTTGCGTTTCCATCTGCCTCCACTACAACTGTGTTTACAGTCTGCATACATTGATTTTTTTTAGACTCATATTTTCCCATGGATTTTATAACACAATCTTTGAAAGTACTTTGAGACTTCTGCATGCTCTTTTGATTTTTTTAAGCATAAACTCAAAAATATGATTTGCCTTGTCTAAATTGTGATGGTTTATGAAGTCTTTCTGCATGACTTTTTTTTTTTAAACCTTTTAAAAACGTCTCACATCTCCTTATTACAATTGGCTGCCCACTTTATACTGTGTGGGTTTGTATGTGTGAGTTGAGTCTATGTTGTATGCTGGGGTTATTTTTACCTCATATAATAAACAGTGTGATATATCACCTAGTTTGTTATTTTTACGCTTCTCAGAAAACACAAGTGTGTATAGACATTAAAAAGTCAGTTTACACTCTGCTACATGTTGAGCTAAATTCAACCTTAAAGAGCAGGTGAAGCTAAAAGAATAGGTTACAAGTTAAAGTGAAGCTTTCCTGAATGCGAGCTGTAAATATTTGCAAAAGCCAGATTTAGACGTCCTGACAGAGGTGGAACATCTGATATCTGTAGTTTCTGTGTATTTTGTGTAGCTTACAGATATATAAGGCAGTTTAGAGAGCTGACCTGTAAAGCAGTAAAGGGGAAACCTTTCAGTTAACACTCAAGGGAACACAAAGCCCTCGTCAGCAGCAGACTGAACATCAAAATACCATCAGTGCCAGAAGAAGTGATGCTGTTCGATGTTCTCAAAGTTTAAAGACCAGCAATGTTGGTTAGCCACTCATGCACATGATGGGGTCTTTTCTTTCTGACCTCCCCCCACCACTATCTCTTTCCTCCTTTTATTTGCCCTTTGGTCTGTTGCTCTTTATTTTGTAGCTGCCTCTCCTCCTTTATCCTCCCTCCATCTGCTCTACAGTTCTCCATCTTCTTGATATCACCTTTTATGCCTTTCATTTTCAACCATCCATCCCATTCTCGACCCCAACACTCATTTCCACTGTCAAAGACTGACAGGTTCATACACCCTCAAGGAGGCCACATAACTCCCATATGGATGGGTGAGGTCTGAGAGGGTCTCCAGGGTGTGTGTGAGCAAGTATGCACCAGCAGTGTGACAGTGCTCAGCGACGTGAACTGAGGCTTGAGCAGGTACCAGGAGTCTTGCTTATGGTCGCTAATCTAGTCATACCACTGTGTGTGTGTGGGTGTGTGTGTGTGTGTGTGTACAGTGCAGTGAAATGGCATTATGACAACAAGAGATTTTTGTTATACGAGCTCCAGTAAGATGGATTAGACATTGTACTGACACTATGTTGTTAGAGAGACAACTTGGTATCTTTGCTGATTGTGTGCAGCCATCTCAGCCAGTAATGAATGTCTCTGCTAAGACACTGGAAACTAGATTTGCCTTCTGTTTGTGTTCTTTTTTTTCTATTTCTTAAAACATTTCAGTGGGTTTTAGTTGTTGTGGGATAATTTCCCATTGAAATTCAAGTCAGAAATGTGTTTTACTTAATCAGAGAAAACTCTCATTTTACCCCTTACTCCCCCTTTCCATGGTTTCTGCATCCACTAGAGCTCCAGTGTCATTACCACTTGTTCATGATGGTTGTTGAGGCCTATAGGTCTGTGGCGGACAAGGATGAAAAAGACATAATGGAGGCTTGTTTTGTTAACCGTTTAGGCACTGGAGTTTTTAAGGTTTTAAAGGCATAGTCAAGTGTAAATGAAAAAAACTGAAGATGTCCCAGAGTTTATGATGGCAGTAAAATACTTATCCAATGCTGTATTGTGGCATCACAGGTTGTCAGGAATATTGAAATTCTGCCTCCCCGACCTTGGTTAGGTAAAGCCTCAGTGTTGTCATCTCCTACATGTGCCGCCTCAGGTATTATTGTGGACAGACGCGCTGAGATTTCCATTATATCTTTCAAATACAATTTCCTCATAAACTTTGAATAAACTCCCTACTTGTCTCCCCTGTCCTCTCCTCCCTGTCAGTTGTGTTACGTTAAAGATCCACATGCCTACCATCTCGCGGTAGAAAGAGATAACAGTTTTAAGCTCTCTTTCTGGCCTGGTGCTGATTGCAGTTTGCATCTTTGCCACCTAATGGGTTAGAAGACAATGATCACCATCCAAACCACTACAGCATACCATTGACTGATTACATGGCCATGCATGGGAAGCATTAATTTTGTACACCAAGATTTACATGCTAATGTAGGTGTAGTTTACACAAGTATACAACCGCATCAATATTTGCACTTTGGAGTCTAAAAACTTCCCTTTTTCTTTTCTTCTTTTTTTTTTTAAACTTGGCTTCCACTTCCCATTCAGTTTGAGTGGCATGAGGCTTTTATGGTTTATGTTGTGATGTCAGTGAATTAGTAATAAATAGACAAATTTCTTAAAATTGTTCTTATTAAGTCTTAATAATAATGGATTAGATTTATATAGCACTTTTCAAGGCACCCAAAGCGCTTTACATTGTGAATGCATTATTCATCCACTCCTCACTCATACTTGGTGATGGTAAGCTACGGGTGTAGCCACAGCTGCCCTGGGGCAAGCTGACGGAAACGTGGCTGCCAGTCTGCGCCTACGGCCTCTCCGACCATCACCGAACATTCATACACCAGTGATGCCAACACTGGAGGCAAGGAGGGTTAAGTGTCTTGCCCAAGGACACAATGACAGATAACTGCGGGAGTGGGAATCGAACCGCCGACCTTCCGATCATTGGACGACCTGCTCTACCGTCTGAGCCACTGCCGCCCGATAAACCCAATAAACAGTTTTGCATGATTAACAACTTGCACTTGTTCATTGTCTTTGTGTCCAGTTATACAGGTGCTCGTCATAAAATTAGAATATCATGAAACACAATGTCATGGACAACTATCCAAGAGACCATTTAAAGGCCTTTGCAGGTGTTTTGAGTTAATTAGCTGGTTATAGTGTGGCACCAGGTGTCTTTAATATTGAACCTTTCCACAATATTCAGATTTTCTGAGATATTCACTTTGGAATTTTCATTAGTTGTCAGTTATAATAATCAATATTAAAATAAATAAACATTTGAAATATGTCAGTCTGTGGTGAATGAATGTCTACATTATACAAGTTTCACTTTTTGAATSGAATTACTGAAATAAATAAACTTTTTCATGATATTCAAATTTTATGGCATGCACCTGTACTATATAACCTGGTTTTTATAGGACCTATAGTATTGATTGGTGCAGAAACTAGATTTGTTTTTGTTTTCAGAAGCAAACTATGATGCATTTACTGATGTGCTGTGTTTCATTTAGTGTCATGATATCTTCCTAGGTGTGAAGGTTGCTTTTACCAATAACCCTGAGCTTTTTGTAAAGTCGTACACTTCCAGGAAGTTGTACTGTGGTCATATTTGAATATCACCTACTTTAGTTTCACTTACTGGCCTTTTCATTTTATTCTGTCAGGATGCAGAAAGAAGATGACTTGTACACAGAGTGCAGGCATTTATTATGGTGATAAGACAATCCACAGAAGCTTTGGCTATCAAACAGCAATAATCATTACCATCAATACTGAACTGAGGAAATAAGAGCTATCCTAAAGTATTTTGCTCTCCTTGGTAACACAAATGCACATTTTGCAATTTTAATATCTGCTCTGTGTTTCTGTTTTATTCTTCCAGCACTTAAAGGTTCAGCTGCCCTTCCCGAGCAGAAACGAGGGCTGGAACGTGAGCAGGTGAGCGTGTCATCCTCACAGCAGTTACTGGAGAAGTTGAGACATTATTAACACAACTCTTTCATAATCCTGAAATGCAGAAAAATTGAAAAACACTATTACAAGTTGACATGACACCATCTGCACAGAATATAAATAGTGTTACTGGAGCGTGAGGTGCAATACAAAAGTATATACTACATCAGTATTTGCCCCAGAGGCCACTTCATCTGCAGTTATAGGATATTACATGAAAAGCCTGAAGTAGTTTAACAGAATTAAAAAAAAAAACATCTTGTAAGTAATAATAAATGTAAAGATATTAAAACATACAAAGTAATGGATGAATGGCAAATTACTAAAAGTAAGTCTTCACTAAGAAAAGATGAACATAAAATGGAAGTTAGCAGAAAATGGTGACTCTTACTTCATCAGCAACCCTAACAGAAGTAAACCTGATCAGAAAAAAGAAAGAAACCAGTGTTTTTAATGGTATATAATTAGACAAACATAATTAAAAAGGCGTCTTCCATCTATCTCCAGACTGAAGACTATCTCAAGAGGAAGATCAAGAGGCGGCCAGAGAGAACTGAACTGATCAGGATGCACATATTTCAGGGTAAAGGCCATATTGCACTTCCTCCTTTCTAGCGAATCATTCTCAAGAATCTGTTCATTAGTGAAAACTTTCCTTATCGCTTTTCAGAGACGTCAGCAGAGCCGTCGCCTCAGGCCAAGCAGCTGCAGCTGAAGAGAGCTCGCCTTGCTGACGATTTAAATGAGAAGATTGCCTGCCGGCCCGGACCCATGGAGCTGATTCACAAAAACATCCTACCAGTTCACTCCAGCATTAAACAGGCCATCGAAGGTAAGGACAGACTCCCAATGGTGCTCTAAGAATTAAAAAAGGACAAATCTTTCATGTTACTTGTTTTTTTTTTTGTTTTTTTTTGTTTCCAAACAAACACACTGTCGATGTTAAATATTTTAGTAACCTTCCAGCTGTTGGTTTAGTAATTAGCAATGTTAACATGTCTTGTGGTGTTCAATACTCTTCCCCCTGTGGTTTTGTACTATAACCAAGGCATCCAGTGCTTTAGCTATTCTTAAAGTAGGCACACTGTAACTGTTGTGGTGAGCTGCTGGCTCTTTACAAAATTAATCTAGGTTGTATAACTCCAATAAAAACATGTACATGCAGCCGTGTCACAAACACCCTGTGTGAGGTTTTTACAAGACACCGGGCAGAAATCTGATTGTCTGAGGTTGTTGGAGCCCTTCTGACATCTGAAATGCTGCCTCACAACTTTACTCTTCACAAAATGAATTCTTCTTCATGTCAGTACTCCTCAATTTGGCAGTTCAACCCTTTAAAATTTGCACAAAGAAATAAGGTAAATAATTTTTCTTTGCA
>CM047976.1:17320630-17332125 GCA_026261665.1 Melanotaenia duboulayi
TGCCTTGCCTTGCCTTGCCTTATAGCTATCAGTAAGCATCTAATTTTCTTTCTCTAAATCAGGCCCATCCTACAGCTCTTTCCTTTCCACCAATCTCTGAATCCTTCACTTCTTTGAAGCTGACCAATGGAAATATGGCATCATCTGTACAAAGGACGGGTGTCAACTCTGACATTAAGGTAAGTGACATTAGCCAATAATTCTTTGAGAAAGACAGATACGCTTTCTGCTTGGATTCACTAGAGTTCATTTGCACATTTGAGAGCGCTCGGTCAACCTACTGAGCAATCTTTGGTAGAAAAAACATCTAAAAGACATAAACAGTCCATATCTTCAGGCTAAAATTGGTCTACAATAAGTTAAAATAAGGAAAATGTTTAATATCTGTTTCTCATATAAAGGCATTATTAAAATATTAACTTACAGCCAATTTGGATGTAACAATAACCTCTTTGGGAATTGGGAAACTTCTCCTTACCATCACTCCCTAAAAGCTTGCTGGGCTCCACCGCCATGGTGTTCCTATGAGCAGCACCAGACTGTCATATTGCTGATCCCACGGAGCATTTTGTCTGTGTAGTAGCTAAATATGCAATTCCTAAATCAAGCTAAGTAATTAGAATAATTTTCTGTGCTACCATGAAGTCTTTATTCCAAATAATGAATTTCTTGCAACAGGTTTATAATGTTAATAATGTTATACGCTGAATTTTCTCCATATAGTTTAGTTCCATATTTATAAGATTTAGCATTAAATATAAAACACATTCAACTGTTTGTGTAAACCACATTTAATCCTCCAGTAAAATATTACTTTGAAGAAATGTGAGGATAACCAATATCTTTTCCTTTACTTAAACTAAACAAAGAAATAAATAAAGTAAAAAAATGTTTAGAGACACGTTGTATGTACAGGAGGTTAGCAGCTAGCTAATAAAACAACTTTTGTTCAACATTAAAAGCAAAGTGAGATGTTTTTTAAGGACACCACTGGACATTTATGTCCTCCTGGGCCCTAGAGTCCTCACATGAGGACATTACATCTGTACCACAATACTTAATTCTGGGTAACTGGAACCTGTTGAACACACTGCCATGTGGTGGTGTCAGAAGAGATTCTTTTTTTATTTGAAATTATATTTATATCTACATAATGAATAACAAATTATGTATAATCTTAAATAATAAAATTATATGTATTGGTTCCTCCTAGCTAAGTAATCTCTAATGCAAGTCAAACTAAAGCTTGGACTCAGGAGGTTAAAGGCAGTGAGCAGCTAGTATAGCATATCTTGAGTCACATAAGAAGCTAAAAGTTTCAGGAATTGGTGAAATCAAAGTATTGCTACCAAAAAACAAGTTGAAATCAAAAATATTCTGAATGTTGCACATTTAACTTATCAGCAACTTCTCGTTTTACAGTCTCAGCCCAAACCAAACACTGAATGCTTCTCTCAGAGACACAAGAAGACCAAGGACAACAAGCCAAAGGTAGATTTCTTTCTTTTTCTTTTTTTTTTTCACTCATTTAAACTGTTATTGCTAACACTGAACTTTTTTGCTGCCTTATAGATAAAAAAGTTAAAGTACCATCAGTACATCCCTCCTGACCGGAAGGGTGACAAGGAGCCTCCTCCTCATCTGGATTCATCTTATGCCAAGATCCTGCAGCAGCAGCAGCTCTTCCTGCAGCTTCAGATCCTTAGTCAGCAGCAGCAGCACTTCAACTACCACACCATCCTCCCTGCAACACTCAAGTGAGTGAGGAGTTTGTCTGAGAGTATGTACCCTGAAAAACAGCCACTCCTTTCTATCGTGTGTCTATCGTGTTTGGAAAAGTTGAATAAATCCTTTATTTTGATTTCAAAATGCAGGAACTTGGGTGTTGTTACATTGTGTGAAGGATTACTTTTGTTTGACTTTCTTTCTTCCCAACAGAAATCAGATACCACCCTCATCTTCCTGCTCCACCTCCTCTTCACCTCCACCTGCTGCTGCAGAAGAAGCAACACCATGTGGCGGTTCTGCTCCTTTAGGTGGGACCAAAGCGTGTTCAGCACATCCAAATCTGGATGGAATGAAAGTGAGTAGAATAACACAGTGGCCCAAACAGAGCTGCTAATCTAAACTGATGTGAACAATCCATGGTGGCTGCACAATGCAGGTGCTCCACCCGTTCAGCCAGTCCAGGTTCAGGTCTCATCCTGTGGCACTTTGCTGCATGTCATCCCTTCTGAAAAGATGTTGTGCTATAAAAGGTTTGCCCCAGAAAAGTCCCCTGCCAATCCAGTGCAGTTAAAGAGAGACAGTGACAGATTATACTGTCCTCTTGTTTACTGCTTTGATCCGATTCAATTTTCTTTTCATATTCATCTTGATCATTTTTAGTTCTACTCACTGTCTGTGCTCCATCTCAATTTGTTTTTTACTCTGTCTTCTGTCAGGTTGCAGAATTAAAGTGTGAATTGAAGCTGCGCAGCTTACCTGTCTCTGGCACCAAAAATGACCTCATTGAGAGACTGAGGACCTACCAGGAACTGAACCAAGGAATCAACACTACCTCCTCTCCGACAGCATGGGGTACCACAGGGCCAGGGCCTGGGGGATCAGGAAGATCCTGCAAAACTACTGAAACCACCAACACCACTAACAGCACATCACAAGAACAGCAGTCTCAGCACCACCAGGCCTCTTCTCTCAGTGGTCAGTGAGCTGATTAAGGATTATGATATTTCCCTGCAGTCAAAGGAGGGATGAAATTATATTTGAGTCATCTTTCTACATTATGAACGCCTGCTGTATGCTTATAATTTTTATAGATAAATCAAGCATTCAAAGAATAAATTAAGGACAGAAAATGTTCAACACTGTCTGACATCACCCTGTCTGAACCTCTCTGTTTAGCTGATGCAAGCAGCAGTTTTTGTCCACCTGCTGCGACTCCTAAGCAGCTCAAGAGATGTGGGGGCAACATCCTTTCCCTCACCCCCCGATCCAGCTCACCAGCTGGCATGAGCCCAAGAAACATCAGCTTTAACAGCGACCCGCTCGGAGAACTGGTCAGACACATATATGTTTTTCATTCACCTTGTATGACAATATGTTCAATGTCAGTCTTTAAATGGTTAACATAAAAACACACACTGTTCTCATCAAGACTAAAATTTAGTGATATAAATATCTCTTTGAATTTTAAAATCAGGATAAGTCTCACTAGCATCCAGTAAGAGGAATGAAATGTTGCTAAGCTACATGCTTCGACATGTATCTCACCTGCCAAATATTAGACAAATGGTTATGACCGGTGGAAATCTGTTTAAATGGGAAGCAGCCCAACCACATTCTGCTTGAACAAATAAAACATGAGCTCAGAATTCTGTTTCTCTAGTAAATAACTGAGTATTCAGCCCTGTGCGGTAGTGTCCTATGTACTTGACATGTAGATACAGTTACTTATGAGACACTGATGGAATTGGGCTCCTGATTTAAAGTACATTTAGTAGCTCCGTCAACTATTAAAATCTGTGAAGGATTTAGTTACATCCAGCAAAGCAACCAGCTGAATAATTCTAGCTTAATCTCCCTTTTAAAATTGATTCATAAAAAAATGGTAGTATTCAGAAATTATGTTGTGTGTTTAAGATAAAGTAATTGCTTGTTTAATTCATAAAAGAAATAATTCAAATGTCAATCTTATACAATAAGTAAGTAAATGAAAAATCTATAGTAAGTGATATGCTGTATTATCAGGGATATTTTTGGGCTGATTCTGACCTAAAATTAGGAAAGCTAAAACAGATAATTTATCATTTAGTTTTACTTTAACGACAAAAAACAAGATACTTATGAATAATAAAAACCACAACAAAAAAGAATCCTTTATTATAATCCTCCACATAATAAAACATAGTTCCAAAACAACTCAATGACTTTTCAGCAGTTGCATGACACAACAAAGATTTTTTTTGTGCCCAACAATATTAAATGTCAGCTGATTTAATCCGTTTTGGTGCAAAGTTGATGGAACATCACAAATTTCATATTTCAAATTCTGAGCTACGATAATCCAGAAGGCATGAGATAAAAGCATGAATGGAAGTTTCTGCAACACTAAATGAATGATGTGATGTGGTCTTGGATGTACTTCTTATTTGACTAATAGTTGACTTGGTGATACTTCTAAAATGTTTAGAAAAGGTCAAGTTTTAATCTAATATTACTGCAGACTTTGACAAAAAAAAAAGCAAAACAAACAACAAAAAATGCTGTCTTAAAGCAGCCTTTTGGGTGCAAACATCCTTGTCATCCTTATAATGTCACCAGCTTTGCAAAGCAATCTCTTTAAGCCTGCACAATTAGGCACCTGCACTTGAATGTAATTAAAATAATCTTGCATATATATATATATAAATCAAGTTCCTTGATTGTACTAAAGGAAAAAATTTACTTTTCTCTAGATGAGTTCTCCACTTCCAGAGCTGAGCCTTCAGCCATCTCCAGTGGCTCGACTTCCTGCTAACATAAAAGAAGAGCCCCCGTGCTCCATCCCAGCACCTTGTCAGTTCTCTTTAGAGTCTCCCTCTTTGAAGAAGCACTGCTTTGTCTCTTCAGCTGCCCTCACCACTACAGCCGCAACTCCTCTAGTGACTATTGACAAAGACAGAATGCTACTGGAGAAAGATAAGCAGATTGCAGAGCTTACCAGGATGCTGAGGCAGAAGCAGAGGCTGGTGGAGATGCTGAAGATGCAGCTGGAGCATGAGAACAGAGAAGCAGCAGTTCCAGAGCAGCTTATTCTTCTAGGAGTGAAAGAAGAACCTCATGATCAGCAGCCATTTTCCCCTCAAATATCTTCTATTTCAAGTGAAATGAACGTTGCTAAGGTAAAAATTAAACAGGAAGCCATTGAGACAGAGATAAGCACGTCTGAGGCATCTGTGCAATCATCAGACACCTGTGGATTATATCAGTCTCCCACCCAAACGCAGCAGATGCACCTGCAACTCAAGCCAGAGCAAAACAGCAAGCACAAAACAAAAGAACGTATTTGTCTGCAGCAGACGGGTCTGCACCTGGTTCAGCGAAAGGCCATACAGAACGTCCTGCTACAGCAGCAGCAGCAACAGCAGCAGACAGTTCAGAACCAGATTCAGAGGCCGGGTCCTCAGCAGAAACAGAGTAACCTATGTAAACAGAGACACAAGAAAAAACTGCATCTACAACATGAGCAGCAGAGGAAGCTGCAGCCACCACAGCAGCAACATCAGCAGCTGAAGAAACTAAAGTCAGCGGCACTTCCACAACAGACTAAACAGCTACAACAAATCCAGATACAGACCAAGATGCACCTGAAGCAGCAGCAGAAACTACCACATGAGAAGCAAGAGGGGCAGCAGATACGGCAGGTTAGAGAAGCCCATCTTTATTTTGCCTGCATGAAACATACATGAAACTTCACATAAATGAAAAACATTGAGATGTTTTCTTCATTTTAATCCAGATATCTCAAACCAGCCTCAACCAGCAGTCAGCCTCCACTCCCTCCTTGTCACTGCATCTTCTAAAGAGTGACCCCACCCCAACTGTGGTCAGTGACAGCAACGGCAACCACTTCCTGATTTCACTGACCAATCACAGGACCGGAAATAACAGCGCTGAGACCTCCAAGGGAAAAGAAACAAATCACATTGTGCTGCAGGTAAATTAAATGTATTTGTTTTTTTTTTTGTGGCTGAAAATGTCTATAAACATTGTATGTACATAAGTATATATATATATAAATAGGGAAACTAAATCATAAAAGCCATCTTGGCTATTCAACTCATAGGGAAGCGATTATAAGTTATTATGTATTCTGTTTATCTGGAATATCAACACTGACCTAAGTTCTTAGCCACAGGGGAATATCAAGCTCAACTCTGCAACTCACCCAAAGTGAAAGCTACACTTAGAGCCTACAGGCGATTAGTGGGGTTGGAGTTGGACTTTTCGAAGGCTCTTAGCAGACGCAGCAGCAAGCAGCAGAGTAGCTTTCAGCTTAGTGGTGCAAAAAAAAAAAGAAAAAAAAAAGCCAAACCAAGAAGACTGAACGGATTTCTGGTTGCTAATGAACTGCGTCAGCCTGCTTAAAAATGAGGCAAAGCTTACAGGCATTTCTTTATTTTCTGATGTAATTCATATTCAGTGCTCAGCATGAAAAACTGTTTTACTTTTTAACTTCCCTCCAGAGGCTGCAGTCTACTCCTGCCAAGCTCCCAGGCCCCCTCCCTGTTCAGGTTACAGGTAGTAGAACCAACCAGCACATGCATCTGGGAGTTTTGAAACAGCTAAGCACAAAGGTGAATGTTCTCTGATTGTGCAATCTGTTTTAAAGTAGCAGTGGTAATATTGCTTTATTGAAAACACACGGGGTAAAAATATTTGGAAGCCCTTACAGTTTTCTCTTTTAAGCATAAATAAGATTTCCTTTCTTGCAAAGTGGTAGAAATTTGCATCGATGATCTGTTGAAATCCCCCCATGATATCTGAAAAGGCTCTGCCTTAAGTGCAAGATGTTCTAATTACAGAACTTCTGCTTCACTGTGGTGGCAAACGAAAATGAAGAAACTAAAATAAATAAATGAATAAATAAATAAAATTTTATTTGATATATGTGATGTGATCTTTACCTTTTCCAGATTCCATGACAAGTAAACAGCTGAGGTAAAAATTTCTCCACTAGGGCAGGAAAACATATCTTAAACATTCATACCATCTTTTATAGGTTTCCCAAAGATACAGTTTATTCTCTACCCAGAGCATCTTTTCCTGTCTCTGTGGTGCAGTAACAGAACAGCCTGTAACGCTCCACAGAAACATGAAAATCTAAGAGAACTGCTCCGGAGAGTCCAATTGCTGTGAAAATGAATGATATATGCTGTCTGACACAATGACAGCAGGTTGGGATACATACCTGACACCAGGCTGATGCTGATTATTGTTACCATGCTAATTACTCCTATGACATCCTCCATTACTATGATTTATGATGCTAGCAGTTGTGAAACAAAGACTCCAGTGGAACTTGGTTTATAAAAGTATGTCTTCTTCTTTGCGCTTTCTACTGTTTCAAATTGAATTAGAAGGATCAATAAAAGTAGAATCTCAAATTTAACAGGATAGATTTTCAGACCTACTTGTATCTTAGATGAGTTTACTCAAAAAAGCTGTGCAGCTGGTTGGCTTATTTTATACAGTTTACTCAATTTATTATTTAGAGTGCAGAGGATAAGTTGAAGGTGGTGTTTCTTGTGGACGTGTCCGGGGGTCGAGCTGAAGTTGTGGCATCATCTGTAGAAATGACATCAACAGTTTGGTATCATAGCAGTGAAACAGAAGTCATACGATTGGGTGACTGAGCCCTGGCAAATTTAATATATTTTCAAGAGATGGGGCTCCCGTAAAGTATTTCTAAAACATATCCGTAGAGGAGCTCAGGGCCTATATGATGAAATCCAGTTATTTTCTGCAATAACATCCAATAATAAAAATCTGCATGTTTTTAGAAATGAAATAATCTGTCAATCAGGCTATGTGTTATTAAATTTTCATTCTGAATGACATCTTTCCACATGCAACTGATGCATATTTTCAGTTTGCATTGATTTGCATTAATGTCTAAAAAACAAAGCGTAGCTAAATAAATCTAAATAACATAGAATGAATTAGAATAATATAAAACCAAATAATAACAAATAATATAGAATCAAAATCTCAAAACTATTGAGAAAATAAAAAGATTTCACCTTTACTCTTTCATCTCACCATTTATGTCGACTTTATTTTATTGAAGACGCATAGTGAGGCACTGCAAAAACCTACCCAGCAGCCACAGCGGGGAGCAGTTTGTTTGTCAGCACCACCCAGTCTGCAGCCTTTCTTCAAGGACCAGGGGTCTACGCCCACAGGGAAAAATACCTCATCACCTACCACTCAAGCTGTGAGTAATATAAGAGTCACACGAAGGACTTTTTGAGTTATCTTTGAAAACGAGCTGGGGACCTTCTCTTTCCCTCCAGGAGATGTGCCCAGGTCTGGATATCTTGTTGAGCCCTCTGTCTCCACCAGCTGCTGCTAAGACAGCAGCTCCACCCGATGACAAAGTAAGATGGGCTGCATCTCAGATAATTTCTTTTTACAAACAAACTATTTCATGACGGCATCAAGCAGCTAAAGAAATTGAATGTCCGTGTTTTACAGTTTGGGCTTTTGTTTATTGGGATTCTTATATAACAGGTCATACCACTGGTGTGTTAAAGGGGATGTGTTGTTCTCTGTGTGTCTGTCAGCAGGATACAGAAAGTGCAGATGATTTCATTGACATCATCTTGCAAGCAGGAGGTAGGGTGCAGAAATTTTCACTTTTTAAAATTTAATTGGCAAATGATGATTTCATATCTTGGAAACACGCATCTAAACTAGAACTACATTTTTTTTTTTTTTTCAGAAATGTCCACCACCTTCAGACCCACTCCAGACCCCTCTCTGGACTGCCTCAATCCAGACTCTTCTTCCCCTCCTCCCTCACCTCTACATATGTTGCTATCTCCACCAAACCCTCTCATCTGCAATTCTCCGCAGCCCACCTTATCTCTGCAGCCTGAACCGCAGGCTCCGGCTGACACTACGGAAGAGAAGCAACTCCTCCACCTCTCTGCAAATGGACGCCTGGAGGATTTCCTGGAAAGCACCACTGGAAAGCCTCTCCTTGGGGTGGAACCTGGTGGCCTGTTATCACTGATTGATGACCTCCACAATCAACTGCTGTGTACTCCCAGCATCCTGGACCATCCTCCGTCTCCTATGGATACTATTGACATAGTGGGAGAGGGGGGCCAAAGGCTGGTCAGTACTGACTGGTCAGACACCTCCATGGGAGAAGAGAGGGATGAGGAAGCTCCCACACTGGCCCCACTGGGCACACACACGCCTCTTAGTGTCTTTTCCACTGACTTCCTAGATAGTTCTGACCTGCACATACACTGGGGCTCCTGCCTATAGCCTGCATGCACTTACACAGCTGCAGCACAGACTCAGAATTACTCAGAAACTTGGGATTGGAGTTGAAATGCCAGTATTTGATTTGTATCAGCTCACACTCTAACATATTGGCACTTTGACTTGTGTACTGTATTTGCACACTGCAGCACTGATATATCTGAGCATTTAAAAGGCCGAACCTGTGTCTACTCTTGCTTATCACTGTGATGTATTTTCTCTTTTGTTGTTCAAAAACATCCTTACAGTGACAAAGTGAATGCAGACTTGTTCTAAGCTGCCTTTTTGTGTTGAAACTAATCAGTCTTTTTCACAGTAAAAAGTTTTTTTTTTTTTTAAAGGAATTCAATAACTAAAGCTGAGATGTGAGACATTGTGGTGTAGAGATATGTAGTCGGAAATGGAGGTGTTTGACGCTGACATCTGTAGTGTGAAATTCTCCATGTTTTATGAAAATAAACAAACAAGTGTTACTGAGAAGCTTGCAAAGGTTGCATCACTGAAGGTGTTACTGCTACGGTACCTTGCAGTGTCTTTTTTTATCTTTCTTTTTTTGTTTTTATTTTCTTTTGCATTGAAAAGTTTGGTTTTACATTTGGGTTGTGTAATGCTCCTCTGAGTGTTTGAGACTATGGCTGCATGATATAACGCTAGTTTATTGTTTATAGCAGTATCAACATGGGTAGTAAATTGCACAGACATCTTGAGTTGAATTGGGAAAAGAAATTAGTGCTGCATTTTACTCTTTCATGCACGTTTTTCGACTTACTGGTGTGCACAGGTGCACAAGTGGAATGCAGGGGTTGTTATTGTAGTCCAGTGAATATTTATCAGATGAACCAAAATTGTTAGTGCTGTGCTGGAAGATGCTAAACGTTGTCTAGAGTGTTTTAGATGAGAGTTCTTGCTCTGCTGTAGATATCTCATTAAAATTGAGCTATATGAAAAAGATAATATCAATATCTCAAACTATAGTGCTTTACAAAAAGTTTCTTCACAGCCGTACAGATGAAAGCATTTAAAAGTTTAGATGATGATTCATTTTGTGTAAATGGCAATACACCCGTTTTGACAAATCCTGAATTGTTTCTGTTTGTGTAAGTATGCGTTTAGTTGTTTTACTAGCAACAATGCAGGCAGTGTCATCAACCCATGAGCAATGATTTCATCACAAATATAACAGAAGCTAACAGAGAGGCACCCTGCTAAGTGAAGTAAATTGGTTACTGGCCTTTAACAAAGTGATTACTTTGTAATGCTCAGCTTCAGCTTCTTTTGATCTCTATGAAAGGTTTGGAGGCCCCTCTCCTTGTGCTTGTGAACTCTTGGCTGGCTTTGCCTTCCCCAGAAGCTTTGAAGTAACCTTGATCAGTTTCACGATTTCAATGGCCAGCAACAAAACAAATGTATGGCAGTTTTCATCGAATAGAAACACATCCAACACACACGCTCTGGTCTACTAGTGCCAGGTTGACCACCATCTCATGTTACACAGAACTAATGAGGCAGATGTGATGCCACATGAATACAAAGAATTGAAATATGTCTTTACAACACTCAGTGTTATAGCATGTTTTCCCCAATATCATGCAAACCTATTCCAAAACTGTTCCTGTGCTGTGTTTACTGTTTACAGTAATTACTAGGAACCAAACTTGCAAGGTCCACTATGTTTGGCACATGAACAACATTAAAGAGATTGTTGTGTATTTACTTATTTTGTTCTGTGAAGCCTTATGGCCTTATTTCTTTAATGCAGCATAATTCAGCTTCAAAGTATGTACATTATGAATAAAAAATATTTTGTCTGGTATGATAGAAGTGTCTTCTTCTTTAGAATATTTTGCATCGCTAGATGCAAATTCTATTTTTATTTGAAAAATTCTCTGTGTTTACATGCCTATGGCAAAACCAGCTGAGTTAAGTCAATGTTGTAATTAAAATGACCTCGTTGTGGTTTGACTCTAAAGGCCTATTTATGCTCTATGGTGTCTTCTGTGTCTTTTATGTGCATAATTTAGGGACATCCCCATGACGCTGGATTGCATTAAAACCACAAAAGTATTTTAGCAAAACACCCTTTATTAGACATAGCCTTAGTCTGTTTTCACAACCCTTGATGATGCCTGGCAAGGCAAACAGAGCAGTACCACTCAAAATCACGGGGGCAGTGTTTTTAGTGGTTTTTAATGGCTGTAAAGACCAGTCCCATCTACTGCGCTGCTTCCTCTCTTTCGGAGAATGTCCATGATCATGAACTCCTCCAGCGTTGCCATGGTTGCAATTGTCTGAAACTGACGTTGGAACTCAGAGGTAATTTTGAACTCCTCACTGCCCTCTGGTGGATGTATTGGATAACAACTATGACAATGTAAGGGATGCATGGAGGCGTGAGGGCAGTGACCTTTGAAACAGACGTATGGAAAAGGAGCATAAACGAGCCTTAAAGAAAACTCCTG
>CM047976.1:17344188-17372867 GCA_026261665.1 Melanotaenia duboulayi
ATCAGCCCCTAAGTGATTTGTACTATCAAATATATTCATACCCCGATAGACATACTGGGAGGCAACATGGAGTTCAGTGTCTTGCCCAAGGACACTTTAGCATAGTCAGGGGAAGCCTGGAATTGATCCATGGACTTTTGAATTTGCAAACAACTGCTCTTCCTCCTGAGCTAAAGATGCCCAAAAAGAAGATGGCCAGGACAAAAAATACATCCTTTTTGTGATTTTCTGTTTAGTTTTGACTTATGACTTTACGTTATCAGGGTTAGAAATATAATAGGTGATAAGGGTTAAAAAAAAAAGGAAGATAGATTCCTACACTTGATTTTTGCCCTCATAATGTTTGGAGGTAGCACATTTTTCAAATGTAATTATAGGTTGTTACAGGCTAGGTAAACAAACACCCCACGGGAGAGGTATTTGGGTGGAGGACAGTCTCTATCATACAACAGTGTATAATTTTACCTGAAGGCAGTCAACACCAAGACCCAGACATGAGTCAGACTCAACCTGGTACAATGAATCATCCTCCTCCCAAATTGTATTCATGATTTGCTCAACGCACTGTGGAAGCAACAACTTTTACAAAGGAAAAAGCTATTAGACCAGCAGTGAAGCTGCTTTTGTTCTAGAGTCTAGATTAAATGTGACAGTCCTTTGAAAGTTCAGGTCATTTCATACCACACACCATGACACATCCAGCTGGATGATAAGACCAAAATTAATTCATGGTTAACATGCGGGGCAAGAATATCTGAATACTGAAGCAACATTCTTTCCATCTGTCAGGAAAAGACACACACGTAGAGGTAGAAAAATTAATGACAGGTATGTAAGGACATGACAGGGAGGAGAGAAGATCATCAGAGCGGAGAGCTGTGGTACATGTATTCTTTGTAAGATCCTCAAGGTCAAAGCAGCCTCACTCCAGATGACAGATAATATGCTAAATCTGGATCGCACGAAAGAAAACCTGCTGGGATGACATGGTCATACTATCACATGAGGACGCATACAGTTACTGAAGTGGCAGATTTCAGCTCCAGCTGCATGTACAGACATAAGTGCTGACACTAGCTGTCAGATACACATGCCAGAGGGTGAAACATGTCATCGACACTTACACACAAGTGAGCCAGAAAACATACAAGCACGCACATGCGTTTTTATACTTATCACACAATCATGTAGCACATGTAAGTGCAGTGGTTGGCACTTTCACCTCATAGAAAGAAAGGGCTTTGTTGACCATCTGGGGTCTACCTGTGTGGAATTCATGTTTTATCCGTGCTTGGTTTTTCTTTGATCCTCTGGTTTCCTTTTACAGTCTAAAGCATTTCTTATTCCAAATTGTCCATAAGTGTAAGAGTCCTTGGTTTACATATTAGCCCCACAATGGATTGGAAACCAATTCAAGTTGTTAAGACCCATTTATGCTTGAATCAGAAGATGGATAGTTTCATCCATCTTCTGCATCACATAATTTGGTCCAATTTTGGTGAGTTTAGCTATCCGTTGCTTAACGCAGAAACAGAGCAATACCACCAGAAATCCTTGGGGGCAGTGCTGAGCAGAATAGCTGACATGCATCCAGCAAAAGAAACAAACCAGAGAAGAAGAGGATCAGGAAGGTAACAAAAAAGCAGGAGACGAATGAAGACAAGGACAACTGTAGAAATTTTGCATGCTTCTGAATAAAGAATATGCTTGTGTTTAGGGCCTGTTGGGCCATTGGAAACAATTTAATAGTGATGCATTGCTGCTGCTAAAAGGTGTCTAAAACTGATATCGGCTCGTGGAAGTGAACTTTGAACTGCCCCCTAGAGGAAGAATTGACTTAACAACTGTGGCAATGCAAAAGACGCATGTAATGATGAGAACTACGACGTATGACGTTTGAAACGGATGTTTAAGCACATAAGGGAGCATAAATGGGCCTTTACTTCTGCCATATGTCAGCTGGAATAAAAAAGAAAAACAACAACAACAACAAAGAAAAAGCTTTACACTCAAAGAACTCTGAATGGAAAGACGACTAAATAATGCACGTAAAATTATGAGTCTTGACTCGTGACTTTTTATGAACGCCACATTTAAAGGCCAAAACAATATGCTGCTGGTTACTACACTGACTTTAAAAGACCCAAATTTATTGAATTATAAGACATAATTTCTTTAATGTAAGATTTTTGCTAAATTGTTAATCTTGTGATAAGTAACTGAAAATCAGTGATCCAACATTAGTTGAGTCAAGTCACCTGGACTGGGTTTAGCTTTATGAAGACATTTTGCTCTCATCCAAACGAGCGTCTTCATTTCTCATGAAAATAGGGGGAGATGTCACTTAATTAGTCTGTGAAACCACTGACGTTTTGAAGCCTGCCATCGTTGTTGAGAGCTGTGACTCCCCTGAGGTCTAATTAAGGACCATTTATGTTCAACATTAAATAGATTACATCGAGTCTTGTATCATGCTTAGTTTCCAGAGAGCTTGCAGATACATAGCCCAATGTAACAAACAGAGCAATGCCACTGGAAACTGCTGATGATGTGCAGTATAGTCTGTGTGTGACCAGTAAAAAGAACAAAGGAAAAGTCAGAATAAATTTAATGGCTGCACAGATCAACACAATCTACTGTGGTGCTGTTTTAATGTCTCTTTCAAAGAGTGTGCATTGTCAAGATCTCTTCCATCATCATCATGTTTGCTAAACTGTCGTAAGAACTTAGAGGGCAACTGTGACCTCTGCACTGCCCTCTAGTGGATGCAAGGGAAAGAAGGGATCATAACGGAGTCTTTAGAGTGAACATTGTCCATAGTTTCATTCGAAGCTAAGTGTGAATAGGTGTCATTCTCCTTGGGATAGTTGAAAGGATTCCATTGTAGGTGGGGGAGAGGTAATGTCTCAGTTCTCCTCCTCCAATCAAACCAATTGTCTTTGTCCAAGATTTTAACATTGTGGTTCTCAAAGGTGTCTTATCATTAAGTTGCAGTAAAAGCCGAGTCCTGTCCTGATAAGTTGTCTCAGCCATCCATCTGACTGACTAGTTTCTAATATATAGCTCATTGCCATCGTCACCACATCAAACAGCATACACTCATTGCTCCTTTGAGAGTTTGAAGACTGGTTCTTTGGATGAACTAGTTTTTTTCTGATGGTGTGGCTGGGTTTAATAAACACAGATATTTGTCTCCAGGAAACTAAACTCAGTCCAGTTGGCTTGACTCAAACGTGTTAGCTTTTTAAAGGGATGTCAAAATTGCATTTGATGCTCTTATTTTAAAACTTTATGTCAATTATTGGAATCTTTATGAGTTACCAAGATTTTGGTTTTGTTGAAGTTAATTTAGGCTGCCATATCTGAGTTTATCAAAGCAGCTGCTGGGTGACGCAGAGATCTGGACCATTAAAGCTTCACATTCACACATTCATCACCTCTAATTACCCTGCCTTTGTGAGAAAACAGAGCTTGTTCAGTCAGAATAAGATGTTGGTTCTGTTTGTTTTAAATTAGCAAATATGCAAGTCAGTCAGTAATTGCAGGTTCGGTTGCTCCTGTTTATATTACATACAAATGTCAAACTCATGCTTTATATAAAGTTTTGGAAAAAAGCTATCCTTTTTCTGTTTTCTAGTTGGTGGGAAATCAAAACAATGAGGAAAAATGTAGGGATTGGTTTGGTTCATTTTCCTCAACTTTTTCTCTACAAAACCTGCTGCATGTGTGCCGATTTGTCACAAAACGACAGTTATTTTTTAATTTATTTGTTCGCAGTACAAAGAATTGTGTGTCTTCCTGTATGCGTGCATGTGTGTGATTTTTTTCTTTAAATACTTAATAGCTAAGGGTCTATCTTTGCCCATTTGCAAAACAGTGTAAATTATTGATAAAACCCTGCAGGAAATGCTGAAAATATTTCAATTTAACACACTGAATTAACATTGAAGACGCAGTAGAGGAAAATGAAATAAATACTCACAGGGTGTGAAAGGATGCTGTAGGAGGCAAAGCAAGAGAGGTGTGTAATCCTTTTGTGTGTGTGTGTGTGTGTGTGTTCAGTAACATTTCAGCTCCACCTTAACCAGAGTTGAGTGTTTGACAGCTGAGAAAACGTGTGAGCAGGAGCTAGAGAGTAAGAGAAAGACATCATAGATGTGAAGAAAAGGAGAGTGGATAACAGAAATAGCTGTGGCCCATTATCATCACCTCTACCTGTCTGGCTGTCACACCTTTAATTACTGCTGCAAATATCACACAATGAGGAAAGAGAGTCTGTTAGTATGTGTGAATTTTCCTTTGTGTATGGTACATATTCATGATTAAAAGGTGTTTTTCCCCATTTCTTGCTTTGAGTTGCTATGTTTCAGTAATTTTCTCAGTGAGAGTGTGTGGATGGTGTGTATGTGTGCAGAGATTATCCTTCTGTTAACCACCTGGAAAGAGGCAGCCTAGTGAGAGAAGCTTAAGGAGAAACTAATCCATGCCTTAATGTGACAGCATTTCTGTGAAACTACCATCATTACTCAACTGTTGAGCCTTGTGTGTGTGTGTTAAAATAGACCTTAGACACACAGACACACATTCACACACACACACTCTTGACAGCTTTTCAGGAGGGTACGGCAAGTGTGACTTCATGTGTCGTCTTAAGCCCACTAAGCAGCCGATGTAGGTCAGGCGTATTGCAAACAGAGTCTGTGACTGTTTTCTGAGTTATGCTTGAAACCAAATGCTGGGATTATGCAGAGACAGTGTCAGGCCACCCACTCACCCTAGAACACACACATTTGCTCAAACACAAATGTGTACCATCACACAAACACACGAGGAGCCTTTGAAACTAGGTCAGCCGAGAGGTGGAGACAGTATTGACCTTTACAGTGTACAACACATTACTTGACAGAAGTTAAAGAGATTATAAAATAGGAGAGCATGATTCTTAGTCTGGCTTGTTTGTTTTATGTCTATCTTCAACTCTGCGTTTTGTATTTGAAGTCCTGTGGGAGCACTCTTCATGTTTCTGTGTCCTTGCCATTAATCTCCCAGTCGGTCTCAGTGTGTGCACTGCAGAGGCAGCATCATATGGCACCTGACAGCTTCCATACTTTCTCCCTCTGCCCAACAAAACTGCTGAACACTTGCCAGACCCTGAGAGGGGAGAAACAAAGACAGGCAACTTGGCATCCAGGGTTTCCATCTGTTTACAGTGATGCGCACTTCATCTAGTCTAGGTCTCTGTCAAGTTCACGTTTAAGCTCAGAAGTGTGTGTCCATCTGTCTTAAAAAATTTATTTATCTAATTATAAAAAAATGACTACAGTATATCTTATGTTTCTTTTGTGTCAAAATCTACATTTCACCTCTATGGTACATTTCATTAAAAAAATTTATCTATTTAAATCTTTTTGTAGGTTGAATATGTCAGTTGTTGTTCATGCACCACATTTGCAAGTTGCAGCCATTTTTTTCTACTTTTGTACTTTATATTTTTTCTGCTGATTGTAACAAATGAGGTGTATTGCTGGCAAACTGATTTTTATAGACATAATACTAAATCTAATTTCCCTATTCATATGTAGCTACAAGCATACATATATACTTTATTGGAGTTCTAGTGGACAACAACACAGAAGCATCTAAAAAAAGGACAGAGCAGACTCTACTTCCCAAGAAAGCTGATATCATTCAATGAGTACATCAAAATGTTGCATATCTTCTATAAGTCTGTTGTGAAAGTGCAATCAGCTCTGCAGCCATCTGCTACGGCAGCAGCATCTGAGCCAGAGACTTAAAAAGTCTGAACAAAATGACCAAGAAGGCCGGTTCTGTGCTGGGGATAACTCTGGAGCCGCTGGAGCTGATTGTCCAGAAAAGGATGCTGCACAAGCTGCTGAAAAAACCTGATGATTTTCACATCCTTTACACAAGTGCAGAAACAACAGAGTGTGTTCAGTGTGAGGCTTCAAGTCCAATGTAAGACAGAAAGGTACCGGAGATCATTTCTGCCAGCAAAAGTCACCCTCTTAAACAAGGCAATATCTTCTTCTAATTGGGATTTAAAAAGTGTTTTTCATTTAATTTAATATAATTAATTTCATATTTACTTTCCAGCATCATTGCTTTTCACAAGATATAATTATTTGATTTTAGGCCATTGAAGGGACTTGTTGAAGATAATAAAAATAAGAAATTCTAAAAATCCTATCTCCTGTCCATTTTGTTTTATAAAGCCTAACTGAACCAACACATTTACTGTGTCCACAGACCCAGCAACAAATGAGCAAAGAGGCCAAAGCACCAAATGATAAGAATGTTTTTTTCATACTTTCTGCACGCGGTCTGAAAACTCTCTGCTGTGATCAATGAGTCTGTTGCTTTTCCTTCCCCTCTCTCAGTAAAGCATATTAGGAGGCATTCACATTTCTCCCAAAGACTAAAGATCAAGGCAGGGAGCTCATCCTCCTCCTGTTCTGCAAATGCACATGTCCATCACAAAATTTCTCCTTATCTTTTTTTCTCCTGCAGGCAAAAGTTTTAAGTCCTTCCTACTGTGCCTTTATCTTTGATGGCTGCTTTTTGGCTGTTTGTGTTATAACTAGTTTTTTCAGCAATGTATGCATGCAGCATACGTAATTTGTGCAGATTTCCAAATGTGTTTGGGTACCCATTCATTAAATTTCAATCCTCCTCCAAGTGGAAAAGAGAACAAAATGTTAATTGAAAACAGTAACAGGTCAACATACATAGGTGTACAGACATGCATCTAATCAGTTTTTGCAGTAACTATACATGACAATGTGCACACTGATGAAAACTGTGTTTTTTAAACAAAAATTATGAACATTTTCAGAAACTTACATTAGTGATGAGACATGTGCAAAGAGATCGGGTCACTTTCCTTCTCCTTACTGATTCTTTTCCAACTTTACTCCCCATTTAATCCTGTTTCCTCACTGAAGCTAAAACAAAGTCATTTAAACATTTAACAATAAGCAGTTTTACCATTAGATCACAGATCTGGATATGCGTCAGATATATGCATAATGCAAACCTACTTTCACACACACACACACACACACACACACACACAAAAAAAACATTGCTTAACATGTACCTGTAGTATAAAGATAAAAAAAAAACTTCACATAAGTAATGCTTGTACATGAAGTTTCTCAATCCAGATATCAGCAACACAGTTACAAATAACCACCTGTATCAGTTGGAAAATTTGAATTATTTGTAGTTTGTTAAACAATAATGTGAGAATTCAGCTAACTGCCATATATCATCTCACTGAAATGAAGTTACTGTGCATATCTATATCCTCAACTTTCTTTGTCAATTAGTCTGGATGATAACTTGTAAAGTGTAAGCTAAGAATACACTTACTACTTACTAACTGCTGTTACTGTCCATATAAAAAGAAGGAGGATGATGCAGAAATTGCACTGCGGAAATTTGTACACTTTGAGAACAGCAGATGGTTAGCTTGTGTTTTCACTACTGTGTGTGCCTGAACTTATTAACCAAACAGCAAGGAGTAAGTGGAAAGTAACTTAGAAGTCAGATAGCAAAACGAAGCAGCAACTCTGAGCACTTGCTTGCTTACTGACTCAATGGCAGCACATTTTCTAGAAGTTTAGTTGCAATGTCTATACTGTACTTTGTTGCACCTGCTGGTCAGCTGGAGATTTCACTTGACAAAATGACAAAGTTCNTTGTTGCACCTGCTGGTCAGTTGTAGATTTCACTTGACAAAATGACAAAGTTCAAGTCAATGACCATGTAAAACATTGCTATGTACAGCATGTCCCGGTGAGGGTTAGCATTTTATGTTAGCATCAAGAATAGAAGAGATACTGTTGGTACGGACTCGTTTGTAATTAAGATGAAAAGAGCAATGAACTATGGTAGACATAACTCTTAGGCCATCTATGGTCATTAGGCTTAAAGGACAATATTTTAAAAACCAATGATGAGCAAATTGTCCCAGCAGATGATGAGCCAACAAAAGGCAGAAGCATTTGAAGTGTTAATCATGGAAAGAGATCCAAGCGGCATCTGGTAACAAGACCAAAGGCTTGATGGTTGATGCTGGAGCAACATCACATTTTATCATAAGTTTGATGCCAAATATCCACCCTGAGACACACTGCATGGAGCTGGCTGGCAGTAAGCCATGCAGGAGATTTAGCAGTATGTTTGATCAGCAGCAAAGAGGCACATCACAAGACAACACTGGAACAGGTGCTATCCATCCCTTTATACCCATAGGACATCTTTTCTGTGAAAGCAGACACTACAAATAGAGCAAGTGTGATTTTAAAGCAAGGGAAAGACTTCCTGAGACATGGAGATGGTAGGAAGTTCTACATTCATGAGAAAAAAAGACAGCATGCACTATTTACAGAAAGTAAATGAGTGTGATGACCATTCCTAAGATTGTTTTGATTTTCATATTGTTTTGACATGGTTCACGATTTTGGGCCACTGTAATATGATGATATTCAGAAATGACAGAATGTTGTTGATGCAAACCCTAACCCAGATAGGAAAAAAAACACACACACACAAAAGTGAACATCAGACAGAAAAGTAAAATTGGCCGTGGAGTTAATGCAGGGCTGATAGATCCAGAATCCAGGCAATGATGCTGTCGTAGTTTATTGGATTTTTCTTTAGTTTTATTTATGTTCCTTAGTTTCTGTTGTCTTTGAGTCTTGTGTTTTGTTTTTTTCTTCTTCTGTCACAGAGCCATGTCCTTGCATGTTATGTTAATTTTACGTCATGTTCAGTACACACCTGGTCTTACTTTGCTGATTGCTCCACCTGCTCCTCGTTTAGCTAGGTCTCTTCCTCAGTGCACAATGCCCATTAGTTTCTTTAGTTCTCTGCCAGGTTATTGTCATTGCTTTGTCTTTCTTTCTGCTTTGGCATAGTTGTTTTCCCACGTAGTCTGTTTATTCATTTGGTTTGTTTTATGCTCCTGGTATCCTGCGGTAGCAGCACATTTAGATACAGGTTTGCAGTTTTATTTCGCTGATGATTATTCTAATGCTTTTTTTTGTGTACTTTCTGAAACACAAGACCGACACAGNCGGTATCCTGCGGTAGCAGCACAGATACAGGTTTGCAGTTTCATTCACTGATGATTATTCTAATGCTTTTTTTGTGTACCGTATTTTCCGCACTATTAGGCGCNTGCAAGCAACTGAAAAGCTTATCGCAGATACGGCAGCAGCTGTGGTGAAAAACAAATGTTTTATCAAACACACGGAACCTCCTTATCTGATGACAGGGAGGGGCCCAACCTCTCAAAGATGCAAATATTTAGGTCGGTATGCTGTACTTTTAAATAAGACAGAAGAAAACTGGACTCAAGATGTGGGAAGGGAATTTTTCCTGGGCATGACAAAAATACTCTGGTTTACATAATTACTTCCTAAAGAGTAAGAAAGTTCAGAAGCACATGCTGTTGAAGTTAAAGTAAAGCTACCATCAGACACAAACACCTAGGGCCGGTTGTTCAAACGTAATCCTAGCGGATTTAGGTTATCGGATAGGATCTGCTTGGAAATGTTATTGACTTGCATGTTACTGTGGACATGGAACATACACCAATGGATTAGCTCCTAATCTATGGAATCTGGGGACCATGTGGACGCAAACTAACTTTGCATCTTTACTACCTCAGGAATCAACCAACCCTTGTGGCTTATGGGGGTCATTTATCCAGAAAGGGAGAAGCAGGCTTTCCCTCTCTAGACTTAACAAAAATGGTGGTTATTGCAGGTTTCTCCCCATCTCAGGACAATGATGAATACCAGATCATCTTCGTTGGATCCCTGCATATCCTATGACAAACTTGTTTTTAACTACTTTCCTTCTCAGGGATTAAACTAGACCTTCATCTTAAAGAGAGTATCAAATTCAACTCTTTTGGATTCAGAAATCCTTTCTTCATTTACGCTAAACACTGATTATAAAGCTCTGTGGAGTTCCAGTTGCAGTTTCCTCCACTGCAGGGCCAACTCTGGGTACACATGCAAGGATGTTGCATGGAATATAACAAAGTAATATCTAAGTCACGGAAAGTGGAAGAGAAATACTTTGTATATGAGTTGAGTTGCTGTAAAATAAGAAATTAGTTATTTCTTTGTTTCATGAACAAATAGCTCATTAAAGTGAATCAAAATAAAAAAAAAGTGTTTAAAAAGTGATAGTGTTTGTGGATGTTGGCATGAATAACCTTCAGGTTTATGGGAGATGACAGGGAGTGGCATCAAAGACACGACAATGTCACTGCAGTACACGACTGAAAGCTCTCATTTGGGTTCAAGTTCTGTAAAATCTGAGAACACTGGTCTATCCTGCACACAGACATAATATCATGATATAAAAATATCACAATGTTCAGTTATACTCTGCTGTAACAAAACCTGTGAGCTCTTTCCCATGAGCTCTAGTATCAAATGGATCAGGGAAGACTTGGGGAGAACAGCCGGGGGTCTTTCGGAAGCTGTCTTTGCTACTTCTGTTCTCTAGAAATGCTGTGAGGACTGGCTTCACATCCTTTGTTGCCTTTTGAATATAAACTACTGAAAAGGCAACAAAATGCACACCTCACTCAATAGTTGCCAGGAAGTAAAAAGCAGAGCATTTTTGAAGTGGTAAAGTCTGAGCTGGAGATATTTTGCAATCTACCAAGAATTGCTTTTAAGTGATGATGGGCACTACAGTTCAAAATATGTCATCAAGTCTGAAAATTGTACGATAGTAAAACTATTCCATATTTTTGACACCATGAAGAGCAGGAGAGAGTAATTGGAACATATTTTGGTCTCTGTATCTTTTTAATATCTGCCGCTCTGGATGACTCCCATATAACTTATTAAATTTTTGTCATGTTATTATTAATTTCCATTATTTTTCCTGTGCACAGTTTGAGCTAAGTGATTGTTTATCTTTATGTCTACATTTTGCTCAAAAAAAAGGAGAAAATTAAAATGGGGTATTAAGAAAAGCTTAGCCTTTTGAAAAAACCTGCATGAACTCAGTTTGAATGGAAATTTTCATTTTCTTCTGAGAAAAGCATGAAGTTTCTCGCTATTATGATTTTACTATTTCACTCATGTCTTCCAATTCTGGCTTTAATGATTGAATTCTTTGTTTTGCAGTTTAAAATCCTTATCTTTTCAAGTATTCTTAGTTTCCACAGCAGCCTTGTCCTCTTGATCCAGATGTAAGAGGTAGGTAAATTGGACTTTCTATTTAGAAAGAAATCCAACGTTTTCATGATTATTCTTTCATTTTGGGGATGATTTAAGGAGCTCAAAATGATCTTGGTCTAAATCTGGATGTCATTCATAGAAAGCCTGATTCTATTTATTTTTTTTATTTTTTTACATGTAATAAAAGGCAAAACAATGTTCTTGTCTAGACTGAAACGGCACTTTGAATGCAGCTACTGTAATAATTACTCTGTAAAAGATGAAATGTCTCTGACTATAGCTTGAAATGTATTTAAATTAAACTTCTAAATTCTAATGAATTATATTTAAAAAATTTTAACGTCAACCATTAAAGGAAAAATGATCAAATTAAATTAAATAAAGAAAAAGGAAATGAAGAAAGTCAGTTTAGTTAAAAGCTTGTTATAAACATTTAAATGTGCATCAAAATTTAAATATAACATCATGGGTAAGATCAGGATTGAGCCTTCTTAGAAAAAAATAAAAAAAATTCTGTTGTGTGTGTTTTGAAAGCTCTAAATCCTCTCGAACCAGATACAAGTTCTATCATCAGTTAAAAATCTCCCTCATGTCCTTCAGCACAGTTATAGATGATACATGTGGTGATAAGAGACAAAACTTCATCAAAATTCCTGTGTCATGCTTTGAATCCTGTGTACTGAAATGAGGATACAGACAGTATTTTGGAAGAATAATTGGTTTTAGGAAAAATAGATCAGCGTGTCAGAGGTGACGCAGTGAAATCACTTGCCAGGAAATTTGTAGTAAGAAGCAGGATAGAATCCTTTAATTAGTCTTTGCATTCAGTGACCTATTGTACACACATGCCCAGTAATAGACCTCTTTGCTTTGTCAATTTTTTCTTGATGTCTGTTCTTATGACTACAGTAATAATGTCAGTAACAGCTGCATGCCTTGTTGTAAGAGATTTGTAGGACACTGAGAACAAAAAGGTGGAGGAAGACTCATACATATACCAAATGTCTAAATTTATTTTTTTGTAATGCAGCATGTCATTTTATAGCAGAATTAATAATCTGTATGAGACAGTGAAGCACGTGTTTGCAAGGAAATGTGAAATAACAAACTGTAACTTCACTTAAAATAATAACTGAACTGCTGCAAACAATCTGATTGATTACTGATAAATATTACAGTAGAAGCGAGTGTGAGACTGGTCATATTTCTTCTAAAAACTACAGACAGTTTTCAAGATTGTTGAATGTCATGTACAAGTTTGACCTCTGAAGTAGGATCACACATGTTTATAGACCACAAACAGCCAATGTCTCACTGTTGCAGGCTGCCCATGTTAGCTGTAAACTAGCTTGAAGAGATGGACCCAAATGTTTATCTATATATACAGTATAGCTCAGAATTGAGATGTGTCTAAATCAAAATTGATTGAAGTCCATGTGCAAATTCCTGTTTGAATTTAATGCATGTTGCAAATTGTAGGCTGCTGCATTCGAATCAAATCTCAATCAAAGATTTTGTGCGTTCATATCTCTTTTAAAATGAACTTCTTTTAATGTAAAAGCAAAATAATAGAAATTATCATGGTTATTCCACCATTCAAAAGGTCTGCATTTCATTTCCTAGACCAAGAAAGACCATGAGTATGAAAATGTCCTTGGACAAGATGCCAGTGGTGGGGAAACTTGGCTCTCCTCCTACAAGTTTCAGATGTTTCCTTGCTCCAACACACCTGTTTCAAATTAATGAGCCACTGTGCAGAACTTGATAGGCTGTTGGATCCATTTGATTTAGAATCAAGTGTGTTGGAGCAGGGAAGTATCTAAAACTTGCATTACTGTGGCCTTAGAAGACCACAGTTTCGTGCTAATCCCTACATTGGCCATAAAAGTATGAGCATGTATATGATAAATAAACGGTTTCAAGAAAAAGTTTAGAAGTGGGGACTATTTACATTTTGGTCTTATTTTTTGTCTCCTGATGGACTTAACAGATAAAACCTGCTCATTGGTGTCATTTTAACTGTGATTTACTCAAAAACAACTTCACTAATTCAACAAAAATTACTTCAGAAATCCATCTCTTCATCTCCAATCCATTTCCTCTTAATTTTTAGATTTAATTTCAGCATTGGTATACCTAAGAAAGAACAGTGATCAATAATTTTCTCAGTGAAGTGCCAGTCTTGCATTCATCCTGACAGTTCCAGGAGGATAAAATACGGTAATAAAACTGATTCATATACACAAGGCCCCTGGCTGATCACATCCATATAAGATCCCTTTTTTAAGCAGTTAGGAATTTTATTTAATGTGTATCATGAGAAGAAAGAAACACTTTTTTACTATGGAATGTACTGACATTTACTTTCCTAAAACAATACAAGCAAATTGTTTTAATTCTCCATTATAACTGTACAATGTTCATTAATGATTCTGCCATCAGACTGTTTTATTGGAGCAGTATTCACATCTTTGAATGGGGCAAATAGAGTCATTGGAAAACCCCTCCACAGTGCTGTCTCTGTAGTTTGCCAGAACTGACAAAATTGATTTCCAATACATGTGTCAGCAGGAAGGGTGATTTGTGCCAAACAGCTTCTATTTACCTTGGAACCGCAGTTTCTGACCTATCCCACAGATTCAGCACCTCCAATACAGCATGTGGGTACGTCACTGCGGTGATGCTGCAAATTAACAGGCCAAATTCTTTTGTTTTTAGTACCACCTGTCACCAAATGCTGCCTGTTTCACAGGTTTTGGAGCAAATTTGAGGCAAAAAGCAAAACATTCTCTTTTCAATTACTTTGGATTGTCATCGCTCACCATCTATTTTTCCAAGATACTTTCCCCAACTTCCATGATGCTGTTTGAAGTAAGAGACAGTTTTGCCTGAAATGCATGTCTCCCATTCATTTCCTTTTCCCTCTGCTGTTTTGTATGCTTGTTATCACAATTACCCCCACAGCAACAAAATACTGCCCCCCAAACAGCTGCTGTCATTCTGTAAATGAAGCTGCTTTCTGCTCAGAGTAAGAGATGAAATTAAATAGATCAACAGTCTCCTGTCAAACAAGAAAATGTATTAACAGTCTTCAAAAAGAGAAAAATGTCTTTTCCCCCCTTTTACTCATTATCTTAAAAGGAAACGTTTGATCTTTACATTTTAACTGTATACTTGTTTAACAGTGTCACTGAGCCCTTAAGCCAGATCATTCCAATTTTACAGCAAAATAAAATAATAAGAAATAAGAAAAAAGAAATAATAAGAAGGTACAGTTATGTCTGAGATGTAATTGTACTTCTGCAGCACAATGTGTTGCTTAAAAAGTTTATAAAACAGCCTCATATCTCATTTAGGTCCTCTCCAGAACTCCTGTATGATTATTTTATTCATTCAAATGCAAAAAAATACATCTAGTTCTTCAGGAAAAAAAGGTGAATATGCAATTAATCTCTTCTGTGGAAGAAAAGACACAAGTTCAAGCACTTAGAAAACTTTCTCACAGGCGTACTGAAAAACCCAGGATAACCCAGAGAAACGAGTCTGTTTTATATGAAAACACACTGCAGCTTATAACGAACAAATGAAGACTTATGAGTCTTTACTTCTCTTTGGCTACCACCTATATATTAATATTTGATTCTCCTAATATTTGACAAATGACTAAATATTCTGGAAAACAACCCCTTCTTGTAAATTATGCTCTGAATTAAATAAACAATATCTTGAAAGGAAGCCAAATTAGTAAGACAATAACACGTGTCAATGGACCTTTTCAAACAGGATGGCACATTATAAAAAAATTAAATGGTTTACTGATATTGAGATTTTTCCTCATACAAAGCTGTTACTACAGAGAACAGCAACATATTAATATCTAGCACACTTCTTAAAAAATATGTGGACATAGAAAAATAAAATTCTCTTTTTCAGGCAAGTAAAAGTTTAAAGAGACTCTTTATTATATCTAAGTGCTTTAGTTGCCTTATAGCTTTTGTGAAGCTTCAAAACATCTGCAATGCAGGGGGGAGGTTGGAGACAAGATTCAAGATTGTGAGACACATCAACTTTCTATGCCAATACACAGAAGATTACAGCCCACAAAAAGCCATCCTGCATTAGAGTTATGAACCCATTTCAAACTTCAGCAGGTCAACGGGGAATGTTGAAGCACACGAATGTTTATATATGGTTAATATTAATATTTGGACACATCTATGCGACAGTTTTGTAATGAAAAAGGTCTCTTTTTTTTTCAAAAGTAGAGTCTAAGCTGATTCCATTTAACCTGAAAGAAGACTTTAGAAATTTCATCTTAAAGAAACTTTACTGTCGTTTTCAGGGCGATAAGTTAACATAACCTTAAGCAAAATGCTTCTTTTTGATATTTTAATGAGAATCTTTTGCTGCTGGAAGACTGCAGCTCACGGAAATAAGTCCATATGAAAACTCTTGTGTGAATTTTTCTGGCTTTTAGGTCATAGCCCATTTAACTTTTGCTGCATCTGGTTCACTTTAAGCCACTATACTTTCTTTGAGAAATAATACAGATGTATCCACCTTCTGTCTTGATGTGTAGTGGTTCGCTTCTCTGGCTGTGGAAATCAAACATGTGCTTAGTTAAAACTAACTAAGAACTGGCCACTAACAGGGTCCAGTTAACAGTTGCTGCCAGTTTTATAAAAAGATTTTGGAAAATGAAAATGTCAAGCTCAGTTCAACTCAATTTGTCCAGCTTCATTTTGCAAAGTTGCAAGATAGAATAGATAAATGATAAATGGATTTCAGTGAATCTTTAGTGTGTCCTCATTTGCACTTCTTTTACTTAAAATGAACCAAAGCTTTGCAGGTGGTTGATAGCTATGAAGTGCAGGCCAGTGTAGCACCTCTTTTACTGCATGCTGCTGTAATACTGCACTTGCAAAATGCTGCTTGGCACCGTTATGCTGAAATAAACATGGCTAAAAATAATTAAAAATTATTTAAAGTGGATGGATCAAAGGTTGTGACTGTTATTAATGTTTGATACAACTTTAAACCTTTTTCCTGAAACTGATGCTCTGTTAAGGCACCTGTTTGAAAGATGTTAAAGAAAAGATACAATCGTTGTAGGAACCACTTTATTTAAATGCAATGTGTTGGGAACATAGAATTATGGGATAATTGATTTAAAAAGCTCATATGTTTGATTTGTAGGTGTGATAGGCTATTATAGTTTGCTGTTTACAATTAGCTTTTTTTTTACTATTGTTTCTTATTGCCAAACCATTTAGAACAGGTGGAAATCATAACATTCTGGCTTTCATTAGCAGTAAAGTGGAGATTTGCTTCATCAGCACATTTGTATGCATCACTTTTTTCTTCAGATGAGTGTCCTACTTATTACTATTCATAAGTGGTTCTCCATAGTTTCTGCTTTCCTTTTGATGTGAAGGAAGCACCCAAGCTAATATTTAATTATACAACATGCATCGCAGACAAAAAGCAAAGTGCAAGTGACATGCAGCTGAATCAATGCACATTGACATGCAATAAAACTGAGCACATTCCTGCCTGTGTGTGCACAGACACAAGCATTTTTCTTCCATATGTCGATGTGGCATGGAGTTGGATAAAATGCTGACACAGTGTTTGGTGGGGAGAGGCATAGTAATCACACAGCAGGGCCCATTGTGGAGCAACAGTAAAACATGCATTAAAGCTATTAATGTCACTGTGACCCTATCGGCTCCCACGACAAGCTGAGCTTGCAGTGATCTCAACTTCACAACAGAATAAAAAGGAATAGAACAACAGAGGACAAAAGAAGGACAGGCCATGTAAAGATGTCATAGATTTTTATTGCTTTTGTCCAACATGGCTCTAGCATGTTTTTACCAAGGTCAAAAAGCTCCTACTGATGCGTGAGATAAACTAAATCTGCTATGAGAATAATAACACAGCCTATTTAATAACAGTGCTGCTTGAGATCAGGGACAGAACATGTCTGCTGGACATGGCATAGATTTTGAATAAAATATACATCAAATATTTTTAAAATAACCAAAATACTAACCTGGACAATCATAGTATGATTTCAAAATTTCTGATGAATATTTTTCATTTTAAATGATCTAGTATACGGACAGTCTGGAAAAGTCCTTGTCACGGAGCACGCCTCAATACATTACAATAGTTTAAAAGAATAAAAAGAAGTTTAAATAAAATATAATGGCTATTAAATAAAAGTATTTAAGTAAACCATTTCATAAGCCTCCACGCAGCCTTAGATCCTCAGGCAGGTCTCTTTTGGCTGTTCCGGGGTTGAAACTCAAGACCAAAGGTGACCGAGCTTTTTCTGTCCGGGCCCCTCGACTCTGGAATGACCTGCCTGAGGAGATAAGGCTAGCACCGTCAGTTTCAACTTTTAAATCTTTTCTTAAAACGCACTAGTATCGTTTGGCCTTTTTATAATATTATAATATTTTATCTTTTTAATTTTCATCCTGTACTCTTGTATGTGTCTTGTCATTGTTTTCTTTACTGTGTGCTGTTCAGCACTTTGTAAACTCTGTTTTTAAAAGTGCTATACAAATAAAGATTTATTATTATTTATTATAAGTATCAAATATTGCAGTCAAAAATCATTTTAAGGCATTTTTCAGTATATTGAAATTGTGTTCTGAGTTTTTGTCAACAATATCAGACATTAAAAAAAGAAAAAAATCAGGAGTTATTGGGGGCATCAAAAAAATCTGAGGACCCTTTGACTGTTTCCTTGTTCTTTCTCATGCTAGGAGCACACAGTAGCTCTGGTGAGCTTATGTTTTTCCTTTGTTCTTTCTTCCTTTTTCTTATTAAGTTGTATGTAACAATCGGCAACCGGCAGCCTGTACCTTAGCATGTTTACATTTCCAGACCTTCTCTGACAAATTTGTATACATAGGCTTCAGGATTAACTAGAATTTAGAATTTTGTTATAACATAAAAAATGTTATAATGTGACAGTTTATTGTAAAAACAAATTAATATCACTGTGTCCTACAAGCCTCACCAGGCCAGATCTGACCACAGTTTCCTTACACAACGTCAAATACGGCTTATAATCCACGTTTTCGCCACAAAATGTATCATCTTATAACGTAATAAGTTTCACATTTTTACAATAATGTTTCAAGTTATAATGCGATATGTTCACTTTTTTTATTTTTCATTTTTTACGGTGACAGCTCCACATACGTACATTTTGTCCCTGATCTCAAGAATCTGAACAACACAAAGACTATATGTAATGTGGGAGGAATGTATAATGTGAAAAGTATAATGTGAATTGATGGCTCTCCTGGGTATTAAAGGGCTATTTGATAAGGAAATATTATTTCTCAGATGTTTGGTATGTTAAATTCTTCCCAGCAGTAACAATAACACAGCCGGAGTTTGTGGCATTTAATCCATTTCTCTGTGTTTGAGACTTTAGCAGCTAACATTATAACTGTTATATGTCCAATGTACTAATGATTCATGGTGAAAAGGAAATCATGTATAAAAATGTAAGATTTTTAAAATTCACATTTCCTCATCAAGACATGAAACATAATGCAAAGCACTGGTAAAACATCATTAGCTCATTTGTACATTAGTTTTAATGGAAGTTATTGAATCAACAAGGAGCATTGATGCCAACAACAACGTGAAAAACAAGAGCTGGAGTTCAAACTTCCCACTTCAGGAGTACAACGAATGCAACACCATCTGAAGCTGAAGTGAGACAGATATATAATAGTATAAAATAAATGGTTACTAAGCCATAAAGGAGGCATTGTTTAAAAGTTTTATTGCAATGTTGTTAACCAGCAGAAGAAGGAACAGGCCTGTCAACAAGATGTCTGGGTCCATTTCAAACAGTGCATGTGTGGCAGCCTTTTGAGCTGACATTGTAGCTCTGTAAAACTTCTAAATGTTAAAAAAAATAAAAAAATAAAAAAAAGCATGCTGACAAAAAGGGGAAACAATCCACAAAGGGTATAAGACCTGTATAAAAAAGTGATGATTTGCTGATGCTGTAGTCACAGCTTTTCAGCAAAGTTGGCCTTTACCATTTGGGGTGAACAACACAAAGAGCCTGACGTCTCAAAAGTCTTCAGACCTCAGCATGAGAGTGCATCCCATATATGGGACAACAGGAAACCAATTTGGCAACAGTTCAACAATACATAAGTTCCAAAGGATCTGCTGCCAATGTACCAGTGCCAGACACCAAACAATGCCCACAGAGCTTCCTGGCCCATGGCCTGAAATGTCTGAGCTGTTTCAGCATCACAAATTGGACCAACAAAAAATGTCCAAATGGTTTGAATTCTCAGCCTGATTACTGTGTAAATGAGCTGATAATTTAGAGATTAATCCTCTTATGAACATAAAGGTTTGACCCAAATTTCCAAGTAATCAAGAACCATCAAAGTCTTGGATGCAGACCAACTCTCTCTGGAGCATTGCCTCAAGCAAGGCTAAAAAGATGGGAGATTGCACAGGACAACCAGTGAGAGTAAGTCAGAATTGTGTAATCTGCTGGAGAGATGAGAGAGTGTTAGATAGAGGAAGACTGAAGTGAGAAAGAAGGGTGAGGTAAAATGCAGACATTCTATATTTAGCAGAGGAGCTATTGTTTCCTAGATGGGGGCTGGGGAAGCAGATGGTTTGCCAAACTGAGCTTTCTCTGTAAATCCATTCATGCACATATAAATCCAAGGTATACACATACACACACATATACAGTGTTCTAGTATTCTGCGCCTTATATATGTGAATTCTGCTGTTAGTATTTTATGCCCAAGAGAATGTCCGCTGGCTCTGTCTCATGGATGCGACTCATCACATTAATGTGGTCATTATTCAGGCGTTGACCTTATCGGTCTGTGATTTATGGCCGACTCAGTACAGTATTATCATCCCCTCCAATCTCACTGATTTCCTGGCCTGAAGTCTCTGTATCTCATCAGAATCATTTAATCAGCAGACGGAGACTCCATATAAACAATATTACAGAAGAATATTGGCCGTATAGACATTGAAACAGTTTTGGATTTTGAGGATTTTTTTTTCCCTCCAACTTAATCATGAAGACATTACATGGTATTTATTTTGTTTTAAAAACTACAGAGTGCTGCCACAGACTTTCAAAAATACTCAATTACTATACAATACCTGTGTTTTTAAGGTATTTTTAAGGTAATTTCACTAGTATTGAGGTTTAAATTGTTACTGGCCCATCGATACTTTTCTTTTTCAGCCATTTTGCTTCAGATTTTCTGGGGTGCCTGGGAGCATTTTGTGTTGTATAACTTAATTTTAGTCAGGCTTCATAGCCTCTTTATAGAATGTAGAGTATTTTGGTGTACAGAGGAGTTTGTGATCAACTGCACTGTTTCTTTAAAGACTGTGAATGTAAAACAAGCCCAAATCATCACCCATCCACCACAGTGCAGTTTGATTTCTTTGTGCTGTTTTTTTTTTTTTTTAGGTGTCATCTGTCCAAAGTGTATTACTCCAAACCTAAGCCATGCTGCTATGTTCTTTTAGGAGAGATGTTTACTCATGCAACCTATCCCAACAAATCATACTTGTTCAGTCTTTTTCTAATTGTCCAGTCACAAACTTTAAGTTTTAAAAATGAAGCTTGTACAGTCTGAAATAATGCTCCTTGGCTTTTTTAATGGGTTCTCTGAACATTGCACCCACTCATGGAAGTTAAGAAACTGCTTTTAATATTTTTCAATTGTGAATAATCTTTTTCAGTGTAGAATAATAGTTATTGTTTGGAAATGACCTCATAACCATTCCTAGACTGATGGACCATATGAAGCACTTCTCTGACATAACTGCTGATGGCTTTTCTTCTTCTCATTGTGTTAACACACACCTGAATGCTTCAGACCAGCAAAGAAAGAAATATTCTGGTTCTGGGTGTGTTTGTCTGGGTAATGCTTCAGGTCAGTATTTGCTATAATCAATGTGTAATCAAGACTAGAGGTGGTGCAAGTATCTGGATCTTTACTTTATATAATCTGGCCAGGGACAACGGATGAAATTTGAGTTAAATCCGGCATATTTAGAAGTTTTTTTTTTTTTTTAATATCTTCTGTTCCCTTATTTATTTTGTTCTTTTTAACCTGTCCTGTCTAGCATCATAGCAAGCAGAATGATAGGCTGGTTGTTGTATTGTGCCGAACAAATTTGTTTTGCCAAAGGGAGGCTTATGGGTATAAGGCTCTTCTTGATAATCTGATTCATTCATTTATTTATTTACTTTCAGTCATGGATCTATGTAATCTTGCTGGACTTGACCGGAGGGGACAGAAAAAGAAGGAAGACGAAAAAAACAAAAAACAAAAGGGARAGCAGAAAGAAGAAAGAGACAAAAACACCACAGACAAAAGGCAACGACCCTTCAAGCCACACTATCACCAGACAACAAACTGCTACACTTGAACATAAACACACCAGAAAATTTCCCACGGCTTTTACAGAAAAAACAGAGCTGCTAGTGTTTAAGAGTTCCTAAATACCAACCAAATCAAAAAGACAAATCACAAACGTATCACAACAACAACCAGATATAAACTCACAGAAAAGAAGAGAAATTATTTCTTAGTGTATAAACCCACTGGACAACTCAGTGACTGTGTCAGCCTGCAGAGGATGAGGAATAAGGATCAGTGATGAGGAGTGGTGAGTTCATGCATCCACTGTCCTCTAAGTGTCTTTAAATATGCTTTTGAAAATTTATATATAAAAAAAAATATTAATCAACCACAAAGCTTGTTATGACCCTTTGCTCATACCACAACTTTGTCTTGTGAGAGTTCATCCAAGCTTTTGACTAATGCTAATGAGGTGCATGCTGATTGGTCGCAGGGAGGCCAGAGTCGGAAAGGGGGCTGGCCCAGTGCATGCACAGTGAGTCTGACTCCAAAACATCAACAGCTTAGTGACGGCAAGCGAATCCGAACGAGCAGCAGCTTACATAATTCAGCCATTTATGTTTGAACCAAACTCTGAGCCTGAGAGTGAAGATACCGAGATGGTGGAAGAAGCACGTTTACAACAAAATGTTTCCAAAGATTTATGTGGCAGAGCACTTCACCCCGCTTATAAAGACGAAAACACGGAGCTCATTTGTACATTGCAGGGGGTTAAACTTTTAGGCTCAACCCTTAGCATTAGCATTAGTGTTAGTTGAGTCACCAGTGAAGCATGGCTTTTTATCATTATATCATTCCACACGAAGAGGGGCTGGCTTATTCAAACAGCCTCCTGTGGTTATGAAATCACAGGAGGCTTCAGTCCAACATCAATACATGATGATGATACATGACTCCTTTAACTAAAGTGCCTATCAGCAAAATTTCTTAAATAAAAAAAAATCAAACTAAGAGTACTGAGAAAGTTCTTATGGCAAATGGATGATAATTGGAATGGAATCAGCATTCACCTTGCATCCTGTTTCTTCTCTGAGCTCTTTCCAGTGAAACTAAGTCTAATGTTGACTCTGGTGTTATATTTCACTTTGTCACTTTTTCTTTCTCCTCAGATAATGTCCTCATGGGTTTCTTTACTGACTCAGCCATTTTACACATCTAAAATGGTCGGTGTGTTGATATTCAATTCATATCCTGGCATGTGATGCAGTGCCATAAAGCAAAACACAACTGTCACGTGATGCTCAGAGCTCAGGAAAACACCAAGTTGTAAAGTGCAGTTTCTCAGCAACACTATTGATTGCAAATCATTATTAGTCTATATTTCTGCAGCCCTGCATTCCTGTATGTTCCTGGTTCAGGTATCATAGCAGGAAACTGATACCTAAAGCAAATAAATGGTAATCAGTGGCTCTGCGGTTTTCATTTACTATGTTATTTCGCACACATTTAATGTGTGATATAACACATTCAACATAGTTGGCTTTAATTTTTCATATTTTAAAATATTGACATTTTACATTTCCTTTGTCATGCTCTGAAGTTTATTGTTGCACTCTTGTAATTTGGTTTTATTCCGTTATTTATTTATTTATCTATTTATTTATTTATTTATTCATTTTTTAAATGGAGTCTTTAGATTTTTCCAAGTCTTGTATTATAGTCATTGATTTACATCTTCCACCCTTTTTTGTTCTATCAGATCCACACCATTGCCATTACAAATGGCATGTAAGTTTGTTCCTCGCCATTGCTGCTTCATACACCTGCAAGAGACCTGTGAACCTGGAATGTGTCATTTCAGCTTTCAAAATCACATAAAATGGTCTCAGTCAAATAAGCACACATACTGAATATAGACTGCATTGCTTGAGGTGAGAATAAATCCATCAATCTATTCATTCTTCGTCTATACCTGCTGATTCCAGGAGGTTGAGCCTATCCCACTGGCTACCAGGTAAGAAGCATGGTACAGTCTAGACAGGTAGCCAGTCTGTCTGTGAGAACAAAAATAAGAATAATAATAAAAGAAAAAAAAAGCATTTTTAATTATTACAAAAAATTGTTAAAACTCATGAATTTTGATTTAAAGTCCTGAGACCTCTTCTATTAATGAATCAAACTTAATTTCTAAAGCACTTTTAATAAATAAAATTTTAAACTTAAAGTGCTTTCCACCATTAAATTAATACTATGTAACCTTACAAATCTGTATTTCTGCACGGTGACATTCATTATTCATTCCCGAGGCTGAGAAACCGCACGTTACCGCAACAATTGCTTCCAGGACACCACATGATGTCTCAGCTGAGTTTTGCTCCGTGCACCATGTCACACTAGGTATGAACACACTGGCTATTTTGAATGTGCACTGTTTTTTGTCAACTAACTATCAAGTTTGTCCATCGGTGTGGAAAAAGAAAAACCTTGGGCAAAAACATTAATTAACAAAGCTAACAAGTTTAAAAAATGTGTAACAAAGGTTCCTTTTTATTGAAAACTCCTACTGAGGGGTCTAAGTGTGCAGTGGAGACAAAACAGAAGCAAAAAACAATCAACAGAGACCAAGAAGAAGACAAAGAGATTTTTAAAAGGGGGATTATTCATTTGCAAATTAATAGGATCATGTTTGGGTTGAGACAAACTGCAAAGTCTGTTGGGGCCGCTCCAATTGCTCCTAGTGACATTGTCTTTAAACTGCCTTTGGTAAACTAATTAATTCACACTCTGCTGCTGATTAATTTTTCACCCCTAATTAAACTGAAAGGCACCTTCTTTTCTCCCAGTCGTGCCCATCGCTCAGCTCCTGTCTTCTTTACAGTTTCTCCATCTTTGTGTTTTAGTCTCTCTAGATTCAAAATCTCCTCCAGTAGGCAATTTCCCTACGGTATCTTCACAGCTCACAGCTGATGCTATTACCGCTTTATGTGCCTGCAGCATTAAATTAAACATGTTGCTATTTATACCTTTAAATGATTTCACCAACAGGGGAATATTGTTACCACATTGTCAGATATAATTACTCTCTTACAGAGTCTCATTCTCTTGCAATCAGCATCAGTGTACGAGGCATTTATGCAATTACACATTTCTGGTTACAGAGAATACTAAAGGTGTGAGGAGTGTTCAGCTCTCCATTATAAAATGATTCAAAAGGTATCTAGATACATGAGGTAATGATTCCATTAGTTTCTATCCATTTGATGCAGTCTGATACAGTTTTTTTCATATAGATATTTATTTTAATTGTGAATAAGGGCCAATCTTTTTCCACTGCTGTGGAATATAATCACGAGAAATCGTAAGTGGTTTTTTGTATCTTTCACTGCAACTCAAAGGAAACTCATGTTTAGGGGATTATTTATTTTTTGTAATCACTTCTGGGCAAAACATTTTATACTATGGGAAAATATTTCAATTTTCCCTTGCAATGGTGCTAGTTTTGTGAGGAAAATGTTTTTATGAGACAAGCAGCAGAGTTCAGTATGTGGGTTGCACCCCTGGAAAACTCACCAAATCTTCTCTGCCAATGCTAAGCAGCATATTTTGCTTTTGACTCGTTTGGTATAATTTATTAGATTGGATTATTGTCAAAGAAACAAGATATATTGGCAGTTTAACAATTTATACATTTAACAAACAGGGGCCTCAGTATCATGTAGAAAAACTATACACAGATGCAACCACTTGATACCGCCTCCTGATGCTGGTCACCAGTTTGGTCACACACTGCTGTGGGATGCCATCCTATTTTTTTACCAGCAAGTGCTGCAAGTTAGACAGTGTGGTTGTGATGGTCTCTCTGGCATGAACAGCATACCCAAGCTGACCCTTACAAGTGTTTAATGGGGTTAAGGTCAGGCCATTTCATCCTCTCCTCTGTCTCTGCTCTGTGTGTGAGAGAGACTGAGGAGATATGGGCTTGCCACTGGCTGCAGAATCCCATCTTGTTATCTCTGCGTTTAGATTGCCTTCGATGATGAATAGTCTTTTTTTTTTCCAGTGAGGTAAATGGCACCCCACACCATCACACTGCCTCCACCAAAAGCTGTTAGCTATTGGTGCAGCACAGTGTTAGGTTTAGGTTAAATTACCTTTGACTTCATCATGTTGTTGCTAACTTGTGTTGGAAAAGCCTTTAATAATCACAGTTTATCTTGTGTTGTTTCTTGTGCTAGCTGATTTGCATCAAGGGAATCTTATGACAGTAATGTTCAGAGGTGTTGAGCTGCTGCTGATTTCAATCAAAGTTCTGCTGACTTTTGGTCAAATTGACGTTCTTCTTTTTAATAAAACAGGATTTATTTACAGATGTTAAGTCTCATTTTTTCTCCTCCCTGAGCCGCCACCTTANGTTGTCAGACATGTTTTTCTTTTTTTTTGTGTGTGTGTGTTCATGTAAAATGCAATTACTTTTTACCTCTGGATCCCAGTGGGACATCCATTATGAGGTGGGCTGACTGCTCTTCTGTTAAAGTGGAGTTCGGACTCCACATAGTGTGTGTTTTTATACAAATCCTGCATACACACCTTACATTTTCTTTCTAAATTTTAATATTTAATATTTAATTCTGGTTGTGATTATTTATTTAATCTTTTCACTCCTTAAGGATATTTATCCTCTATTGAAACACAGCTGTTATAGATAAAATGATCTCAGAGTAACTGTAAGGAATGTCCTTATACATATTTGAGTTTGATTCAATGTATTCATAATGAGAAGATGCGATTGTGCAACAACAAGGAATTTAGAATAATTTAGTGTAGCATAACCTATCAGAGTTCATTATATGCAAAGTAACTAATATTACCCATTTTGTATTTGCAAAGTAATCCACTTATTGATATGTAGAGAGCAGCTGTAGAGCTTTCTGCACATGCAGTAGCCTGGAGTTATCTTAATCCTATAGGGGCTGGCTCAGAGATTACACACACACATATATTTACCCATGGCTGACTTTCATCTCAGGTCAAATGAAATTTATAGTTGCACAGTGTTTAACAGCAGTAGGGTGTTTATGTTTGAGATCAAAGGTAGTTGCAGTCCAACCCATAAGCACTAAGTGCTTTAGTAAAATTGAATAACGCATGGCGATTGTTATAAAAAAAGAAAAAAGAAAACTCGACAACAAACACTTTCCTTTGGCTTTTGCCCAGAAATTCTTTTTTTTTTTTCTTTTCGTCAGTTAGAAACTAAAGTACCATTAAAATGTGAATGTAATTTACTAATTCCATCTAATTACATTTTTCTTAAAAAGTTACCTGCTGATGAATAATTTACCACAATTCACGTGGTGAATTGTTACTTGTTTAATTAATAAATGCATTTAAAAACATATTTTAGCGACAGCAGACTGACAGGAGCCATTTATAAATAGTTTTATGGTTGATACTTGTGTATGCTTTTTGTTACAGCCCTTGGTTTTACCTTACTGTATGTTGTAAACTGTCCAGCTTTGCAGATTTTTGCATTATTGACTATACTCACCAGGGAGTAGATGTTCTTGAATCCATTATCTGGAACCCTGTTTCTACTGACCCTCAGCTTTGTCCTGCAAACTGTTATCTTTGAACTGTCCTTTAGGCCTGATTATGTGTCACTTAGATGTACTTATCCACATTTCTGAGGTTCCGATCAAATGCCTGAATTTATATATTTGCAAATGTCAACATGTTCAGATACCAGAGTTCTATCTGAACCATAATGTCAATTTTTTATTTAATCCAGCAGCAGAGGAATTGTGAAATTATAGCTTTAAGATAGCATTAAAATGTGAATAAAGAAACAAGACAATGAATAAGAAATAAATAAAAGCAATACAAAAGAGATTAGCAATGAACAAATAATCATAAACACTATTATTTAGTTAAAACTTCAACCCTTAAAACAGCAATAGAGACATTATGTGCTGCACACAACTAGGTTAGCTAGGCTAACCTTGTGTTGTTAGCTAGCTCTGATAGGAGTTTGTGTCCAAATGTGCACCCTACATAGGGCCCTATATAGGGGTCACGCCATATTGTAGGGGTGTCCGAATGTCCAGAAAGAAAAAGTAGGGCACTCAAAATTACCCACAATGCATCTTGAAAAGTAGTGAGCATCGATAGTCACTAGACGGACTAATATAGACAACAATGCATTGTGAGTAGAAGCTCAACATGGCGCATCGAAACAAAAAAAAACGAGCGGCGCGAAATGACCTATAAGCAAACAAACAAAAAATAAAATACAGCATAAGGAATAAAAATAAAAATATTTACACACAACTTTGGATTGGATTTGGAATGACATCTTGACGCGGGTTGTTGTTGCCGTGGTGACGGCGGTAGTCACGTGATTTGCGGCGACGAAGAAAATAGGCAGCTTCGTGTCCGAATCGCCAAGAGAATGAGTGCACTATGTAGTGTGCTATATAATGCAGTCCTATGTAGTGAACGAGGGGTTAGGGTGGACATTCTGTGCGAATGTCCACCCTACTCCCTAACCCCTCTGTGTAAAACTCTGTGTAAAACAGCCTATGTGTATTTCTTGGATGATAAAGTGTACTTTAACTCCCATTACTTCCAACTGCTTGCAAAATCCAACTTTCAGAAAGTGGCTGATTGTTCAAAATGATGACAGAGAGAAGCTTTTCTGTAATCCAGAAAAGTTTTATGCCATCTGTTGAAGTTGTTGCTGCTCTGGAAAACAAGTGTTGGCTGAATTTCATTCCTCAAAAACATATGCAGCATTTTTAGTGCTTTAGTGGTTCAATATTCAGTTTGACTTTTATCAGCTTCAACAGAGATATCAGTTCAAACCTTTGGACACTCTTCTTTCTTACAGCCAGCTTAGCAGATTCATTTGCAGATTTAACTACTTTTCAAACTAAACTGCATCAAGGACAAGAATCCACTATTTCAGAGAGAAAACTGACAAATCCTATTGCTCTAAGAGGTGTTCTAAGGCATTTTCAGAGCATTTAAAAAAAAAAATATATATATATAT
>CM047976.1:17415983-17439981 GCA_026261665.1 Melanotaenia duboulayi
CTTATCTATGGATGCACCATGAAACACTTTTCTATATCTAAAGTTTGCCTTGCAAATGGAGGGTGTTTTTTTCTGACTGGCCTCTTTGCTGAATATTTATGCTGAACATCTATCTATATCGATACTGTATATCTATATGTATCTATATATGCTAAAGGCTAAAGGTTGAGGTATGGGCTTGTGATCTCACATGTAGGTAAGCAGCAAGAAAAAGTACCACATTTAAATGCACTCTTAAAGATATTTAACTATCCAACCATAAACCTATCACCCTACATCGTAGTCTATCTTCCTTGGTCGACAGACATGACCCATCCCCTCACCCCAGCTTAGCTCACAGTAATTTCTATAGCCATCAAAGTGGATTTATGGTCCTCCTTTGCTGTGGGAGCTATAAAACCTTTGTTTCTTCATTAGCTATGAGTCTTATATCTTATACATAAAGTCTGTTCTTATGGGTGATGACATCATGTAATAAATTGTGTTTTGAATGCTTAACAATTCAAAAAAATTTGCATCAGAGCTTTGTTATGATTGTCCACATATTAGTCCACACCTGCACAGAGTTCAACCAAGTTACACACAGAGTGCAGTTAGAAGAGAAAGTAAAGTTTTCTACTAGCTTTAGGAAACCTGGAAGGATAAAGAACAAAGGGAGAGAAAATAAAATGAGGCACAGCAGTTTCGTCCTCATTTCTTTGTGAAGAGGGGAGCAAAACCTGATCTAATACAGTAAGAGCCGATATCAGCAGCGTGATAGGAATTGTTTTGGGACCAGAAATTAATCAGTTATTACCATAAATCATTTGACTTTTCTGGACTTTGTGTCAATATTTTAGTTCTTTCAATTGTGACATATTTGGAATCAATCGATTCCTCATAATGTCAAGATTGTGTTAACTGTCAGCATGTTATCTCGAAAACTGAATGCACCAGACCCCAGAACTGTAATGCTGGTTGGTAGTGAAGGTAAACGATCTACCATCAATTTTAAATTAATCAAATAAAAGAGACGAGGAGACTTTTCTGTATTTAAGGTCAAAATAAATTATGAAAAAAAATAAAAATAAAAATAAGTCAGTCTGATTATCATAACATACTACTACATAACCACTGTGGGTACATTTGAATCAGATTTAATACCTTTTAAAAATGTCTGACCTTGAAAAAGGTCTGCCTTATGATCATCACTGAATTACTTCATTCAGTGCATTAACTAGAAAATAAGGGAGTACATCCGAAAGATATCTAACCTGTTATGAGAAACAGAGAAAACGTTCACAAGTTACAATACTAAACATGACTCATGTATTTGTTGGTGTAGCCTAGCAAATGGTTTACTGCATAGCAAACATATATTGATTTTCAGTATCAGTGTAACATAGCAATAAATCATTACTGGCCGAGCTTAACATCATGAACCACATGGTGCTTAGTTTCAGACACGGCAGCAGTACCAGGTTCATGTAGGTAGGGGAGTTACTCAGTCATCTGTAGCTGATTTTAAGTCGAATCTTAGAAATACCTATACCAAGTAGTTATTCTTCTATTGTATTTTATGCTACAAATAGGTTAAGATAATCTGGCATCTATTCTGTTTGTACTGAGTTTGTCCTCACTGTAGCAGAGAGAGAACAAGAGACAAGATCTAAGTAAAGAAAGGGAAGTAAAGGTTGAAGGGAGTGAGGAGACTGAGAAAAAATAGGTATGAGAGCTATTGATCAAGTAGGGGCCCACCAGGATGGTTTGCACATAGGGCCTAAAATTTCATACAACACCCCGGCATGGAGTTGTTGCTGCCCAGCAGCGTCATGAGGCTGAAAAACCACATTTCACAGCTTTTGTTTCCAGGATGCTGCGTTATGTTGCAGCTGAGTTTCGTTTCACACACTACGTCACACGCTAGCAAGCGGATATCAACACACCGGTCATTTTGAGCAGAGCAAGCTTTACATATAACGCAAGAGTCAACATAGGGACTGACTTTTACTGTCTGGAGAAAGCTCAGAGTACAGGTAGGATGCAAGATGGATGCTAAATTAGAATTGTTATGGAAAGTCTGCCCAAGTTTCATAGTGTCCTTTTTTAGCAGCCTGAACTGCTGTTTTCTTTGGGTTGGTAATACCCAAAGAAAGTCTTTGTCATCCCACTGCCGTTTCAAATTTTGACCATTTCACTATGTTATTACTGTCATCTCAGCCATTTGTTAAAAACCACTGATACCTTTTTATTGTCCAAAGGAACAGAAAAAACATGCAAAGAAAAAAATGGTCTTGCTTTTTTCTTAATGCAAACTTCAAAGGGTTAAAAAGAATTCATTTGTTGCTTAAGTCTACATTTTTCTTTTGTTTTTTTAAAGACCAAAGCAGTAAGTTCCACGTCCAGAGATCATGCAAGCTTTTTTCTTACGGCAGTAAGGCTGTCATTAATAATGTGTAATAACTGTGACATCGATGAGTTTCTGATAATAAATAATCTGTGTTGTCCCTACATGAATCCTAATGTACTGCCTTCACTCTGAGACAACTGCTGCTGATATCAGGTGTTGGTACAGGTGTGCTGCTCACATCTCTTTTCAGATAAATGAGGCAGCAGCTGCTTCTCTCACTTCATTTTCTCTCCTTCTGTTTTTCTTTCTTTTCTGTTTTTGGTGGCCTGGTTTCCCTTTCTTGGAGACACGCAACTTTTTCTTGCCGGTTGCTTATGGCTGTCTGATCACTAAACAGAACTCTATCAACACTGCAGGTGTGGACTAAACCATTTTGCACATTTTTAAAGGGTTGAAAAGGGTCTCAAAGAACATCCATCATTATTGTTAATGCTAAACTAAATTCATTCCACTTTATTTAGAATTTCATAATGATGTTAATTAACTAGAAGTAAAAATTGCAACACAAAACCTTTTCAATTCCAGTCTTTTTTTAAAGACCCTTCCTACAGTGAATCCAGGGTAAATATTACCATTTCCACATCTTCCATCTGACAGTGTTGATGTAAAAGACCATACAGAACAACATAAAGCGGCATGTACATGCTACATTCCCAGTCAGATTTTAGAGGTGGCCCGTGCCTTCTCAGGTTTCCCCCTTTGGCCTTGACCCTGCAAACAGCTTCTGTCATTGGATGATGTTGATACTTGTCAGGTAAGCCCTGCCCTTACAGAATAAATCCCATTTAACACGATCTTTTTCACCTCTCTACCTCTGTTGTACTTCTGTCTATGCTGACTTTTCTGTCATTTGCTAATGTTTACAATTAGGAATTTAATGTACACACAAGCAGGTTTAAAGTACATGGTTAAGTTTAGGAATCTATGCCTTGTCATGGACTACAAATCAATCCTTGGTAATATTTAGTTTCATGGCTTCCTCTCCACCTCTGCTCCACCTGCTTAGTGCAAACAAACGAGTCCTGCAGGTTACTTCACGTTTTCCTCTGCTGAAATTATACAAAAAAAGAGTGATGGATAACTTTTGGTTAGCTTCCTAAATCCCTACACTCTACACGTTGGTGCATCCTTTGTGTTGTGACACAAAGTATCCTATACCAACATTTCCAATTTCAAGCTGCATCCTGTATTCTTTGCATTGTTTTTAATCATTTGTGCCATTTTCAATATTCATGTTTGCATGTACTATGGCTCTGTAGGGTGAAAAAAATTCTCTGAAATAATTGGACTGATGTAAAATAAAAATATTACAAAAACTTAAATGTTTTTAGGGCCATTTGGGATGCAACTATGATAAGTAAAAAAATATTTTATTTAACTAGTGTAATGTGGGCTTCACTTTTCAGTCCTCAAATGTTCAGGATTAGCTGTTTGTGACTGAAGACCTAACTGTGTAGCTACAACTCTTAACATTTAAGCTGACCTGTCGGTTGCTGGTAAATATTCTTAAGAAGACAAGCTTGTGCGCAAAAAAAGAGGTAATTATGCATCACTGCAAGCTAGACTCAGCAGCCACATAAATCTATGGCTATGCTTCAAACACAACGCAGTGAGTAATCAACGATAGAGAAAGAAAAGTGGTGTTTGGAGGGAGGGGGGCTGAGAAGACGCCACAAGTGTGTGTGCTTATATGTGTGTGACTGTGTAAGTGAATCAGAGGGCAGTTTGTCATGTTGCTGCTTCATAGCCCTGATCCAAGCTGACAGATGAAGCTAAGCGCAGCTAAAGAGCACACATAAGAGAGGGGATGAGAGAGATGAGGAGAGGGGGAGGCATTCAGGAGGCAGTGGAGATAAGGGGAGACAAACAGACACACAAAAAAAGGATAGGACACAGAGCATGGGAGATGGGGAAGAAGGGATGAGCAAAAAAAGTGAGAGATGAAGGGATGTGGCAATAGTCGACAAGTTAGAGCGCCATTTAAAACAGAGAGGAAAACAACAAGGAGGCTTGATGGAAAGAGAGAGAGTGAATCTGAGCAAAGCAGAAACTCTGGGAAAGGCAGGAAGTGAGATTAACTGGTGAAAGAGACTGCTTAATTGGCATTTCATTAAAAGAAAAAACTGAACAAGTTAATTTTTCATGCAATCGCCCTATAAATCTATACCTCCTCATCCCTCCCTTTCACTGTGTCTCGCATTTCCTCTCCCTTTTGAAAGACTTGTGTATGAATCAACTTTATATTTTTTTTGTTGTTGATGTTCTCTTGGAGCACCGTTTTTCCATATTATTCCCTTATATTACAGAACATTTTTAAAGTAACAAGCAGGAATAATTTCAGTTGTTCTCTGAGGTCATCAGGGGGACAAACAGGGAAGATGTTTCAGCTGATGTAAATTACAGAAAGGTTTGAGTGAAATAAAGTGAGCCAAAGCCACATAAACACCACCAAAATACAACATTTTCCTTATAAAAATGGGAAGAATAGTGTTAAATAAAAGATATCCAGTATTAGAAGGTTATAAAAATGCTTCCAGTCGCTTAAATCCAATCAAACCTTTCATTGTTCTTGCTTCCATTTTACTGTTGGGAGTAGCATCATTTTAGTAGCAGTAAAATTGAGGGAAAGTGCTCCTGTGAAATCAGTGTGATGCCTTGTCTTTCTGGATAAGAGAAGAGAAAAAAAAACAAAACTTTAATGAGATGGTGGCAGTTGAATGCAGACAAGTCAAAAAGGAAATGCTTGTTTTGAGACAAAATACCTAAGAAAAATGATAAAAGATTTACCACCTGTAGATTTATGCCTCCGCAAACCCAGCGAGGTGCAATGTGCCAATTTCCCCCATTAACAGGAGTTGCTCCTCGTCTGTGTTGTGGGTGGAGGATGTTTGCTACTGTACATATATTAGACCCCGGTGATAAATGTTTATTTTGTGATATAAAGGTAAAAAAGATTTAACTGGACTTTGTTCAAATCCCTCTCCAGCNAATGTATTTTACTGGACTTTGTTCAAATCCCTCTCCAGCAGTTATTAATCTAAACGTATTACTGGAAGTTGTATATCTCAAAGTTTTTGCCAGAAAATAACTATTTAGACTATAAAATGTCTTAAGTATAACTCTAGATATTACACCATAAGGTTTGAAGTTCTAAAATGTAAAGTTTTTGCATTTCTATAACTTTAAACAATAGTAGAAATTCCCAGGAGAGGATTGTTGCCTGTTATCAGGGCTCTTCCAGGACCCAGCAACCTGCTAAAGGCTAAGCTACGGGGCCAGCTGGTGCAACTGCCGGTAATGAGCCCTCCACTGGATGACCAGTGCTGCTCTGTGGCTGATGGTTCAGACTGCAGGTCGCTCGGTACACAGCTGCAGCCCAGTTAGACTGCTTAGGGACACCGCTTGAGAAATGGGATTGCAAACAAGAGTGGAAGTGAGAAAAATCAAAATATCAACAAAGGAAACTTAAATGTCACATTAGCTCATTTTTCAGTCTCTCTGATAATTGCTTGTTTTATTGAAAATGAAAACAAGCTCTTTTGGGGTCAAATTGGCAAAGCAGATGTCTGAAACAATAAAGATTTAAGTCCTTAAATACTTGTGATTGTCAAAGTAATGTCTCAAGATAAACTGAGTCCACCACCTGTGTTCCTCTCCACTTAGCTCTAGCGAACTTCTCTTGCTAAATTCTCATTTAACCAGTTTCCTGCCATGAATTGTAAAGCTCTAAAATACCAAAGGACATTACTTTTTTAATACTGTTTTACAGAGAACATAGAAGCTGTTAATCTTTACTGTCTGAGGCTTTAGGTGGTCGTTTTGAGTTTCAAAGCAGAAATTTACATGAATGCCCTCATTTTAATCAGCTTAGGATGTGTTTTTTAGTGGTGTGTGTTCACATAACTGAACAATTAAAGTGAAAAATTATATCTGAAACTAACAGATTCTGTGATAACTGTGTTAGACCATGACACAAGATGTTCTTATTAAAGGTTCTAAAACTGCACAACAGTTATCTTTTATTTTCTTGCCACATCACATGTTCCATACATCATCATGTGTTGCTAGACATTTGGGATGTTGGGAAGCTGAGTTCAAGGTCCATCCTTGTCTTCTATACTTACTCATTAGGATTGGTTAGGGTTTTAGCATCATTAGGGCTTATACATTTGTGTATTTATGGGTTGTGAGCTCTGTCATGTGCAGAATTTTAGATTTACAGCCATGGAGTGTAACACAGCATTTTGCTGTTGTGGACAAGTGTTTGCTCATTTTCTAGTTAGAAAGGGATGGATGTGTCCTGGATTGTGGTTTTAGCCTTTTTCTTTTGGTTTTGTTTTTTTTGTGTGTGTGTGTATGTGTGTGTGTGTCTTACACTACCGTTCAAAAGTTTGGGGTCACTTTGCCATGGGATTCAATAGGGAAGTGACCCCAAACTTTTGAACAGTAGTGTATATCATAGCTAAATTTAATTTTGGTACGGTTTATTCTTTAGTGCATTTCTGTGTTTTCTTTTTCCAGTTTCTTTGGCTGCTCATTATCTTTTTTTTTTGTCACTATGTGTAGCTGCCTGTTTCTTGCTTTTATTTGCTCCTGATCTGTTTCCTACATTATCTTCCTGTCGATGTTACATGTCTGTGTAGTTTGGATTCATGTTGTATTCCCTGCCTTTGCAGCACTGGTATTTGTAAGCCTATCAAAGTTCCTTAATGAGTTACTCAACCTTCCTCTCATGTCTTCATTTGGTCATAAATCCTACTGTGTCTGGTCCATCTTCAACCCAACAGCACAGGAGATCTACTCTGCCATCACAGCGTGGGTTCCAGTACATTCACCCATTTATGATTTCACAACAGTCACCTCAGTCTTGGTGTTGCATTACATCTTCATCTTTTCATAAAAAAACGCAATTTTGTCACAATTAGCAAACGAATTCTTGAATTGTATTTGGTGAGTTTAGGCTCCCAGAATTTAACAGTTAATCTTGAAGCCCAAGTGGATGTTTACAACCAGAAAACCTAAAATACTCCTGAGATATTCATGAGAACAGGAAGAATGAATGACCAGAAAACATAAAGCCTCCGGCCACAGCTGATGGTTTAAGAATGGATGTAACATAGACAGAGGTCAAGTAAATGTAAAGAGAATGTGGATGGAAAAGGAAAAAGTAAAGCTGGACATGCTGACAGATTAGAGTTACTAATGTGACCCTCCCAATATATAAGCTCTCACTCATGTGAAGGAAAAAACCAAGATCCCACTTACATTTTTGTACGCACATACCGGTATGTGTCTTTCTAAGTGTGTGTCTAATTTCATGACAAATGAGGAACAAGAACTGGCAGTGAGAGATGCTTATCCATTAGTATATTATACTGCACTGACAGGGTGTCCTTGCACTGTACACGTCAACCGTGTGAAAAAAAAACAGATTGCACAAAGCTTTGATGTCTATGTATTGTACACAGCTAAACATTGTGTAGCATGACGGGAACATCATTGCATGTACGAATGTGTACTATGAGATGAACACAGGTTGACTGATGGCTCTGGCTCTTGTTGCGCTGCATTGCAAAGTGTTTTGTAGTGTTGCTGTCTGATGTATTACATTGCATTGCATCAACGTAATTGGACTGCATCAGATGGAGTTGTTCAGTCTTAAACGTGTGAGCAACATGACTACAATGATCAGACACGGTTAGTTTAGTCTCTGGAGATTAAAGGCAAGTTTACAGGAAAATATAGCTAACACGGTTGTTATTGGTCATTTTTTTAAAGTTCCTCAGCCAGGTGTGGTGCTTTAGGCTGCTCCGTTTTTACCTCACCAGGATCCCCAGAAAACATGTTAAGTAGAGTAACAACTTTTTTTTTTTTCTTCGTTTTTTGCTGAGAGCGTGAAACACATTTGTGTGCTGGCAGAAGTTAACACACTGTGCTGAGCTTCATGGTTGATTCAGAGCACCCTCAGAGGGCTTAACTGTGAAATATGTGAGATGTCATAAAAGTGTAACTTAGATAAATAGAAATTGGGAAAAAGACATAGCTTTTAGATAAAATCCAGCCCTGTTTTTAATCTTATTTCAGACTTGAGATCTGCACTATCAGGGACATCAAAAAGAAATATTAAGTAGAGTTGAGACTTATTCAGCCAAATTATTATTATTATTATGATTATTATTATTATTATTACTAATCCAATTGTCACATTATATTAATTCACATTCTGTTTAAGCAAACCATGTTAAATAATGCACAATTGGCAGCACCAAGTAAGGCTGAAAATATATAAAATTCCTGGTTTTGCTTGTTTGTGTTGTTCTCTAACTTTGGTTCACCAAATCAGATTTTCATAAGTGTAATACTACATGTGAAGTTTAACAATCGTGTATATGAATAGGACGGTTGAATTGTAAAAAGAATGTATTTTATCCTTTATCATGATTATTTACTAAACCTAACCAAGTGTTGTTACTACCTAAACCCAACCATAAATGTTGTTGTAGCATATTTAAATATAACTATGGCAATCAGCAAAATGATTTACTCTTACAAGATTTTACAGCTTGTTAAATGAAAGACTTGAGGATGACATGTGCTTTAACTTGGAAATGCTTTCATGAGTTATTTTCTCCCCACCACTTATAGGAGGACAACTCTACAGTACACACTTATGGAGTAGTCCACAAAGCAATAGGTTATGATGCACTAGCTACAGGCATTTCTTTATTTACAGTCTATGATGATGCTTCATCAGAACAGGGATTAAATGTACCCTGCTACAGTTCCATCAGATCTCTTAAACAAACTTGATCATCAGAAGTACTTTGATGTTAGTGTCATGCAGGCTCAGAACAGAAATACACATCCTTAATATTTTGCGTTAGGTAATATTGTATGACAGTAGTATTGTAGCGACTGTTAAACTGAGATTTCTCTGTTCTTAAACTGGCAGGAAATGAAACCTTAGGGTATTTTTTAACCATGTGTAACATGAAATCGACCTGGAACAAGCATCTGCATATCTATTCAGGCATCAAACACATTGACTGAGTATCTAATGAAGCTGTTTGCATGTGCACTCATACTTCATGTTGCTAACTAAGCAGCTGAATCCCCGTAGACACAACAAGCAAGCATCTTGGAGAAAGCGAGCTACTACATCTTTGTGCTAATCCAAACTGCATCCAAAATGAGCCAAGCTAAAATATGCAAATTCAGTAATCCATCCTTGATATGTTCTTTCATTTGTGTGTACCTCACCTTGCTGAGCAGAAGAAGCAGCACCCTGAGTAAACTGGTCATGCCAGTACCGTGTGTTAACGCCTGAGGTTGTAATCCAAGGTCACTAACTCTACCGTGCATACACAGTAACAGAACATCTGTCACAGCCTATGACAATGCACACATTAGTGAGATCTGTGATGTTCCTTCTTTACCAGTGCGGCCCAGCATATGACATATTTGCAGTACATGCCATGTACAGGAGAACTTACCAAAGACCTGACAGACCACTTTGCCTGTGTTACAAAGATGGATGGTTTAGATGGTGACTCACCTGGCTGAAAAGAAATTGCAGTTTTGCCAAAGTGTGAAACGTATATATCATGACGCGTAACCACAACCCATCAGGAGCAATTTGGGGTTTAGTGTCTTGCTCAGGGACATCTCGACATGAGTTCAGCAGGCCAAGGATCGAACCTGCAACCCTCAGGCTACAAGGCGACCACTCTAGCCACTGAACCATGTTGGCCTAAAATAATAATGTGAAAAAATAACGAGAACCACCTTCATCACCAACAACTTGATGTAATAATTCTCTGTTTGACGTTATCATTCTCTTACATAATTGTAGAATAAATTTAGTCCACTCTTCTAAATTATGTTACTTCATTTCATTAAGGCTTGCATTATTTGTTTATGGACAACACTCTTAAGGTCCTGTAACAACATTTTAATAAGGCTAAAGTCTGAGTTATTCTGAGTGAGTTATACAAAATCTTGATTCTTTTTCTTTTTCAGTCCTTTTGTTGTATATTTCTTAGTGTGTCTGAAATCATTACTCCAATGAGTGGCTTTAGCCAAGCTTTAGCTGTAAGACAGATAACCGCACGTTTGACTTTAGAATAGTTTAGTACACAGACAAGTCCATGGCCAACTCTGACAACAAATCATTCTGCCCCGGTGACTGCAAGATAACCCAAATAATTAGTCCTCAGTCCTCCACGTCCGTGCTTGTCAGTTAGCAAGAGGTTCTTGTGCTGGTTTGGTTTTATCCAAAAGGTATTATTCCAGTGGTATTGTGGCTTGCTCTCATGCAGCTTTACAAACCCAAGCTGTACTGCCAAGTTCTTTTGAGAGAGACAAGACTTTCTTCCTGAAAACACTTCCTAACAAGCCATACTTGTCAAAATATCTCCAAGACTGTTGTTGATGTGTACTTTCTTTTTCACATAACAATATAACAAATGTATCACATGTTCTCTCAGATGGCTTAAGCATTTTAGACTTAAACCAGTTGTAATGTATATATTATATAATAGAAAAATGTTTTTTTCTGTCTATGTCACTTTAATGATGAATGATTCTGAGGTCATAGTATTGTGAGCACCTGAATATTGTCAATAATATCAATTGGATGATGGACATTCCGCTGACAAATGTGCGTAAGCACATGTGTCTGTGTGTATAGGTGTATTCATGCGTGGGTTATTTGTGCGTCACACTGATGAATGCCTTAAGGAGTGTGAATCTGTGTGCGTGTTGTGATGGTGTCTGTTTTTTGTTGTTTCTAAAATAAAGATGCCTCAAAATAACGAGTGCAAGTGGTGACTCACACAGTGACATATGGTATTTTCTGTGACATCATCTTCAGCAGCACTACAGTATCAGCATTGAGATCCTGCCAGCAACTGGTTTGTGCAGCTTCCAGCATGCTGGCTGTGAATTTCTGTTTTTCATTTAGCTTCTTTGCTTTAGTTTCTACAAGTCCATGTTTAAAACGATTAATCAAGGGCTTGGCATTCAGAAGTACCAAAAATATTTTTGAGTAATATTTCTTTACTTGAATTATTTATATACAGCACCTCTTTTGTAGGATGGACCTGTCATATTTGTTATTCATGTTCAAATCTTAAATCAGAATCTGGAATGGTGCATACATGTATATACAGCTGCACTTTGTATATAACTTTGTGTTCAAGCAGAAGTCCATCATGGGAAACTGTAATTACCAATAGTTCTGCTAAACTCGGTTGTATTTATTCCTCAAGCGTTTCCATTGAAAACGTTTCACTTTTGTGCTGCATTGATGACACAACAATGATCTACCTGTGGGATGGGGGATTCAAGAAATGACAGATGAATGACAGGAAGTGGATCATCCCAGCAGGGACCAGTTTATACGCTGGTTAAACCAAAGAACAGTTTCCATGTAGCAGGTTTTAGAATATGCATTGAAACTAGTAAAAGACAACAAGTCTTCTGATATAAAGGGATAACTGGGTTAATAAAGACAAACGTACTGATCTTTGAGTAGGGCATGACTACATAGCAACAACTCAGAAATGCATGTTAAAGCCATGAATTCAGCCTAAAATGTGAATTGTTACTGGTGAAGTGGCTCTAAACTGAAGCAGAGGTTTGAATTGTCTCTCAGTTTTAATATTATTTCAGCACTATATTATTTTATGGCACAAAACAATTAGACTTAGATTCCTAAAACTATCATATGAGATGACAAAATAAGAGAAAGCCTTATATTTTGCCAAGGCACATTAAGCTGGACATCAGTAGCAATGATAAGAGACTAACTTGCATGTAATTTTCCCTTGAGGAATTATGAAAAAAGATAATAAAACTAGTCTAATATTGCTCAAGTAAGAGACTCTGACAGCAAAGATGTGGCAAAGATATGTAAGGAAATTGTTCAAGCTTGCCTTTTTAGAATAGTCTTTATAAGGCGGATGGTCATCTGTTGGCAGAAAAGGGAAGAGTGAGAGCAGCATAGGTTACAGGTTGGCATAAAACCCAAAATGTAAGTGAAGGACTCAGCTGTTATATAGTGTTCATGCTCAGTTCAGTGTGGTAGCAGCTGGTGGCTTTTGCAACTGAGAAGGCAGATCATTCAAAACATGTTTGTGTGCGTGCATAGGCACACACATATTATAGTTCTCACAAACACATCATACAACGAGTGAAACTGTTGACGGCATAATCAGATGACAACACAATCTAAAGTGCATTCAATGCAATACTTGAACATTACTATAACCTTTCCTCAGCTGCTTAAGACTGCACGAAAAATATAAACCAAAAGTGGTTAACATGAAATTCCAAATGATGGATTAACATAATAAGCAAAACAAAAAAATTCAAATTAGCTACCTGAAAGCAAGCCAGCTAGAAGAATACATTTTGACTGACCAAAAGCCCTTAGCATAGTTAGCATAGTTAACATAGAGACTTGTACACACTTTGCATATTCTTGTTTCCGTCGTAGCTCTGGTTTGGGAGTTAAAAAAACCCACATGCAACATTAAATAAGGCATCACAAAACAGGTTTCTTGTTATGTTTGAAACACCCTGGCCAGAATTAACTTTGGTCTTGTTCTAGTCCCTTCAAAACAACAAAGAATTTGAGTTTTCTTGCTGAGTATGTACAGGACTTGAGTTTTAGGAGTTTGTGATGCCATTAAATGACTGTGAAAATGCAAGGCAAAGAAATAGCCTTCCTTGGGCAGCCGAGTAAGCTTCCCTTACGTTTAGGTATTAACGTTGAAGCTATCTGATTTAGCCTATGTTGTTTTCTAAGTTATGGTCCGTTTCCCTTGGATTAGCTTAGCCATGCTACACTAATAAAGTCACTGCAATAATGCATTCTTACAGGTCCTAAAATAAGAAAAGCCTAGCACGTTTTTGGTTTTATGCACAAAGTCTGAGTTACAGATTTTTCTTAACAGCAGGAAATCAACTGAATTATTATTAATTCTCAAATTAGTTATTTCCACAAAGCAATTTTGGTGTTTCGGTAACCTTTGGTAGCTTGTCAGATCTTACAGTGGAATTATCTGAAAACCCATGCAAAACACAGAGTTGAACTGACTTATACTGTTGTTTTTTTATTATATTAAAGTCCTTTTCTCTCTGAAATTTTAGAGGAGGTGTGCTACTGGACACTTCATCTCTGGATATTTGGGTATTTTCAGAATCGCAGCCTTGTTACCAAACTTGCTGAACCGAAAAGTGCACAAAAGGGCGATATACTTTCTATGTGTGGCCATTTGTGCAATTAAAGCTAAGATTTACTGAGCAATTATTAATAAAATAACTCTACCAATCAATGCTTATCAGAGTCAACTAAGTCAATTTTAGAGACATCATGGACATAACTCATAATTTCACACTTAGTGTTTCAAGATGAAATACTAGTGTGAAGTTCTACACATGTACATGCACACACATGTGAGTGGATGCAAAACTACACATGGACACAAACAAGGCCTGGCTTTGCAGGGACTCCGCGATGCCAAGGGACATTATTTGGCAGCTGTCAGGTCTAATAGGAGAATAACAGGGTGGGAGACAGTTCCAGGCTCTGCACCAAGCCTGCATGGGTGCACTATCTGGCAGCAACAGCGTAGCTACGTGTCTGCTGTGTGTGTGTGTGTGTGTGTGCGTGTGTGTTGTATATCTCTGACAGCAGAGGTGTGATAAAGTGCTGTGAATTACTGATAAAAAGAGACTTCAAGTGTTGACTTCTGTCATTTCATAACAGCAGAAGACAAAGAGAAGGATGGGTGGATACTGTGACATACACACTTACTCAGGAAACACACACACTACACACTCCATCTGAATATATTTTTCTGGGTTCTCCTCTTAGTTTCAAAGACCTCATTTTGAATTCTAGTTGAAACCACCATTTCAAAGGCAGCAGTTTTAGAACAACTATGAACTTCAGCTTCATTTACATAACAATCAGCTATTGAAAAACAAAGCTCACTGCAGCCAACATGAAGGGCATGGGAATCCTTCGTACTGTAATCATATTGCATTTGAAGTGTTTTTTCAAAGCATGAAAACAAAACACACAAGCATATTATGTAATATTCAAAAGGAAAGTGCAGGACATAATTTGGTCACAAGGTCATGGTGGAGATATCTGCTGTCTGTTGGATCTGCTTTAGGTTTTTGTTTGGGATCTTTCATTTGAATTAATAATTAATCAACAGAAATAGGACACATATATTCCCCTCTCGCTTTGCTCAGTTTCTTATTTTAAAATTAACTTTGCCAGCCCTGAAGGATTTTTTGGTGAAACCTTTGAAAATCATGCACAGCAACACACACAATCACATACCCGTGTAATTCCCACCCACTGTTACCTCGCTGAATTCCCACCCATGAATATTATGGGGTGAGTCACTCCTTTGTGGCACCAATGAACTCCCCGCGGGCATAACTTTAGCAGTGCATATGTATGTGTGTTTCTGTCTGCATGTGTGTGTGCATGTGATAATACACTATACTGTTTGTGTAGGTTGGTTGGGTGGTGCAACTGTAGGTGGCAGGCTGCATCACACACAATTATACAGCATCAGTGTTCAAAAGCAGCTGGGTTTCATCTCCATGCCAGGTTATGGGAGCCTGGAATCAACGGTGGGGTGCCTTGTAATGTAAACTAACCTGCTGTGACAGTGAAGAGTGATTCAGCTACAACATGTCGTGTTATAGACCCAGGGGACCAAATGTGTTTGAGTGTTTGGGTGTTTGTCTGTAGAGCATGGCTGAATGTCTTTTTACATGACCATTTTTTATTTGTTCTCACCTTCTTATATGTTTTGTGTGTGTGTGTGTGCATCAAATGCTCTTTGACAATTTAAAACAATGGTGCTAGTTTAGTTATACAACCAGGGTTGTGAAACTGCAAGGTTGCAAAACACAACAATGGATGCTGTGATTGAGTTTCATGGTGGTTGACTTTATAACCCTGTTAGATTTGCCGTTAGACCTTGACAAACAATTTGTCCCCTACTCTTTGTGGAAGCAACAGCTGTAAAATTTTGTCAAATGTGTTTTTTGATATTTGCAAATTACCTTCTCCCCTAATCCACTAGCAAATATGCACATACTTGCAGCTGAGGAAATTAGCAGACCTGAATAATAGGCTAGTTCTAAATCTTTTTTTTTTTTTTTTTTTTAAATCAACTAGCCACTGACGTTTCTGGCCCGGATTTACCATTGCTTCGTCAAGATTTGGCATGACAAATATTATTGTTGGTATTAACAATGAGGTGATAATTTTGCACTTTAGAGGTGTGAACACATTAATCTTTGCACCTTGGCCTATTGCATATTCATTTCTTTTAATTTGCACAGAAATTTGTGCCAAATACTTTCTGAAAGTTTGTGCCTACAGTGAAGTGCTAATTGTCCCCTTGTTTACCCCAGAAAAAATACGTCTTAAATTTTGTGCCTTGGATGATTGTAATTGTAGCTGCACAGAAGATGCACAGGTGTTGCATGGCACCAGGCGGAGACAAATAAAATGAAGAGGTTTTCCAGGTTTTGTTTTTCCAGCATAGTATGAGTCAAATAACTGGACTGGGTTTAATTTGTTGAAGACATTTTGCTCTAATTCAGCAGATTCAAAATTGTGATTTTGTACATTTGATTTGGATTAATTGTTATGTAAAAAAAAGGACAGTTTATATAAAATTTTTCTTCTTTCTGCTCCTTTTCATTTCTCTTGGATTATTAATTGTTTTTTTGTTAATTTGTCTAATGAATGAATAAACTAAACTAAACTAAACTAAACTAAACTAAATTAACTAAGAGTTTCTTTGCCTCTGATGGAGATAGCGGGAGGTTTTACTTAAGTAGCCTGTGAAACCTCTGATATTTTAGTCTGTGACTGTAGTTGAGAGTCCTGTTAGAGTTACCACTAGTGATGTGCCACGGACGAAATAGCCAACTCTAAGAGCTGATGCTTTAAGTGAATCAGAAGAGCCGGCTCGCATTGAGTGAGTGAGTTTTTTTTTTTTCTTTTTGCTGCGTGCTTAGCTCTGCCCACAAATTGGACAGACGGCCAATTACATGTGAGGATATAGGATCATATCATTATGTGAAGACAGAAGGGCGGGGTGGGGTAGACGCGCTACACTGTGAGTGAGACAGCAGACAGACGTGAGGAGAGTACGTGAGTGAGTGTGTCGTGTCATCAAACCTTTTTACAGAGAGGAGAAACCGGATCAGCCCGTCCAAGATGAGGCATCTTATTTTTCTGAATGCCGACCTGCACTTAGGACATTACTGCTGCTTTCTTGAGTTCGGCTGTTTTGTAGATTTTGCTGTTTGTTCATTTTTGTGATATAAGCGGTTTTGTTGAAATATCAAACAAAAGTTAATGGTTTTGTATCAGAATAAATGCTCAAAAGGAGGCAAACGTAAGGCTTCTCAGAAATGAGTGAATTGTGTTTTGAAAACCATTTTGTGTTCAGAATTTTTACTAGAAGTTAAGGTAAATTATGGCGCTATATAAGATGCTAAATTAAGAGCCGTTCTGGAGCCAAAATAGCCGGCTCCCTGAAATAAGCCGAACAGCCCATCACTAGTTACCACTGTCAGTATTTTCACTTGAGGCTAAATGTGAATAGTTGTCATCAGTCTCCTTGGGATAGCTGAAAGGATGCTATAGTAGCTGGGGGAGGGGTGATGTCTCAGCACTCTTCATGTGAAGTGAAGATTTTCTTAACTTGACATAGATGGGCTCTTTCACTGTCTAATCAAACCACTTGCTGTTCCAAGATTTTAACATTGTGGTCCTCAAAAGTGGATTTTGTCATTAAGATGAAAGAAATGAGCCGAGTCATGGCCTGAGTTGGCTGTCCTATGCTGAGCCATCTGTTGAGCGGTTGGAAAAAAAAAAAAGATGTCAAAAAATCTTCAAGATCAACAGTTTCACAGATTAATTCTATGAAATCTTCATCAGAATTAATGAAGTTTTTTTTGGATGAGCGTGAAACATCTTCAAGATGACTTTACTGACACAGGATACCAATGCTGAAATGTACTTAAAAACATTACCAGAACATACTGCTCACCAAACTGTTGTTATCCTCGAGGAAATATATCCTGAAATGGATTTTGCAGATCTGTTTTGTTCCATGCTTTATTTTTTTTTTTTTATGTAAACACCAGAAATTCTGTTGCACACATACAGAAAAAGACAGTATTATGGTGTTTACTGGCGATGCTGCTGATTAATATAAACTGGCTGTAGATGACTAACTACAGCTGTGAATTTCTGATTAGATAGTACAGTTGGTTGACAACCAAATGGCTTTTCAAGTTGTAGCCCAGATTTATAAGAAATAGCACAGAAACATTTTGCATAGATTTTTTTAAGATGTATCCTTGTTCTCCAAAAATGTCTCCACAAAATGATTGTTAAGCCTACTGCAATTTTAATGTGTGAAACCTCTACAAGCTCAGTTATAGCCTCTAAGCATCTACATGGAAAACAGCAGGTGTGCACTACATGACGCTCATGGAAAACTTTAATATCTGAGCCAAAGAATGTATATTAAAATTTTTACCCTAACAAATCACATCCATACATATATTTTGAAGTTGTACAAAGACAAAAGTTGTGAGTGAGTGGATGGCGAACTACAGGCTTCTGATTATCGACATAGAAGAGATGCTACTTCCCGTAGGCTGACCAACCAATTGCACCTGTGTTTCTTAATCAGAAGTTTAGGAATGTTGCTCACAAAACCAGATGCCTCCATCAGCACTATTTCTGGTTTGCAACCACGTGCTAATTTGCACATCTTAGTTAATTAGGACATTGATTACATGAAGCCTCATTATCTGAACTCTATTTACTACCCCAATTAATTTAAATTATTATTTCATACATTATTAAATCCAGTTGTTTCATCTCTGCTGCAGCTCCAAGCCGCCTTTTTTCCTTAATTAGAAAACTCTGGAGGAGATGTTTGGGGATGTGCGTGGTGCCTGTAAGGATGGGTGGGGATGAATGTGGGGGAGGGGTGATTATGGGCAAAAACTGAATGCGTTACCTAAAACAATTTCATTGTTGAGTGACGTGAAATTAAGTCTGCAAGCCAGTTTTATACTAAAAATAAAAAAGAGTCCAGCTTGTATTTGCACCCATTTAACAGTTTATTCAGTATTTTAATGGGGCATTAGACTGAATTAGTCTGAGCAAACTTAACCTAATATATTTGTACAGAATATAATGAGGAATATGCAGTGTATTCATTGTAATTTTCAAACCTTTAACGAGCTATGCCCATTGGTTTGATCACATACAGCTTCTAATAAATCATGAAAGATGCTCAAAAGAACTAAATACTTAGTTCACACACAAACACGCCCATTAGCACAGATGAGCACCACACCACTTGATAATACCTAGAATATTTGATGCAGTTGCTCATAATTACACAAAAACAAATAAAGATAAACCTTGTCAAATGATTGCAGTCTAACCATGGGAAACATGGTCCACCACTGAGAAGTTTCATGCTGTTTGAATATTAGCACAGTTTTAGAAGCTAATTATTTTTTCCTGTAAATATCTGGATGACCACTAATTGCGCTTGAGTGAGAAGATTTTTCATTGATAAATGGCTGACTCTGGAGCAATTACAGCAACATAAACTGCTTCACAGGAAACCACACTCTTACGCTCAGTTGGTGGGCTCAGCAGGACCTTAAATATATCACTGATATAAGGACTACTACAGCTCATTGTGTGAAAAGTGCTCTGTTAGAAATATCCTGTCTAGTTTTTGCAATATTTAGTAAGTCTGATTCAGAACTAATTCCACCAAATCACACAAGAATAAAACCAGCAATAGCAAAGGCTTTAGAAATATTTTGTTGGTGTGCCAGCTTTGATTCATTATTCAGTTTATAGCCCTGAACAACTGAACAACCTACAAAGCAAACCTCTGGTTGGGTCCTGTGCACATGGAGAAACTTCCAGTCTCCCCCAGCTTGAAAACGGACTGTTGTTGACCTTAGAATTTCTATCTATACTCTAGGCCTATGCTCTATGCCACACTTTGCACAAAACTTAAAGAAAATTGTGTTTAATAGATTGTTTCTTTGCTGTAACAAACTTGTTTGTAATAAACATTATACTGTTGGAAAACCTGTTTATTTCCCTATGAAATGGTGCCACATGAGGATTTGTGGGATGAGCAGCTATAGAGTTGACTATGTGGGTTGTCCACATTGATTGAGGTCTGACGAAACACAACATACTACTTGCAATTTAACATATATAACAAACAGGGGCCTCAGTGCGTGGGTTTCCATTACCTCAAAAATTGCACAATAAGAAACAGTCATGGAAACACCTACATTTCCAAAAAACCTGTCAAATATCGCTAAAAAGTTTTTATGCTCTCATGAGGTGGTTTTTCAGACATGTCGAGGAGTATATCGCAGAAGTGTAATGGAAAGACTTTTTCACATTTACACATCCTCGGACGTGATGCAGGGGGTGATGTGGCCAGTTCATTTCAACTGAAGATGGTGCTGATTCCCCATGTGTTCATTGAGGTTGAGGTCAAGACTGCAGGCAAGCCGTTCCATCCTCTCCCCTCCCAAATTCTGGATGTCTCTGACAAACCTCGTTCTGTGTGAGCGAGCATTATCATCTTGGAGGATAGAGTTTGGTCACAGACTGTGGAGATATTGGAGTTCCGCTGGTTGCAGAATCTCATCTCAATATACAGTATCTCTGCATTGGAATTGTCTCCAATAATAATAAGCCTTGTTTTTCCAGTGAGGGAGATTCCACCCCACACCATCACACTGCATCCACCAAATGCTGTTACCTTATCAGTGCAGCAATCAGCATAACGTTCTCCCCATCTCCTCCACGCTTTCCCTCTACGATCCAACTGCCATTGGCAGAATCTGTACTCATCACTGAACATAATGTTCCTCCACATGTCCAGGTTCCAGTGCACATGTTCCTGACACCAGTCCAAACAGGTCATGCAGTGAAGGCTAGTCATGGTAGTCANGTCCACATGACCAGGTTCCAGTGCATATGTTCCTGACACCAGTCCAAACAGGCCATGCAGTGAAGGCTAGTCATGGTAGTCAATAGCATGATAAGCAATTTTTCTTGCCCTGAAAAGATTTGGCTAATATTTCTTTGGCACAGCCCATAAACTTAGCTCTGCTGCTCATCCAATGCATTTTTCTTAAAAATGCAGCACAATTTAAAGAGAAATACACAGGTTTTCAAATGTTAGAAGATTTATTCCAAAGAAGCATTACTTTTTGTCCTATGTTTATACCTAATCTAATTATATCATATGCATCTGAAGTATTCAGGGACAGTTAGTATGTGTTAGCTGAAGATAACATTTATTTACCCTCTGATATTTACTGAATAATAGGTTTTGGCTTCAAGCAACATCTTTCTTACATATTTCCTTAAACCATGCTGAGAAAGTCTACGTCTCCGGACAGATCATTTAAATCTGTGTTACATTTGTATGTTGTTTGAAGCGCTCCACATCAACATTTAGAGCCCCCCCCTTATCACAAAAGAGCCAGATTTCTCTCAGCCTACAGACTGCATGGATGCTTTTCTTATCTAGAGTTTATACAGTATTTGAATTTATTTCCACTACTTATCCTGTATCATTTGCATTAGCACTCTGAGTTTTAAGCATTCAGCTGTGCCTTACTTAATATAACTCAGACGAAGTAAGTTGGTAGAGAATGAAAGTTTAACTCAAACGTGAAAAAGATTCAGGAGAAAAAGTTGGGAATATTAAAGGTGATTAAAAGAAGAAACAAAGAAGAGGGAGAAAACAAACAGTGGACTAATGTCTCACAGTCCGAGAGACCAGACATGATGATCAGTGCAAGAGAAACCACATTAGAGGGCTGAGAATACAAGAAAGGCAGACTGAGGGTTGAGGAAGTGATACAAGCAGAGATAAAAGGCTTATAGCGATGAAATAGAAAATAAAGAAAGAGAGGAGATAACAGGAAGGGGAGGCTGAAACTCAGATGTGGAAAGTTGAGAAGATAAGACAGATTAGAAAAGAAGCAAAAACACTTGAAGATGTTTCCAGGGAGATAGAGAACGTAGAGAACAACAAGTGCCGAACATTGCGGCACTCTCAAGCGTAGACGACGAAAGTCAGACCCACAGAGTGGGTGGGAGGGGGAGAAGACAAACTGCCTCAACTCACTCATTATGAAAGTATGAGGAAAGTAAGAGTGGAAGACAAATGAAAAAAAAATGTAGGGGAAGTGAATATATTAAAAGAGAAATTGGAGTGGTGAGCAGACTGAAACAGAAAGGTAAATTAAGACGCATATATGGATAATGTAGTTTATAGACATGTTTTATGAGTATTCATTGGGGGAATTACCTTTAGTAGTTTAGTAATACCTCAAAGTTTGTGGTTATATTCATTTATTCCTTCATAGGAGTTTTTCTTGTCTGAAATGGACTCATTTATTGAAGCTGCTTTCAACCAAGAAGCTCTGTGAAGGTATAATAATCAGTCAATGATACTAATAATTGTAATAAGATTTTTTTTCTACATTTCTATATAGGGCATGGGTTCCCTAGGCAGCTTCTTGCTTTGCCAGGTTTGTAATTCAGCCTTGCTTGTCATCGCGCCACAGCTTTGAAATTAAATAAATGTTTCCCTGATGTTGATTCATCCAGGAGAGATTTTGCTGAGCCGCTTGTTTTCCAGGCAGCACTCCCCCCTTCATGTTCACACCAGAGAGCTGGTTGCTGTGCAGCTCCACTGGAGCTGAAGATTGCTTAATGGCGCCTTAGCTGTAAGAAGAGTGTCGGGGGGGGAAAGGAAAGAAATACGGATTACATTAGATTTCCCTACCTGATTTTTGATCTTGATGTGTAAACTATAAATTTGTTTTATTTGCTAACATTATTCAAAGGTACTACTTGACCTTTATACAAACATGACAATGAAAAGTATTTTTCATATTTTCATTTCAAAAGCTTATGAGATGTTTGCAAACAGATTATAATAAAATAACATCTCAAACTTACATCTAATATTATATTGGAATGTTTGTTATTATTAGCATAAGTGGAAATAACTTTACAATACAATATCTGGAGAATCTGTGGTGGGATTTCGTTCAGCTAAAAAGTTAGGTCTGGTGAGGTGAAGTGTAGCATTCTGTCTGACTAAGAGTGGCAATTTAATAAAACTTTCCCTCTAATTACTTCTACTTAAAGAAAAAACTACTCCTAATGGCACTCCTCTGCATCCGTGAGGATCAGAGGGCTTTCCTGTAAATACTGTTGTGATATTTGTGTTTCTGGTGAAAAAGAAAAAATGTAATAGTCAAGCTAAAAAATAAGGCGTCCCTTGGTTTTCTCTGAATAACATTATGTGGTAGTTGTGCATTGTCCTGTTATATGGAGGCATTGTAGCAGATTAAGGTACATTTTCAGCTTTCTATGATTTTAAATTCTGCCTTGTTTACTGTTTTTTTATTTTTTTATCATAAATTATGTTGGAAATAGAGCAGCCATCACAGTATTTTGTAGTAAGCAAATGACTTTCTGTGGTAATTTATCTGTTTGTTTAAACCTTGTTTAGTCTTTCTGATTTGCGTTGCTAGTTGTATTTTGGTTTGTCAAGGTTTCAGGTTTTTAACCTCTTCATTCACATTTTTATTTTCCTTTTTATGATGTTGCTCTTTTGGTTGTACATTATATTCCCAGTCCTTATTTACTTACTGTTGATACTAAGGGCTGAAAATAAATTTTTAAGGAAAATTATTTTATTGCCGAAGGTGATGAATGGCATCAGTGTGCATGGAATCATTGTTAACAAAGTGTTATTTTTCTCTTGTTTTTTATTCTACTCAGGATTAGTAACAGAAAGAACATTTTTGACACTGGGAATAAATGATCTGAGGTTCCCAGATGGCCCTAGCCACCCTGTTCACTTCTCAGGAACAGTAATGTCGTTCTAGGGTCTGTTTGACCCGGGGTGTCTTTGATCGTCCAAAAGTTTCAGAAACCAAAAAATCCCACCAAACATTGTTTCTATATTATTATTTACTCCATTACAAACCATTTAAATAATTATTCAGTGTATTGGGGGTCTTTACCTATCAAAGATCATGATTCATGAGGATAATCTACTTGTTTTTCATCTTTAAAAAAATACATGTTAAGATCTATACATGAAATANCCCCAGACCCCCCCCCCACATGTGCACTTAACCCCGTCCCAACCACACACAGAAAAACATGCACACACCTATTTCCTTGCACACTCCCGCTCATCCTAACACACAGTGTGCCCTCTCAGCCCCACACAAAAAATATAAACACTCACACAGCATCCAACTATGATATAGAATTTTTAAAGATTTTATTTTACATTTGGGGGGGCATGGCTCAGTGGGTAGAGTGGTNCAAATGATATAAATGATATAGAATTTTTTTTTTTTTTTAACTTGTCCTGTNTAATTGATTTACATGACATAGAATTTTTAAAGTTTTTATTTTACATTTGGGGTGACATGGCTCAGTGGGTAGAGTGG
>CM047976.1:17456269-17466863 GCA_026261665.1 Melanotaenia duboulayi
TCTTTTATAGTGATAATATGAGGTTGCAACATTAATGTATCCAGTGTGACATGACTAAATATTGGCTAAACTGTTCAGTGGGCTTCACACTGGGACATGGCGTGTGCAAGTGTTTTATTTAACTACTGCATGATAGCTCCATATTTATATTCACACCAGCAACCATACTGCTGCAGTGCACCAACTCCCTTAGCAATAATTTTAAACACGGCATCTAGTAATGGCTGATATGATTTTAAAAAAATTGAAGATGTTAAATTCACCCAGTGTTAGCTTTCAAAAAAGTTACATTAGTTGCTGAAATGATATGAAAATCATTTACTATTAACAATCATCACTTTACACAGGTAAGCTGCAATTTTATTTATTTATTTTTGTCAGATATTAGCTTTGTGTTGAAACCAAGGTTATAGTGAATCTTAAAGGTATTTTACTTAATATGAGGACCATGTGATGATTATCTTTACTTTGTATTTTGCTGAAAACCACTTCCATAAAGCTACATCTTGTGTTGACAAAAGAAGCAGCTGAAATTCTTGATTTACTGTGGCTACAGCCTCCATGAAACAACATACAGTAAGCAGCCAATGGTGCCTTTATGACTAATTCAGTTTTTATTAGCCTCAGCTGTACTGTTACTATATACAGTAGCCAATAACTATCATAGCACTGCTGCTTAACGCAATACTACACAAGTTTCCAACCTTAAAACCCTGTGCCTCTGACTCCGTACACTCTGATAGTACACTGACAAAAAACACACTTTATGACTTTTTCCCAACCTGGAGCTTAACATGATATTTGTTTTTTGCTTCGCATCACCATGTCACATGCCAGCAACTGGATATAAACATGCTTTCATGATCTGTTGGTTTTGGATCCGTTTATTTTGAGTATTATCTTTCCTGTTTTATTTTGTAGTTCTTTCATTTGTGTATTCTGTGTTGTTTTCTGCTTCCTGTTTGTTAGTACACCTGGTTTGATTTGATCATTTACTTCACCTGTTCCTTATTAGTCCATCTATGTATATAAACCCCTTGGTTTCCTTTTCACTTTGCTAGTTCATTGAAATGTTCTCGTTGTGTTTTCCCTGTTTTGTCCGTGCATGTTCTTAAGAATTATTCTGCACCTGTCTAAATTCCATCTCGTCAGCCTGCATTTGGGTCCTCACTTGTAACGCATCGTGACACACACTAGCTGTTTTAAACACATACTATGGCTGATTTAGCAAAGATAGCTTAAAGGATATTATTAAAGGAAGGAAAGGACAGAAAGGTAGAGTGACAGAGCAAAAGAGTCAAAATCAGACTAGAGCAGGGCTACTCAATTCGGTNTCCAAAATCAGACTAGAGAAAACTCAGAGAGGAGACAGGATGTAAGGTGGATGTCTTAGTAGCCTTCATTAGGGGTCACGAAAAAGCAAAGATCTACCAAAATTACACAAACTAATTAAGAGAACACATTAATCAAATGGACAATACACATGCTGCAAAACAGAAAGTTGCAAAAATAACAAATATTAATCAAAACTGACCATGAGGCATTGCAGCCTGAAGCTGGGAGCGAATCTCTTGAACATGCTAATGTTAACATCCACTGCTTGAATTGTGATTCTAAGAAGACATGAGCACAATTTACAGTATCATGTGTGAGCTGCTGAGTCTCTTATTTTGCCTAAGCTATGGATTTTAGAAAGTTTTCTAAAACATGTAAATTAACCATATTTAGAACTTTAGTAGTTAAGACTAAACATGCTAGGGGATATGCTGCAATGTAGCTAAATTTGAAAATATTAGCAAACAAATTACATCAAAAGGATCGCATTGGTTATGTTTACTAAGATTTTACAAGCAGTTTTGGTAATATTTTATCTAAACCCTCAAGTTATATTAAAAGTTGTATTGCCATGCTGTTAGCAATTAGCTCAAAGGACTGTCTCACAAAGTCCCTGGCATCTGCAGAAAATTAGCATTTAGTGGTTGTATAGCTCAGGATGAAAAGAGGTCATCCTTCAGATGGTAGGTTTCTGAGTTGATCCCAAACTTCCACAGTTCATGTGCTGAAGTGTCTTTGAACAAGATACTGAACCCTATATTGTTTCCCAAAGTGTTCCTCATTTACAAGTTGCTTTAGATAAAAGTGTCTGCTAANTTTTCCCAAAGTATTCCTCATTTACAAGTTGCTATAGATAAAAGTGTCTGCTAAATTAATGTATTGTAATTACAAACTTTGCAAAAAGGTATAGCCTAGATTTAGTATGTTTATACCTTTTGCTTGGCCTCAGTAACTTTGGTGACTTTTTCTACTCACAGAATCTACTTTGGTGTTTATTTATACAGAAATGTGGTTGGGTTTTAAACACTATTTAAAGTGATGTAAAACTGTAAAAGGAAATACGGCTCTTATTGGAAGCGTTTACCTCAGGATTGCTGCAAAAGAGCAGCACAAGACTGGCCACGACCCCAATTTGTCCCCTTTTTCCACTTTTCATGCCTAATCTCCCCCAATCTTGGATTGCCGCCTCCTCCCAACTCTCCCTTTTGATTGCTGCAATCCTTTGTGGATTCTTTCCAGCATCTTCCTCTGGGATTTGGGTCTTTCCTTTGACCTTCATGAGATTAGTAATAATCTATTATTGTTTGATTCGGAAAGGGGGAATGCGAGTCTGCATCTTCCCTCTTCTCTTTCTTTATTCTCAGTGAAAGCTAGTTATAGTTAGACTGTCAGATATGTAATTTTTTTCTGAGTTACACAACATTTTTGTCTGAACTGTAGACTTTACATCCTTTCGGCTTTAAAACAGGTTGTATCGATTTCTCCAAATACGACAACCTTTCATACACTTTTTGGTAAAAGTTATTTTCAGTTTTCAGTGTCTGATGTATCTAGGGTGGAAAAACAGTTTCTTTTTATGTTCTACCATAGATATAGAAGGATTAAGATATCACCACTGATTGTAGAGGATAGTGTAAATCCGGTGTAAATCAGACTAATAATCCGATATTGCATCAGCGTAGCTTTACTCTCCCGGTGCAGTATCTCTAATCCTCATCTCAGTCTTCTCCTTTTCAGTTTTCTCTCATTAGCTGCCAATCTTCTCTGATCTTTGCCTTCCCTCTGTTCACTGCCCCCCACCACATCCACATTCTCCCTCAAGGTCTCTTTTTCTTCTTTTTCTGTCATTTTTTGTCCCTTTTGCCTTCATCCTGCACCCCCTCCCTATTCATCTTTTTACTTCCCCTCTCTAAATCATAGCCCAGGTGTCTGCAGAGCCATCCCTCATGGTAACTTTAAAGTCACCAGAAATGTTCATAAAGTTGCTATAAAAAGATCTGATGTCCCATTTGGTGCTCAAGGGAACAACTTTAATAATAATAATAATAATAAATAAAGGGTATAGGTTAGAAACCTAAATGAAGAAACTGAAATCAATAGCTTGGCCATCATGTTATATGTTTTATTCATCCCAATTCTATACTGCTCCTTCTGCCACCCCCTGCTCAAAGTCAACCATCTCACAGAGGGAAAACATCCATAATAAGCTTATTAAAAGCCAGGGCAGTGGCAGATTACAGCTGCACTGAACCATCAGAAAAATCACATGAGACCGACAAACAGAAACACACAGCTAGCCAGAGAAAGAGCAATGGCAAAAATGAGTTGTTTGATTGGCTCATACAAAAATACAAACAATTCTTTGATTAAAGGATTAAAAGTTAGACAAGTTTTTTTTTTTTTTTTTAGAATACCAGTGACTATTAGTCTGTAACGTCTTATCTGCAGTCTGAGCCAGATCTGCATGACGATGAGAAGGACCGTTTTCATGACAATGTAAACAGGGCCATGCAAAACTCAAATATTTTTCCTTTGTGGTGAAAAAAAACACATTTACAGAACAGCGGAATGACAACTCTGTCCATGCAGGAGAAAATGCAAAGAGGACCAGATGCAATGTAGTTCACATGCCAGCCCACTAGTAGGTACTAAAGAGACACAGTCAGGTGTGCACAGCGTTAATGAAGTTAAACCAGTATTGATGAAAAAACTGATAAAACGGACTATATAGCTACAAACATTTTTATCATTTAAATGCAAGTCTTTGTGTAGCAGCGATAAAAGTCATACAATGCAGGATCACCCAAAGTAAACTGTTGATAAAATAAATATCATTAGCTGTTTGTTTTTATAAGTTCTTCTTTGCTTTTTTTTTTTTTTTTTTTTTTTTTTTTGGTTGGTTGGTTTTTTTTACTTTAGATGATCACTTTAGTTGTAATCATCAATTCAATATTTTTAAAAAGTCTCATTACTGCTACGCTCTTCCTGGTTAGTGCTTCTGCCTGGCCCCCACATTAAAACTTTTCTAGACCCGCCCCTGCATATCTGAAATCTAAATTCTTTCTACGACCTGTCAGACCTGTGTCTCCAACATCTGCCCAGCACCAATGATTTAGAAAAGCATCGCATTTCTTCCATTTTACGTTTCATTCTTACCAGATATCTGAACCTAATATATCTAGAATTTGCATGGTTGTCTTATGAATAGTAGATTTTACAGCGGTTACCAGTACACTTCATGTGATAGTGACATGAATCTGATTGAAAATACTGCTAAATTACTCTTTTTTTTCCTACCTTATCCACAAACAATACTTTGGAGTGAATACTGTATGTGTTGGTGTGAACCATAAACTGCTAGTTTCCTCCTACAAAGCTGAACAATACATTTTTTTTTCTTTAATGGGGGATAAGTGCAGGTGTTGAACCCGCTCACTGGGAAAAGCTTGGGTGTTAAAACACCTTCATCCCCCGTGGGTGCGATGCCCATGGCTATCTCAATGCCTTTCGTTTATGTTTTTCATTGAGGCTAAGCACCTCCATGTGAGCATGTTTTCTCAGTCATTCATGCCATTTGTGACCATGATTACTAGCTTCAATATTACCAAGTCGAGAATAAGTGCAAAAATATATTTGAAAGCAATAAGTGACAAGGCTTTATGTCTTCACAATGTCTCTGTTGTATGGATAAATGTAGCACAGTCCTCCCTTTCATATAAAATATATATATGTATATATCTAAAGAATTACATTTATCTCTAAAAACTCCTCTCCCAAGTGCTTCTCTCACAATCACCATCTAAGAATGGGCAAGCCATTTTTCAAGAGAACTGATTCTTTAGGAGGTGGACCTTTTATAGTCGTTGACCTATAATCCAGAACATAAACTGCTGTGGAGGTTAGCCATTCCACTTAAGTTACCATGGTGATTTACCCCAATAGGAAGTGAACAGCTGTTGTAGGATGGCAAACCAAGGGTTAACTCTGAAGTTACCTCAGTAAGAGAAAATCCAGCTTCATACAGGCCTCAGCTGTGTCATGAATAGGAGGCAAATTAAGCTGAATACAGGGGGAGAACCCATTTAGATGGAAATTTACTGTAGACAAAGACTCTACCTGAACACTTGAACCAGAAATATAAGAACTAAACCAAAACCCATAGATCATGACAGCATCCATGCGAGTCCTGTAAAATAAACCTAAAGCTTTACTTATCCACAGTTGTGTGGCTATGTTACACTACTTCTGAAATTTCCCTCTGGGATAAATAAAAGTATTTTTAATTTTTTTAAATTATACTGGTGTTAAGGGTACATGTTAGCATCGGCATGTAAACGTGGTCATAATTAAAATGGTAACAGTGTTATATATTCTATATGACGTTAAGGCTCTAACACCCACCAAATCTGCAAAATGAAGATTGTAGGGATGACTTTAGTTTGATTGACAACATGGCCAACAACATGTGAGAAAAAGAAAATTCTGACTTGTGGAAATTCTGATTGGCCAGTAGCTTTGTGACTCTACTGGCCACATTGACTACTGATCAAAAAGAATCATTGATAGCTCAGTATGAAATTTGAAAATGTTTAACACATTCAGTATCTTACATTGAAATTTAACTACTCTATGGTTGCTAATTAGCACTACCTAAGGAACTGAATATAAGTTACTTAGAATACCTTTTCTCGCAGCTGTTACATTTTTTTTTCACTTAAAACCACAATGATATGTTAAAACAATGCCTAATATGGTTTGATAATACTGGAGGTTAAATAATTTATTTCTAATTGTTCTGAATAGCTATACTTGGTAGGAAAAAAAAAAACAGCAGTCATAGAGAGAGAGGAATTTTTCCTTTTAAATACATTTATGACCATAAACATTTTGAGACAATCTCTTTGAACATTCATATATGCTACTGACATTCAAAGTTACACTCTTGTGCTCATGTGTAAAGTGTCAGAGGCTATTGCATAATAAATTAGAAAAGAAGAGATAGAAACCCATCCTCCTATCTCAGTTCCAAACAGCTAGCCTATCATGGTGTGAAGTAGGTGTGAAAAATCACCTCATCTGATGACAAAAAGTACAAAAATGGTCTGAGTGGTGGTTTACCAAGTTTTTCAACCATCCGACAGGCAGGTCATGCAGATGAAGTACCCTATACCAGCAAATTCATGGTGGCACTTAGAGCAAAGTCAGCAGGAAATGATCTCTTAGGCGCTATCTCTTTCTATACAAAATTGTATGGTAATGTAAAATACAAAGATCTCCATGTTCTCCGCTTTGTATATATTAAAGTTAATACAATTAGACCCCTGCAGCTGTTGCAGAGGACATATCACACATGAGGGGGGGAAAGAGTATCTTCAGGCACATCTATTTTTACGCAACAGCAGGAAGAGTGAAGATGCTTGTATTTGTGTGTTTATGTGTGTGCTTGTGTGTGCGTGCATTGATCCGGAGTGGTCTGCTGGATTTTCTCTCTGTCATTTGAAGGACACCATAGCCTACTCTGCGGCTTCACACGCCAAGCAGTCATGACGTGCTGGCTACACAAACACGCATACAAAGCTACGGTGAGCATTGTGGGTAGCGTGAACAGATGACTCAAACAGCAGCTGGACAGAGACAAATTAGGGCACAAATTGGCAAGACATTGTCAGTCTGTGCTGCTTTGATCTGATGTAAATGTGCACACCAGTGCTTTTGTTGTGCATTAGAAATGTCAAGTGAAGCTTAGGGAGGCTTTGTTATGTCTGTCACTTCATGCCTCCAGCCGTCCTGAGGGTCAACCATTATAGATTGACACATTTTACACATTTGACCTTAAAATTTTTTTGTGTGAGTCATTGAGCTGAAGCATGCACAGTGAATGACAAAAGTGGTAGTGTGAACAGTCATTTTTCTTGTATTTAAGTATCAATTAAAAATATAAAACACCACTATGCTTTAGAATTGCATCACTGGGGAAAGAAACACAAACAGTCATTTGTATGTTATTTTGTGTTAGATGCAAGATTAAAGAATTTTTAAACATTGAGGTTAAAAAAATTTTAATGTGTTACTCTCAGTGTTTCCAACGTGTGTTTTTACATGAAAAGGCACTTTGCACTCCTTCATGAGCAAGAAGAGGGTGGCTTTTTTAGGTGTAAGGCGCAATGAGCAGCGAGCCAGATGAAAGGGAGAAATTCTGTGGTTGGGAAAGGAGCGTAAATGTGCATGTATCAGTATGTGTGTCTGTTGGATAGTGACATAAGTCACTGCTGGGCCTCTGACTGAGGTGCTGTGTGTGGCTATACATTAAGTGGCAAGGATTAGCCATGACTGCTGCAGGCTCACCGATAGCATTAGTGTTATGGAGCGACTAAGAAGGATCCTGCTCCATTTTTAGCTCTGTTATTCTGTTATAATGAGGCATAACCCCTCTCAAAGAGGACTAGCTTCCTGATTAATGCATTAGGCCAAAGGTAGATCTGGTGTGCTGAGGACTAGGAAGAGAAATGACACAAGCTGGAAATATGCCCACAAGACATTACACTTACAGGAAATCAGGATGTTGTATGATCTACTTTAGGTTCTCATGAGTGCAGAAGAATATAATTTTTATGTTAAAGTTAACAGTCTTCCAAGTAAAATTAATATTAAACATTAATAATAAACCATTTGACAGCTAAATGTATCACCAGCTTATACAGTACCTTTACAATATAAACAAACTATGCTGTTTGTCTATGCCTACGTGGTAACATCCAGGTTTACCTCAGAGAATAACAACCCCTTAACATTTTGATGAGTTGACAGGTAACAGATCTCATGTCAAGCTGAAGTAAAAACCTGCGAGTCCTACATTCATGCTGACAGAAGGCTATATTTTCAAAATATGGACGATATCATTATAAAGACACAGAACATCTTGCCCAGCCTTAGTTATAATGTAACTGGGGGCTTTCTGAAGCTAAGATACCTTAAGCTAATTAAGCATGCATTGTGCTATGAATACATTTTACATGTTAATTTCATTTAATAACATACAGTTAACTGATAACGGCAGTTAAGCTTAACTACAACCAAATCTCCTTAGCTAGGAAGCTAATCTAGAGCTAGCTTAATTAACTGTATGTGAGCTGTGAAAATAACAGGTCAAGCTAGCTAAACCTTTATAGCTTAATGTGATGGGTAGAAAATGGTCATTGTGCTAAAAACAATAAACAACAAAACATGGATATAGCCAGTGTAATGTCACAGTTTGTTGACAACTATAATGAAATTTCCAATACTAGGGGTGTGGAATACCTCAAAATTTTGAATTGATCTGATACGCATGAAATTTCATGACAGTATTGCTAATATTGATACCGATACCAATACTTTTTTTTGTACTTTTTCACTTTTCAATTAGATTATTATGATCATAATAAAATACAGGGCAAAGATTTTAGCTATGGAACGGAGGTTGTGTACTGAGTGTATTTCAGGATACAAGTACTGCCAACGGGATAATACTATAATAATATTATCCTTTTTTTAGTTTGATCCACTCATTACAATAAATTACATATTTTTAAGGAGGGAGGGGGGATTGACAAGTTATCTACTAAAACAAGTGCTTACCCCACCACAAGATAATGGCCTTCCTTTCACATCAAACACAAAAAACACACCATTGTTTGCCAAAACATTTTACAATTAGAGTGAATAAAAACTGTTTAAAACTGTCTAACACGGAAAAAATATCTGTAAGAAATGTGTTACACACCACAGCAATAAATAAATAAAAAATGACAGTTAATATGAATCCAAGCATTAAGTTCACAGCTCGGTTTCAGTGGTGAATAAGCAATCTAGCCCACCTCTACATATGGCTTCACTATCATTAGCTTCTCAGTCATGTCAATAAATTTAGCCAGAGAAAATGCACTGACCTAGAATTTAATGGAAAACATATTTCCACTTTGAAAATACACGTAAACCCACTTAAACCTAGATGTCCTCAGTATTTACCAACACTTACATGCAGCATGTTGTAGTGTAGATTTACGACCAATAAGCCCATTTTACCTGATCTGTATACCATACGAGACCTGTGAGGAGCGTGTAAATAAAACATGTGCAGGAAATAATGACAGTGATTCACATTGTGATGTATGTTTTTATGAAAAAAAGTTTACATGTACCTTTGTGTGTCACCTTTATTGAACATTTGCAAATCTTTTTTTTTTGTTTGTTTCTTTGTTTTTTGCTTAGCTTATTTTCTATGTGCTCATGTGGCATGCATTTGTTAACATTTTAGAATAATTCTTCTTCACAGGAAAGAGCAGCAACACTGCTTTTGCATTGTGGGACTTGAAGGGTTAGGGGACACAGGGGAGACTCACTGACAACCATGCAGCGTAGCATGAACAGAGAAATATAGCTGTAGTCAGACTTAACCAGGCATGAGACACAACCACAGGACTCCATTTCCAATGGTGAGACAGGGAGACAGGGTTAATTCTGGTACTGTCCTCCGAAGCGCTCTTCACATATGTGTATTTTTATTTGTGGAGGAATGAAACAACACCAACTGTTTATACTAATAACTGATGTCAGCCTTACAAGTCTTAAAGTTTGAAGTACAGAACAATGTTGATTGCTGAAATGGTTAATGCCACTGTACACTAGCTCGATGAAAGTTAAGAAAGCTTAAACACACTCTCGGCTACATAAAATCAATGGAAACTTGCAAAATGGGAGCAGAAAAACACATATTTTGGACACAATGTGCATTCTGTTTGATAAACTGGCACAGACTACACAGTTACTATGCTATCTCTGAATGACAGCACTGGATTTTGATATTTTTCACTCTGACCGCAGGCTGACTTTCCTCCTCGAGGGTCGCATTCCTGCACGTTTTATATGTGTCCCTACTCTAACACACCTGATTCAAATCAATTAGATCCAACAGCTAATCAAGTTCTGAACAGCGAGTCATTAATTTGAATCAGGTGTGTTGGAGCAGAGACACATGGAAAACTTGCAAGACAAGGGCCAAAGTTCCCCATTACTGCTTTACAGGATTATGACAATTTAAAGATTATATCATTGAGCATTAAATTATATCAATATATGAAGTGTTAAGATTAAAAATACTATGGTTAGATTAAGGTATAGGATTCTCAGTGACATAAGCACAGGAATGCAAATTAACCTAATAACAAGTAATAGGGGGATGTGCTTTTCATTTTTTCTACAATTAAATGAAGACAAAACT